>OX637318.1:13971447-15181071 GCA_951799385.1 Hyppa rectilinea | reverse complement strand
AATAAAAAACGGACCTACTACATAGGTATGTATTAATATTAGGTATTGAATTGTACATTGTGTTTAAAAATTATGTACGTATATAACGTGCCGTGTATCTATCACGTTATTTAAAATAATCACTTATTTTAGTTTGACAAAAAGATTTTGAGGCATTAGAAATTACAAGATTTTCAACGTAATTTAACTTTTGTAGTACGTCTTCGCTTTGATTCAAAGAAGTTACATAGCGTCTTAAATCAATAACTGCTGATAATGCCTGGGCGTGTGACAAAATCGGAGTTGACTCATCTTCTTGATCATTATCACTTTCAGCCTCTTCTTGTGTGTTATTCACATTCTCAATAAGATCTTCAATTGATTGAATTCCGTACGATGCCACATTATCATCAATGGAAGAATATCCAGGAAAACCCTGCAGTATTACGGGTTCTTCTTCTTCCAACACGACGTCAACCTCGTTATTTCTGAAACCTGCTTTCTTGAAACAATTCTGAATGGTTTCAGGCCGCAGTTCAGTCAGTCCGCTGGCCGCTGCCGCAGAGGTATAATGTGTTGGCGTTAGGCGTATTAAACGGGATGACGAATCGTATTAAGCGTTAAAGAATGTATGAAAACATGTCTCAAGTTGCAGGGACTGATGCAAAATGGCGTATTATGCGAGAAATCGTATTAAGCGTGATCGTATTAAACGGGTTCAACTGTATTAACATTGTGATGTTCAGAGGACAGCTGTTGTCATTTCATTTCCCACGTAGGTACAGAGACCAGCACGTCATGCTACCCCAATCTGTCAAATTTCTTTGACAGATTTTCAGCTTTATTACAACAGCGTAAGGTTTATGTTCAATTGGCAATATTTGACAGTCTAGGATAGCTTGATGTGCTGGTGTCTGTACATACATTCCGGTCAAAATCATAAACAAAGTCAGGTTATTAATCGTCACCAACGGTTTAGTAAAATTCGAGCAACAAGTTTCATAGCTGTAACTTTTTTTTCTACCCGACCTGTTCAACTGTAATATTAATAACCAGTCCAGTTAAAATTATTAACAGTTATTTTTAAATACGATTCGACCCGCCACTCCACTTGTAATTAATCAAGGCTAAAATATCTGCTAAAAAACTATAGACAACAAATTAACATATAAGATCAATGAACGGCGAAGAATTCTAGATTGAGTGCTAAATTCCCGATACGAAAAAAATTAACAGGCAGTATCAAAATACTTAAATATCAGTTCATTACTTAGTTACTGCAATTTTTGCGAATGATGTAAGATTTAAATCAGATGCCAATGGGCATGTATATATGGGCATGTCTATGTTCCACGCGCGCCTCGAAGAGATGTCAGCATTAGTGAAGGGGCCTGTCAGGCCTGAAGCCTGTCGGATCAGCGGGATTGTCCGAAAGGGTTACCGCTACCCCGGAACATAAAGGACTAAGGGAGGAACATGGAAGGGTTTTAGTCAGTAAGAGTCTGGCACTCCCTTCCGTCCACCCAGAGCAGGTGGTAAAAAAGAGGGTATCTTCTTTTTTATTAAACAATTTTTATTATTTAGTTTTTTTTTAGTGATTTCTATATAAGGGGAGGCGCAACGGTAGCCGCGAAATTCAAATTCTCAGGCCAGTGTCAGGTTTTATGTTGACTAAAATATGATTTGCGTCTGCAAAAGTACGTATTTATACTTACAATACCAGTATTACATCTGGTTACCATAACTTGGTCCCGGTCTATACCCAAACGGACCCTTGAAACAATCGAACAATTGTACAAAAACGGCCATAAACCTACCCCGCGAAAGTGTGGAAACATGGGATAAGATGGGATGTGGTGTTTCATGTGACTGTTCCTAAATTGCATTACTAAGCTACCATAAGTGTTTGGGTCGGTTCCCTCCTGTAGAATCGCTTGCGGCCATTACACTATTACCACAGATTACTGAAGAGCTATAACAAAATGCTACCACTGATAATATATTACATCTAGAGACTATACCTAGATCGGCCTCCTTCTTCAGCAGCTGGTCGACGATCCCTTGCCACTGTCCGTTTTTGTCCTTATAACCCCAGGTATGCGTGAACATCAACCTTTCGGTGGCGTTCAGCATTCGGAAGCAGATACTCACCACGGCATACGACATCTTTGTTATCGAGTCCTGGTGGAGGTTCCTGGGTGCAAGAAGGTGATTTTATAAAAGGAAAAGTATGAATAGTAGTAGATGTATGTAGTAGAGAAGTATGGAAGAAAAAGATATGTTGCGCCGAGCACAAATAAATTGGGATAAGGGCAGGAGAATGATGATGCGTGAGAGATTGGGAATTGAAATATCAGAGAATCTATAAGACGAACCGATTTTTAAAATTAACATGCATTAAAGAATATTATTAAGTACATAATTATTTTGGAAAAAAAATAGGATTGGGCGGGTCACGTTAGCCGCATGCATAGTGACCGCTGGGTAATACTCGCTACAAGATGGTGCCTGAGGATGGACGGCGTTTTCTAGGCCTGGCTAGAGGTGGCGAGACGACCTAGACGCGTACCGCAAGGGATGGATCGAGGTGGCTCTAGAGAACGATGTCTGGAAGGATTTGGGGGAGGCCTTTTCCTTTGCAATGGGACAGTGTAAGCTAAGTAAAAGCAGTGATAGCCTAGTGGTGTGACCGTCAGACTGCCAAGTCATAGGTCTCGAGTTCGAGCCCAAGAAACGCACATCTGACTTTTCGGATTCATATGCGTATTGTGTAATTGTTACTTGCTTAAATTCGATAAAGGAAACATCGTGAGAAAACCGGCATACCTGAGAGATATTTCTCAACAGCATGTGAAGCTAAGTCAGAGGCCCATGGGCAGTATAAAAACTCTGACACCAGGTTATTCACTATCCACACGAAAATAAGAAGATAGTATGAAATGGTAAACATTTACGGGTCGCGGGAAGAAAATTATGAGAAATATTGTATTCTGGAAAACGGTGTAGCGCATAGTCCTGACAGAAGAGTTGTAGGGACCTATAGATAAAAACCAAAGACTGACGTTGTAGTTCTATAATCTTTTCACCGCCAAGCACTTGAATAGAAGTTCCAGAATATCATGACACCAGCGCCATAACTTCATATTATAAAGTTCTTCATTATAACTATTTCGTTAGTTATGCATATTTATAGCTTGGTGCTAGGCGAGGCATCGCGTCCTGTGTATATTGGCGGTGAAATGGTTAATCGTTTATTTGTTGTACGGTCCCTAGCGCATCAAGTGATACCAAACCGCCCAATTTCTCCAAATGATTTTAAACCTTAAAACATTAGGTAACGGTTAAGTTCAAAATCAAATGAGAAAATTTGACAGTTTGGTATAACTAGATGCGATGCGCTGGCGAGTGTACCAGAACCTAGACGGTTGTTAGAAAGGCAAGATGAATTTATCATTAACTTTTAACCCTTTAACCGCCCCAGTCGGATTAATACGACAAATGTCGTGCCCGTGCCGTCTGAGTCGTGTTTATACGACTGAGAATCTATGTTCGGATTTCGTTGTTTATGTAATTGCAAGACCATATTCGTCTGAAATAAAAGTTTTTTTTTTATGAGTTGGGCGCTGGGGGCACGACATCTGATACTTAGTCGGGCGGTTAAAGGGTTAAGTACCAGATAAGGGAACACCATACATTGACGTAAATATAGTTAACTAACTGCTCCCGCGCAGTTTCACCCACTGCTCGGCTCCTATTGGTCGTAGCGTGATGTTACATAGCCTATAGCCTTCCTCGATAAATGGACTATCCAACACAAAAATATTTTTTCAATTCGGACCAGTAGTTCCAGAGATTAGTGCGTTTAAACAAACAAACTCTTCAGCTTTATATTATTTAGTATAGATGAGAAATCAGAAATAAAATTATTCTGAGCTTCGTACCTTTAGCTTCCCAGTCACGTCTCAGCAGATCACGATGAAACTTTGTCAGATAAAAGTTTATGATATGATGAAGTTAGACGTGGGCCGCATCTTGTCCGACAAGTTTCCTATAGATATTACATAGAGTAGGGATCATTTTAACCTACTGCTGCTCGGCTTTGCAGGTTTTTCAGTTAAGTGTGATAATTAACTTTTGAAAAAATGTAGAAGCTTCTTGAGAAGATGAAGAAACGAGCTCGAGTGACTTGTTGGATAAGTCTGTCTATGTAATCTACAAGGAATGGAGGAGGGTAGTTCTACATGAAGTGGGATACATCTTGTCCCGACAAGTTTCCTATAGATATTACATAGAGTAGAGAGCATTTTAACCTACTGCTGCTCAGCTATGCAGGTTTCTCAGTTAAATGTGGTAATTAACTTTTGAAAAAATGTAGAAGCTTTCTGAGAAGATGAGTTAGAAGAAACGAGCTCGAGTGACTTGTTGGATTAGTCTGTCTACATGATCTACGAGGAATGGAGGAGGGTAGTTCTACATGAAGTGGGATACTGAGAAAATAAATAGTGAGAGGCGTGAGCTATGAACATTTTGTTGTATTCCTTTTTTTTGCCGTTTTTGCTATACTTTTTTGATGAGCAAATGTTAAACCCCAGAGATGATAGCAATTTTGTGGTTTTACCCAGTAGGTAAAGTCGCCGATTTTAAACCTTAAAGCACCGATAATTAAGTACAACATCAATTGAGAAAGTCTGACAGTTTGTGGTAACTTTGTATGCAGGCGACTGTACAGAGGCCAGCACATCAAGTTACCACAATCTGTCAAATTTCTTTGATAGTATTTGAACTTTATTGCAAAGAAATAAGGTTCATTTTTAATTGAGAAAATTTGACAATTAGGGATAGCTTGATGTGCTGGCGTCTGTACCTAAAAAAGAATTGAGTTATGAGGAGAAGCTACGAAGGAAAATGAGGTCTTCGTGGCTTTAAATAGAATTGAAAGACTATTACGTCTTAAGGAATTTCAAGGATGTTAGCAAAACCTGAATTGCAAGCAAGTTCCGATGGAGGTGAAGGCTAGCTATACATTAAATAAATACAATTTCATATCTGTACGTTTTAAGTAAATGTGTGGATCATTACCATAATATCTAAATGCCGATGGGCAATGAATAACACACAATGACAGATTATGGTAACTTGATGTGCTGGCCTCTGTACTTAGATTTATTTGAGACCCTTCTTCAATATAATATAGAATGCAATTAGTTCTTCTTCTGATAATAAAACTATCTCACACTGGGTCCACGTGGTGGATTATGGCCCACTCACTCTCGCAGATAGTAGACTGATTATGCTTTATCCGATAGCAGTGATAGCCTAGTAGAGTGACCGTCGGACTGCCAAGTCACAGGGTCTTGAGTTCGAACCCAAGGTCTCTGATTTTTCGGATTCATGTGCGTATTGTATAATTATCAGTTGTTTCATCTTAGCGTGTTGATGGCAAATGGACTCGGCCCAGAATTCGGTTACGTCTTTGGCGCCATCACTTGCTTAAAAATCGATGAAGGAAAACATTGTGAGGAAACCGGCATGGTTGAGACATATTTCTCAACAGCATGTGAAGCTAAGTCAGAGGCCCATGGGCAGCATAGAAACTCTGACACCAGGTAAGTCATAAACCACACGAAAAAGAAGATTATAGTGATGAGTCCAAACTCCCCACTCAGAGTATATCTACCTACAAAAAGCTCTGGGGTTGCATTGTTCACATCTTGCATCGGGACGCGTTCCACGTACCTAGATCCTGTATGATTGGGTTCCATTTCCATGTTTATGGGTTTTTCTTTTTGGAATTTCCCAGTAGTGCCCGGAGTCTATAATTTATGGCTGATTGATGGTAATAGACTCGCCCCCATGGGCTATGTAATGTGGGTGCAGTGCACACATCTGCCTAACCCTTCAGGGAAACAAGGCGTGATGTTAATGTTATGTATGATAGTTAACCTGAGCTAAAAAATGCATAAATAAATACTCTCCTTCATAACAAACATAATGTACTTCAACGTGCATAATTTATTCATCATATTATCTACTTCATACATGACAAAAATACAGCTTCTTCGAATCGTGCAGATCAGCACGAGTGATGATGGTTCTTGTCATGTTCTCGTCTTATTGAATAATATATTGCATAGAGTTTTTATGCATTTTAATGTTAGCAAAAGGCAAAATTGAGTTTTCATAACAAACGACTATTGAAAAGTTTTATGATATTACTAGCTGACCCGGCAGACGTCGTCCTGCCTTAACTATGATATCCTCCTACCTTTCCTACCTACCCTACCTACCCTACCTACCCTACCTACCCTACCTACCCTACCTACCCTACCTACCCTACCTACCCTACCTACCCTACCTACCCTACCTACCCTACCTACCCTACCTACCCTACCTACCCTACAAAAAAAAATTTTGGGGTGGACTACCCCTAACATTTAGGGGGATGAAAAATAGATGTTGGCCGACTCTCATAGATACCGGATAAGCACAAAAAATTTCATCAAAATCGGTCAAGCCGTTTCGGAGGAGTATGGCAACGAAAACTGTGACAAGAGAATTTTATATATTAGATGGGGTAAAGAATCGAAACTATTTCGTAAAAATATCATGTTTTCGAATGATTGGGTTCAAAATTATTTTCGAAATAACATACTTAATAGGCATAGGTACTTCCATAGTAAATTATTTAGGTGGCCTAGCTACAACGACCAGTCTATTCTGTAAAAATCTCATCGTGACAACTTGCTTGAAGTGAGCTGTCATACCACTTGATGCGAGGGATTAACACTGACCGCTTACGTCCAGTTCTCTTCACCTAGGTATACTTCCAAGGTGAGATTTTCGCGTTGCGGTGCGTGGGGTTCCTTTTAAAATAATATTTAGAACAACCATGCACCCCACGCTTTAAAAAAAAAAATTGTTTTTTTTTCTTATTTAATTTTCAATTTTTAGTTCGGGTCTTTATAAAAAGCGTGTTTTTTAGTTTTTTTTAACTATTTTTTTATCAATAGTAAAAGTGAATTCGCTTTTTATATCTGCTTAGATCAAACCACACAATGGATTTTGATGCGTCTTTTCCCATAATTTATGAGAGCACTTATTTCAGAGGATTGTGCGGAATGTAGAGTTGTCGAGGACAACATTCATTGGTGGAATGTGTCCAATATTGTTCTAGTAGCTAAATATTTTATTAATGTCCCTGAATTTAAACATAATCTCCTACAATTATTGTAACCCAACCAAATGGCGACAATGCGAAGGATTTGTACGAATTCATGGTAAACGTGTAAAAAAAAAATTGTTTAGGATACGATGGGGGACTGACATACGCTTTGCTTACAAGGCCCTATAAAGAATAAAAGAAAAAAAAATTGAACGATTTTTAGGGGCTTGTAGCTAAGTAGGTAATACTAGCCGCACGGGTCGATGCAACAAGTTAAGTTACGCATCACGTTTGCCGCAGTTGGTTTGTGGATGGGTCACCATCTTTACATACTAAGAACCCTTAAAGTGCGTGTTAAGTTATTGGTTCCGGCCCTTATTTGTCGACAGAAACCCGAAAGTCTGACAACCAGTCTTACCAGTGACCTGCGCGTACAGTACAATAACGCATTCAGGGTGCTTTTGGGGTTGCCGTGGCGATGTAGCGCGTCAGGGATGTTCGCGGAAGCATGCGTAGACGGGTTCAATGTGGTGTACGTTGTGTGTTACACTAGTTGTTTATTATTGTAAATTTAATTGAATACTAACATTAGGCTAAGATAAACTACTACTAACAATATATGGATGTAATAATTCCGAAATAAAATATATTTGATTTGATTTGATAGGGTATCGTGTTACTCTTTAACTGGATTGTGGAGGCGAGTTGCTTCATTTAAATTAAGATAAGACCTTAACATAGCCGGGAAAAGGATAGGTATATGAAGATGAAATTACTAACAGGTCAGTAATACGTAGGTACTTAATGTATATACTTATTTAAGTCAGATATAGGACAGAAATCTGAATGTTTTGACACGTGCAAGTGCAAGCAAGGGCGGGTCACTAGTAAACACTATAAAGTACGTGCTAATGTCAACAAATAAACGTAAAACATTATATAATATATTTTATGCAAATTAATAGGTGGGTAATTAAAACTTAAATATCTACTATAAAGTGTCACGTACTTACGTTATCACGCAAATCAGCATGATAATAGAAGGGCTAATAATAAAATTGCATGCTTAGCATGTGATGCTAAGTCAGAGGCCCATGGGCAGCATTAAAACTCTGACACCAGGTTAGTCACTAACCACACGAAGACACGGTAATACTATCTATACAGTATTCCAACTTCATACAAACGGACGAAACGCGAGTTATACCTACGCGCTCGATTGCGGCATGCGCCAGGCACGCGGACAGTCGCGACTGTGCCGCAGCGACGAACGGACGGTGTATTGTTTTTTTAACCATAACCGCGCGATTATTTCTTTAAAAATAAGTTCAAGTACATATTTAATATGACGAGTAGGATACATTATGCTGTTTTTGGTTGCATGTTTTCTAAAACAATTTTTAATTAAGCTTTATATTGGAAATATTGGAATGCGGCTTTTTTATACTTTAAAATTTAATAATAAAGCATTTCGTACGTCTCAGTCGAGGCGCAAATATTTTTCGGTCGCAAATTATTTATAAGACCGATTTGTTATTCAAACATAAACATGGTTTTTTAATTAAATCTACCAATCAAAAAACAACACGCATTTTTATTAAACACAAAGTATTTTATTTGTTTATAAAAAAAAAGTGTATTTACAATCACAAAACTAAATAGAAACACAAAGTAGGCAAATGTAATTCAAATGCTTGACGCGAGCAGCCCTGTCGCATGTTTACGTACCGCGCGGCTGTAGGCATTTATTTCAAAAATGCGGCCGAGTTACAATACTGTATAGATAATATTACCGTGACGAAGAAGAATAAAATTATTGCAAATTAACATATTATTATGACAAGTTCTCAAGACGGCTAATTTTATAAATTCTATGTCAAGTATTTATCCTTGCAAATTATAACGCGAGAATTCCTAATACATAATCAACCTATAATATTCCCACTCCTGGGAAACTAAGCCTCTTCGAGATTAATAGACGTACGACTTAACCACGTCTTCGAATATTTAGGTCTAGGACATACCGCTTTCCCCACGATGTTTTCTTTCGACGTTTTGAGAGCAGTGGTGATGAAATAAATTACACAAAGTAAAGTGCCTGCGTGTGTTCAAATCGTAAGTCAGTGTTACCACTGCTCTTAATAATAAGTACCCACGGAATAATATCCATATCTATTCCGTGCTAATCGCACCTTTAGAATGAAAACGACGTAACTCAAAAAAGTGACTTTTAGGGACATAGCAAAAGAAGTTTTAAAGTTCTTAACACTTCCGTACTATTTGGTCTATTATTTCGTGATTATTTATGTCAGTGACTATGTTTGTGCTGCAAATTATATAAAAGTCTTTTCACTATTTTCGTTTTGAGTCATTTTATGACGATAACACAATTTTTGATTTTTTTAAATTGTGTCGTTTTAATTCTAAAGGTGCGTAATAACGCATAGCATCCTAAGCTAAACAGCTGAGATATATCTCAAAAGTATGTGAAGCTAATTCAGAGGCCCATGGGTAGCATAAAACTCTGACACCCGGTCACTAACCACACGAAAATAAGAAGAAGCTAAAATATGCATTTCTGTGTTAGGATAATTCGTCCTGTGTAGAGTCCTTCATCATCTGCCTACTCGTTTCCTAATATTAGGGTCGACTTCCAGTCCAACCAGATGCAGCTGAAAAGCAGTATTTTACATGGAACGACTGGCTAGCTACGAGGCGTTGAGTTAATATACAGAGTTAATACTTACAATCTATCATTCATATGGAGCCTCGTCTCATTGCTGTCAGTGATAACATTCGACATAGTCAGAATATGTCCTCTTAAGTCATATCTCCGGGATGACAGCACATTGGAACTCCTATAGTCTTCCATCTGCCCGTATTTGTTAACAGTTATTTTTGGTAACGCCTTCCGACCCTCCAGTAGAACAACACTAGTATATTCAGTATCGAGTATCTCGTACCCGTTTATTGAAGTAGTATTCTGAGTATTGTGTACCAGGTTTTTGTTTACTAAACTGGTATTTTCAGGGAAGGTTTCCTGTTGTTCTTTGTTGCTTTTCCATGTTGATCTTTTTGTGTAAATAATTTCGGAGTGTTCTGATATTTTGTATGCTGAAACAAGACATGGGTATTTTAACAATTCTATTTTTATTGATAGTATGTATTTTATTCATATCAATAACTTTGTATCAAATAAAATAAACTAGTGCAACTATAAAGCTGCGCTAGTTTATTAGAACAATATTGTAGGATGTTTATATTAAACTAGCTAACACCCGCGACTTCCTCCGCGTGTAATATCTCATTTGAATATATTCTAAAAATCCTAGGTAACTCGGCAATACGATAGCTTCCCATTAGTGAAGTCGGGATCGTATGAGTAGTTCCGAAGATTATAACGCCTTCATACGATCCCACAAATACCTGTTAAATATTAGTAACTGATTGGTATTAATTTATTCTTTAAGGCGATTAACGTAACTGGTTGTACATGGTGCGTGCATAGGAGATGTTAAAGTGGTTCCCTACGGTTTCCGCATTGTTGCAGATTAAAACACCATGGCTAAATGAGTGGTTAATTCGAATGGTCACGCACATTACACGATTGTCGATGGAGTGATCAAGGGTGTAATGTTTTTTTTTTTTTTTTTTTGTTAATGGCATCTCGCAGTTCAACCAAAGGGTTGTCTACTGCTTAACCGGGCTTGCCTGTGGCTGCCACAAAAGAATTGTAGCCTCCAGCCAAGGCTTAATAAAAACTAAACCTAACTTACAAAACTAAGCGACTACACGCTAAGGGCACCCCCTGCGGGGTTCGGACCTCGGCTTAGGGCGTCGCTGGGGGGGGACAGCAAGGGACAGCTGGATCGGGGGTTAAGGGTGTAATGTTCACTTATCCTCCATAAAAAGGGAAGAGTCCGACGACTGAGGTCGGTATTTTGTATATGTGCTAGTCGCGCAGTAAACTCTGCTTGCGCGATTCAGGAATTCTGCGTGACGTCAGTATGTCACGTAGTGCGCATGTGGCGATGTCGATGCAACAGAAAGTAGTACCCGAACTGATTGTATAGAAATTAAACACAAAATATATTCAACGTTCAAATTACTAACAGGTTAACCCATTAGAGGTTCGCCTATTAGAAGCCGTTTGCTTATAAGAGCTCAAAGAATTTTACGGGTATATTAATTTATTGTCGGTTCGAGAGAATTTCGGGAAATTCTTGATGAAAAATGAACCCTATGGTTTATACAACATTTGAGGGGTTAATTTAAAGTAATATGGCACTAGGTGAATCCTTATAATAAAACGACCTATAAATAATATATAAATAAAATTAGCTATGTCTACTTAGTATTCGATAAGCGTAACGCAGCGGTGGTACACACGTTCAGATGATGGAATTTATGATCCGACCTCCAGGTGACTTAGGTACTGACTACGTGGGGCAGATTATGAAGTCGTTAATTTATTTGTCTAGCACACCGACATAAGTTTCCAAATCCAGAAAGAAAAATTCTTGATCAGCCGACCATCTATACTAATATTATAATGCTGAGGAGTTTGTTTGAATGCGCTAATCTCTGGAACTACTGGTTCGAATTGAAAAATTATTTTTGAGTTGGATAGTCCATTTATCGATGAAGGCTATAGGCTATGTAACATCACGCTACGACCAAAAGGAGCCGAGCATCGGGTGAAACCACGCCGGAACAGCTATTCTAGAAAAAAATAAATCTCATCGTGAAACTTTTGCTGAAGTGAGTTGTCATTCTACCTGCGGATTTTAGTGTGCAGTTAAGGGTGACATTAAACTGACATTCAGATACCGATATAAAAATACTTAATACTGAACAATTAAGTCGAAAATAATAGTAAGCAATAAATACTTTAAGTTGATGAGAAATTCGTTTTTCTTTTGGATTTTTTTATATTACAAAACCTGTATGGGATTCTTTTAAATACGTATATTACGTTCCTATTATTTATTTTCTAAATTACTCAGACCGGACCTGGAGTCTGGATTTGTGCCCGATTGATGACAATAGACTCGCCCCCTATTACCTGGAACAAAGTTTTTTTAGTGTGGGAAATCATCAAATGACCCCTTCCGGTCTGAGTAGAGTATTACCCAGTTACTGACTGGGTTGTGGGGGTTACAAAGGCAGTCGCTCCATGTAACACTAGTTGCGGATTACTGGAATTCAGCTGCATCCGGTTAAACTGGAAGCCGACCCTAACTTAGTTGGGAAAATGCTAGGCAGATTTATTGATTGAACTGTTACGAAATCTTTCAATAAATAGATGTTATCGGATGAGAAGAATGGTAGTTAATGACTTAAGAAACAGACTCATCCTATAACCAAAGTATTATTTGTTGCTCCACTCTATAATTATGAAGTTGAATCAAATAATTCGATTTGCACCAATTGGCGAATTAATGAGAATTTAAATGTCACAAGAGTGTAAAAAAACAAAAATGAATTACTTATTAGAACCGCGTTTATTTAAGATGTCCTTTCTATGTCCTACATGACATGAGCGTTATCTAGCTAGCGTTTCAAGGTGATTTTTTGCATTCGCTGGGAAATTTATTTTTTGAGACTAGCACTGGCTATGCAGACCACGTATTTTATAACAGTTTCTACTGACTATCAGCGGCGAGGTGTCAATTTTTGTGAGAGAGAAGGCGAATCGACTCCCTTAATGATAGGGTAAAAAAATATAGTCAAAAAGAAGTCTTTCTTATCTATAAGTACATAATTATTATTATTATATATATTATTATTATATTATAATACATTTGTAGAAAAGTGGTGTCTGTACAGTGGAAATATATTAAAAAAAATAGCAGGTGTTGTTATTATATCGATGCCAAACCCGAAATTGTCGATTTAGATGCGGTTTTCACTAACATATTGTCATAAGCTTCACTTAACATTTAGTGTTTATTTCATGACAATCGGTTCATAAATAAAAAAGTTATATCAATTTAAAGAATCATGGCGAACATTGTCACTATTCCACGCGGACTAGTCGCGGGCACAGCTAGGTTTAAATATATTTACAGATATACCTACTGAAGCGGAGCCGGTTATAACTTACTTGCTTACCAATAGTGTTTTTTTTATTGCCTTAAAAACAAAAGCAATTGACTGTGCCTTTTTAATAGCGGTAGTGTTTTACCGCTATTAAAAAGGCGTCAGCAACTTCGAAGGGAAGCCGGTAGGCATCGGGTTGTATAGTATCTTCGCCACTGCTAACTATCGATGTTAGACTGATATACATTATACTTCGACATTTACGTAAAATAGGGTAACTAGACGTGCAAAAAATTAATGGGTCTTTGTTCACTGACGTCAGTTACATGCCAATGAGGTTTTTCCAGTCATTTCTACAATTGTTTTAAGCTTACATTGCCATAGGTGTAAGCAGCAGGATTTTCCTACATTTATTTCGTCATAATCATCGATGACGCCCGACTTTTGGCACCTACTACTGCATGATGACGTCATTGCCGAGGGAATCTTTGCCCGGGAGTCGTCGCGCGGCACGTGAGGCTCTGTCCCTCAATCATCCCGCCATCTCCTTCGCTAACATGACTGCTTTGCAGAAGTTGGTAACAGCCTACCACTTCCTCTCGCTCCGGACCATGGCTCCTGTCGGACGATTCTGTTAAAATCTTACCGGGAAAACGAGGTGCAGTGAGCTGTCGTTCACCAAATGCTTATTATTGACACTACTGACACCTGACTTTTAACTCACTTCACATACTTTTCACTGTGATTTCACAGAATAGGACTACATGGCCGGACACGAGAGGAAACGCTGTCGCTGGTGTGATGATTTAGATGCCTTGTCGGGAGAAGGTAACGACAGGGAACAGAGGAAGTTATGGGGGAAACCTTTGCCCAGCAGTAGAGCAATAAAGATATCTAGACCAAAGGAAAAAATCGGTGATGATTCATAAAGTATGTATCAAATGTTACCCCTTATGGCTTGGTACGCCAGCAATTTGCGTAGGATAAAGGATATTACAAAGATTCCATTACAGATGGTGATAATGAGTAACTTAGTGTGGGTGGAAATATTAACTAATTATAATATTAATAAAACTATAGAACGCTACCAACTACACTCAATCTCAACGAGAGGAGCCCTGTATCCCAGCAGTGGGAAGATTAGAGGCTGATTTTCCTTACACTTAAAAAACTAGTTACCTTCAATAAACAAATATTCCTCGTCGCTAATCTTCTTCACCACAACTACATCGCTGTCGACTAAGATATCAACATCATTCAGAGTTACTGAGTCTTCTTCATAGTTTAGAAGGAGCCAGCGGTATGGCGCCTTAAAGTAGCCTTCTTTGCTTGCCTAAAAACAAATGAATCATTATAAAAATTCTTTTCACAGCAACTGACCAGAGACCTTATTACATGGAAATATAGATCACTTTGATTTTGACACTGATGCAAAAATTACGGTGAAGAGACTGTAAGACCTACCTTTCGTACATCTTTTTTTTCTTTTTGATTTTCGAACCAAAAAAGGAGTTTGTTAAATAGTGAGATTATTGAAATGAACAATATCAACGTCCAGCGCTTATTCCAAATTATTTAGGGTGGACACTTTAAAAACATAATTTGTTTTGTTTTTTATGTCGGACTTAGTTCATCTACAAGTCTAATATGATGATCCTAAAGCCTTTGCCAACCATTAATATTTCTTGAATGAAAAAGTAATAGTAAAGTCGTCAGCACATCAAGCTATTCTAAACTGTCAAATATTCCCAATTGATCATGAACCTTATTCTTATGTAATAAAGATGAAAATCTATCAAAAGAATTTGACAGATTGGGGTAACTTGATGTGCTGGCCTCTGTACAACGGTACTTACTTTTACCAGAAATCTGTCAGTCCCAGGACATGCCATATCCGCAAGGATCAAGATATACTGCAAATCATACTCGGTTCTGTTATACTGCAGTGAAGTGCCAGAACTGAAGCCAATACTGCATATGCCCCTAGCCAAAGATTTGAGTGCATCTGAAAGGAAATAGACGCATACTTGCCGAACATTAAACCCAGAATAATATGCTTACTTGTGGCATGGGAACCCCTAAGAGGGAACATGAAGAAGATAGAAGGGGTAGACTAGGTGCTGAACTACAGAAATCAGAAAACCGGCTCAGGAACTTTAGAAAGGCCTATATAAACAGTGCTGGCGAACTGCATGATAAACTGGAGTATACAATTATAACATAATATAACATCACACCTGTATCCCCTTAGGGTTAGGCAGAGGTGTAGATACCTTCGGCGAAAGAAGTTTCGTCAGTAGAAGAGTAGAGAAGTATACAATTATGATGCTTAGTAAACTCAACGGAATTGTTGGAAAGGGTTACCGCTACCACGGAATAAAAAAAAATAGTTTAAAAAAACTAAAAAACACGCTTTTTATAGAAAACCGAAATAAAAAATAGAAAATAAATTTTACTTTTTTAAAAGCGTGGGGTGCTTTTTAAGGTAATATTCACCATCACCATGCACCCCACGCTTTTTAAAAAGTAAAATTTATTTTCTTTTTTTTATTTCCTACTTTTTAGTTCAAATTAATGCATTGTCATCGGTCCTCGATAAATCTACAAAGTTTGAATGAAATCTGGCCGTTTAAAGTGGGTGAAAATCGCGTCTAAAGGAGTCGGTTACAAACATACATATAAAAAAAACTATTATCAAATTATTGCATTGTCATCGGTCCTTGAGACGTGTGCAAAGTTTCAAGTTGATCAGACTTAGAAACCGGTAAAATTAAGCTCAAAGATTCCGTTACATACATACATACATAGATACAACCCGAGCTAATAAAAGCGTGTTAAAAAGGGTTGTAGTCAGTAAGAGTTTGACACTCCCTTCCGCTCCACCCAGGTCGGGCAAGTCATTGGATGATTTCCCAGCCTTAAAAAAAAAGAGCTACAATGACTAGTGTTAGAAATGAGAGACCGATGTTGCCAAAGGGCTACTTAATTTTTCTACACTAGCAATATGCGTTGTAGTTGTAGTTAGTATGTGAAACAATGTTTAATTTTAGATCTCAATGTACAGAGGCCAGCACATCAAGTTACCACAATCTGTCAGATTTCTTTGATAGTATTTCAACTTTATTGCAAAGATATATGGTTCATTTTTAATTGAGAAAATTTGACAGTTAGGGATAGCTTGATGTGCTGGCGTCTGTACCATATACTTAGAAATAAATATTATTCTATTCTATAGTATTCTTCTACTTACGCTGACTCCAACACAAATGCGGTAACAGCAGGGTTGTAGGCCTGTGGTCCAAAGTCACGAAAGACATAATCATATCAATACTATGATCACCAATACATTTTATTATTAAAACAAATGAAAAACTTATTAGAAGTAATGTTTTCACGTTCATTTTTCGACGGGTTTTGGTAACTAGGCAGTAAATGGATGAATACCATGTAAGGGGAGGTATTATATTGGCATTAGCATTTAATATGCAAGTAGGCGTCTTGTTCGTAACGCGATGGAGGTACAGTCGTGCCAACAGTGAAAAGATTTATGGAACAAAGTATTTTTATAATTTTATACACAGTCGTACGTAACCGACGATTAATTTATTTTTATTTTCGAATACCTATTAACAGAAAATATTTTCACTTAACTACATTAATAATAACCATTAATTAAACGAATTCAAATAACTGATCATTCTGGGTATTTTATGTTTAAGGGTTTCCGATTAATTTTATTAAACAATTTGGTTAAATTGAACAAAAAAAAAAACAATATGCCTAGCCTTTTGCCAACTACGTTGGGGTCGGTTTCTAGTCTAACCTGATGCAGCTGAATACCAGTATTTTACATAGAGCGACTGCCTATTTGACCTCCACAACCCAGTCAGTAACTGGGTAATACGACTGTTAAGACTGGCTGTCAGACTTTCAGGCTTCTGACTATCCGTAACAAAGATTCACGAATGACAGCCGGGACCAACGTCTTGTTGCGTGCTTTCCGAGCCACGGAGGAGTCTTGATTAGTAAAGATGGTCACCCATCCACGGACCAACCCCGGCAAGCGTAGCTTAACCTGATGGATCGATCCGTGCGGTTGTTATTACTTAGCCACGAGCTTCTCAATTTGGATAAATTGAACATTATTGCGCAAAGGGAGGATGTATTACTGCTTGACTTTCGTTAGTGGATGTTTTTGTCGTGTGAGCCGTAATTTACCACGTGGGCCCAGATTGCAGGATGATTAAGAACAACAAAAACAAAGTAATTGTGACATATCTATACTAATATTATAAAGCTGAAAAATTTGTTTGTTTGAACGCACTAATCTCTGGAACTACTGGTCCGCATTGAATTTTTTGTGTTTTTAACCGACTTCAAAACGGAGGAGGTTCTCAATTCGGATGTTTGTATTTTTTTTTTTTATAGTCCATTTATCGAGGAAGGCTATGTAACATCACGCTACGACTAATAGGAGCGGAGCAGCTAGTCAGGAATAATTGTCATCTCTAAACGCAAAGGGAAAAACATATCGTCATTCTTATAACCTGATACGTCCCTTATTATATACGTCCGTTTAAAATTCTGGTAAATCTGTAGAGAAAAATTACCTGTTTTAACTGAGGTTTTTTAGCGCGTCATCCACCTAGAATTCTTTATGGACAATAAGAATTGCGTTAGGTCATCGGGTATTAACAACGTCATTGCAGTGCTAAGGATTTATGTAATGTTCCCATTGCTGGCACACAGGCCTCCTCTCTGTGAGAGTGTGTGAGCCTAATTTCCCACGCGGGCCCGGGTTGAGGTTCATAGATATCACATGTTTTCAATTTTTTTGGTTCTAGGCCGGTTTCCTCATGATTTTTTCTTTCACCGTTTTGGAATCAGTGCTAATGAAATTATTTGCACAAAGTGCAAATAATTTCGGAGAGCGCTTGTGCGTTAAGCCGTTGGTCCCGGCTGTCATTTGTGCATCTTAGATAGTCGTTACGGGTCGTCAGAAGCCCGAAAATCTGACAGCCAGACTTACCAAGGGATATCGTATTACCCAGTTACTGGGTTGTGGAGGTTAGATAGGCAGTCGCTCCGTGTAAAATACTGGTATTCAGCTGCATCCGGTTATACTGGAAGCCGACCCCAATATAATTGGGAAAAGGCTAGGTAGGTTGATTGAGAGCGCCTGCATGGGTTTTAACCTACGTCCTATAACTCGAAAGTCGGGGCCGTTTCCACTGAGCCACCATCACTGCTCTCTTTAAAAATCTTCTCATTAAAATTCTTAAATCCACTGACACACAACGCACAGCCTATAGGTACCGCTGAATCTAGAAGCATTTAGGAACGGAAGAACGAAGTTCATCCCCTAAAGGGGTTATATAGGGGTTGAAAGTTTACATGAAAGTTCGTCATTTAATTTACTGATGGAAATACATCAGGGGAACGGCTTGTAAGCATTGTTATAATTCTGTACTGTGTCCGATTGTTTCTTTTAGTATTTTTGATTGTAACTAATTTCATTACACTTTTGTCACCGACTGTATTCTGCTTTGGGACATCAAATTATACGTTGGCCCTAATGATAGATTTATAGTCTATGATTACCATAATATTTTACTTTGATGTTATACATTCAAACAGTTAAGTCTTAAATACAGGTATAAAAGATATACCTAGGTAGTCATGATTACTTATTAATCAACGTTGTGGTAGGATTCTCTTTATCAGACTACGGTAGAGCCAAGGGTGGGTTATCATTTTTGTTTGAAAATACTCTTTTTAATACATACATAACATGACGCCTGTAATCTATATACAGAGTTGATATGACAGAGGGGCATTAAATTACACTACGTATACTGGGTGTGTAATGTGTGCTATAATAACAGATAGTCTAATTTCATATGACATAACTAACATATGATATAATTTTCATATGCTATAAAAACATTTAACCTAATTTCATATGATCTAATGTTATATTTGATATAATTTTCATTTTTTTTTTTTTTTTTTTTTAAGTATTTATTTCAAATAAACCAATTACAGGCACTTTTGAATTGTCAAGGTGTCGGTCAGTCAGAGAGATGAAGCTAGTTGCCCATTCCAAAGCAGTAGGTACCTATGGAGAAGAACGGGCAAGAAACTCCATGGACACTCTTTTAAACAAAATATGGTTACAAAATATTGGTTACAAAGTTCATATTAATATTATACATGTGAGAACGATGCAGAAGGTTAAAAGCATCCGATATAAAATATGTAAAAACTATTCAAAAATTAAATTAAAACATTAAATTAAAACAAGCCCTAGTCGCTAAGAGATGACCAGTCCCTACTGACAGCGCCCGTTCACGAACATGACGCATATATTAGCACCATTCAGCTCAACCATTTTGAAGGGAGCTAAATGATCCAACACACACGCCACCATCAGCGAGACATTAAAGTGAGCATGGCATACTCTCAGCCGCCAGGGCACATTCAAGTCAATGAAAGACGTACCCAGTAAATGGTCGCTTTATAGTAGGTACATAGTACTCACATATGTGCTAAGCAATTATACAATATTAAGAGATTGAATTTATACAATGCAAAGATAGTTTTTTTGTTCTTCTCTTCCGCAGCTCCAACAGTTTTTAGCAATTAGTTGGTGCGCCCTTGTGGAGCTGGACTAGCATTGACCCAAGCATTTTTGTCAGCAATGTAATCTCCCAATTTATAATACGCTTGGCTGCATAGTGTGCGTTTTATACAGGATTTAAATTTTGATTCGTTAAGTTCAAGAATGTGGGGAGGTATTTTATTGTAACATTTTAAACAGAACCCCATGAAAGAAGAATCTACTTTTGCCAGCCTGAAACCTGGCTGAACTATTTGTTCCCTATTTCTAGTGAAATAATTGTGTCTTTCACCTCTTTTACTAAAAAGATGCAGATTTTTCCTTACGTACATGATGTTTTCATAGATATATTGACAAGGTACAGTCATGATGTTAATAACCTTAAACCGTTCTCTTAGAGAATCGAGCCTTTTACTCTAATTTCAATACTCAATATCTTTATTGCTTTCCACAATGTTTGCTTAGGTGGTAAGTAAAATAAAAGTAACAATCGTGTTCATTTAGTATAACGTTCATTTTATATAATTTTCATTATGTATAATATTCATTTTTTATAACGTTCATTTGACCTAATGTTCTTTTGACCTAATTTTCATGTTTAATGGTCACAGTTCTAACCTAACTGAAATGGCACCTAAACAAACCTTAAAATATTCTATGCAACGTTGAGGGTGGGCTTGGTCGACGGAGCCCCGCTCCGCGGGGCTCCTACTTCTGGGTGGTTTATAAAAAAATAACCACGAAGGGGATGGTGGGGTCAATTCGCTCGCTTCGCTCGCTCACACGACCCCGCCATCCCCTTCTAACCTAACCTGTCCGAGTCGGTGTGCCCTAAATTCCAGATTGTATCTAGTTTCTCCCGGTAACATTAGTTGAGGGTGGCAGGTGGAAGGATCTTTAGTAGATTTTCTAAATTATATTAAAAGTTACTTATGGATTTTGAATATTATAGCAACTGAATATTATATTAATTGAATATTATTTCAAATGTGCATTATATAAACTGTTCATTATACCATATGAAATTAGGTAAAATGAAATTATATCAATAATTCATTATATCATTTGATCGTTATATTAAAAAAAAAAAAATTAAATGAAGTTAGGTCTTATGATCATTAGAACTTTTGTTATTATGTCAATCGTTACACACCCACGTATACTATACTTACGTGTTTAGTATTAACTCGGTACGGTATAAAAATAAAAAGCACCAAAAATGAGGTTTATATTTTTTCAAACAAACTAAATAGCTTACAAATCAGAGTAAAACGCAACCACCCTTTAAATAAATAAAAACTGACCTTGTAACGCAGTGGCACCGACGCGTGCACGCCGGAGCGCTGTTAGGAAAGATACATCGTGTTCAAACGGGGCAAAAACTTAAAAAAACATTTGCGACTAAACTACTGCTCCTATTTAATTGATTTTTGGTAAAGAGCTTGAAAATGGTCCCTAGTATAAGCTGTTTAAAGGAAAGCCCCTCCGTCGTATCAACTCTGTATAGTACGGCCACATTTCGTCGGATAAGTTTAAGTCACGTGTAATAGGGAGCGAGCCTATAGCCAACAAAATACATACGTAACATGCATCCTTTAATGCTACACAAATGGACACATATCCAAACTCCGGGCTACTACTGAGAAGTAACAAATGTTTATCACGTTGAGGTTTTTACAGAATTGACTGGCAGATGATTAAGAGTCCGAAATAATATCCTTTTAACAGCAGAGAAAAAAACAAATAAAAAATCGACCACACAAATAGCATATTGAATTCGAAATAAAACATAACACCAAATTCAACTGGACCGGTTATTCGCATTTAATTAGAATAATTTAATATTTTACATATCATACAAATATTATTGGCCGATAAATATTGAGCAAGTTTCTTTAGGAACAGGTTTTAAGCCAAATATGTCCGTAATAAGAGAATTAACAATCATAGGGAGATAAAACTGTCTGAAAAAATTAATTTAAATTTATAGTAATTTTGTGGTTCTTCTTAAAGTCGATGGTTTATCGAAAACAACAAGGCTTATTTATATTAATATCGTAATATTCTTTGGAGGAGCATAAATAATAACTGGGTTTAAAAAAATATGGCAGTGATACTTTATTATGTTTAAAATCCAGTAGGTATTTATATTTCTGCATACACCTGAACCCCAATTGTCTCATTATCAATCACAATCTGAAAGATTTTGAAGTATATTGCTAATAATGATTTAATAATACTTCAAAATCTTTTGGATTTATTAGCAAAGATGTCGTGACTAAGTAATACCAGCTGGACAGGTCGATCCATCAGGTTAAGCTAGGCTTGCCGGGGTTGGACGTGGATGGGTCATTTCATACCGAGGCTCCTCCGTGTCTCGGAAAGCACGTTAAGCTGTTGGTCCCGGCTGTAATTTTTGCATCTTTGACAGTCGTTACGGGTCGTTGGAAACCCGAAAATCTGACAGCCAGTCTTACCAAGGGGTATCACATTATCCACTTACTATGTTGTGGAGGTCTGATAGACAGTCGTTCCATATAAAATACTGGTATTCAGTTGCATCCGGCTAGACTGGAAGCCGACCCTAACATAGTTGGGGAAAAGCTAGGCAGATTGATTGCTAATCCATTGCTTCTTATTTCCACAAACTCACACCACACACGCCGCACACACACGAATCACACATTACATATACACACATACTATACCATACCAGTCAGTCGATTCTGTAAAAATCTCATCGTGTTAATTTTCGGTGTAGCGTAAAGTGAGCTGTTCGTTCCACCTAATGCTAGGGTTAGACAATATTGTCAACTCAAAAATATAATTTTACTGTTTGGAAATAAAGTTGAAATTTCAATGGTAAGGCCCGAAACCCATTGGCGGCACGGCATGGCAAGGTATTTTTAGGCGACGAATAACAATATAACTTAATGGTATGGAAATTTGACAGTTTGTGATAACTTGATATGCTGGCGACTGTTCAACCACGTAATATTGCAATTCATTTCTTTAGATACATTTCCAGTCCCAGTTAAGTGATTAATAGATTCTTTAGCATTTATCTCAGCGAAGTATTTAGTCTGACATTAAAGTAATGCGTACTCATGGAATGTATCTGCAGCTAATGGATATATAATTATGGGTATGCGAGTATTGAGTTTTTAAGATTATTTATTATGAATGTTGGTAATTATTATTATTAATTATTAGTATTTGCTCTTTGATTACGTACTTATTATTTCTGTATATATTACTACGAATATTTAGCTTTTAAATGTAAATATGATCATATTAGTGTTAGATTATTGATTGAAACCAATAAAAGTGACCTCTGAATGTTGGTCATTTATAAGGAAATGTTTGTTTGTGTTGTCCAGCCTCATAGATTTGCAATCTTTACTTTTTAAAGTTCCGTACCCAAAGAGGCCCACGAAGGGGCCCTAAGACTTCGCTGTCCGTCCATCCGTCTGTGTGTCCAACTGTCACCAGGCTGTATCTCATAAACTGTCATAGTTAGACAGATGAAATTTTTACAGATGATGTATTTCAGTTGCCGCTATAACAACAAATACTAAAAAACAGAATAAATTAAATATTTATGGGGGCTCCTATACAACAAACGAGATTTTTTGCCGTTTTTATAGATAATGTTATGGAACCCTTTGTGCACCAGTCCGAGTCGCACTTTACACATTATAATCTTCTGAAACATTTGAAAGCCCTAATTCCCGCCCCATTCTTTAATATTAAATGATTCACTTTTATAAGACACTTACTTGAATAGAGATGTTTTTAATACATTTCTACCACTCTTATTGCATAGCACACTATCAATCACAATCTGAATGATTTTGAAGGATTTTGCTAATCCATTGCGTTATATGTTCAAAAAATATGTGTGCTCAACAACATAAATAACGCAATGCATGTTGTTGAAATGTCATCATGTGATCCATTGCTAGTGTCAAGATCATTGCATCCTTCAATAGTCCCATTTCATCATATTCCCACCTTTATCCTAATTTATTTTGGGTCAGTGCAACAAATCTTTTTCTTCCATACTTCCATATAGTGTAAGCTGAAAGAACACTACGTTAACTCGATTATTACCTAACTGTTTATAGCGCGTTTATCTAATAAGCGGGATTGTCCGAAAGGGTTACCGCTACCCCGGAACATAAAGGGCTACGGAAGGAACATGGATGGGTTTTAGTCAGTAAGAGTCTGATACTCCCTTCCGCTCCACCCAGAGCGGGAGCAGTCATTGGATGATTTCCCAGCATTAAAAAAAAAAAAAAGGCATCCATGGCATGCTAGGAAAGATCTTAGAGGTCTAAATGTGTGCTTTGTGTAAGTGTATGTAAAAATTAATAAACAAATTAAAAAAAAAACATGTGCCGACATTTCGGGAGGAGCTCTTCAATAGCCCATTTACCTTATTAAAAACACATGCTACCAAGAAAGAATGAGGATAAAAACAGTTCCATCATTAACGATAATTATTTTCAAAGTAAGTTGACCACGGCGACCATGACCCAAAACGCTTTGAGGATAAAACATAATGAAAAGTTGACGCGCCAAAAATGATTCAGCCAGCTTAAATTCTTCGAACTCGATACACTTACGTTGATATCTTAGTACTATAATGTTTTATAGCAATTTGAACTGTATTGAGTGGAGTAAAGAGTTTGAAGTTGTGCTGTAACGTAGTTTGTAGCTACAAATTGTTGTTTGAACGTGACGATCGCCAGGCGTTTGTTCATTAGGTTTATTTCTGGGTTCAAAACAATTGGTTGGTTTATTTTGTATTATTTGGTTTGTCTTAGTTTTGGCACGATATTTGTGGCCTTATGTTATAAGGTTACAATATCTACGACAGATTCGGTGTCCAGTTTGTCTGTTTCATACATTGCTTTTGTGACTTAAATATTCGACACACTTCAGCGTCAATGTCTATCTTTGGGAGTACATGTTTACGTCACGTTATCGACCTCCAAGTTACATGATTGTATGAATCACATAAATAGGTACATACGTACCAAAAATGAATGGCTCATTACGAAATGAAGGTTTCATAGCACAACAAAAAAAAACGAAACAAAAAAATAAAACATTGACCAACCCTTCTCAACTCTGTAAAAAAAAGAATGCCAAATGTATTGCGCAAAAAGTTTTTGACTGTTCTTCTCTATAGATACCTCCTACGTTTAGAAATGGGCAACTAGCTTCATCTTTCTGATTGACCGAACCCTTGACAATACAAAAGTGCCTGTAATTGGTTTATTTGAAACTAGCGAAGCCGTTGGAAGATGCCAACGGCAGAGGCCCCTTAGACCGTTTTAAATGTTGAGGATTACAAGTCATCATCATCTGCCTAGCCTTTTTCCAACTATGTTGGGGTCGGCTTCCAGTCTAACCGGATGCAGCTGAATACCAGTATTTTACATGGAGCGACTGCCTATCCGACCTCCAAAACCCAGTAACTGGGCAATACGATACCCCTTGGTAAGATTAGCTGTTTGATTTTCGGGGTTCTGACGACCCGTAACGACTGTCAAAGATGCACAAATGACAGCCGGGGTCAACGGCTTAACGTGCTTTCCGAGGCACGGAGGAGCCTCGTTAAATAAAGATGGTCACCCATTCACGGCCAACCCCGGCAAATGTAGCTTAACCTGATAACAAGTATAGCTTTCAAATATTGAATTAAGTAAATACTTTGAGTACTTTTTTGGAAAAACATAATTATCCTCTTTTCCAATTCAAAGTATGGAGTCCCTAGTTACAGCAGCTACGTGCAGTATCCCTTGAGCGGCCATGATTGCATTCTGAAATGTGTGTCAAGAACATGCATCCTGTCCATTGGCCCATAACTCATATTCCACTGTAATAAGCGGGCAAGGGTTTTCTTGGAACAGCTGTATGGATGACTTACTATTTATTGCCCTTAATCACATACATACGTCTATGTTTATTATTGTAACGAGTGTGATATTTTATATGATACTTTAAGGTAAAGTTAATAAGGTTAATTTTTCGTCTGTCATTTTTACTTTTTACAGACCAATAACTTGTTTGTGTGGTTTTAAACTGTACCTAAGTGCAAGTTGGTTACAATAAATAAATAAATAAAGTTGGTAATTGTGATTTTGATGAGTCGTTTTTGGCTCATTGCTTTGGTGGATTGCTAGAGCTTTAGTGGCTATTTAATTTGATTAATATAACCCGAAAACCATAAACACGGCATCTCTTACGGCGGTTGGTCTATAAGTAACCAGTATCAACGCCGTAGTTTTCTATTGAAATTGGCTTAAAGCGTAGTTGATAAACGGTTACATAGAATACCTATCGATACAGACAAATGGAGATGTTTGTTAAATGAATGCCTTTTTGGAATCGCTATTAATCATGCGTGTTATTATTATCAGGATTTATCTTAAAGAAGATTTTATAGAGTCTGTACATCTGTAGCTGTTATTCATTTAAAATCGATATTAAATTACTTTTAGACAGGTCATGGTCATGCATCTGGTTTAGAAATAAAATAAAGGCTAATCAACAAAAATGTATTAAATATTTCCAACTATGCTGGGGTCTGCTTCCAGTCTTACCGGATGAGGCTGAATACGATTTTACTAGTAACAACTGCCTTTCTGATCCCAGTAATCGGATAATATCACACTTCTTGGTGAGACTGGCTGTCAAACTTTCGGGCTTCTGACGACCCGTAACGGCTGTTAAAGATCTACGAGGAGTCTCGGTATGTAATCAGTGTAATCACCCATCCACGGACCAACCCCTGCAAGCGTAGCTTAAACAGGTGGAGAGAGAAAATGTCGAATCAACGATTAGTAAGAAAAACGATTCGTTATTTAAATTTTTAAATTTAAAAGAGTTTTGATGCCCATTCTCCATAGGAAACTACCTTTTGGAAGGTCCAAAAGTGCCTTTCTTGTGGCTATTTGAAATAAATGGTTTGACTTAGACTTTACAGATGTATATGTGATGATTATAATTGATGAAAATAACATGGTATCTACCTTAGAATGTTGATAGCAGCACAATATATAGAAAACAATGTCACAAAATTAACATAAACTCTATTACCTGACCTTATATCTTAAAACCTCGTGGTTTTCCTTACACGAGTAGGCAAAACAACTTTTTATCCATAGGCCTTATACATCCAAGCAATTATCGCCTTTATATAGATCGAGTTGCGGTCTAAAATACCGTGAAGATTGGGGCTTTCGTGGTGGCGGGGTATATTATCAAGTATTATGTAATTCTATATCAATTATACGTTTGTCTATTACGCCTATAATCATTTGAGCGTTTAATCTCAAAACCTGTTATTACTGTAATTCAATCAATTGTAATGCCTATAGTATTAATGGCATTGTCGTGTGTTCACTCGCTTTATGTATTGGTACTGTGAAGACCAGAAGTGGGTCTTCACTTTATAGCTCTGAGAGGGAGGGCTCGTGTAGTGTATAGTGTGTTGGTGTAGGGATTCCTTTTCTACAATTGAAACCCACGGCTATTGAATTATAGTACTTTAAAGGTACTTTAGTGCATATGCCTTCAGTAGCAAGCACGCCTACTGACAGTGTCCAGTATTCATTTTCTTTTATTAAAACCTATTTAAATTAATCTAACATTGTGAAAGGTCGAATGCGGCCAGTTATTTTCTAACCAACCAGCTAGACATAAGGTTTCACCTAGGCTCTACAGTAAGTACGCTTTACGGAGGAGCTCGTGGTTAAATGATAACAGCCGTACGGGTCGATCCATCAGGTTAAGCCACGCTTGCCGGGGTTGGTCCGTGGATGGGTGACCAATTTTACATACCGAGACTCCTCAGTGCCTCGGAAAGCACGCACTGCAACTGTGCTAAATACCTGATACAGTGCAGGTAGTCAGGTCCCTTGCCATGTACCTACTTGGGACTTTTTGTTTACGTTTTTACGCCATGACGATTAAGTCATCACCGTTGATTCTTCTGAATGACTGATGGTCGTAGCTTCGTAGGCGGATCTAGTGCGCATACGCATGACTAACGTAGCTCAGGAATTAATACTATTAGTAATGCGGTAACAAAGAAATTGGCCTAACACGGCTTATTGCTATTAATATTATAATATATGAGTCAGTATGGTGTTTGTATGGGAATGGTCGTGGGTGACTACGCAAGAGATAGCCATGGCGCCAGTGTAGGATCAATGATGGGTCATCGTCGGTTTTAGCAGGAAGGAGTTTGACACAGCTTCCTTCTGACACTTTTCTAGGACGAATTTGTTGATGTAGGATAATATCGACCTTAGGATTAGGTTCCTTCCTCAAGGTAAAGAAGCTGGTGTTTAATAAAAAATTGTTGTCGACAAACCTTCACAGTTGAAGGTTTGTCGACAGCAACAGTCTAGTCGTCCGAAGTGCCAATTGTAATGTCTTCTTTCTTCTTCTTTTCGTGTGGTTAGTGACTAACCTGGTGTCAGAGTTTTTATACTGCTTGGACCTCTTACTTAGCTTCACATGCTGTTGAGAAATATCTCTTAAACATGCTGGTTTCCTCACGATGTTTTCCTTCACCGTTTTGATAGCAGTACTGATGAAATGAAATACCTACAAAGTATAGCGCCTGATTGGGTTCGAACTCACGACCTACAACTTTTAAGTCGGAGCCAATACTACTGAGCCATATTATGTTTACGATGAGCATTTATCGTCATTCATGGATGCTTTTTTTTTTGAGGGTGGGACATTTTCAAATGACCCCTCCCAACTCAAGAGTGGAGTAGTGTCAGACTCTTACTGACTAAAACCCATCCATGTTCCTTCCTTAGCCCTTTATGTTCCGGGGTAGCGGTAACCCTTTCGGACAATCCCGCTAATTATTCATGGAGGCTATATCGATATTGAAGACCGTTTTATAATAGGTATTTTTACGAGCAGTGGCGTAGTGATGTACCACATACCGTATAGTATCATACATACGCACATTACTACGTACTTACCTGCTATGCTACTTATCGATATAACAAAAAAGAATATCGCGGTATTCAAATGTCACGATTTATAATGATTCACCTCAATAGTACCTACTCGTATTGTTTATGATGCGATTTGATTATCATATCCATTTGGCAGAGGATTACCTTTGTTGGGAACTTAATCTTCCGTATGTGTGTCTATCAATGGATTGGTATAAACTATGACTTATTAATGTGGTTACGCTATGTTTACTATGGGTACTAAGTACAGACGCCAGCACATCAAGCTATGCCTAACTGTCAAATTGTGCCAATTAAAAATAAACCTTATGCTTTTGTAATAAAGTTGAAAAAACAATCAAAGAAATATGACAGATTTGGGTAGTTTGGTGTACTGGCCTCTGTACCATGAGTATGACGGCGCCACTTAAACCGTCTAGTTTTGTTCCGAACAACTTTCATCGTGTGATTGAAGTACATATGCAGACGAATTTTTCAAACATCGTATACCAATGGATTACTAATTTCCTTAAAAATTCGTAGAATTGCGATTGAAAGTGTGTTGGCACCTAACGAAATATAAACATTGTGCTAGTGTTAATAATACAATAATAACTAGTACTTACTATG
Source organism: Hyppa rectilinea (assembly GCA_951799385.1). Classification (NCBI taxonomy): domain Eukaryota; kingdom Metazoa; phylum Arthropoda; class Insecta; order Lepidoptera; family Noctuidae; genus Hyppa; species Hyppa rectilinea. Next base: position 15,151,646 of record OX637318.1, on the reverse strand, counting down.
GAAATGTTATTAAAATATAGATGTAGCGCTAATTCAACTTTATAAGTGGGTATTAAAGTCATTTTTCCAAAAACACATTTTTGTGTAGTACATGTTTGGCAACTTAATCGTGAACTTAGGGTCTCCCCACATTTATCGACGTGGAATCGGCTAACACCGGTCAAAAAAGCCTTTATGTCTACGTAATAATGGTGTTACTAATACTATTCGCATCGGCTCGGCTCGGACGACGCGTCGCGACGCCGCGCGGCCGACGGCGAAACGAGCCGTTGTCAACATCCGTCGCAACAGCTGATCGGCGATAAGTCGAGTAGTGTGGTGATACGCACTCGGCTTAAGCCGATTCCGCGTCCATAAATGTGGGGAGACCCTTAGTTTCCAAAGGGAAATTCCAACTGCAGATGAGAACAAAGCAAGCTGTGAGGCAAAATTACTATCTGTTTAAATACGTTACCTACCTACTCTCTTATTGTGGTAGGTACCAACTCAATACAACACTTTAGGAAAAATAATTATTAATTTACTTGTATTATCAAAAGTGTTTACCTACCTACTTTTGATGTATAGAGTCAATGTGGGGTGAAAACGATTAAGATTAGCACGTATCAACGAACTCTGCTGTTTGGCCAGGCACGGTCGGAGTACCCGCCTACCTTCAACCGATCAACGATAAGAAACGGGCAAAACGTTAAAAAGAGGCTCGTTCATATAAAAATTGAGGTTCAACAAAACGTTTAAGAGAATCATTAAAAAAGTAAAGTCTTTAAGTAAGTAATTTATATTACCTTAATAAATATCTACAAATTATTTCTCTCCTTTACATTTCGTTGTTAAGAAGCTCGATTGGAACTTAACAAGTTTTCGTTTATTTTGCAACAAATCCGCTTGCGAGTCGATCTTTAACGAAAATTAATTCAATAGAACCTTATCTAAAAATAAGACATATACCTTAGCCATCACAATAAACCTGTTTCCGAATGACTCTTGGACAACAAGTCGATTAGGGTCTCAATCCAGTTAGTGATTTTCATATGAAAATAATAAATCGCTTTTTTTCAATTGGTCAACTTATGTTGTTAAATATTTTTGCTCTGAATGACTTAGCTTTTAGAGGTAACTGCTATGCTGGTTGAGATAAACTACGGTAATATAGCCCCTCTTCAAATTACTGTTTCTATGTTTGTAGTCACATCCTTACGAAAAACTTTGTATGTAGTTGCACTCAGTAGTTGTAAGTATTCGTGTTCAGTAGCAGACCGGCAGCGACATATTACGTTGAGTCTTGGTGGCGCTTTGTAATTATTTTCACAAATACTTTCCAACGTTTTGAATTTTGGACGGGCGGGCCATGTTATCGTAGTTTATCTCTAAGTGACTTTAGCTTTTAGTCTTTTCAATTTTTATTTTCGCACTGTTTTACAGTAATCAAAATAGCTTCTAACTATACTTAGGTTGGTACTACGTCTTTGCTAGTAATCTGAAATCATAATATTCTGTTTAAGAGTCATAAACAATTTATTTATTTATTCATATAAAGTAAATCACCAAACAAGACATACTCACGATCGCCAAAACTCGATGGCAATGACCGACTTCGCCAAGTCTATCTTTGGCAAAAACCAGTTCACGAAAATCGATAATAGTTTCTTCTTACGTAAATTGAACATTAATCATCGACCTGTCTTCGGAATAAGTTTTTTAAACACCTACTTTACCGCGCCTGTAATCCCAGAAAGTTGTAGGTAGACATTTTCCTGTAGTACACCCAAACGCCAATTGTATTTAAGAGGGGGCGAGCCCGCTACTTGGAAGTCGACCCCAACATAGTTGGTAAAAGGCAGGCAGATTGATTTTGATCTATACCCAGATAAATGGATAGATTTAGATATATTTTCATTTTTGTTTTTTACTAGCCAGCAGCTTCGCTGTTGTCAATAATCATCCAAAGAGAATGTACAGACGCCAGCACATGAAGCTATCCCTAACTGTCAAAATTTCTCAATTAAAAGTGAACCTTATGTCTTTGCAATAAAGTTGAAATACTATCAAAGAAATTTGACAGATGGTGGTAATTTGATGTGCTGGCCTCTGTACTACCAGTATAAAAAGTATTATATGTGTCTGTGAATCCAGGTTCTAAACTACCTCTGTGCCAAATTTCATCCAGAGCTGTTCAGCTGTTTGAGTGTGAACGACGGAAAACGTACAAACTCACACACAAACTTTTGCCGTTATAATATTAGTGTGATTGACCATAGGCTCGCGCTTGACCACTATCTTACCTGATGGTAAGCTAGGATGTGGTCGAAGGTGAAGCAGGCTTGCCTCAAAGAAACCTTTTCACTCTATTATTATTAGTATCTCCTTTCTGACTACATTTTATATTTAGCCTATACTGTGCCAATGCTTAGCAAAGGCTACCCCTAAATCCTTCCAGAAAAAAAGGGGTGGATCGAGGTGGCTCTAGAAAAAGACTTTCTAGAGCCACCTCGATCCATTTTTTTTAAAGGTGGGAAATCATTGCATTTTCATTTGGGAGTATCAGACTCTTACTGACTAAAAGCCAACCATGTTCCTTCCTTAGCCCTTTATGGTCTGGGGTAGCGGTAACCCTTTCTGACAATCCCGGTCATCCTCTAGGACATCTCGCCACCTCTTCCTGAGCCAGCCTCGACGGCGCCGTTCATCCTCAGGCACCTACCTTATGGAGCCAGCTACTCAGCGGCAACTGATTATGTATATGGCACTCGTAATTTGAATAACTAAACCTTCATAACAAATCCACGATGCATTGTCTTAAAATAGCAATGATCATTATAACAGCAGAATCAAAACTTATGTAACCCAGCACACGACTGATTGTATTTTAATTTGTTTTGCGATGTTCTTTGAGTACACAATTATCTTATGAGTTTAAGGTATTCTCTTTATAAAAGATTACTTCTTAGATTGTCTAGCCACGTGTATATAGTATAGGTACTTTGTTTTTTTAATGATGAGATTTCCAGTTATGCATAGACAACATGGTGAATTAATATTTTTTTACTCGTGGTCATCAGGAAGTAAGTTTTAAAGCTTGCGTTTGATAGTACAACGTGGCGCTACAATGGTGACAATAATTTAACACACATATTCGTTTTCACATTTTCGTTTCATGAAGACATTATATTTCCATTAAACGTTATTATTTACGAATAAACAAGTACTTGCTTATTCGTTTTCATTTCATTGATGCGAATGTTATGATCCGTGACCCCAACAAATGACCGCTGCGCGACAGTTCTTTAAGTACAGATTGCTCAAAGAAGCTATTTTCAAATATTATAAATACATCCGTATATAATAACTTTTAATGGCAGTTATTTACCAGTTTCGCAACTAAGATCGAAACCGTCTTTAAAAAATAAAAAAGAGGAGTAACAAATTCAATCCATTTCGAGTAACGATACTAATTGAAGCCAAATCTTAAATACAATATATAGGTACCACCTAAAACTAAATAAATATATTGTACAAGTAGACTAAAGGGGAAGAGCTCATAGGGCGTCAAAAAATTCATCCCCATCGCTGTCAGTGGGAAATGTGCCCAAATGGCTTACAGCGTTGCCACGTTGGATGGCAATGCTGATTCTTTGGTCTCAAAATTTACCAGGTCTCTGGTCACGTGTGGAGTCGACCAACAACTGGGCGGTCTGCCCTCGAAAAAATAATCTCTTTTCTATATCCGGAACTGTAAACAGATTTAAAGACAATGCGCATGAGTTTAATGGCCTGTATTTTTGTGGTCCGTGATTCCAGACCAGCCATTTTATTGGCCACTCATGTCCGGATTATATGTTTCTATGTTAGACTACGCAGGCTACAAAAAGTTTTGATCTCTTGCCAAAGACCTGTTCAGATGAATGTTTTAACATTTATTTCTTGCTGGTGAATTTTATTTTTAAAACTGGTTGATATAATGTTTTCGATCAAATCAAAATTTATTTTTGTACGACCAGTAAGAATATGGTTGATTATTAACTTTTTAATTCGAAGTCTTAATTTAACCGTAGGTATGTTTTTAGTTTTTTTTTCCGTAAGAGCTCGGTCTGCTAAACTATCAGGAAATATTAGTAGATATGAAATAATACATTCAATCAACCAACCTAACCTTTTCCTAAATTTGATGTCTTTATTTATTGAAGTAATTATAAAAACCCCTTTACTAATAGACGTATTATACCATGTGAATAGTTTCACACCGATTTCTTTCTTTCAGTCTTCAGAAATTTGACTTTCGTAAGAAAAAGACAAAGCGTTGTGTACAGACACTACTATACAGACGCTATACAACATTTATTAGTTAAGGGGTTAAGCTGAAGAGTGGTTTTGCTTTGTGTTTTAATCTCTGGACCTACTCGTACCAGTCGGTATTGAAACATTTTTTTTTAAGGCTGGGAGATCATCCAATGACTTCTCCCGCTCTGGGTGGAGCGGAAGGGAGTGTCAGACTCCTACTGACTAAAACCCATTCATGTTCCTTGCTTAGCCCTTTATGTTCCGGGATAGCGGTAACCCGTACAATCGCGCTTACCCGGCAGGTTTATTTGATAGCCTAACTTTAAAAGAACGTTTTACGCTAATTATTATTATTTATTTAGGTAAAGGAATTTAATGGGGTAGATTTTAACATCACGCTATGAGGACTACCTATAGGAAGTCATGAAAAAGAAATAAGTCAGAAAGAACGATAAGCGAAAACAGAGTAATAGCGCGGGCGGGCGATGCGATGCGACGCAGTCGGGGGCGGAAGCTAGTATAGTATTAGAATACAGTGTGTTAGGTTAAACGAGGGACATTCTTTCAGGGGTTACTATACTCATGAAAATGAACAACTTAGACTATGAAACTTAAATCGAACCTGAAATCACGAAAAACAATATCAGCTATTCAGTACATTTATGTTCGCATTATTCGTCAAAATGTATGGAAAAGCTGTTTTTTTTTCATATTTCGTAGTTGGTCCCATGGACAAAGTTGTTGATTTTCATGAGTACTATACAACCTGAATGTATGTCCCTCGTTTAACCTAACACACTGTATAAGTAGGTATTGTGCATAGTAGTAATATCGGGCTGCTCTATTTGTTCACTTGCGTAATAAGGATATAGGTATGTCATGTACGTTTTCCGTATATGAGCCAAAATACTGATAACAGAGTCAACGAACTTCAATAAAAGCATTTATCTATTATTCTCTGTAGTATCCGGTTGGCATTTTAAATTTGATATTAAAATATTAATCCCAGCTGTGGTACTGTTCCACAAACCATGGGACACTTAATATCGTGTCCTGCGTGTCCTGTCGTTTGCACGTTACAGGCACTGATGGACGCTAGTGATGGCGCCAAACACGTAGCCGAATTCTGGGTCGAGTCCATTTGGATTGCCATCGACCGCGTTACTCTAAGATGAAGAATCCCCGCTTTTTTGTATTCTTCTTCTTTTCGTATCGATGGTTCTTTTTCTGAATGTTATTAAATTGAATTCACCCAGTAAGTGGCGACGTTGATCGCAGCATCAGTTATTTAGGTCATCGGAGGTGCAGGTGAAAGGGCGCATAAGACACTCCAACAGATGACTCCAACGGCGACCGCACCACGTATCCGACGAATCGCTTTTGTTCCGAGTAATCTTGTCCCTTTTTGATTCAGAAATAATTAAAACCGGTTGATTAAGTGATTTCCTAATTAGTAGTGAATATATCTTAGCGCGATTCTTTAAGGAATATATTTTGTGCGATTAAACAACTTTTGATTGTGACTCGAGTGTTTCTTTTGTTGGTTCCTGCTCACATTACCGCTTATTGAAGACATGGCTGATTCTGATGATGTCGGCACCTGTTTGTCTGGTCAGAAGCACTAGCACGTATTGTAAGCGTCAATAAGAACTAAATTAAGATTCACAGGTGAAGAGTGGCTAAGGAAGAGAGCTCGTGGCTAAGTAAGAACAGCCGCACAGGTTGATCCATCAGGATAAGCCACGCTTGCCGGGGTTGGCTGTGGATGGGTGACCATCTTTACATATAAAAACTCCTCCATCCCTCGGAAAACACACTAAGCTAATCTTTGACAGTCGTTATGAGTCGTCAGTAGCCTGAAAATCTGACAGCAAGTCTTACCAAGAGGTATCGTATAACCCAGTTACTGGGTTGTGGAGGTCAGATAGGTAGTGTTTAGCTGCATCCGGTTAGATTGGAACCCGATCCCAACATAGTTGGGAAAAGGCTAAGCAGATTTAGGTGAAGAGAGAAAGATTCCTTTTTATCTGTTCAGGTTCTGGGGGCCAACCACAGCCAACCACCATCCAATTATATTTGCTTCACATAAAGGAAGAGATGGAACTATACCTCCTGCATAGCTTCATTACTCTTTTCCACACTGATGTAATTCTCAAATAAAACTGTTCTTAGGTGGCGATTGGCTTCCTGTATCTCTGAGGGTGTCATACAAATCCCTTGCATATTCTCTTTGGAGTTTCCCTGACTTTTACCTCATATACCTCACCTACGTACAGAGGTCAGCACATCAAGCTACCCGAATCTTTCAAATTTCGTTGATACATTTTCAACTTTATTACAAAAGCATAAGGTTCATTTTCAATTGGGAAAATTTGACAGTTTGGGATAGTTTGATGTTCTGGCATCAATACCTTAGGTATAATAGGTACCGTACGTACGGAACGGTTGAGTAATCATAATCATCATGATACCTTCCACGATTCCTGCTTGCGTCAGAATTGTCACGACGCGTTACATTGTTAGTCATAAACGCATCATAGTTCGTAAGATGAACAAAGTCCAATGCTGGGTTTAGAGGATGTAGGTACTCTGTCTGCGATCATCGGGGTAAAGTGCATGAGCCCGTGTCCTAACCGAAAGTGAACGTGCGACTACGCGATCTCTTTTATGAATTACTAGCTTCTGACCGCGGCTTCGCCCGCGGGATGACGGAAATTGCATGTTATTATACATATAAACCTTCCTCTTGAATTACTTTATCTATTAAAAAAAACTGCATCAAAATCCGTTGTGTAGTTTTAAAGATCTAAGCATACATACAGACATTAGGACAGACGCGGGAAGCGACTTTGCTTTATACTGTGTGGTGATGACGTACAGACAGCACATCAAACTATCCCAAACTGTCAAATATTCCCAATTGAACATGAACCTTATTTGTTTGTAATAACGTTGAAAATGTATCAAAGAAATTTGACAAATTGGAATAGCTTGATGTGCTGGCCTCTGTACAAATTCAACCAGATTAATCGCGCGACTATTTATGTCAATAACTAATACATGAAACATATTATTTTTTATCTGTTTCTCGGTTTATACAAAAACTTTTATACCTCAATAATGTTTTTAAAACTAAATGAGGCCAGTGTCTCTTATCTGACTACGTCTGCGAAACGGAAACAAACTCAAAGGTGACATTCGTGACCTCTCGCGTCCGGCCCTGGTGCAAGTCATGGTATGGAGCGAGAGGGAGTGGGAAGCAGTCACATCTTTCTACGAAGCAGTTATGCTCGCGAAGGAGGTGGCGGGATGAATGAGGGACTGGACCTCACATCGCAGCCACCGCAGGGGACGCTCCGGGCGCCGGAAGCCGCACGACGACTCCCAGCCACCGTAGGCGCGGGCCTGCGGACGGTGAGTAATGGGAGGTTAATAAATAATTACAATGACGTTAAAATAATAATGGTTAATAACACAATTCGTGGGTTTATTCGTTTGCGCACTGGAATTACAAAAATTTTGTTTGTTTTTTTCCTGAAATTAGAAGCTTTCCTGAAAATCACGAGTGTTTTATTTAGGTAGGTTACGTAGACCGTCACTGCACGTAGTGATGTCATATTATATATCACACCGTAGCCCACACTTAGTTTTAACCGCTATGGATGGAGCGTATTTTCTTTATTAGAAATCATAAAAGATCGCAAGCGACTAGCACTCGCACCTAAAACGGACTTTCAATGTTTCTGGCAAGATGTAAATACCATTAAAACTGTCCGGCTATTGAGGTAACTTTCTTTTATAGGTCCCCAAGTCTTCTTATTCTTTTCGTGTGGTTAGTGACTAGCCTGGTGTCACAGTTTTTAAGCTGCCCGTGGCAGGTGGACCTCTGACTTAGCTTCACATACTGTTGAGAAATATCTCTCAGACATGCTGGTTTCCTCAGTATGTTTTCCTTCACCAATTTTTAAGCAAGTGATAATTATACAATACGCACGTGAATCCGTAAAATCAGAGGTGCGTGGCTTGGGTTCGAACTCGAGACCTATGACTTGGCAGTCCGACGGTCACACCACTAGGCTGCTACTGCTGCCAAGTAACATATATAAAATTCATTCTTTTATTTACATATTACGGAAGTATAATTACAATTTATTAAAGTTTTGGAGTGTCTGGCAGAGGGTAGCAACTGTCATAAGTGATGACACCCGGCAATGGATGACGAGATTTTTAAAGTAACTAATCCCGAAGAAAATCCATACTAATATTATAAATGCGAAAGTAACTCTGTCTGTCTGTCTGTTACCTTTTCACGCCTAAACCACCCAACCGATTTTGCTGAAATTTGGTATGTAGATAGTTTGCATTCATGAGAAGGACATAGGCATATTATTTTTTGGAAATTCAACCCCTAAAAGGGTTACAAGGGGTGGCAAAGTTTGTATGAGAAAAATATTTTTATTGCACATTTTTGCATAGGTAGGTAGGGTAGGTAGGGTAGGTAGGGTAGGTAGGGTAGGTAGGGTAGGTAGGGTAGGTAGGGTAGGTAGGGTAGGTAGGGTAGGTAGGGTAGGTAGGGTAGGTAGGGTAGGTAGGGTAGGTAGGGTAGGTAGGGTAGGTAGGGTAGGTAGGGTAGGTAGGGTAGGTAGGGTAGGTAGGGTAGGTAGGGTAGGTAGGGTAGGTAGGGTAGGTAGGGTAGGTAGGGTAGGTAGGGTAGGTAGGGTAGGTAGGGTAGGTAGGGTAGGTAGGGTAGGTAGGGTAGGTAGGGTAGGTAGGGTAGGTAGGGTAGGTAGGGTAGGTAGGGTAGGTAGGGTAGGTAGGGTAGGTAGGGTAGGTAGGGTAGGTAGGGTAGGTAGGGTAGGTAGGGTAGGTAGGGTAGGTAGGGTAGGTAGGGTAGGTAGGGTAGGTAGGGTAGGTAGGGTAGGTAGGGTAGGTAGGGTAGGTAGGGTAGGTAGGGTAGGTAGGGTAGGTAGGGTAGGTAGGGTAGGTAGGGTAGGTAGGGTAGGTAGGGTAGGTAGGGTAGGTAGGGTAGGTAGGGTAGGTAGGGTAGGTAGGGTAGGTAGGGTAGGTAGGGTAGGTAGGGTAGGTAGGGTAGGTAGGGTAGGTAGGGTAGGTAGGGTAGGTAGGGTAGGTAGGGTAGGTAGGGTAGGTAGGGTAGGTAGGGTAGGTAGGGTAGGTAGGGTAGGTAGGGTAGGTAGGGTAGGTAGGGTAGGTAGGGTAGGTAGGGTAGGTAGGGTAGGTAGGGTAGGTAGGGTAGGTAGGGTAGGTAGGGTAGGTAGGGTAGGTAGGGTAGGTAGGGTAGGTAGGGTAGGTAGGGTAGGTAGGGTAGGTAGGGTAGGTAGGGTAGGTAGGGTAGGTAGGGTAGGTAGGGTAGGTAGGGTAGGTAGGGTAGGTAGGGTAGGTAGGGTAGGTAGGGTAGGTAGGGTAGGTAGGGTAGGTAGGGTAGGTAGGGTAGGTAGGGTAGGTAGGGTAGGTAGGGTAGGTAGGGTAGGTAGGGTAGGTAGGGTAGGTAGGGTAGGTAGGGTAGGTAGGGTAGGTAGGGTAGGTAGGGTAGGTAGGGTAGGTAGGGTAGGTAGGGTAGGTAGGGTAGGTAGGGTAGGTAGGGTAGGTAGGGTAGGTAGGGTAGGTAGGGTAGGTAGGGTAGGTAGGGTAGGTAGGGTAGGTAGGGTAGGTAGGGTAGGTAGGGTAGGTAGGGTAGGTAGGGTAGGTAGGGTAGGTAGGGTAGGTAGGGTAGGTAGGGTAGGTAGGGTAGGTAGGGTAGGTAGGGTAGGTAGGGTAGGTAGGGTAGGTAGGGTAGGTAGGGTAGGTAGGGTAGGTAGGGTAGGTAGGGTAGGTAGGGTAGGTAGGGTAGGTAGGGTAGGTAGGGTAGGTAGGGTAGGTAGGGTAGGTAGGGTAGGTAGGGTAGGTAGGGTAGGTAAGGTAGGTATCATAGTTAAGACAGGACAACGTCTGTCGGGTCAGCTAGTATTATATAAATTGAGCTTTATACTTCAACAATTTAAGGTACTATTTTATAGACCTAAATTCCCTGTTACCTGCCGTAACGAAAGTCTGGCCGTCATGGGCTCTTGCTCTATAAGGGAGTGTCAGACTCTAACTGATTAAAACCCATCCATGTTCCTTCCTTAGCCCTTTATGTTCCGGGGTAACGGTAACCCTTTCGGACAATCCCACTGAAACAGCACCCCCCTGAAACATCATTCGAGCGCCAAAAAATCTTTGGAGCAGTGTACCTTACTTTCGTGCTGTTATTTGTAGTCAAATGTTTAAATATTACGCGATTAGCTAATCACTCGCTCTTACCATAATCTTAATCTACCATTCTACCTACAATGTCCCCACTCAAACCTTGTCTCTGTGAAAAGGACTAGGCCTATTCTAAGCCGTTATTTTTGAACACGTTTTTATCAGTTCGGTTATTTAAAAAAAAACCATTATAAAAGAAAAGTATAAATGAATAAAGTTTTTAATTACCTATTTAGAACCTTCATCTTCAACAATATTGAAAATTCCACGATAAAATATATTACAGTAGCCAGTGGACACCAGCATCACAAAAAACGGAACTGAAAAACCATGTACAAACAATTCCAGGATCAGTCCTTTTTTAAGGTGGAAAATCATAACATGAACCCTACCACTCTGGGTGGAGCGAAAACGCGTGCCAGAGTCTTACCAGCTAAAACCCATCCATGTTCGTTACTTAGCCCGCTATGTGCCGGGGTAGCGGGTGAACCTTTCGGACAATCCCGCTAAGATCAGTCCTTCAGATCTAACATAACTGTAGTAACAATTCGTCACAGTAATGACGTGTTAGAACAACGTGACCTCTGCAAGGTTGACCTTTGGGAAACTCTAGCGATATACATACGTAACACTGTAATAGTAGGTATTAATAGATATACTTTGAATTCGGTGACAAATATATCGTCAGACTACGGTGGCTATGATTTTGTTGTTCAGTGGGACATTCCATCAATAGACGATGAGATTTAATTATCTAAGTTTTTTTTTCTGTCAGTCAAATAAACAAAGAGGCAAGCAAGTAGGTACATAACTCGTTTCGTTTATTTTTTTTAGAAGATACTTATTTTGTATTGATTGGTCATGTTGTAGCTGCCACGAGTTATTTTGGTTAAATTGTTTTGTTTTTTGTTTTTAATACGGACGCTTTCAACGCTCAACGTCGTTCTCTCATCCGTTCTTGTATAATTTCAACATAAATTATGTAACGAATTTTTGTAACCATATTTAGATTTAAAAAAGTGTCCGTTCTTCTCCATAGATACCAACTACGTTTAGTAATGGGCAAGTAGCTTCATCTTTTTGCGATCCTTTTTCTAGAGTCTCGAATAACAGTACGGTCGCCAGCACATCAAGTTACACCAAACCGTCGAACGATTTTAAACCTTAAAACTTTGATAGTTAAGTTCAAAATCGATTGAGAAAATTTGACAGTTTGTGGTAACGTGATGTGCTGGCGCCTGTAAATCTCCGCGAAGTAACATAACATAACTTCACGCCTGTATTACCCGGAGGGTAAGACATACCTATAGTACCAAACCCCACATTCCACTAGTCATAGCAGGTTTTCCTATTTTATTTATTTATATTAATCCCAGAACGTCAATAGAGACTTTTAGTCACAGTTTTCCGAAATCGTGGACACCCTATATCGTCGCCGGCGCCGGTCGCCGATCGCGGTCATATACTCGAGCGATGAACATTTCACGCCAGTCGAGCAGCGCTTGCGCATCCTACGGGTTAATTTTATTTTGATAAATTTATTTATTTAATATTGTATTAACGTGTTCGCGTTCCGTAATAATTGATAGTGCGTGTTGTGGTTTAGTGTTGTGATTTTTTTGAAGTTATTAATTTTGAAGGTACGTTTTTTTACTGGGATTTTTTTTTAATATTTAGATCGTTTTGATTAAGGTGATACAGTGTTCGAAATCATTATTTTTTAGTAAAAAAAAAGGATAACTTATAACGGCTAACTAGTGTATTTAATAACTAAAGTTTAAATTATTATTGTCAAGCTAGTCGAGAAAAATGGTGTATTCTTAAGGGATATAAATAAATATGAGTTAATGAACTTTCGCCTAAAAAGCTATTAAGTATATAATACATATGAGCACTGTAAATCAGTTGGCAAGTAAATAAATTTGGCAGCGATCATTTATTTTTGACTACTCTATAACGTTCACGAAAAACTAGTTTTCTTTTAACAGAAAACTAGTTCTTAAATAAAAAGTCACAATATCTAAATAAATTTGATATTTACCTTATATCATACTTTTATCTGAAAATGTTAGGTTTATAAAAAAACTTTCCGTGTTAAAAAAAACTATCAATTATGTGAAATTCTGATGTAACAGTTGTCTTTGGGTTGTTTACATTCGGTGTCATGGTTATAAATACTTTTCTTGCAGATAGCGATCATAAAAGAAATGTGTTGTTTGAAACTGCATCATAGTAAACACGTTTTAATGAACATGATTATGTCAATGCATAGAATTTGATAGTGTTTTTTTTTTACGTGTTGAAAGTTTTATTTAGCAAGTTAGTCATCATTCTACTGCCCTTATCCCAATTTATTTAGGGTTGGCGCAACATGTCTTTTTCTTTCATACTTCTCTATTAGTCGTCATCTCGGTAGTCACTCCTTTTCTAGCCATATTATGATCTTTCACAATCCATGCATCGTTCCCTTGGTTTTGCAAGTTAGTTCTATTTAAAAAAAAACATTAACAAATGTTTTAAAATTATCAACTATAATTTCAAGCGACAATCTCGTAACTTTTTAAAAATGTAGCTAAATTAGATTTTCACGGATTGAAATTGAAATTCGAATGCGACTTTTTTCAAAAGATGGGAATTACCCGACAACCCACTATCTCACATCCACAAAGCATCTTAGGGCGAAGTTCACCAAGTGTCATTATTTTCTGTGGAACATTGACACTGATGAACTCTTGAACGCGATTAAGATGTGCTGATCGCGTTCAGTTTTATTGGTGAAATTCGCATTTAGCTTTTTAATGGTTACCGCTGTTTGTTGGATTTACCCTCGATTCTCATAAGTATGACTGCATGAGATAGTATTTTTAATTGGTTCATAACCTAAATTTTAACCTGACAGATTTGAACCCTCAACCTCTTGGCGGTTCAACTTTTGGTCATTATCAACATCGTTATCAATTTTTGTTTTGAACGAATGCAATAATACTACAGTTTAAGATTCTTTAAAACTCTCAATGTGAAAATTTTGGTGAAGTCAGTTTGAAGTGAACTGTCATCCTATCTGATGCTATCTATAGTGCATTTTTCTTAAGTTGTATCATTTGGTAAACAAATGTCACGACTAATATTAAGATTTCTAGGTAATATATGTGTCTCTGAAGTATTTATTACACAAAGATCAAAACGATTATGTTTAACTTAAACTGTATGATTTATACGAAACATCATAATTTTCGTCCCGTGTTTGTTTACCAAATTGGACACTTTAAAAGAAATACACTATAGTAATCTAGGGGTTTAACAGCTCACTTCACGTACATTTTCACGATGATTTTTTTGTAGTATAGTACAACTGACGAATAATTAAATATAATACAATACTCGAGTTATTATTTCAATTAGTGCTATTAATAGTTATCGTTAAATTTTATTGTAAATAATATAGAGTAGTTAATTGGGTTCTCAAGAAATACTCGTTTAATTAAGAACGTTATAACTAATGACTATAAACTTTTTGCTCGTTTTCCTTAAAACAGTTAATGAAATACAAAACTAAATTGAAACAATTATAATAAGTTCGTAGACATAGTAAGGATATTTTAGGCTTATCATTATCAAGAGCGAGTTAGGTACTTAGTTAAATGTGTGTTTGTAAGGACAGTAATTATATTTTTATTAGTGAAGCTGAGAGAGACAAAAAATTGAGGTATCTTTGCCAAATTATGGAAACTGTTAATTAACCATACTGGAATTTTCGCTGTTCAAATAATGTTGAACTTGACATTTAGAGTCTTGATATGTCAAGTTTTTAGACACAACACGAACAAGTAGACAAAAAACAACGTATGTATGTTGATATTAAGTTTGTTTATTGTTAAAGTTTATAATTAGTACTTATATACCTACTATATTAATTTGATAAAAGCTTGAAGCTTTATATAGGCTGTAACCGAAAGGGTATACATACGAAAGCATATGCTACGGACCACCAAACTGAACAACTTTTACTACGGGACCAACTCGGAAATCGCAAAAAAAAATCAGTTGTTCTATACATTTTTGGTCACGTGGCTAGTCGAAATGTAGGGAACAGCTGAATTTTTTTTTCACGTTTTTGGAGTTGGTCCCTTAGTAAAAGTTGTTCAGTTTGGGGGTCTGTAGCATAGCTTTTCGGTTGCACCCTGTATAATACCCTGTAGACGTAACTAACCTGTGGGTTAATGTGTGAATTATTGTTTTAAGGTGTTTGAATAAATCAATAAATACCTATATAAAGTCTGCTTCAACCTTAAGATTTAATCTTACGACTATTTTAAATGCAATAGTTTAGTACCTACGCCAGAACGTTGGAACGGATCTGGATGAAAGGCACACAGATAGTTTATAACCTGGATTAACACATACGATACTTTTTATCCCGGTAGTACAGACGCCAGCACATCAAGCTATCCCTAACTGTCAATTTTTCTCAATTAAAAATGAACCTTATATCTTTGCAATAAAGTTGAAATACTATCAAAGAAATTTGACAGATTGTGGTAACTTGATGTGCTGGCCTCTGTACGTTTCCGTGGGATAATTTCCAGCATTAATGCGGACGAAACCGCTGGCAAAAGCTAGTAAAGCTATAAACGTCAGTCATAAAACTATGATTAACTGACTTGAAAACAAGCATTGGTTTCGGTTGGACACATTAATGTAGTTTAACTGCCTGGGTATTACCGACCACTAGCTAGTTACAAAAACTAAACCGATGTTTTTAATATGTTTTATTTAACATTATTTGACGTTTTAAGGGTTTTCCTTTGAAGAACTTAAAACAAGCAAATATTAAACTCAAAACATTGTTTTTCGTGTTTGCTAAATATTAAAGGAACGTATGTCAATAACAAGATATTATTTTAAGTTCAAGGTTATATAATCGTTAAAATATTCATTAATTTGCATAATTTATTGTTTTGTGGAAAAGATAAAATACGATTACAACGGGCAAATAAATAATGACTGTCAAAAATATTGAGACTTGTCCTGTCAACGATGGATTTTATGGACTCCGCAATAATTATGAAATGTAATTTTTTATTTACTTACTTAATAAAATAATTACTAGGTATCTTGTGTTTCTGAAAAGGTTTAACAACACAAATTAATAATTTTTATTACATAAATAAAAGAGTAGCAGAGAATTTTTGTCCGTTTGTCTGGATGTGTGTATTTTGAATTTGCGTAAACCCGACTAAACGGATGTGACTGTATGACACACAGGATGTTTATAACCTACCTTTTCAAGGTAGGTATAAACATCCTGAGTCATATTAAGTTAAATCGTTGGTCGTCATTCGTGGATCTTTGACAGTCGTTACAGGTCGTCAGAAGCCCGAAAGTCTGACAGCCAGTCTTACCAAGGGTATCGTAATACCCAGTTACTGACTGGATTGTGGAGGCCAGTTAGGCAGTCATATCATGTAAAATGCTGGTATTCAGCTGCATCTGGTTAGACTGAAAGCCGACCCTACGTAATTGGGAAAAGGCTAGGCGCATTGATTGCTAATCCATTGCTTCTTATTTTCACCAACACATCACATACACCCCGCACACACACCCACACACGGCGCACACACACTAATCACACATGACACAAACATTACACATACTATTATACCATATCAGTCGGTCAATTCTGTAAAAATCTCACTTTGAAAACCGTGTTTTTGACTACAATTATTACCTAATTAATTTATCGCACCTATTTATACAACAGATGACAAACAGCTGATCAATCGTCTGACATCATAGCTTTCTGATTAATCGCCCACTATCTATGCAGTGCACACAATAACTAGAATTCTTAAACTAGCTCAATTAAATCATATCCTACAGCACGGCCGAAGGTGAGAACCTAGTACAATAATAGCAAATGATCACAATGGAAACACTGCATCAAATAGTACCTAGATTGAATATTATATATGTTTCATTGCATATGTATGTATGTAACCGTTATTTATAAGCTAGTCGTGGATTTGGTTTCAATTGGGTGATAGGTATAGAGGTGTCTGGCTTCTGATTTAAATGTTACGCTAATCAATGTCATGTTGGTATGGTTTGGCCACCAAATACATATTATACAGAATAAAAACGGGTTGCACTCCGGGAGTGCTGGCAGAAGTGAAAACTTGAATATTAACGTTGTGCATTTTTGATACTTTGGAATGGTTAGGGAATAATTTTGCACGAATTGCTTTAATTACCAGTATAAAAGTACTGTCATTTATGTGGTAAAATACAATACTAATTTATTGCACTATCGTACACAAACATGACAATCACTACATAGTATAAAACAAAGTCGCTATTTTTGTCTGTTTGTTTGTCTGTATGCTTAAATCTTTAAAATTACGCAACGGATTTTGATGCGGTTTTTTGTAATAGGTAGAGTCATTCAAGAGGAAGGTTTATGTGTATAATTTGTTGACATATTATGCGGGCGAAGCCGCGGGCGGAAGCTAGTTTATTTATATAACATTAAAAATTTAACACTTCTGAACTATTACCATTATTTTACATTAAAAAGTTTACCTCTCCCTCCGTCTTACGAATTATCGTCCAGATCACGTGTCGTGACGCGAGTTTAATATTTTCCATCACAAAAAAAGTGCACAACGCCGCTAAAGTAGTTTTTACTTCAAAAATGTATATAATCGTTATGTAGCTAAAATGGGATTAGGCGGGTCACGTTAGCCATGTGACCGCTGGGCAATATTTGCATCAAGATGGGTGCCTGAGGATGGACGGCACCATTGAGGCCGGCCCAGGAAGAGGCGGCGAGACGACCTAGAACTAGATGCATACCGCAAAAGATGGATCAAGGTCGCTCAAGAGAAAGTAGTAGTAGCAGTGTCTGGAAGGCTTTGGGGAAGGCCTTTGCTCAGAAGTGCAACAGTGTAGGCTAAGTAAAAAAAAAAGTTATGTAATGGGCTCTTGACCTCGATCACGCCTGATGGAAAGCGATGGATGAGGTCTATGATGGAGCGAGCGTACCCGGAAGATGCCTGTCCACTCTTGCCTTGAAGGCATACGGGGTATTTGTGGAATCATACCTACATAATAAAATGTGGAAACGTTTTATAATGTAGTTAAGTACGTATAGCATGATGCCTGTAATCTCCAAAGGGTTAGGCAGAGATGTACCAATGTACACCCAGTCACCACCTTTCAGGGTCAGAGCACAAGCAGCAAAATTTGTTAAAATACATAAGCGATCTCTTCAAAAGTTATGGAGTCCTAAAAATTTTTACAGTAACTTAAAATACTGAAGATGCCGTTGCGTTTAGTTTCAGGTTTATAATACGTGCACATGTGAGGGCTTCACTGCATCAGCGAACGATATTCGAGTTGCTGCATTTTTGGCCAAACCAAGATTTTTTTCGTGTTATTTTTGCCATCGACGCGCTAAGAATCGTAACAATATTTTGTTACGATTCTTATGAACATAACTGTGGCCAAAACATGAATATTTTAACTATGTTTATCATGCGATCGTTTATATGCTGATGAAATTGGAGACCACTTTTTGCTTCTACAATTTTATTAACATTCACTTGTTGCCTCGACTCTACATCTTTAAAATAAACCTATTTAAATCACATAATTTTCTTAGTTTAACATGACTTCCATCCAAAAATATTAATATTAAAATGTGTCCCAGAATAATATTTTGTGAACCATAAATAATAAAATGTTAGAGACGTTAGGTGCCATAAATTTTAATTTACGGCGCGACGCAACGTTTACAAAATAGAACGTAGGTAACCGTGGGTTTTGCTTACTAAGTACATATATGTATGTTTTTGTGGCTATTTCATAAACAGCTAGACATTGTTAATGGATTTCAGTTTTAGCACTGTTGACGTGCATCTTGGTTTTTGAAAGACACATTGTGAACATTAATGTCGGGAATTAATCAGAAGTAATGTAACTATAAGCTAATGTAATTTATGTTTCAGTTCCAATAAATATTATTATTATATCTACTTACTTAAATATGTATGACCAAACCTATATAATAATAAACACATGAAACAAGACACTTCAAATTAAATTAACAATAACTATTTACTAGTTTAATTATTTTCTACAATCTAATACAATAACAACTTATACATACTTAAATTAAAAGACCTAACAATAACTTAATATTATTTTGTGTACAGTCACGAGCACCAATATGTATACACTGTGCAACTTTAAAAAGTGATTTTCTCCTTCTGCATTTGTTGTAATTATATGTTGTTACGGACATAGTATTTGGAAACCCATACTAATATTAAAAAGGTTCTATTATCACAAAGTTATTGTTATTCCACGAGAAAAAAAGCTTGTGAATGTTTCTAAATGTATACATCACAGAACAGATAAAGAGGTTAGAATGGAAGTAGTTCCTGATTTGTATTAGAACGCGTGTCGCCGCATGTCTCCCACTCTTGTCTCTCCACTACAAGCAAGAGATAATACGTACGCGCATTACGCACACAAATAAACCACACGCACTTACATCGCGTGTTTACTATTGGTTGTCACACTAACGCAAATACTGCTCTGGACGTACACTCACACACGTGTAAAAGCAATTTATTTCTCATATATGTTACGGCCACCAAAAGGTCGATTAATCATATCGATAAAATTACTGTAGTTTAGTTAATTAAAGTTTTGCATTTTTTCAAGTTGCGGATACGGTACGAATAACTTCCTAATCTATATATATAAAAGAAAGACGGGTTTGTTCCCTTCGTTATAACTCGAGATCTGCTGGACCAATTTTCATGGTTTTTGTTTCGTTGGATTTGTCTCCGCCCTGAATAGCAGAATACATTTTTAATTCTTTTTTTTTTTTTCTTTTTTTTTGGTAGGGTAGGTAGGTAGGTAGAGTAGGTAGGTAGGGTAGGTAGGTAGGTAGGTAGGGTAGGTAGGTAGGGTAGGTAGGTAGGGTAGGTAGGTAGGGTAGGTAGGTAGGTAGGGTAGGTAGGTAGGGTAGGTAGGTAGGGTAGGTAGGGTAGGTAGGGTAGGTAGGTAGGTAGGTAGGTAGGGTAGGTAGGTAGGGTAGGTAGGTAGGGTAGGTAGGGTGGGTAGGTAGGGTAGGTAGGTTAGCTAGGGTAAGTAGGGTAGGTAGGGTAGGTAGGGTAGGTAGGGTCGGTAGGGTAGGTAGGGTAGGTAGGGTAGGCAGGGTAGGCAGGGTAGGTAGGGTAGGTAGGGTAGGTAGGGTAGGTAGGGTAGGTAGGGTAGGTAGGGTAGGTAGGGTAGGTAGGGTAGGTAGGGTAGGTATCACAGTTAAGACAGGACAACGTCTGTCGGGTCAGCTAGTTACATATAAATAAACTTAAATCAAAGACAAATTAAGGGGGAACATCCGATACTGCCGGGAAATTTAAATTTTCTTTAGTTTTATGCTGTTGCAGCTCTGTTTTACGGCATAATAATAGAAAGAAAGAAAAATAGCATTTTTAATAACATAAAAAGTAAAACAACGCTACAATATGCAAAAAAACTATAAAGAAATTTTCAAATTTCACGTCCATATTGAATGCTAAGTCGAATTAACATAATATAATCTAATTAATTTATTGTGAACTACTCCGTGAAAAAGTATTTATTAATTTTATCATGTTAATTTATGAATAATATCTGTGCCCGCCGGTTTCACCCGCGTTACATAATCATTTTCTGCAAAATGTTGCGATCATAAATTGTGCTACATTTAGTACCTATCCATTCAATTCTACCAGTTGCTTCAAACCACAGTTTTCTTGTAACAGGATCTTATGGACAATTAAAAAAAAGTGTTTGCATCGTAAATTAGATTTTAGACGAAAAACCAACTAAGAAACTAAATTAATAATCCACATTATACAATAATTGGTGTTAATATAAACAAAGTTATTTTCATTGTTATATTACTGACAATAATCATTCGTTTGTTTGGTACAACACTATCGACGCGCATAGATTTCCCAGAATTGAAGCTTTGGGTCGACGCACGCGACGTTCGCAGGGAACGCAATACATTGCGCGACCGCTCACGTCGTGCAAGATCGTACCAATGTAATGCAAGCAATGTATAATTTTGCATCTGAATGCGATTTTATCGTTTTTGTCTACAAACTACATAATACTTTTGTAATAATTACAAATATCACTCGTATTTTAAGGTTTTTGGAGTTACCGGTGAAAAGAAATCCCTCCTCGGGCCACATTACACTCCTGACTTCTTTTCCGACACGTTATAATTGGGCAAGACGGCATAATTCTTTTTTTCCGCGGAGAATTGAACGCTTTCACAATAAGAGCGTGACTGTTGACCGGTGATTCTAATTTCGGTTGGGTTTGGAGCGCCCGCGCAAATGTGTGGCGCGCCTGTCCCGCCCACAAGGCCCTTCTAACCTCTTTAACTGTTCTGTGGTATACATATTGGTGCTCGTGACTGTACAGTAAACAAAAATGTCAGAACGAATTCACTAGTTTTTGAGAAAATCACGAACAAAAAACATACGGGTTGAATGAGTAGCTCCTTTTTTAAAGTTTGTTAAAAAATCAATTAAACGAACAATAAACGAGCAGTGATGAAAAAAATATAGCTTTTGTTAACATTAATGACAAAAAAAGTCACGCACTTTGCAGAGCGATGAGATCATCTAAAGAATCGAGTCGTTACTTACATACATAACATCACGCCTTGTTTCCTTGAAGGGCTGGCTGAGGTATACCTATAGTACCTACCTACACCAATAACAACGAGTTGATGTTGTAAAAAATATTGCTTTTATCAAAGTATGAACTTACACCATAGTAAAAGTATGAACATTATCTAACCTACCTTCACACAATACAAAATATGTAATTAATTTTATTTAATTAATAATACCATTCATCCATCATTTTTGATCTTCCTTCATCAACCATCATCATTTTTGAGATTTATCGTCTCTCAAATATGCATGAGGTGCACTCGCGTGTAGGTAATAAACACTATCGATTTGTCAAAGTCAAAGTCAAAATCCCAAGAACTCTTGTTTCCTACACCCTCTACACTCCACAGTGCTCTGACGAAAGATCCAGAATTTTAGTCTATTCCCAAAATGTTAGTTGTATCACAATGGAGTTACTTGATCTGAGCAATCATTTATAACTATCATAAGTCATAACATATCTATCTCCATTATATGATATTATTAACGATAGACTTTAATAACAGTTTTCACTATATCGTTATTTCGATATAAACGTATTTATTTCAGGATTAATACAAAGCAATGTTATCTATTTACCATATACTTACACATCAGCACATCAGATTGTCCGAAATTAAGGGTTACCGCTACCCCGGAACATAAAGGGCTACGGAAGGAACATGGATGGGTTTTAGTCAGTAAGAGTCTGACACTCCCTTCCGCTCCACCCAGAGCGGGTAAGGTTGCCAAATATAAGTTTGCAATAGGATTGGTAACTAGGAATCATCTGCGTACCACTTTCCCAACTATATGAGTATCCAGTCTAACCGGATACATCTGAATACCAATATTTTTTAAGGTAATACAACTACAATTATAACGAAACCAATATAAAAATGTTTAGTAAAACAAACTACAGACTAAACAGATTATACTGCAAAGATACAAATTTGTTGATTTTTTACGTACTTAGATTTCAAAGTTACTCTCAAGTGTCGAAATTGCGAGTCAACAACCTGTGACTATTTGACTAACGCGCCATCTTAACCTTCGGAGCCGTAATTGCTCATTTATGTTAGCCAATGTCTTGGTCAGGGTTAACGTTGCAATGAATAGATCCCTACAGTCATGAGCCAGCGAATCGACAAGTCGACTTAATTATTGAGTAAAAAACTAGGATTGAGTTAAATAGTATTAATTCATCTTACGAAATGACAAGCGCTTACTGTTACCAAATGTACAGACACCAGCACATCAAGCTATCCCTAACTGTCAAATTTTCTCAATTAAAGATGAACCTTATGTCTTTGCAATAAAGTTGAAATACTATCAAAGAAATTTGACAGATTGCGGTAACTTGATGTGCTGGCCTCTGTACATGTTTTTTTTTTGCTGAGAATGGGAAATCATCAAATGTCCCCTCCCGCTCTGGGTGGAGCGGAAGGGAGTGTCAGACTCTTACTGACTAACACCCATCCATAATCCTTCCTTAGCCCTTTATGTTCCCGGGTAGCGGTAATAATTACCCTTTCGGAGAATCCCGCAGAAAGTGTACATGTTGTGATAGACATCATCATCTGCCTAGGTTTTTCCCAAATATTTTGGGTCGGTTAGACTGGAAGCCGACCCCAACATAGTTGAGATAACGCACAACTATGGTAAGAAATTATGAAACCCAGCAGATTTGTCATAAACTGTAAACAGACCTTACCTCACCCAACTTAAGATGCGGTATCTGACGCATCTCATTCTCGTCATTGCGTCTCGATATCGACATACTTAGTATGTAAACGATTAGCTATTTCTGGACACGGCATGTGAATGCATTCGATATGGTTTCCGACTCCAATCAAATACAGTAATACTATTTAGTTCGTGACTGAAATTCTATGCAATAAATTCTAAGTACCTACGTAAGCAATTTGTGACTAAAATACCGTTGCTTATAAATTGCTCTGCAGTTGGTAATAAAACTATATTTAGCAGGTAAAAAAAAAGAAATTATGTTTAGTCCATGAGTCAAATATTGAAAAAATATTAGACACGTATTTTTGCTTTATCATTTTAATAAAAAAATTACTTAGATAAAACATATTAAATTTGGGGAGTGGGGGCGCCCTACGTCACAACTCAATATGAAATCTATAAAGAAGTGACGTCATGCCACATTTTAACACGATGTATCGACGTCATCTTTTGAAAATGTGAAAAAGAAAAAATGCGTGTCCAACATGTACAGACGCCAGCACATCAAGCTATCCCTAACTGTCAAATTTTCTCATTTAATAATGAACTTTACGTCTTTGCAATAAAGTTGAAATACTATCAAAGAAATTTGAAAGATTGTGGTAACTTGATGTGCTGGCGTCTGTACATATGTATGTTGAAGGCACTGAGCTTAGAATTGCACAAAAAATAGTGGAAGTGTTTGTGTTAACAATCTAGTTGTTGGCCTAAAATATATGTATTACTCATCATCCCTATTACCTACAATATTATGTACAGACGCCAGCACATCAAGCTATCCCTAACTGTCAAAATTTCTCAATTAAAAATGAACCTTATGTCTTTGCAATAAAGTTGAAATACTATCAAAGAAATTTGACAGATTGTGGTAACTTGATGTGCTGGCCTCTGTACTTACCTATTATGTAGCAGCCCAGTAAAACGTTTACACCTTCATGCCAATTTTGATAATAGTGAGCGCGAGAGAAATATATTCCTGAACAATTTAAACCGACGGTTAGCACCAGTAGGAAATTGTTAGCTCCAATTATATTACGATTTAAAGGGTCTGTAACTTTGAATCGAAGTATTATAAAAATGATAAATAGCAAAATTAAAGGTAGCAGAGTTTTTCCAACTGGAATTACCGAGTACCTTCGTGTCGTGCCGTAGTCTGGAATTGTGCACGGTTGACGGCTAATAGGCTCGCCCGCTAATACATAGGACTTGAAGACATAACTAGATAAAGGTAGGTATTCTAATAGATAGGTTCTCTGCCCAATCGTTCGGGGATTACAGTAGTGATGAATGTTATGTAAAAAAAAATTGCAACAAGATTATGTAACTCTATACAAAGTTCCAAGATTCCAGAGATTCCAGAGATCAAAATATTATTATTACCTACTTTGACCTTCGTTTACATATGTCGTAACCTAAAGCCCCAAACATATATCAGTCAAGTGCATTGTATTTTACCACATACTTACACGTTTTTATTATCTTTTGCATTTAAAATTTAACCACTGTTTTTTTTTTGTTCCAGATTTTAAATAAAGATGGAGCCACTGCAAGTAGACGTCGTGCACTTCTATCCGAGGGAAAACGCACAGCCACATAACACTGTCAAGTAAGAGATAAATAATTAATCAATTATTGGTACATAGCATTACGCCTGTAAACCCCCAAGGGCTAGGCAGATGTATTGCACCTACATTGCGTTACTAATCGCCAATTAAGTAGTAATAAATTACATGAAAGCGTAGATTTAAATCTGCTATT
Source organism: Hyppa rectilinea (assembly GCA_951799385.1). Taxonomy (NCBI): domain Eukaryota; kingdom Metazoa; phylum Arthropoda; class Insecta; order Lepidoptera; family Noctuidae; genus Hyppa; species Hyppa rectilinea. The sequence goes on along the minus strand of OX637318.1, from coordinate 15,126,894 downwards.
AAATCACATGTTTGCTGACAAATAACACAGCATAAATACACGGCTCGGACTATAAGCATAAAATTGAGCATAGGTCCTTTTATATCAGACCAAAGACTAAAATACTCTTTGTATCAGACTAACATTTCCTCCGCGACTTCGTTCTCGAGGATTTTTTTTTAAACTAGCCTTGCTATAACACTTGGGATAATATCAATTTACTTCCCTTTAGAGAAAGAATTGTCGGAATCGGTTCAGTAGAGCCACAGATTACCCCCTATAACCTCACAAATTCACAAACTTTACCTCTTTATCATAATAAGTACCTATAGATTGACGGGTGAAAGTTCGTATAGAACGTTCGTCATTTTTGGGCTGAGTTACAGGCCATTCAGTGGCGTTCATTTGTCTACTAGAAATTGCGAAGGGTACAAGTTAAAGGGGTTTGTCTTATTAGAACTATTGACATGCAAAAAGTTTGGATATAATTCAATCGACTGTATTTCCTTCAGATTCGAGGTGGTGAACGACGAAAACCCGACGACCACAATCGTGAGACGTGGACAGCCGTTCAGTGGTGTGGTGAGGTTCACAAGACCTTACGATGAGGCCACCGATATTGTGCAGCTCGTCTTTTCTATCGGTAAGATATACTTTCTTGTTGTGTTCGCTGTTCAGAGAAGTTCGTGGCTAAGTAATAACAGCCGGTCGATCTATAAGTGTAAGCTACTCTTGCTGGGGTTGGTCTCTCTTTCGGTATCTTAACATGCAACAGACAGGCAGTTGCTCCATACAGAATACTGGTAGTTAGCGCGAATTTTGTGTTCGGTGGAGGAATGAGGAACACGGTGTCACATTCACTCATCCTCTATAGAAAAGGGAGGATCAGACTGGTGATGTGTCTGGTGGACTAATGCCCGACGATTGTTGTCGGGATATTCTATATGTATGTTCTAGTCGCGCGGTAAACTCTGCTTGCGCGATGCAGGATTTTGCGTGACGTCACTGTAACGTGTAGTTGGCATTCGATTTGGATGCCGCTACAAATAAAGAAATATTTTTTGTATTCTCCAGTAGTGGATCGTTTTAATCATACAAAACAAGAAATAATTATAAAACCTGAGCATCTTTGTCCACAGGAGACAAACCATCAATGGAGACTATGGGAAAGATGTTTATACGACGTGACGCGGTGACAGACAAATATACATGGAGCGCCAGTCTCTTGGACGTGCAGGAAGAAAACACACTGTCTTTTAAGGTAAGATACATTTCGCATGAGGAGATAACCACTTGAGGATGTGTAGATAAAGCAGGCATGCTCCATAATAGGCATAACTAATTTGATAGTAAGTTTTGGAAACAAACACGTAACATAGCATTAGCTCTGCTTATCGCGGGTAGGCAGCGGGTTTATACAGGGTGAATTTTTTAAGTGGGCTTGGATGGCCTAATCTGAAACTATGAGAAAATAACGAAAAAAGCTCAAAGGTTTCGCGGTGTCGATTTTGATAAAAACTAAAACTGCGTCATTGGATTTTTTTTAAATCTTAAATATTAATAATATAATAAATAGAAATATTTCTCGAATCCGTTGATATTGAAAAAAAACACATTGTATTATTACACCATGCGACAGTGTCGCTACTACGGATCGAATTCTGAGAAGATATTATGAAATGTTCGATATGACCTAAAATAAAGACTACACAATTCTAAATACTTAGGTAAATAAAAATATAAATCCTTTGTCTTAAACTAGCTAACAACTTAACTTCTGAACAAACAATTATGTATCTCTTTATTATTATCTATTAGCTGTTTCTATGTATTGTTTGGTAAAATAAGCATATTTTTTTAAGTCTAGCTGCATGTAGATAGAATTAAGGCAGAATTTAGCAAACTAGCCACGAAATTATTGGCGATTTTAAAACTTGGAACTTGTTTTACTAAAATTGGTATGATAATTTTAGCACGTACGAAATTGCATCGGTGCAAAAAACAAAATAAAATATTTGCACGTAGTGTAGCGAGCAATCTAATAATACCTATACCTAGGCTTACTATAAGTGAATCTAAAGTGGAATATTATTATAATAGTCTATTTGAAATATGTATTGGGTAAAATCAGCGACAGAAGTACAAACATCTAGCTAGTCCCAAAGTATTTTTAACCTTTTTTTATCAAGAAACCACATTCTTATTCTGATTGGTGCCAAAACTGGAGTCGACTATCCCAATGAAATTTTTTTTCTACAACAAAAAATGCCACTCCTATTAATAATTCATTCAAATATCTATTTAATTCGAAACAATACAATATTATGAGCCTATTTAAAATCGTATGCGATGGTACTTGAATATCTAATGCCTGATTAAAATAAGTTAAATCTTTTAGAGGTAATTCGACACATACTTGCATACAAATAAAATATAATATTTACAACTGAGTTTCAAGGCTTAACCTTTAAACCACCCCAGTCAGATTAATACGACAAATGTTGTCGTGCCCGTGCCGTCTGAGTGGTGTTTATACAGCTGAGAATCTATGTTCGGTTTTCGTTTTTTATGTAATTGCAAGACCATATTATTCGTCTGAAATAAAGTTTTTTGTATGAGTTAGGCGCTGGGGCCACGGCTACTGGTATGTAGTCGGGCGGTGAAAAGGATAATTAAGTTCTAATATTTACTTTCACCATTTTAATTAGAAATGACACCGGCATGCCTGGGAGATATTTCTCAGCATGTGAAGCTAAGTCAGAGGCCCATGGGCAGCATAAAAACTCTGACACCAGGTTAGTCATTAACCACACGAAGTAAGAAGAATTAGAAATATAATTCTGCTTATGCTGTAGTTCAACTAGTTACCATACTACTGCAGTGTGGCAACTAGTTAAAAGACGTCTTCAAACATAACTATCCACTTCTTAAAAAAATATATACATCTCGTACTTCCTTTAACTATTACCTATCTTACCTCTATAATAATAATACGTAGTAACATTATTTTAATAACACATCAAATAACAATTTATGAGCATTGAAGTGCTGGTCAAGACATATGCATATTATCTTTTAATGAAATTCCTCAAACAATGTTTTTTGGTAGTTATACACAATAGCATAGTATCGTGCCTGTAATGCCTGTTGGGATCGGAAAAAGTATATAGTACCGTCCACATTTCGCCACCCCTTCTAAGTATTAAGGGAACGACTCTTTTTGGTCAATAAGGGACTTTACCACACTTATTCAGCTCTGTTCAGCTTGTGTACATAGAAAACAACGATTTTGTGTGAAGATGCGTATGCATTCGTTCGTGTGCGTTTCGACCGCGCGACCATGGCGTCATATTAAAAAAAAAACCATGCCAAGATTTTGTAAAAATTTGTAAAAGTTGATTCCCAAAACCATAAATTTGTCAAAGTTATGGTTAAAAAGTTCTAAGGGTTTGAACGTGGCCGCGCCATCGAAACGCGGAGAACCGCGCGGCCACGGAGATCTCTAAAACTAAACGTTGCAGAGACCTGAAATTCAGGTAAATAACAGATTGAATTTGTAAAAAATTTGTAAAAATATAGAAAAAATTCCCAGGTCAATATTTTAGGAGCTATAAGACTAAAACTCCATGGCCGCGCCATTGAAACGGTGAAGAACACGTTATCGCCGATATCTCGCTGAAAAAGCTTCGCAGAGGTCTGAAGTTTTTTGTAAAACCTAGATCTGAATTTGTCAAATAGTGTAAAAATGCACAAAAAAATCCTAGGTTAATATTTTAGGAGCTATAAGACTAAAACGGTGAAAAACACGTTATCGCCAATATCTCGCTGAAAAAGCAGCGCAGAGGTCTGAGGTTTTTTTTAAAACCTAGATTTGAATTTGTCAAATAGTGTAAAAATGCACAAAACAATCCTAGGTTAATATTTCAGGAGCTGTAGTACGGTATCGCGTAGAAATATGTCGTGATTATCTACCGAAGAAAGTAAGAGTAAAGCGAGTTTTTTATTGTGAACAACACCTATTAATATGTAAAACTATATAAACCAGACAAAATGATTTTTTTTTCGGTTTTTATAACTTTTGATACGTCTTGAATATTTCAATAGGGTGACTATGGCTTTTTGTCTACGGAAAACTTTCCACCTATCATTTTAGAAATCACTAACTGTTCCTCGCAGTTTCACCCGCTTAATGCAAAATTCGAATGAATACTATGCAGTAGTTTTTGTGTTTATCCCGGACAAATAAACAGACAGACCAAATTCTAAAAACTATATTTTTGACGATTTTATTATATACTAGCTGTCCCCAGCGGTTTTACCCGCGTAGTGCCCGTTCCTGTCGGATTTTTGGGATAAAAACTTTCCTTCTTGTCCTTTCTCAGGCTATGGACTATTTCTGTACCAAATTTCATTTAAATCGGTTCAGTAGTTTTGCCGTGAACGCGAGACAGACAGACAGAGTTACTTTCGCATTTATAGATAATATTAGTATGGATTTAGATATTATAGATTTCTTTTAAAATCACTTAAATCATTGCTTGATGCTGAAAATACTGTGGTTTTGAGTAAAAGTACGAGAACCATAACAAATAACTTTACACAACATTCGTAATTTCTGTAAGATTATTTGATGAATTATTGTGTACTCAAACACATAAGTTTTGTATAAGACTAAAATCTGCCAGAAATAACACCCTATAAATACCCCATTCTTCCGTCGTTTTACTTCCTGTTGGTAAGGAAGTAAAACGACGACTGTGAATGTTGAAAAGCATGAGTTAAATATTTCTGATATAACCCTGCTAATGGGGTATTTATAGGGTGTTATTTCTGGCAGATTTTAGTCTTATACAAAACTTATGTGTTTGAGTACACAATAATTCATCAAATAATCTAGTATATAATAAAATCGTCAAAAATATAGTTTTTAGAATTTGGTCTGTCTGTTTATTTGTCCGGGATAAACACAAAAACTACTGCATAGTATTCATTCGAATTTTGCATTAAGCGGGTGAAACTGCGAGGAACAGTTAGTGATTTCTAAAACGATAGGTGGAAAGTTTTCTGTAAACAAAAAGCCATGGTCACCCTATTGAAATATTCAAGACGTATCAAAAGTTATAAAAACAAAAAAAAAATCATTTTGCCTGGTTTTATATAGTTTTACATATTAATAGGTGTTGTTTACAATAAAAAACTCGCTTTACTCTTACTTTCTTCGGTAGATAATCACGACATATTTCTACGCGATACCGTACTACAGCTCCTGAAATATTAACCTAGGATTTTTTTATGCATTTTTACACTATTTGACAAATTCAAATCTAGGTTTTACAAAAAACCTCAGACCTCTGCGATGCTTTTTCAGCGAGATATCGGCGATAACGTGTTTTTCACCGTTTTAGTCTTATAGCTCCTAAAATATTAACCTAGGATTTTTTTGTGCATTTTTACACTATTTGACAAATTCAGATCTAGGTTTTACAAAAAACTTCAGACCTCTGCGAAGCTTTTTCAGCGAGATATCGGCGATAACGTGTTCTTCACCGTTTCAATGGCGCGGCCATGGAATTTTAGTCTTATAGCTCCTAAAATATTGACCTGGGAATTTTTTCTATATTTTTACAAATTTTTTACAAATTCAATCTGTTATTTACCTGAATTTCAGGTCTCTGCAACGTTTAGTTTTAGAGATCTCCGTGGCCGCGCGGTTCTCCGCGTTTCGATGGCGCGGCCACGTTCAAACCCTTATAACTTTTTAACCATAACTTTGACAAATTTATGGTTTTGGGAATCAACTTTGACAAATTTTTACAAAATCTTAGCATGGTTTTTTTTTTAATATGACGCCATGGTCGCGCGGTCGAAACGCACACATTCGTTCATGTTTCCGCGTCTATTTAGTCACGTACGTCAAACTCAAAGCATTTATTTCAAATAAACTCAGTTTTATTTATACACATAAATTCAGTCAGAAAGATGAAGCTAGTTGCCCATTCCAAAGGCAAGAAATTCCACGGACAATCTTTTAAACAAAATGTCCATATCTGAATAAGCGTTGTTAGTTCCTAACTCAGAACACAAATCCAAATTCTCCATATTCCAATCTGGGGATCGAAGGGCCTTGACGCTCAGAGGAGGCACGATCCACCACAATGTGTGCCCTGGACCAAATTTTCTTTCTTTCTTTCACCGCTAGACCAACGAAGCTGTTTTTCAGGTAGATAGGTACTGAGAAGGTCAGGCGGCCCTTCACTTAGGGAAATCAGTGGTAGAGCTTTTGTTGTGGGAGTTGTAGAGATTTATCTACGCTATAAATATAAACACACGGACAACAATCAAATAAATTGCCTTCTACCGAAAACATCTGTCAAGCCCCACGGCTAGTGACAGAGTCCTTTTTCTTCTATAAAAACCTATCAAACTATTCTATTCATATTTCAAATGTCGAATGCTGTCAGATATTTACCGAGCATGTTCAACAATAAGGTTTCACTTAAGCTCTACAGGCGGTTACCTGTAAGAGGGCCAGAAATAATAAGCAGTCTTTAAGCAAATCAATATCATAGCGATCGCTAAGCTATATGCACTGTAAATGCTCTAAGTATATGCATGGTTTAGTGTTAATTAATGACTGAGCAGCACAAAAGTTGAGAATCGCTTGTCGAAGAACTCGCAATAAGTATTAAAGATGATGTTCGTACAAACACATTAGGTACTTTAGGTACAGGTTTTACATGCAAATCTAGGATTGGTTATTTATTATGATGTTACAAACCATTAATTTTACTTAGAAATGTATAATGCAACATTGTTGAATACCCTTCTATATACCTATGTGTCTTTTTCAGATACCTTTGTCGTTAGGCTTTAAAGATATTCCTATAGGTTCTTACCACGTAGCTATGTAATATATAGCTCTATGGTACATCCAAAAATAACCATAACCACTTTTGTAATTTCTTCCAAAAACAGAGGAAGATAGATATATTATAATAATTTCACTCACTAAACTTCTTGGAACATCGTTCTAAGATGTTAAGAACCTAAGTATAAAGGCTGGCTCACATAGCCAGCGAGCCTTGTACGCTCGATCCAGCCTGCCCCTTTCTGTCCTCCCCCAGCAACGCCCTAAGCCGAGGTCCGTAGGTGGTGCCCTTAACGTGTAGTCGCTTAGCTAGTAAGTTTTTATTAAGCCATACCTGGAGGCTGTAATTCCATTGTGGCATCCACAGGCCCGGTTAAGCAGTAGACAACCCTTTGGTTGAACAGCGAGACGCCATCAACAAAAAAAAAATAGCCAGTGAGCCGCAGCGCAACGCTTTTCAACATGAAATATGTTCGACGCGTTCCACCTGTAGTCTGTAATGTGTTTTAGTTCATGAAAGAAGTACGGAGGATTATTTGCAATGCGGTGCAGTCTAAATGTGATCTGCGCTTAACTGTATAGCTATAAACATCTACCTTCCTTTACTATACCTAAATTATCCTTGTTCCCACAGGTATCAACACCAGTGAACGCCCCTGTTGGTGCGTGGGTGCTCAGAGTCATCACTTGGCGGCGAGACTCTCCTGAGCGGGCCTTTTACGATTTCGATCAGGACATCTACATCCTCTTCAATCCATGGCACCCTGGTAAGTTTACTGAAAGGTGTATCAAAATAATTTTGAACGATGAACTGCTTCACCTCCTTTTTTATGGAGGGTTGGAAATCATCAAATGACTCCTCCCGCTCTGGGTGAAGCGGAAGGGAGTGTCAGACTTTTAATGACTTAAACCCATCCATGTTCTTAGCCCTTTAAGTTCCGGGGTAGCGGTAACATTTTCGGACAATCCCGATTACCCGGCACGCTTCGGCCCTTACCCCCCTTTAAACCTCCTACCCTGCCCTTCGTAACCTTAAAACGAGAAATCAAAATTACCTCTGTGTTGCCATCATAGATTTCTATGGTTGCCACAGACAACGCCGTGGCAGTAGCAGTTTTGGGCCAAAAAAAATATGAAACAGGGTCGGCCAGCAACACGAAGAAGAAGCGGTCCTACTGTTTTAAACATGAGTTTAAAGCAAACGGGAAAAGCATTAATGAAAAGAATATCGATTAACACTGTTGCATTTATTTAACATATAAATTGACACGTAAATATTTGATTCACTGATTTTAAGTAAGTATTTCAATTACTGGTAGGTTAAAGTCTTTCGAATTCCGGTGTTCCATGTAGATAAATTTAATTTAATCAAGTGTTTTATTGAGAATAATGATTAAATCGTAGTTTTTATACACAAAAGAAAAACAAATGAACCGAACTCTAAACAATCTACATTTGTTTCATTTTTTTGTACCTATTAGAATGCAATATTCTTAATTTAAACTTTAAATTAGTTGCAGAACAATACAGAGAGTTTTATAAACATTGCCAGTCTAATTTATTTATGAGTTCGGAGTTTGTTTTTGCGAATGCAACTGCGGATAGAATTTAAAAGGATTTAAAGTATTATGCATTCCATTTTCAAGTAGCCTTAGATTTTTCTTGGACCATAAGGAACAGGGTGTCTAGAATAAATGGTATAATCAGCCTATAATGTTCCCACTGCTGGTACAGACGCCAGCACATCAAGCTATCCCTAACTGCCAAAATTTCTCAATTAAAAATGAACCTTATGTCTTTGCAATAAAGTTGAAATACTATCAAAGAAATTTGACAGATTGTGGTAACTTGATGTACTGGCCTCTGTAAACAGGCCTCCTCTCTGTGAGAGGGGTCCTACTAGTAACAGAATAAATTTTTTCTCTCTCATTTCTTTTAAGTCTAGACTTATTCTTGTCCTTTCTCACTGTTAATGTCTAAAGTAATAAGCACGTGCCCTTTTATCGACCGTACTTACAAACCAGTTTTAACCCAGGCCAAAACTGAATCAAGATTTTGGGGTGCAAGGATTGCATCCATTGTAATATCTCTACCGAAGTAAATGATTATGATTGTGATGCTCTCATGATCAACCAATACTTACCTAATCCTCCTTCCAGATGACCAGACCTTCATGGAGGACAAGCCTCTTCTTCAAGAGTACGTGCTGAATGACGTGGGCAAGGTGTGGGTGGGGCCCATCAAGACCACACGGGGGAAACCCTGGCTCTATGGGCAGTTCGATGCAGTCGTGCTACCGGCCTGCATGTTCATGCTGGATAGGGCTGAGGTTCCTTTTAACCAGTAAGTAAAATTATATGAGCCTGTTTCTTTATTTTTCGTGGGAATTAACGCTTCTAGTTGGTTGAGAAACAGACTTTGCTGAGATGGTCCGAAAACAAATTGGGAATTCCACATCGTTTTTGAAGCAAGTGTGATGAATTCAAGAAATAGGTTGGTTTCAAGGTAGGATGTCTTCAGGCCAACTAGTGCGACAATCTTTACAGTGTCGAGTAAAAAGGTGGCGGTTGGAGATGCCTATCTCCACAGGCCTCATGAGACATGATGTTAGTAGGTTGCTGATATCTTCAATATATATATAATACTTCTGTTCATCTGTCTGTCACTGAACTCCTCCCCGAAGGCACACTGACCACCCATCTTAAACGGCTGGATCGATGTGTTTGACGGACGGGTAGGGACCCAGACCCAGATGGTTTAGAACAATTGGACACGCTAGGTGGCGCTACCATCGAGTTCTAGACAGCAGGACAATATCTGTCCGCTCAGCTAGTGTCTTATAAACATAAAATAGGCATCATAGGTATTTTAAATAATAATGCCACTAGGATGAAGCAACTTACGCGTTTCTACTAAACGATTAAAATCATGATCAAACATTTACATTGAAAACCTGTAACCACTGATTTATGGAATTGGCAAATCTTCAACCGTGTGTACACTAATTCATTCGAGAGTAATTGTCGAGACTTCTCCTGACATAATAAGCAACTAAACGAGACAAGAATTGGCAGTCGACACGAGTATTAGAGACTTAAATACAGATTAAAGGAATATAAATAAAACAATAAACAAATCTAAGCCTTAAAGGCGCGGTTCCACTGGTGCTTACGGCTACGCTACGCACTTGTCCATAGCTTGGCTTTGCATGAAAATGAAGCGGACTGCGAACCACGGTCACGCTAAGGATGCCTTTCCATCAGAGATATGCTATGCTATGTTGCTGTGGATGCGTTTCCCAATCATATTTATTGGTCCATATAGCATATAGCACTCGTAGAAACGGGTTCTCCTAAGCTATGTGTTGTAAATGCATTTTTTTTTAAGGTTGTAAAATCAAACTGACTAAAACCCACCCATGTTCCTTACTTAGCCCTTTGTGTTCCGGGGTAGCGGTAACCCTTTCGGACAATCCCGCTTACCCAGCAGGCTTGGCCCTGACGTGCCCCTTCATATGCTGACATCTCATTGAGGCGCGCGTGGAACATATACGCGCCGTCCGGCACGGGCCTGGTGCTGATCGGACGGTGAGTCACCCATTACTCACCGTCCGCAGGCCCGCGCCTACGGTGGCCGGGAGTCGTCACGTTGTATATGCCCGGATGCATGATCTTGATTCATGCTCTGGATGCGTGTTATGGATGGTCGCAAGTGGTGTAGCTTTGTGCTGAGCAGAGTACCTATAGTAAGCGCGCGATTGTAATCGAAAGACTGCTTGAGCTGCGCATGTTTCTCGCACAGCTAGCTCGCGGCGCATCTTACTAGCTCGCTACATAGTTTAGCATCAGTGGGAACGGTCACATAGTTTCGTAGCTAAGCTTACACATCCTTGCAGCATTGCTGCATAGCACATCGCTGGTGGAAAAGCACCCTTACGTGCGTACTCCGTGCACAGTTTACGTAGCAGTAGTGTTGCGCCTTTAGTATAATATCTTCCTAGAAAAATACCTGTGTTTCTGAAGACTGGTCTATGATTCTATCGTCACATTACGTGACCAGATCTTCAATTGAAGACGTTGTATGAATACGGAGGTGAAAGGATATTCAGAGGCGATTGAAATATCGGTCTGTAGTTGGGTATCTTGCATAGTAATTTGGTTTGTAGTTTAGAATGACATTACCTATCTAAATCTTGATGTTTTTTTTTGTTTTTCAGCTTTACGATGTTCTTTTATTTGCATTAAAACCTTCGTGATCAAACGAGACTTGAGATGTGATTGTTTAGCTACACAATCTGAAATATGCATAGTCTGTCTCATGTCTGAGGTTTTTTTTATGTAAAGGTCTTTAAGCGATTCTTTCCTATTCACTGAATCCTTACAACTTAACGTGTAGGTAGAGAAATTTCGATTAAACCCTACCTGATAGTTTTCTTAGAAGATACAATGTATCATGATTCGTAACGACACTGCACAATAAAGTGTTGCATCACCCACTACCTACTGCATTTTACTCATATTTCGTAGAAGATAATCTTTTTACTTTTGATAAAAATTGCCTGGAGTTTGTTGGTAATAATTACGGGTTAATTAGGTACCCAATTTATAATTGTTATAACTCGACTTCTTTAAAATATTTTATGGAATTATGACCTTAGATCTAGATGCTGGAACTTAAAGCTCATAGGTCCATATTGGCGCAGGATCGAGTTAAATGGGAAAAGGAAAGGGAGGCCTTTGAACTGCAGTGGGACAATACAGGCTAATATTCTTACATATAATAATAAGTGAGGAGTTCGTGGCTAAGTACTAACAGCCGCACAGGTCGATCCATCAGGTTAAGCTACGCTTGCTGGGGCTGGCCGTGGATGGGTGACCATCTTTACAAACCGAGGCTCCTCCGTGCCTCGGAAAGCACGTTAAGCCGTTGGTCCCGGCTGTCATTTGTACATCTTTGACAGTCGTTACAGGTAGTCAGAAGCCCGAAAATCTGACAGCCAGTCTTACCAAGGAGTATCGTATTGCCTAGTTACTAGGTTGTGAAGGTCAGATAGGGAGTCGCTCCATGTAAAATACTGGTATTCAGCTGCATCCGTTTAGGCTGGAAGCCGACCCCAACGTTGTTGGGAAAAGGCTAGGTAGATGATGATACTTATTATTATTAGTGGTAACCTGAACTTTCTTAACCAAACCCTCTTTCCATTCTTCCAGCCGTGGCGACCCCGTAAAGGTGACTCGTGCCATCTCCCGCATTGTAAACTCCAACGACGATGGTGGTGTACTGGTTGGACGTTGGGACGGCATCTACGACGACGGAACAGCCCCCTCGGAGTGGACCGGCTCTGTGGACATCCTGGCGCAGTTCCTCGAGACCCAGGAGCCAGTGTCCTATGGACAGTGCTGGGTCTTCGCTGGGGTTGTTACTGCTGGTGAGTTGGAGATTTGTGTCTTTTTTGGGTGTGATTTGAAACACGTGAACGCGGTATACAAGGAATGAAATTTGTAAATGGAGATAAAGTGATTCATCTTTTCCGAGAGCTCATATTTGTCAATTATTAGAACAATATTCAAAGGGTCTTATCTGAAATGGTGCTTTGTGAATTCTGATAGACAAACAGACAATTTCCGGACAAAACGTGTTCTAACTCTAGTCCGAGCCTAAACCTTCAAGCCAGTAATTCTATGTAGACTTTTTCTGAGCACGGTAAAGTTCTTAATACAAAATTAACGTTTTCTACTTGATTTGACGTCAGTTTTTATGTAAGTAATTAAGTAATTAGAACTTTAACAAAGTCAATAATAAAGTTCGTAATTCAAAAATGGTTCGATGATTTAAAACTGGCCCTAAAGAAAAACCTCGTTGATGTGCTGGCGTCTGTACCTAAATTCATATAAATCAAAAGCACATTTGAAAGTTAAGAAACTAAACGAAAGTAATTTCCTTATACAATCTTGAAAACGGCTAAGTGAAGCAAAAACTGGCATCAGGCCAACCAGCACACAGATAAGAAATACCAAGTACGGTGCAAACGTAACTAAAACTTTCGCGTTTAAGTTCAGTTATTATCTAGGAGAATCAAATCGTTCATCATCATTAAACCGTGCATTTACTTTAGTTTATAAATCATTTGAAGCAGTTTATTTCTAAGTGCTTTAGCCAGAAAATTTTAATGGTACAGATAAATTGATATTTGGACAGCTCATTAAGATACGGGGGGTTATCTATGTCTTTCATTGCGTTGATTAAACGTTGTTTAAAAATGACGTTGTTACTTGCGCCAATTTTTAATCTAAACATCATGAGATTTTTGGGACATGAACTAAAAAAAACACATATAAACAAAACTAGGTAACCCTCCTCCCTGAATATTTACTCGGATTCCCATCTATGGAGTTACTAGTTGATAGCCAGCTCATCAGCTAAATCCCAACATGACATTGAGGAGTTTGAAGCGACTGCAGTAGTGAGACCACGATCCATCACTTGTTCGATTAATGATTTTACTCATAGGTATTAAAATAGAAGTGGCTTGAAGATAGTCGTCTAAGGGCTGATTTTTCAACTGTTAGTTTAATCACAGGAACAAATATGGCCGTTCGACAGCTTTTCCATAGAAATATGTCAAAACCGCCATTTTTGTTCTTCAGGTAAAAGTTAACAGGTGATTACAAAACGACCCTCAATGTTATTTCACCAGTTGACAATCTCCATTATTTACTACCGCAATCGTCCATTCTTCGCATCAGAAGAACAGAAGACAGAAAAGTTGCAGCAGAAGAAAGTTATCAGTTCCTAACCGTCTCTCTATTTCCAGTATGCCGTGCTCTGGGCATCCCATCCCGCGTGGTCTCCAACCTGGTGTCAGCTCACGACGCCAACAACACTCTGACGGTCGACAAGTACTACTCAGAGACCATGGAGGAACTGGGCTATGACCCCAGCAATGCTGAGCCTGAACAGACTGATTCGATCTGGAACTACCATGTGTGGAACGATGTTTGGATGGCGAGACCTGATTTGACTGCTGGTAAGTTGACTAGTTTTAGAATTAACATACAACTGAACATCATGCCATTAATCCTCGAATGGTTAGGCAAAGGTGCCTGTAGTACACCCAACATTTCGCCAGATATGTTCGAGTCCCACGTGAGCCTATTGCCATCAACCGCGCACAAATACAGACACCGGGCTACTACCGAGATTCTAGATAGCAAAACCCAATAACACTTTGCTGGACCCGGAAATCAAACACAGGACCTCATGCTCAGCAGTAGCGTTACCGATCACTAGCCCAACGCTGCGAAGTGGATACGAAGAAAAAGCATGTTTTAAAAAGCTTGTTGCTACGTGTGCCTTTGGGGTGTAATTAAAGCGATGCTAAAATAATACATTAGCATTAATGAAATAACGTACTGTCAAATAACAGTAAGCAAGCAGCAAGTTAACAGGCTCATGACAAACGCCTCAAAGTCACTGAAAATAGACTTGGTCTTTTAATGTCTAAAAATACACGGAAACGTTCCCAGAACATAACTTCCAATTAGAAAACCAGTTTAGTAACGATGCAACCATGATGTTAATTCCTCTCCTATTCCAGGATACGGAGGCTGGCAAGCCATCGATGCTACTCCTCAAGAGACGTCCAAGGGTATGTACCAGTGCGGCCCAGCGCCTTTAGAAGCCATCAAGCAAGGCGTCATCGGAATGAACTACGACGTGGAGTTCATGCTGGCCTCAGTCAACGCTGACCTGATGAGGTGGAGGATCGACTCTAATGAGGAGAATGGATATGCTATGGTGGACAGCAATACTTACCAGTACGTTTACAATTTATATAAGTTGACTGGTAATTAGTGACCGATATTTAAACACGTGATTGTACTCATGATTTCAATCAACCTTCCCAAAGAAACATTTTTTGTATACTCAATATTTTTATTTTTATCACAATAACAATACAACTGGCGCGCGCAAAGTTCAATGAACTTCGCGCCAATCAGCTGATAGCAGCTATTGAGTATACAAAAAAAGTTTCTATGGGAAAGTTGATTGTAATCATGAGTACAATCACATGTTTAAATATCGGTCACTAATTACCAGTCACCTTATATATTAGGTGTCCTTTTTCTTCTGGAATTGTTTTTTTTTTCTAACACGCCATTTTCTTTCCAGTATCGGCCGCATGGTCCTCACAAAGAAACCATACGTGTTCGATCCCAACGGCGACGAGGATCGGGAGGACATAACAGAGCAGTACAAGTTCAGAGAAGGAACAGCATCCGAGCGACTTGCTCTGATGAACGGAGTCAGGTTCTCCGAGAGGGCGAAGAGATATTACTCCGTGGCCAGTAACTTGCAGAATGATATAACGTTTAATCTTCGTGATGTGGATAGCGTTCCTATTGGAAAAGACTTCAGGGTTACTGTGGATATCGAGAATATTTCCGAAGAGGTAAGATTTTATTTTTATTTATTCTTTTTCGTTGTAAGGTAACCGGTTTAATTTTAATGGTACAGTCACCAGCATGTCAAGTTACCACCAACTGTCAAATTTTCTAAGTTGATTTTGAACTGAATCATCAACGTTTTAAGGTTTTAAATGATTTGGAGAAATTTGACAGTTCAGTGAAACGATACGCTGGTTATCGTACCTAATAGTGGTTTAAACATACCTACTGAAATTACATTATTTTAGTATGACCACCATTTTCGTGATTGCCAAAGTAAGCTCTAAACAATGCAATATCTATAATCTTTGGACGTTTTTTTTAAAGTAGGTATCTATTAAACTGCTATGTAGAACACTCATAATACATCCATACAACCTGAAATACGTTACCGAACCGATATTATAAAGTCTACTTAACTTACTTACACATTTCTTCCAGGGTCGTAACATCAAGGCGTCCCTATCGACCAACAGCGTGTTCTATAACGGAGTAAGAGCCGGCGTCATCAAGAAGGTGGAAGGAAAAATGTTCGTTGGAGCTGGCAAAAGTAAGTATACCTTACCTTCTGCCATCTCCATGCCTCTCATAATTATTGTTTAGCTTCCTAATCTTTTCTCTCGTGTCTCTTCCCTCTCAGTAAAGGAAGTTAAAGATTAGGTATTACAAAATAAATTAAACTAAGATTTTACTAGTCAGCAAGATTGGAAATGAGATAATAGCTGAAACGATATGACACACCTAAATCTAATTACTAAGGATTACGGTTAAAAATAGTTCTGTATCTTTTCTTTAGGTATACAGCTTTTAACTGCCTCGTTGGTCTAGTGATCGCAAGCTCTATTCTCAAGTGTTGAACATAAAGTCTTGGGTGCAATTCCCAGTTTTTACGGAATTATCCATTTGAAATTTCTCAGTAGCCCGGAATCTGAATTTGTGCCCGCGGCGGTAGATGGCAATCAGCTCGCCTACATGGAACTTACATGGGACTTAGCTATAAGTAGCGATACGTGGGTGTAGCTACCGTGGTTACACCTCAGCCTAACCCTTAAGAGAAACAAGGCGTAATGTTATAATATTTTTTGCAGAGGAACAAATCAGCATCCTAGTGAAAGCAGACGACTACCTGCCCAAACTAGTGGAGTACTGCAACGTGAAGATATCTGCGATGGCCATCGTTGATGAGACCAAACAGTCCTGGGCCGATGATGATGATTTCCAAGTCATCAAGCCTAATATTAACATTAAGGTAGGTTAGGAACAAAAGAGAATCGGGAATCTGCTGGAGGGCAGCAATGCATAGGACGAAAGCTGTGGCAATCCTTAGGGGAGGTTCTATGTCCGGCAAAACCAATGATGATTATGAACTGCATATTTTTATGGGGATTTATTCTGATTTTGATAGGAATTTGGGACCAGATGTTAAAAGGAATATATTTTACATATGATTACACAGGCGCTTACTGCCATTTCGTATCGGATCAGTGTTTTTTTACCCCTAAAATAGCACATGACCCCAAACTTGATAGATAGGTACCTAACTTTATAACATAATACGCAGTTTCTCGTTATGAATGAAATGATTTAGTATGATATTAAACATATATTGTTAGGAAAGTTGTGAGTATGAATGTGGATGGCTATACAAGTAGAGGAAGACCAAAGAAACTATGGATGGATTGGGTGAAAGATGATATGGCTAGATAGGGAGTGACTACCGAGATGCCTAATAGAGAAGTATGGAAATAAACGACATGTTGCGCCGACCCCAGATAAATTGGGATAAGGGCAGGAGAATGATGTTTAATGACATTAGCTGTTTACCTGATAGATGCTCTTCTGGCAGGGCCAGTATTCAACAATAATAAATGAATATATCCATCTGCCAGAGTAGTATAATGTTCTGTCTTATGCAATACCCTACCTATCTACTGTAACAAAAATGTATGAGTCATTTTATATTTTCACTTTTGCAGTTCCATGAGGACCTAATCCTGGACCAGCCGACAATAGCTCTTCTCTCGTTCACCAACCCCTTGGACCGAGCGCTGACCGGCTGCGAGTTCAGAGTGACGTCATCAGGCATAGCGGGCCGCACTCTCAAGCTGCAGGCCGCGGATGTGGGACCATTGGAACCAATCACCGCTGAGCTGCCCATACAGCCTAATGTAAGTGGCTTTCCAACTGCAGCACTCAAACTGCGACTTATGAATTGTAGGTCGTGGGTTCAAAGCCAGCCAGGAGCTTTACTCTGTGTAAATATTTTTTTCACCACTGCTTTCAAACGATGGAAAACTTCGTGAGGAAACCGTCATGATGTAGTAGAACAAAAACTTCGAAGACGTGACATCTAACAACAAGCACTGGGCCTTGGATTACAGCCCAGTACCTCTCGAAGAGTGAAGGCCTGTATCCTAGCAGTGGGAATATCATAGGCTGATTATGCTGTATCTGTGATGGCAAGGCAACAACGATGTCTCTGGTATTGCGGAGCTAAGGCGATCACTTACCATAAAACCGGCTGTCTTCTTTCTTTTTTGTTTTTGGATGGCAGACTAGCAAACAGTTTGCTGTTCAAAAACAAAAATTAATAACATTTTCCATCCGATCTATGGAAATAGTTAAATCCATTTCTTATAATTTTTGCTTATGTCTTCTCTTTATATTTGCAGAAAGTTGGCAAGATCAACTTCGTGGCGACATTCAAATCATTTGAATTGAAGGACATCAATGGTGCAGCTACCGCTGAAGTTTTCGAAGCATAAGCTACTTTACTCATTAGGAGTTAAGACATATTTTCTGTTGTACTATTGTAAAATGTTGCGAGTAATATTAGTCAGGTATTTTTAAGCATTTTTCTTGTATTGGCTAGTCCATATATTATATTTTTTTTTATTATAAGATACAAAAATACGTAAGAATATTTTAAGTTAATAATTTGTGCATTTTAAAATATAAATTATTTTTTTAAGTCAGAAGTCGTGTAAAAAAAACAATTGAAAAGAGTTTATTTAGATATTATGTGAGTTGTAAGTGCCAATTTAAACGTTAAAAAATAAAAAAATATTTTATCAGGCAGCGCCGTAAAGCGGTACATACCTACTTATAAGTTTTAATTAGAAAGCGTCAGCTTATAGCATTTTATAACTATTCTGTTAATTTTTTATGAATTTTGTATCGAAATCTCAGTAAATATTATAAATTATCATCGTGACTTGATTCCGAAACCTCATTAAAAACTTAGTCTAGAATGTTTTCAGTGTGATTATGACGAAATCTGTTTCACGGTGTTTAAATCTATTTTGTAAGAGTTACGTTTATATTATTTATGTTTAAGAAAACGATTTCTTCTACAATAAATAAAAAGATTTTATTAGTATTTTGGTTGTATTTTTTAGTGGTAAAGGTCCTTGCAAGTCTTGAGAAGGAAGATTCAGCCAAGAATTACTACTAAGATTTGCTAGACCGTCCCGGGCGCGACACGTCCGTTTTCTGCTCAATTTGTCAGAAACAAGACTTATTCAAATTCATTAATAAATTTTGTGAACAAAGGATAAAATTATACAGATGTTATAAAACAGTTGGTCAGTAGGTACTATGTCCCGCCAGCCATACAAAATGTCTAAGGTGATCGAATGTCGTATTAGAAAATAAAATCAATAGTTGATTAGATGTCACAATTTCATGCTTTACGTCTCGGATGGGACACGGATCTAGCACGGTGTAGTGTGAACTGCTTCATATAAAATGTTCGAGAAGTTTTGGATGTGTACTACGCCCGCGCGTCGTACGGCACGGCTCGCGTCCTACATGGTCATCCTATAATGACATTTGAATAATATTAGGTTCAAATATGCTGGGTACAATAAAAATCATAATTTTAAAACACAATTTTATTCAATTCCATGCAGCGTCCACCATTTTCGCTTACAAACACAAACAGTTTGACATTTTGTTCGAAACTATACACACTTAAATTGAAACAGGATACAGACTAGGCAAACTTAGATTCATTTCACACTTTAGTGTTCCAAATTTAAATAAAAGTAAACGGTGACCTAGGACACCGATTGGAGCGAAATTCCTTAATACAGCGCCATCTAGTGTGGTCTAAAATTTCAAGTGTCAAAAATTTCTGTTTTTTAATTTAAAAAAACGGGTCAACACAGCATAGCTCATTTTTCTTTACGGCACTTTTTTGCCAGTTTACTCCTACCCAAGCCGCGGTAAAGAAAGAGGTATAACTCTACAAACTTACATATATGCAGTTCATCAAAAGGATTTACCTGACCAACCTCAATGAGCATGAATGAATGGAACAAGTATACGAAGTTTCACACAATACGCCAAGAGGATCAAATCCAAAATAATCTTACAAGCATTCATTTTAACATAAGAAGGTAGATGACTGACCCTAACCACAATTATTGCAAAATTAACCGAAAAATTCTTTAACGGCATAATTAGAAAGTTTGCCTATCCGTATATCTGAGAACCATCAATTTCGATGCACCCAAAACCATAAGATATTAAACCTTAACCTATTTGATTAAACTAAATGGAAAACACAACATCGTTATACATAAATAAAACAATATATTATTTTATCACATAATATTCTGTAACTTGGTGCCCACTTTTCCTTTTTAAATGGCGCTTATTTCGAAGTATAATGAGGTTGAGTCTTAAATTATTTAATAACAATAATAATGTAAATTACTTTCCAAAGATGGAAGGATTGTGTGAGGAATGATATGGAAGAGAATGATAGCATGGCGGCTGGCAGGGGAGAATGGAAGACGAAAACGTGTTGCACCGGCCCAGATAAAATGGGTTTTCTTTTTAAAAGGTGGGGAATCATCAAATGAACCCTCCTGCTATGGGTGGAGCGGCAGAGTGTCACTCTTACGGACTAAAACCCATTCATGTTCCTAGCTCTTTATGTTCCGGGGTAGCGGTAACCCTATCGGACAATCCTGCTGAAGATAACATTGTTTATGGGTAGGAAGATGATGAAGACTATCCATCAATGAAATAAACGTACTTAGAGAAATGGAAGATAAAAAGTTTAGCAGTCTTTAACATCAGGCTAGTATTCCTAGTTGAGAAGGCAGAGTTATGTTAAAACCTATGAAATAGGAGGAGAGAGAGACTGCCATCAATTAGGCTAAAATCCAGATTCTAGGTAATTGGGAAATTCCTGATGGACAAGTCCAATACACAGACAATTTTGTTTAGACTAATTTAATTATCGCCGCTTAGTAACAGCTGACTTTCTCTCTTAGGGTGCGGCTCCACTGAAGTGGAGCTAGGCGGAGCGCAGCGGTCGATGCGCGGAGCGGATCACATCACATCCGAGACGAATGAAGCGATGAGGATTTCAACCATTGTGATTGGTCGATACCTGTACGTCTCCGCTATACTCCGCCCAGCTCCGCTTCAGTGGAAACGCACCCTTAATCCATCCAAAGACTGTCTTTAAAAGATAGCTTTTAGCGACAACCGCCTTTTGTGCCACCCCTTGTAAAAGATTCCTTAATTTATAATCTGTGTACAGACGCCAGCACATCAAGCTATCCCTAACTGTCAAATCTTCTCAATTAAAAATGAACCTTATGTCATTGCAATAAAGTTGAAATACTATCAAAGAAATTTGACAGATTGTGGTAACTTGATGTGCTGGCCTCTGTACATCATAATCAGCCTATAATGTTCCCACTGCTGGGACACACGCCTCCTCTCTAAGAGGAGAGTGGGCCATAATCCACCACGCGGGCCCAGTGCGGGTTGGCGGCAGCCACATGTCTCCGAATTTGCGGTTCTCAGACATGCCGGTTTCCTCACGATGTTTTCCTTCACCGTTTTGAGAGCAGTGGTGATAAAAATAAACACACGTAAAGTGCCTGCTTAGGTTCTAACCCGCGATCTACAAGTCGTAAGTAGAGGCCGATACCACTGGTCCAGCACTGCTCAGTACATAATAAAGAGTATTTTGTATATTTATGGTTTAGGAATTCGTAGTCATAGACAATTTGAGACATTTTAGAGTATCAAAAGTGGACACCAAGTAAATGGAAATAATTAGAACGTGAATTATTAGCATACATGCATTTGTACAAGGAACTTCAAACTTCAAGGACGGCCAACAAAACCACTGTATATTTATAAACATATCTGTATTTATATTAAAACTATTCTTTGACAAAACAAAGTTTGCAAAAGGTTTAAAAAAAAAACGTTTTCTGCTGACTATACTAAAGATGAACAGATAAAGCATACCAATGACAAATTAGTATTAATTTGCATAAAGAAAATAATTTTCTGTTCTACCAATTGGAAACTCGATTTATTTTCAATAACTAAGATAAAAATTCATTGCCGTTTCGAAAACCAAATGCGACTAAAATTAATATAAATAGTAAATAGCCGTATGCATAATTTTGAAAAAAAAAAACAAAAAAATAATTTGGCATAATGGACATTTTCAAAATAATCAGAATAATACTTAAGCTGAGATATAAGCACTTCTTTTTGTTAATAAATTATCTTTCACAATTACTATTATTCTTAATTTATAAACTTGGAAATATTGCTTTCGATCTTATTCTAGACACGATATTGACTTCTTGGCAAACTGCTTTACAGAATCTTATGGCGCGTGGCCGAAATTGGAACTAACGCTACCATATTGTTTTTTTCAATACATTCAGCCACAAATCAAATGCACGAATGTTTGCCAACAGCGCCCCCAGTGAACGTCATTCAACCGCGATTATGGCGATTCTTTTGAGCACAAAGTAATTCTTCTTCTCCTTCTCTCGTTTTTTATATTTTTCAACAGCATGTGAAGCTAAGTCAGTGGCCAATGGGCAGTATAAAAACTCTGACACCAGGTTAGTCACTAACCACACGAAAAGAAGAAGAAAGAGATAGAACAATATTATTTCTTCTTTTTGTCTTTTAATCTCACTGTATCTTGGTAAGAAACAGTGATATTTTTTATTTAGTTAGTGGCCATTTGAATCGTCGGCATTGTCAGTCGAAACAAAAGATGCGTACAGATTATGTAATATAACACATAAACATTTGCTATTTAACATATCCATATTATTTAAACTTGCTCACCACTATAGAAATATGTTCAATAACTACTTTTTATAACATGTTATGTTATATAGTGTGGATGGACCATTACATTCATAAATAACATTTGAGTGACGTCACTCGCCAGTAAATTGCCAAAACTAAGATGGCGCTCACCGATCTTCTAAGAACCGTAATTTTTGACATTTGATTTTGTAAAATCGGCTTTGTTTACAATAATCGAATCAACTGACAATAATTTAGTTCACCATCAAGTAACATAATAAACTGCTTTGTAAATTAACAATATAATTGAAAATTATTCCTTCTCTCATAAATTATTTGTGAAAACTTACGCCTTAATATGTACAGTGTGTTTGTTACTACATGTCTAATTTGGTAAACAAAAAATAATGAGTTTTTGCATCAATCACAACTATCAGCTAGTTATGCGTGTCTTGATATTTATAAGAAACAAAACGGTATGAATTACGTTTAAAACCGCTTCAAATTAACCATTTAAATAATTTCAAAATCAAAAATTTTATTGACAGCACGCCATTATTTGTTTACAAAATAGGACAAGTAAATAGAAACACACTTTAAATGAAATTGTTCAACACTTACACACTAAGTTTGACTTGTCCGTGGTGTGGGGAATGTGGTAACAAAGTAAGATTTCAAGTTACAATATCAATGTACTATGTATTATACATTCAATTTTTTTTAACCGCACATGGTAAACAAAAGTTTTACATTGTTTCAGGAACATGTTTTTGGGTAGTTCGAGACATGTTGCAAGAACATACTTTATTTATGCCAAATTGAGAGCAACATTTTGACATGAACTTAAAACAACGCCTGTTCGAAGGGGCAGGCGAGAGTCTTTATTACACCTACATTTCAACTGCCTCGTTTGTCTAATCGCCGCAAGCGCAGTTATTGAGCATGAGATCCTTCGATTCAGATCAGGCAAAGTAATATTGGGTATTTCCATCTGGAATTTCTCAGTAGCAGCCCGGAGTCTGGATTTGTGCCCAGTTACTGGCAAGAGGCTCACCCTTAGGCCTTAACAGTCACTGGCCAAATGTGGGTATACTAACACCTGTCTAACCCTTCGGGGATTATAGGCATGGTATTATGTTGCATTTCGGCTGTTATGTTTAAGTGTCATGTAAACTTTTTGGCATTAAAATTACTCAGATGGGAGGTTCGGGGTTGCTAAGTGTATTGATAGTGGAAAAACCCAATGACACTACTCTGCCTGGTGGTGCGGTGTACCTGGTAAGCAGTGATAGCGGTGTGATAGACGGACTGCCAATTCTTAGGTCTCGAGTTCGAACCCAAGGAACACACCTAGGACTTTTCGAATACATGTGCGTATTGTATAATTATCACTTGCTTGAAAAACAGTGTAGGAAAACGTCGTGAGGAAACTGGGAATGTCTGAAAGATATGTCTCAGCATGTGAAGTCAGAGGCCCATGGGAAGCAAAAAAAAATTGACACCAGGTTAGTCACTAACTACACGAAGAAAAAAAAACTGGGGATTGAAAACAGGAGAGGTTCTGTTTGTTGAAACATCTCCTGACTGTAGATTTGTCAGCAGATTTCTTCAAACATTCTAACGTTTTAATACATAGTACAATGATACCGTCATTAATCTACATAGTTTTACACCTCATATAACGAATTTGCACTAAGAATGAGTCTCTAGAACAAACTAGCTATGCTAATGAAATGTACAGATATTATGAAACTAATTCGATATAAATGCATTTAAAGACTGTAACAACATTTCAATATTTATACCTCTTTTATTGAATAACCAATCCTTTCATAAACATCGATTTAAATCGTTAGAAGTCGAGTATTTGTTATACATCGAGACTAGCTTCCGCCCGCGGCTTCGCCCGCATGATATGTCGACAAATTATACACATAAACCTTCCTCTTGAATCACTCTATCTATTTAAAAAAACTGCATCAAAATCTGTTTTAAAGATCTAAGCATACATACAGACATTAGGACGCGGGAAGCGACTTTGCTTTATACTATGTAGTGATATTGGATAGCTATCGAGAAACACGTTACGATAAGATACAAAATGGCGACAGATAATTTCAATTAGTCGGCATTCTCAATAAAACATAAAAGTGTTAAGTATCCATTGTCCTTGTGCGAAAAGGGGACGTAACTATGCCTACGGTATAGCTCCTTCTCTTTCTCACACTGGACCAATGACGACACTTTTCTTTAAGCGCGACCCCAACTTCGTTCAAATGATTTTTTTTCAGCTTTCGACGCAGGCGCATATGCTCCATTTAATAACGATTCAAATCGACATTCACAGCTATATTACCCTCATTTTCTACATAAAAACCAAACATTCTACGACTAGCGAGTGTCACCTATACATTTCACTAACACAACAAGATATAAGGGCACGTTCACACTCGTCACACCACAGCTGACTAAGCTAGTGTACTTTGGCTTTACCTGTGACGAACTTAGCGAATTCTTCGTAAAAACGCGGGAACAGTTGAATGGCGAAGTATACCACGGTGAGGTATGCGACGATAGCTAACGTGAGTATTAAGTCGAATACGGCTGGTTTTACACTGTGAAAGAAAAACAAGATCGTTTTATTGTAAACATATATTATGTAAATGGAAGAAATTGGGAATATTACGGTAAGCTGAGCCAGCAGATGGCGCCACTATAACACGAAGTAAACAAAGCATACTGCCTAAAGAGGGCGCCAAAATTTGACGGCTTAATTTTATCTTAGTTGATTTAAATATATGCATACATACATAAACCTTTCAAACATATTTGTATTTTGTGCTTTTAAAATATATTAGAATCGCATGGATATTATTTTTTTTTAAGTTAGTTAAAAACTGCGTGTTTTTCCGTTGGCGTTATCTATTTACTCTTTTTATAACTAGCATTACTGATTTCACCACCTAATACGAAAATGGGGTCTCTTATAATATTTTAAATTAAGTACTCAAAACTTCAACCTTTTTACTTTTAACATTTTTGTAATCTAGTGCAACAGTGCCCTCTAGCGGAAACAATAGGCAGTAAAATTCCGTATTGGTTTAGAAAAGATTTCGGGATACAGAGTATGACCAAATATTTTTGTTGAAACATATAATAGACTTACCTGTAAACGTATAAAGCCGCTCTTGTGGCTCCGTACAGCGTGTACTCCGGCTCTCTCTTGTCAACCGCGTGCGTACTCACTGTTACTTCCATGTAACGGGACAACGCTCTTTCTAGTGCACCCGTCACTCCTGCGCATAAACAAACAGTTTGAAACACAACTGAATGGATGGAATGAATATATAAATGTTGATGATGGTGAACGAAACAGAGACCAAGGAAATAATCAATCTGCCTAGCCTTTTTTCAACTATATTGGGGTCGGCTTCCAGTTTAACCGGATGCAGCTGAATACCAGTATCTTACATGGAGCGACTGCCTATCTGAGCTCCACAACCCAGTCACTAACCGGGTAATATACCCCTTGGTAAGACTGGCTGTCAGACTTTCGGGATTCTGACTATCCATAACGACTGTCAATGATCCACGAATGACAGCCGGGACCAACGGTTTAACGTGCTTTCCGAGGCATGGAGGAGACTCGGATATCTAAAGATGGTCACCCATCCACAGACCAAACTCTGCTAGTGAAGCTTAACCGGATGGAGAGATCCATGCAACTGTTATTACTTAGTCACGAGCTCTCAGACCAAGGAAATAGTATAGTAGAACAAAAATGGGAGATCTCTAATAAGTATCGGCTTCGATCGGGTTCTTTTTACACCCGCTATAACAGTCTTAGTGCACGTGCACTAAGTGCCCTCACCTGCACTCGGCGGCGTGGTGGTGATAATCTGTGCCGCTCTCGCTTGCGAGGACAAATACTTGTACCAGTGACTGATTGACGCCTCGTCTACACTCTGAAAGTAATAATAATAATAATATAATAATAATAATTATATTATATTATTATTTATATATAATTACGTCATCTGTTTCATTCCTTTTTTCTTCTTTTTATTTCTTCATTTCTTTTTCGTTCTTTTTAAAAAATTGTGTATGATTCCCGAAAGCTTTTCGAATAGCGAATTGGTATTGTATTGGTATTGTTGGCAACACAAATTGTTCAACAAGTCAAAATCAATAATTAAAGAATTTATTTTTAAAGCTTTATCCACACAAAAAAAAATATAATATTGTCTTGTGGGCTAGGCACACATGGTCTAAATTCCTAACTTTAAGGCATGGTCTACCTGTGTGTTAAGTTTAATCAATATTATTTAACCTTTCGAACGCCAGAGCATAAATAAAGGCACGCGCGTACCCTCCACGCCAAGCAACAAATTTATTTCTTCTTGTTATCATGAATATCCCAATATACATGGTGTTTTTTAATTTGTTTCATGTCATTATATACATAGAAGAGCTACAATTTTTAAAATATCTATATAAACACACACAAAACTAATGATTTAATTGTTGATAGTGTACCCGCATTGTCACATATTTGTGTCGTTAGCGTAGAGGGCATGCGCTTGCTTGTCACGTATATGTGGCATTGGCGTTCAAAAGGTTGCCGAAAAAGTTTTTCGTCTGTTATATTCGTAGGATAGCTTACCAATGCATCATTATACAACGCAGCATCTTCCTCATTCAGTTCATCCGTTAGATTATAGATATGAGAAGCGAGAGCCTTCGCTGTCACCTCGATGTTTTGTACTAAATTCTTGATAGACGACTCATTTGGAAGATCTAGGACTGTATTGCGTGATGAATCCTTGTGACTCTGCAAAAATAAAAAAAAGTGACTACAATTTTTTTCGAAATTAGGACGAATTTCATGTCCATCTGCCTAGCCTTTTCCCAACTAAGATGGGGTCGGCTTCCAGTCTAACCCGATGCAGCTGAATACCAGTATTTTACATGGAGCGATTGCCTATCTGACCTCCACAACCCAGTAACTGGGCAATACAATACCCCTTGGCAAGACTGGCTGTCAGATTTTCGGTCTTCTGACTACCCGTAACGACTGACAAAGATCCACGAATGACAGCCGGGACCAACGGTTTAACGTGCTTTCCGAGGACGGAGGAGTCTCGATGTGTAAAGATGGTCACCCATCCACGGACCAACCCCGGCAAGCGTAGCTTAACCTGATGGATCAATCGGTGCGGCTGTTATTACTCAGCCACGAGTGTCATGTGCAATTATAATACTAGCTTTAATGTTTCGCTCACGTGAATTAAGAAATTAGAAAGTTAACATAATAAACGATTGATATCATTTTAAGAAACCTAATTTTATAATCTCTAATTTAGAATTTGACAATCCATTCGGGTTGTACTCTGCTTGTAATAATATAATTCAATAAAGATACGAAAGACACGTGTCGCCATCTGTAAGAACGTTATTGTTATAAAAGTACTTAACTCGGGAAAAGTACTTCTTTCGGGATGAAAAGTACCCTATATCCGTTTCTGTACATCTGACAACGTGTATGCAAAATTTCAGGATCATCTATTCAGTGGTTTAGGCGTGAAAAGGTAACAAACACACTGACAAACCTACTTTCCCATTTATAATAATAATTAGGATAGTTTTTTTTTGAGGGTGGGAAATCATCCAATGACTTCTCCCGCTCTGGGTGGAGTGGAAGGGAGTGTCAGACTCTTACTGAGTAAAACCCATCCATGTTCCATCTTTAGCCCTTTATGTTCCAGGGTAGCGGTAACCCTTTCGGACAATCCCGCTTACCAAGTAAGGATAGTTAGGATACCTGTAATGAACTGAGTGTGAAAGCCGTCATCCTCCTGATACTGAACCGCTCATGCTGCCAAGCTAACAGCTCATCAGCCAGGTTGATCTTCTTGTGGTTGATGGTGACGCCCAGTCGCGACTTGATGCTGTGGGCCGCGCCGCCCGCCTTGGGGGGCTTCGACACGTGCATCGTCATTGTGGGGGCCGACGAGATGGAGTCCAGGCACATCACGAACGAAACGTCCTGGTAACAGAAAATAAGGTTTATTTGTTGGCTAAATACTAGGGGAACCAATTTATGCTAAACTAGCTTCTACCCGCGACTTCGTCCGCGGAAAATTTCTTGTTTTAACATTAGAAGTCGAAAAAAAACTTTTTTAAAACATAAAACGAAATATAAAAGTTAAAATACAAAAGGTAGGAATATGGTGTCGCGGACTTTTTTGTAGAAATATTAAGGCGAACCGGGTTGCCATACATTGCTTTCAATTTTAAACAACTGTTTAGGCAGCGCATGCAAATAATTCTGTTTTCGGAGGTATTTCTTTCCGACTTGCTAGACGAAAATTGCGATACCTCGGCTAATATGTATGATATAAATATAATTTATAGCCTATAGCACTCAGGAATAATGTAGCTTTAAATCAGTGAAAACATTTTTGAAATTGGATCGTTAGTTCCGGAGATTACCCCCTACATACAAACTTACAAATTTTACCTCTTTATAATATTAGTATAGATAAAAATTCTATGTTTCCATCAACATTCGTGGAGTGAGAGCTATAATCTTCAGGATTTTACGTTATTAGTAAATTCGTTTGGTTTCTTAGGTATCTGACATAAGAAAAAATCATAAAGACGTCAGACGGATAAGAAATCGGTAACTTGTTCCACAGTATACAATATAAACATGTAGAATGTAACAAAAAAATGTTTGTTTAAAATCGTTAAAAAACAGTTTTTAAATAAAGAAAAACTTCCTTTTGTTGACGGAGTAAAATCATGAAAACAATGCTAAGGCATTTTGCCCTTTCATCCATTGTATTAACGACTAAATTACTATTACAAAGAAAATTCCTGCTAATTCCATTTCAACACTCCACTTACTTGCAACAACGAAGCATCAGCCGAATCGAGCTGCTCTTCCAACCACTTCTTAGCGGAGAAGTAGTTGAGCGAGTGTCCCAGCGAGGTCAGCACGAACAGCAGCGACGGTGCGCCGCGTACCGACGTGCTCGAGTACAGGCGCGAGAAGATACGAGCCAGCTCGAGAACTGCTACTGCGCCCGACGCGTTCGAGTCCGCGCCTTGCGAGAGCTCCTGGAGATTTTTTTTTAACAGGTTTAAAATACCTTTGTCTAACATGGTCTTCTGAATTGGCTGCTGGCAATTTTCCACGCTACATAACTCAAACTCAAACTCAAAGCATTTATTTGAAATAAACCAATTACAGGCACTTTTGAATTGTCAAGGGGTCGGTCAGTCAGAAAGTTAGTTGCCCATTCCAAAGCAGTAGGTACCTATGGAGAAGAACGGGCAAGAAACTCCATGGACACTCTTTTAAATCAAAATATGTTTACAAAAACTATGTTACATCATTCATGTTGAAATTACACGTGAGAACGATGCAGAACTTAATAAAAGCGTCCATAATTACAAGTTTTAAAAAAACAATTCAAAATTATTTTAATTTTAAAACAGCCGTGGCAGCTAAGAGGTGACCAGTCCCTACTGACGGCGCTCGTTCATGAACATGACACATGGATTAGCACCATTCAGCTCAACCATTTTGATGGGAGCTAAATGATCCAACATACGCATCACCATCAGTGAGACATTACATAAATAATAATAATAATAATATCCTTGGACATTTCACACACCGCCATATCGTCCCAAGCTAAGCAACCTAATGCTTGTGTTATGGTAACGAGATGGCTGATAAACTACTTATATACCTACATTTTTCAAATGTTACAAAAAACAGAATTACTTGTTAAGTTTAATAGCCCTTTGCCGTGGTAAAAAGGAAAATGATCAATTTGAATGATTCAAAAGTACAGACGCCAGCACATCAAGCTATCCCTAACCGTGAAATTTTCTCAATTAAAAATGAACCTTATGTCTTTGCAATAAAGTTGAAATACTATCAAAGAAATTTGACAGATTGTAGTAACTTGATGTGCTGGCCTCTGTACCATTGGCTGACGTGGTCATTCTGCATTCGATATTTATAGTGTGGAAATATTTTTATAATTAATTCTTTGCATATTTTTTGTAGACAAAAAAAAAACTGAAATAGCTCTTTTTCACTGGGGAGGAGGGTTATATCCACCTTCTATTGACTAATACCGCATGTTTCCCACTACAGCCTACTAAAATAATAGTTTGTAATTACTGTAATTTTCAAATATTGCTTGACTGGTTTACCTGAATACATTTTGCAACAATTTCATACATCTTCTTTTCGCGCGGTTAGTGACTAACCTAGTGTCAGAGTTTTTATGTTGCCCATGGGCCTCTGACCTAGCTTCACATGCTGTGTTGAAAATATCTCTCAGACATGCTGATTTCCTCACGATGTTTTGCTTCACCGATTTTTAAGCAAGTGATACTTATACAATACCAGCTTCCGCCCGCGGCTTCGCCCGCAATATATGTCGACAAATTATACACATAAACCTTCCTCTTGAATCACTCTATCTATTAAAAAAAACCGCATCAAAATCCGTTGCGTAGTTTTAAAGATTTAAGCATACAGACAAACAAACAGGCAAAAATAGCGACTTTGTTTTATACTATGTAGTGATGCACATGAATCCGTAAAATCAGAGGTGCGTGTCATGGGTTCGAACTCGAGACACACCACTAGGGTATCATTGCTAAAAATAAATTTAAAACTAAGTTATTTATGTGGGTAAGTACTCACAGGAACGACAGCTGACGAGTCATAGTGGGCTGCAATGACAATGGTTTGTGCCGATCCGGAGCGGCCGACCAGCTTTCCGTGGAGAGTCACAGGTTTGGACTCCAGCTTCTGAGGAGTTGAGGCAGACACCACTGTCGAAAGACAGAATTATCAGTTATAATCATTTGATCAGAAAGTAGCTATTGCCCGTAGATCCAGAACATAAGATATTTGAATTGACGTGAATTAAATTAACATAAAGTTTAATAAACTGTGGAAGTGTTAGCGACAAACATTAAATATCCTACATTTATATTTTTTTTTTTAGGTTTTGCAATCCAAATAGATCAAAGGACCTTACTACAGTCTAAGTCTTTTATATCTGACTATAATCTACAAGTCATTGTGATATAAAAACCTTTTTTAAACAGACTTCAAAAAAGGAGGACATTATATGTTTGTCTGTATGTATTTTAGTCTAAAATGTGAGAAATAAAAACTTTTTACAAGAAAGAACAAACACTTTGTAGTCTTCTCAATCGATCGCGCTCTTTACAAAGTAGTCAGTCCACCTTGTTCAAATTCAGATAGTTAATATTTAAAGTGATTTAATAAATCAACATACATAGTTATATTTATGAAAAGCCTATATAAATAACGTGTTCAACAAACTCGTGCTACTTTGATAGTCAGTTATCTCCTGCTTGTTTTATGATCTAGGCTAAGATACGCACAATTTTACAATTTTTGAAGATTTTTTTAACCTGTTTTTATTATTTTCTTTAGGTTCATGAACAAGAACTGGTCTTTAGCACTTTTAAACAGAGAGTGCAATGAGAGTCCAGAAGCCTTTGCCCTGCAGTGGGACATTACAGGCTTTTATTAATAGGTACAGAGGCTATCCAATCGGTCAAATTACTTTGATAGCTTTTCAACATTATTACAAAAGAATAAGGTTCATGTTCAGTTGGGAATATTTGTCAGTTTGGGTAGTTTGATGTGCTGGCATCTGTACATGACCCACAGACCAAATAATCATTATCTCATTTATGAAAGAGCAATATTTTGTAAAATAGAATACCCATTCAAAAATACAGACTAGGTTGGACCAAAGAATTTCCCAATGAAATACCCTTATACAGTTTTACGGGTAGAAAGAAGTCAGGGTGCCAACCATGACCTCAAAGAGCAGTATTATATTAAAATTATTTCAGTATGAGAAAGAAATGAAGTTATACGGAAGGTATAGCTCCATCTCTTTCCCAATTTAAAGCAATATTAAAGAAATAAAATAATGCTGCTATAAGTGGTTGTGATTGCCCCAGGACCCCAAAAGTGGCAACCAAGATGCTAAGCAATCTTGGTTGCCACTATTTTATTATAAGGCAGTCAGTAAATTACCTCAGTATTTATACATGATCAGAATAAAAAAGAAAACTCACCAATTTGATAGCCATTAGAAGAAACAGAGTTCATCATAGCTTCCAGAGCCGTTCTAGATTTATCATCAGTGATGAAGCTATGCTGCAGGTCTCGAAGGATATCCTCAAAGTCAGGAGTCCAGCGTGCAAAGTAGACTGGAGCATTCACTTCCTGCTGGATCATCGCCATCTCTAGTAGTTGGATGTGCTGTGGGTAATCAATATTATTAGTATTACAAAAACTAAGCATAGAAATTAAAAAATAAATTAAGTACTATGATGTTGTTATGAATGAGTCTGTCAGTTTGTTAGAAACCTTGTAGATTTCATGTTTAAGAACAAGCATGAATCTCCATAGTTACTCTTTTAAATCAAGTTTTGACTAAATTGATTGTTTTAAGCACCTTTGCATGCGGAGATAAAATGATTGTTGATCAACAAGCAGTTGGTGATAGCTATTTGGTATCCTACGTACTATTTAGTTTAAGCTTTTCTATTTTCACATATGTAACTGTTATACTTTAGTTCAGTCTAGTATGTTTGATTATTCCTAGCATGTAATTTACGTTACTTAACAATATAATAGAACTGCTATTTCAATTTGTGTTTTTTGACTTTATACTCATAATTAATTTATTACATTTAGTATTTATGTAGCTTGAAGCGCAAGGTTCAAACTATTTCAGGCAACCTTGATGTATTTAAATTAGAAATATGAGTCTTATCAAAATAAACAATTATTATTAAAAGGTTTATTAACAGTTTGAGGAACACTGAACACCTTTAGACGTAACAACAATAATACTTCTATTGTGTCTCCTTCAGTGTCCATTAATGGGCTAATAGGATTATTATTTTTATGATAAAAAATTCTACATCATACCTCTTTCTCTTCAGGTGTCAGAACCGTATCATTCTTGGGCAAAACCAGCAGCAACGCTCCTGCTTTGCTTCGGATCTCCATGAACTGCTCAATAGTGATATCCTGTACCCTAGCCACTACGCAGTGACGAGAAGTGCTCCATGAGGTCAGAGAACGGCCTTCAAGATTGAAGCTGGCGCTACGGCATCCTAATTGAAGGAAAATGTAATGAAAACATTTGAAGTTACTTTAATATGCGCAATGAGACACTATTACCTTTTCTATTGTTTTGAATCATATCTGATAATTCAACAGTTGAGGAGATACGTAACTTAAAACTCAATCATTTATTGCATTTTATGTGTACCTACTTCAGTTGTAACAAAGATTTAATGAGAAATCTGTCTCCGGTTCAGCTAAGTTAGAAAGATTGGAAGCTTTAAAAATTTATCTATGGTTTTTAGGGTTCCCTACCTGAACAGGAAAAAATGGAACCTTAACAAGATCATTTTGTTGTCTGGTTGTGGAGGTCAGATAGGCAGTGCCTCCATGTATAATACTGGTATTTAGCTGCATTCAGTTAGATTTGAAGCCGACCCCAACATAGTTGGAAAAGGCTAGGCAGATTGATTTATTGCTGTCAGTCTGTCAAGACCCTTTTATAAAAACACCACCATGATTAGCAATATTCTGGTAGATTTTGACAGAGATTTGGAAATTATTATTTAGTACTTAAGTACATTTTATTTATACTTAGTAAGTTTACCTAAGAAGCTAGCTTAGCTAAAAACATTTATATTTGATGTTTATGTGGGCCTGTGGTAATACTTCTGATGTAAATCTAATTGAAAATAAGTACCTACTTTAAAGTTTTATCAAACAAGGAAAATATACATACCTACAGAAATATAATAAGAACATTCAATGCCATAATAATGTAGCAACTTCTTCTGTTTAGTAGAGTAATATTACCTTGAAAACTTTTAAACAATATAACTGATCCCCGTTTTTCAAATAAAGAATGTTTTACTTATTTTTCGAGCTAATAAGGTCACAATCATAAAATAAACAGCCTATGGAGTACCATATAACCTCAAAAGTGTTACGAATCGATATTTTGTTTTATAAATTACAAGTTTAGTAACGCTACACACTTACCATGGGGAACGGCGTGCAGGTCGTAATGTTGCATTCTATACACGGAAAACTCATGAGAAGCAGCGACCGGGTTCACAGGCGACATTATGATAAAAATAGGAAGAGCCACAAGCAAATAGTAGGGCAAGTAACCCTTAAAAATCTCGGCAAAGCCGTCCGCCTCGTCTAGCCACATCTTTGTGACTAATTGTATTTTTCAGTTAACAAAATTAACACCAAATACGATTTTTAGTAATAACCATAATCCAATTAGAAACCCTACGTGTGATAAGTCGGTCAATGACATTCCATTTGCGTGACACTAGTGATGGGAGATGGTGCAGTTTATTAGTATTACAAAATCGTAAATCGTAGTAGGCGAGTTGATGAGAAACGTTTTTATTGTTGCGAGCAATGTTTGGATAGAATACGAAGACCATAGTCTTTTGCTTTGACAGTTATTTATTTTACCTTGTTGATATTTTACACTTTAATTATCGAACTTACGTTATCTTGTGAGTTACATTTCGTTTTTAAATTAAATATTTACCGTAAGTGATGTAAACGGGCTATTGCATCTTAACAAACACTATTTGCAGTACCTGCCCAAATTTCCGATGACTATGACAATATTTTGATCGCGTGCCTACTAGAGAGCGTCAGGATATTCGTTGCATCCGGATGCTACATCGGCTGGGGCCGGCGCTGATCACAGTGTTCTTTATTGTCCCTGTTATATACTGCTCTGTGGTTGTTATTATAAAGATGCTAAGAATTGGGTTATTAAGTCAGTAGGCAAAATAACCTTAAATAATTAAGGAGTAATAATTCTCCATGTTTTTGAAGAAGTATAGTATGAGAAGTGTATTGCACTGAAAATAATACAACATAAAATAATATTATGTTTAACAATGACAATCTACTCCTTTTCGCAACTAAATCAAACTAACGAAAAATAAAAGGTAGCATCACTAGCTACGGCAGCAATATCTAAAGTTTTGTTTCACGCAAAAAGCCAGTTTTGTGATGTAAATCAACAATATGCAGAATAATAGATTTTAGAAAAGTTAAGATTTTTTGCTTTTTAATAGTTCAACATTATTAGCTCAAATATGACTTTTTCTATTGTTTTCAATCAATACTTATTTGATATAATTTTAACAGTTCAACGGTAGTCAGGTAGTTCCGTAACTGACCACATACTGAAATTCTGAGCGTACTGTGGATATGATGAAGTCATGGATTTGACCTGAAATATTTACAAGTCACGTCTAGTTTGTTCTAAAATAAATAATTATAATGTAACAACACGCCTTGTTTTACTATTTACAGAATTTAAAAGGCTACCACGATTATAACCGTGGCTCTAGAAGTGAATTTCAAGTGAGCTGTCAATGGTGTCAGAGACGCACTGGCATTAGGTGAAAAGACAGCCACCTACGTTTTCACGGTGTTGACTGATATTACAATCCGATCATAATTCAAACGGCGAAGCCGAACTGCGCGGCGGGGTAAATTGCGTAACACACTTAACTACTACAGTAGCAAGGGTTTTATTTTGACAGTTCAGCAACATTAATTCCGTTATTTACGTTGCTAAGCAGACAAATTTTTAGAACAAATGAAGCAATGGATTAAGACTTCAAAATCGTAAAGATGAAAGAAAATGTGTCACCTAATTAAGAGCAGGTTTTATGCTTTCTTAATGTAATACGGGTTATCAAGTGACCAATATCTAAATATCTAAAAGCATTATTATTATTATTATTATCTCATCTCTGCCAAATTTCATCCAGATCCGTTCAGTAGGTAGGTACTCTTTGCGTGAGCACGAACAATTAGTAAGTACGTAAGTATTAAATACATGTGAGTACTATGTACCTACTGTAAAGCTACAATTTACTGAGTACGTCTTACATTGACTTGAATGTGCCCTGGCGGCTGAGAGCATGTCATGCTCCCTGTAATGTCTCACTGGTGGTGGCGGTATTTTGGACCATTTAGCTCCCATCAAAATGGTTGAGCTGAATGGTGCTAATCCATGCGTCATGTTCATGAGCGGGCACCGTCAGTAGGGGCTGGTCACCTCTTAGCTGCCACGGCTGTTTTAATATTTAAATTAATTTTGAATTGTTTTTTAAAATCTTGGAATTATGGACGCTTTTATTAAGTTCTGCATCGTTCTCACGTGTATATTTCAACATGAGTGATGTAACCCAGTTTTTGTAAACATATTTTGGTTTAAAAGAGTGTCCATGGAGTTTCTTGCCCGTTCTTCTCCATAGGTACCTACTGCTTTGGAATGGGCAACTAGCTTCATCTTTCTGACTGACCGACCCCTTGACAATTCAAAAGTGCCTGTAATTGGTTTATTTGAAATAAATGCTTTGAGTTTGAGTTTGAGTTTAACATTACATTACGCCTGTTTTTGTTTTTTGAATAACTGGTGAAATGTGGCTAAAGGTACTTATTTTTCTGAACTTGGCGGGGGCATACCGTGCCCCCAGATGTATTATCTATTTAGGAAAGAACTTTTGGTTTTTTGGTTGTGTGTTTGTTTGTACCGAATAGGCTCCGAAAGTACTGAACCGATTTAAACCGTTTTTTCTCCAATAGAAAGCTAAATTTTCAGGACCCGAAACACTCAGGGCTTAGGAAAGAACATGGATGGGTTTTAGTCAGTAAGAGTCCGAAACTCTCTTCCGCTTCACCCAAAGTGGGAGTTCCTCCCGCTGTGGGTGAACCGGAAGAGAGTTTGATGATTTCTCATCTGAAAAAAAATTATGTACTTAATGAAATATATGGGTCAAAGAAACAGCATTGCCATACAACGTAACATTTCTGGCAGCCTTTTGGGAACTTTTCCTGGTGACAGCGATGTGGACGGATTTTTGATGCCCTTTGATTATTATACATAAGTACTCACATTATTTTTGTGCATACTATTATATTCCTAATAAGTTGGTTACATCTTAACGCGAAAATTTTTTCGCGTTAAGATCTTAACAGATTGCGATGAAACTTGGTAGGTACTTTTTATCCGGATAATCCCACGGAATCAAAACATACGCGGGCGAAACGGCGGGGCACAGCTAGTTTATATATAAAGAAAACAAAAACAATGCAAGGCTCTTTATTTGCCTGTAAAGTGGGTGATAGACGTGCAAGTAAGTACGCAGACTTGTGGCTCGACGACCTTTTTCGCCTGTGTGTCACCTTAAAAACGCGTACTTTAAAAATGCCGCGCAAGTTCGCTGGCGATCCAACTGGTTTGAAATCTTACTCGTAGCTCGTCTCGCGAGTCTCCGTGAGCCGCCAATTTTTTTTAGTCAGTTCATGCAGATGCACGTGGAGGGATAAAGATACAATTACTAAATAACACAAAGCTTCTTCCGTCGATGATATGGTATAACAGAGTGATCCAGCTTCTCGTGTGTCACCGACGACGAGCCGAGTAAGTTAGCGATCTTAAAAACCGCGTACTTAAAGTTCGCACGTCTATCACCCACTTTAGATTTGTAATAGTGTCTACGAAAACTACGCGATACTACGCTTACGTAGACGTATGGGCTATGGTTGCTGCGAGTCTACGAGCTACACGAGACGTCTAGTTTCAATAGAGTTTGCATTTCGACAGTTATTTCGTTCATAATGCAGGACTTTATACAACCAAGAAGGAGATTCTCTTACAAGAATCAAAGCTAAGTATATCATTATTTATTTGTTCAAAGACTGTATTAACAATAATAATTATACATAAAGCTAAAGTGCATTACAGTTTGTCGATAGTTTTTCTCTATTAACAATGGCATATTAAAAAAAAAACTTATAGATATAATAGTTAATAATAAAATAAAATAATATCCTTCGACATTTCACACAGCGCCAAATAGTCCCAAGCTAGCTATAGATAGAAAAACACCCATACCCGCAACAAATACTTGCAGGTCGTACAAATATTTGTCCCGTGCGGGAATCGAACTCGCGGCATGCTGCGCAGCAGTCAATCGCTCAACCGCTGCGTCAACCGTGTCGTCAGAATAATGCTAAAGTAAACTTACTAAAATAGTAAATAAACTTATCTACTGTTTACCAAATAATCGATAGCTGAGCTCATGGCTAATTATTAACACCCGCACGGGTCGATCGATCAGGTTAAGCTGCGCTTGCCGGGGTTGATCCGTGGATGGGTGAACATCTTTACATACCGAGACTCCTCCTTGCCTTGGAAAGCCGAGTCGTAACGGTTCGTCACAAGCCAAAGTCTGACTTTTAGTCTTATCAATGGGTATATCGTATTACCCAGTTACTGGATTGTGGTCAGATAGGCAGTCTCTCCGTGTAAAATACTGGTATTCAGCTGCATCCGGCTAGACTGGTAGACGACCCCAACAGAGCTGGGAAAAGGCTACGCAGATATTGAGGTTTACCAAATATTACCAAAAATATGATGAAAATATCCCAAACATATTTCTCGTAGGTATTCGCTACGATAGCCACGAGCCTCTACGCGGTGTCTACATTAGAGAGTAGACACTACGACACCAATTGCAGCGCAAGTGTCTTACACCGACCGCAATTTATGTCACCAACGGACACTTAGAGTACGACACTAATGGCGAACAGAGGCTGCAATTCGTAACTCTCTGCTGCTTTTACGAGAAATGAAAGATAAATCTAGAAATATTAATCTTGTATCAGAATGGTGTGGTACAGACAACTGAACAATTTTCTCCATCATCATCTGCCTAGCCTTTTCCCAACTATGTTGAGGTTGGCTTCCAGTCTAACCGGATGCAGCTGAATACCAGTATTTTACATGGAGCGACTGCCTATCTGACCTTCACAACCCAGTAACTGGGCAATAGAATACCCCTTGGTAAGACTGGCTGTCAGATTATCGGGCTTCTGACGACCCGTAACGCCTGTCAAAGATGCACAAATGACAGCCGGGGCCAACGGCTTAGCGTGATTTCCGAGGCACGGCGGAGTCTCGGTATGTAAAGATGGTCACCCATCCACGGCCAACCCCGGCAAGCGTAGCTTAACCTGATGGATTGACCTGTGCGGCTGTTAGTACTGAACAACTTTCTCCATGAGGCCAAAATCGTGATGACGATAGGTATGTACCTACTGCTTTGGAATGGGCAGCTAGCTTTACCTTTCTGACTGACCGATCCCTTGACAATTCAAGTGCCTGTAATTGGTTTATTTGAAACTATCACTTTGCCCGCGACTTCGCCCATGTCCAGCAATAGACTGTAGCGGGTTTAGTTGATTTTTCCCATGGGCAGAAACCGTCTTTCCATAATTTTTGTTAAGTTATGCATTTACCGAAATAAAAATACATCCTGTATTGTTTAAATAGTCTAAAGATGCTTTAATTGTGTGCTTTTTCTTGGCGCACGACTGCGCCATACAATATTGGTTTAAGTAATTTTTTTGTTGTTTTAGTGTGCTTTTCACCTGCGCAAAATAAATTCATTTTCTTTCTTTTGGGGGTTTTACTGAACTCACGAGCTTTGGTTTCCGAAGCTTTGTTCACACAGAACGTCCATAAATTCGTTTTCATGCAGTTCACCATTTTAAAAAGACATAAACCATCAAATTGTAATTTTCGTTGAAAAACCTATCCTTTATTTAATTCCGGTAGATTCGTTTCGCCATTACCTTTTAAGTTTATCTTTGCATTCCTGTTCTCTGATGGTACGAACGAGAACGCAAAAAGGGGTCACAATTACTCGGAAAAATCACGTTCTATGTCGAAACTGAAATGGGCCAGGAGATGTACAGGCCCTGTTTTGTAAAGACTTGCCCTTCCTCCTTCATTGTACTAGGTTATGGGTTTAATAATAGAAAAAACATTAATATTAATCATACCTTTGTATGTTTACATTTTTGCGGATCAAACGACCTCCATTTGATTAGGCGCTTGAAAAGTTTGAATTTTGCTTTAAGAAATTATTATTGTTTCTAGAAGTATTTTTTGAAATTTAAGTCTTTGTAAAACTAGATAATTCCCTAATTTTGGTATCCAAGGTAAGGTAAAGTATAACGGTTTATAATTAAAGTCTTTGCGGAACTAATTTTGGGCAGTTACGTTAAGATAATTCGAAGTAATAGGGCTTTGGAGGTGTATAGTAGGAGCGGTTGTCGCGAGTCCCGGGGCGACGGGAGCCGGGGATGCGTCGTGGAGTACGCGTAACCACCGAGAAGGTGCCAACAGAAGGCCTGCTTCCAAAATCGAGTTATGAGTAGGTAACTGAAGAAAAATCACTGCTGGTGGGACAGTAATAGGGTTACTTTCGCAAAATATTGCGCGTTTTTCTTGCTAGCTTTGGAGACTAAGAATTGATAGCAGAGTTTCAGGTTTTGTGGTAAATGGAGTTTCTTCGCTTCTTTTTTCAGTGGAAGCGGTGTGGTGTGCGAGGCGCGAGGCGGCGCGGCGCAGTGCGGCGCTATCGAGCGGGTCCGCGGGGGGCGCGGGGCGGGGGCGCGGGCAGGGAGCGCGGGCCGGAGGCGCGGGGTGGGCCGGTGCACGCGGCAGTGTGCGCTGAGCCCCCGGGAGCGCGGCATGGGTGGCGCGCTGCTGCTAGCGCTGCTGGCGGCGGCGCGGGCCAGCGAGCCCAATGCCACCGAACTCAGCCCCTCGCCGCCACCAGAAGACGAGAAAACCCCGCTGTTCCCCATCGATCTGTTCAGCGAGGAGCAGCGGCGGTCCGGCGCTGTGCTGCTGCACATAGTGGGCATGGGCTACATGTTCGTGGCCCTCGCCATCGTGTGCGACGAGTTCTTCGTGCCGGCGCTGGACGTCATCATCGAGCGGCTGGCCATCCGGGACGACGTGGCCGGCGCCACCTTCATGGCGGCGGGGGGCTCGGCACCCGAGCTGTTCACCTCCATCATCGGCGTCTTCGTCTCGTTCGACGACGTCGGCATCGGGACGATCGTGGGCTCGGCTGTCTTCAACATTCTGTTCGTTATCGGTGCGTGCGCGCTGTTCTCTAGAACGACTTTGACACTAACTTGGTGGCCCCTGTTCCGCGATTGCTCCTTCTATTCAGTGAGCCTTCTCGTGTTGATATACTGTTTCCGGGACAGCGAGATATACTGGCAGGAGGCGTTGGTGCTGTTCTCGCTGTACGGGGCGTACGTGATGTTCATGAGGTGGAACCAGCCGGTGGAGCGAGCGCTGAAGAAGCTCATCTATAAGAACAAGGTGACGCGAGTGCGGAGTACTGATCAGCTGATGCCAACGGTGAGCTCGCCCGCACACACCCAAGCATGCATGTTGCAGTTCGGCGCAGATTTGGCAGGCGTTCAAGTTTCCTGCCAAATTCCTCTAAGCTTTTCACCGTTTAGAAACAAAAGATGTCACTTCTCATACGATGACACGCATTCACACCTTTCATTTAGAAATTCGAAGAGAATGTGAAAAGTATGAATGGCGTTCTCACCAAATCTGCGCCAAAATTTAGAGTATCGACTTTCAATAGAGCCTGCGACGTGTTAAACCTTCTAAACGTTAGACGAAAGACCTTCTCCTATCCCTTAACCATCCCAATAGTGCATTCATATTAGAACTCGATTAGAAAATTTAAAAATAAATTATCATCCCGTCAGAAAAGGAATAAAACTCCATTATGTAGGCAAATATTGTGAACATTATGGAATT
The DNA here is from genome assembly GCA_951799385.1 of Hyppa rectilinea. NCBI lineage: Eukaryota > Metazoa > Arthropoda > Insecta > Lepidoptera > Noctuidae > Hyppa > Hyppa rectilinea. Next base: position 15,084,706 of record OX637318.1, on the reverse strand, counting down.
TCTAACATTTGACCTCAATTTTTACGAATCGTTCCTATGTATCGTTAACATCGAACTACTGTTTGCTAACTAGACTGTTATCGTGATCGCGTTTATTTTACACGCCGCGGAATATTTGTTTCTCATTTTGGTCCTAACACTCGCTTTCGTATCATTTTGAGTACTTTTTATTTCACGTAAAACTCTCAGAATTTAGTAGGTATTATTGGAAATATGTTACTAGAAATCAAACATAAATAATACTTACCTACTTAATTTCTTAATTCATCGTAAACCAATATAAAGCGCCTACCCGTCAAAATCCATGCTGTTTGATATTCGAACAGTCAAATTCGATATTTGAAAACTTGAATTCCATTCGTCTATTGATTTGGCGGACTTAGGTACTTACTACGAATTGCGCGGCATACAACAAAACTAACCTTTGAAGTATTTCTATTTACTATAGGTACGTAGTAAAATCAAAGCGCCTGCGGAAAATCTCAATAAAATTCTTTACATATCGAGAGCGTCGGAATTTTAATTTCGTTATTGTGTCGCTCTTGTTCGTAGCGAAACAAAATTCAATTTTGGAACGAATGTGATTATTTTGAATCGAGTTTGAGTATCGATTTCTTTGGAGATATTTTTACTTTAGTACAATAATATTTTTAAAGTAAATGGTTTTAGGGGCAGTTTCAGTTTATCGTACCGTAACTAATATTACAAAAAGTTAATTAGCTATTATAAATAATATTGTTGTATGCAATAATTAACATCGATTTTTACAAGAACTTACGTACTGCGTAGTAAAAGTTTTGTGCGCGTACATCAAAATTACATTACCTACCATATAAAAAGTTAGTCTGATACACGAAACAGACAAAACACGCTTAGGTAATTTCCGCAAAGTCATAAAGCAGGTCATGTATAAGGCTGAAAACAGGAATGTCAGTGCCGTTTTAGGTCATAAAAATTTTGCGACCTTTTTTATCTATGAGTATCTCTTGGCACGCTTTAAACTTGTGTGATTATTTATTTTCAAACAAGATTTAAAATGTAATTAATATTATACCAAGTCTAATTTTGAAATTATAATATTAATTGAAAAAAAATTTGTTTCTCTAATGACAGATCGTCAGATTTAATTCACAAAACCATTTTGCCTATCTTGCTCAACAATGTAAGCAATTGCCTTAGATATTCAAGGAATTCAAATAGAAACTGTTTTCTAAGGGGACATAGAAACTCCTTTATTTACTGCGATAAGAACACACAACCGGGCAAATGCGAATCGGACTCGTACCCAGAGGATTCTGTACCACCGTACAATATTTTAACACTACCTAAATTAAAAAAAGAACACCTTTATTTTTTAATTCCTAGAGCGGCAATAACAATACACAGCATCTGTCAAAATTTCAACTGTCTGGTTAATACGGTTCATGAGTAAAGCCACTGACAAACATACGGACGGACAACAGAGGCTTAGTAATAGAGTTCCGTTTAGCATCCTTCGGGTACGGAATAACGGAACTCTAAGAAACTAGTTTTTTTTTAAAGAAAAACGATTAATAGTTCTTATGTACGAGATTCCAGTAGATAATATCAAAAGAAAGACAATACGTTTAATTGCGGTAAAACTTGTCAAAAAGATAAAACACAAACTAAAGAACATTGGAGAGGTTTTTAGCTTAGATATCTCGCTACGTAGACAAAATACACAAGCTGACAGTAGGATAATCAATTTATCAACAGTATAGATCATCACCATCATCGTCATCATTTCATCCGCAAGACCTCCATTGCTGGAGATAGGACTCCCCTAAGCACCGCTACTTTACCTCGTGAACCTCGACTTCCCGGATTCTTTTGCGTATTGTATATTATTATTACTATCTTAAAAACACAGTGAAGGTAAACATCGTGAGGAAACCGGCATGTCTTTTTTTTTTTTTTAATGCTGGGAAATCATCCAATTACTTCTCCCGCTCTGGGTGGAGCGGAAGGGAGTGTCAGACTCTTACTGACTAAAACCCATCCATGTTCCTTCCGTAGCCCTTTATGTTCCGGGGTAGCGGTAACCCTTTCGGACAATCCCGCTTACCCGGCAGGCTTCGCCCTGAGGGGCCCCTTCGTATGCTGACATCTCTTTGAGGCGCTCGTGGAACATATACGCGCCGTCCGGCACGGTCCTGGTGCTGATCGGACGGTGAGTCACCCATTACTCACCGTCCGCAGGCCCGCGCAAAACGGCATGTCTGAGAGATATTTCTCAACAGCATGTGAAGCTAAGTCAGAGGCCGATCGGCAGCATAAAAAAAACTCTGACGACAGGTTAGTTACTTCATAATCAGCCTGTAATGTTCCCACTGCTGGGAGACAGGCCTCCTCTCTGTCCTCTCTGCGAGAGGGAGGCCACCACGGGATCCATCACGCGGGCCCAGTGCGGGTTGGCAGATGTCACGTGTCTTCGAATGTTTGGTTTTAAGACATGCCGGTTTCCACACGATGTTTCCTTCACCGTTTTGAGAGCAGTGGTAATGAAATTAAGGTTAGTTATTAACTACGCGAAAAAGGAAGAATTAAATTGCCTTAAAAAATTGTTTTCACAGTTAAACAGATCGTGAATTTTCACTTGCCAACCAACGTTTCGCAGAATTTTATTCCGCCGAATAATCATTCGCCAACTTATCATATAATTTTGTTTTATTTCCCAACCTCACAGTTACCAACTGTACGTTTGGTCTGCTTTTCATAATGGCACTTTTTAAAATGCCAACTTTCATTTAGCAGAATTTTTTGCAATTAGTTATTGTAATTATTATTTTTTTTACTTTATCTTTAATATGACCTAACCTAACTGTTTCCTTTTACAAAAGCGATTCGCTTCTGGCACATCGCCGGCCGCTGCCGCGGCACGCTCGCTTCGCTCGCTCGGCTCGTGCGTTGTTCGTCATACTCTAACCTAACCTAACCTAACAACCTTAGACTTCTATTGTAATAGTTGTGTGGCCTAGTGAACTGGTTGACAAATGATAAATGTCCCAAACGTTTTGTGTCATTATAATAATCGGCTTAACAATAATTCTACCAAATGAAACGTTGTCATACAAAAATTTGCTAATCGTTAGTTGTCAAAGTGAAACATCGGCGAAGCGTTGGTTGGCAAGTGAAAATTTGGCAAACAATTTTCTGCGAAAAGGCAGGACACCCTGTAAATGCTTAATGGTTGCAATGGTGTTGAATAAATGATTACCGTTAATTGATGAATTATAACTGTTTTCATAGAGTTATCGTTGTCAATTTAAAGTACGAATACAATGGACGATTAATTTGGCACTTTAAGATTTTACATTAATAAGCTTTCAGTGGTTAATAACTGAATTTTCTATAGAATTTTATTAAATGATACCTACCAAAAATATCAATTAACTACAAAGGGGAGCAGCGCTTGTCTTGAAACAACACCAATAAAAGATTTTAAAAAATCTGGTAAGTTCTGTTAGTCGAACACCAAAAATCCTAAGAACTTCTTGAAACCAGTCACATGCTTCCAAAATGAATCACACCCTGAGGTACTGAGTACTTCAGCAATTAGCCAGTACAAAAACCCGAACAAAAGCAAATACCTACAAACACGAGATCTAAAATATCCGAACAAATAACTTCCCTCCACTCAACTTCAAAGAAAGCCAAAGACAACGTACATCAGTACTTTAACAATGATATTAGCAAAGTAAAACCCATCTAGAAGTTTTTAACGAAACAAAAGCTAGGGAAAGCACGCGAAATGAACAGAATTTTATGAAAATTGTTCTTTTGACTTCGATTCGTACGTCGACGGAACTGCGCTTAAATATTTTCTCATAAAATACTTGAAAGACAGAGATTTATATTTATTTTGAAGCTTTTTAGCTTCAGGTACACCCAGTCGATAACGGAATCAAGTTTACGGCTTGAGAGCGCAGGCTTTGCTCTAGAATGCCACTACTTCATTTGCTTTGAGTCGTAGGTCTTGGCTTTAGTTTTCATTCTTTGACTTCTTCTGATCTTCGGGTCTAGCACGATCGCTAGGAGAAGCGCAACGTACCTAAATACGAACAATACTAATATTGATACCTGTTTTGCATATAATACTTAGTATATTCGTTTTAAATTAATACTTTATTCAAATCCACATCACACATACTTTATACGATTGTCGTAAAAAAATAAAAAAAAAGTTTTTTTTTTAATCAACTCTTAGGTACTTTACTACGTTTACTTCGCGCGTTGTTGTTTGGGCCTTCGGTTCCTATAAAATCAACCGAAAGCGGTCTGTAGTGTATCGGCCCTTCGAAAATATGTCCTAAAGTGGGCATGACAAAAATAAACCTAGTTATTTTATATTGACCTGCCTTTCTGCCTACCCCGATAGTTGAAGGCGTGCAGTTTATGCTAAAGTAGGTGTGAACCCGTATCATCATAACATTGCTCACATTTATACTATTTGCTTACTTTTAGAATAGATCTCCACACACAAATGTGTGATAGAGCAAATATTATGACGCCGCGCCCACATTGGTTACATACACCTTGAAAAGGTTTAAGGCTGTAAAACACAAATTCACCGAGCTTCTTTTCGTTTTTTTTTTGTTGTGGAACTTGGTATAAAGGTAACTTGCCGTATCCCACAATAATAATCCCACTAAGCAGTAGACAAGCTCTTGGGTTGAACTGCAAGATGACCATTTAAAAAAAAGTATTAATAAAAATGCAGGCCATACATAATTACCTACGGCTTTTTAGCACCTCGTTCAATCAAGTTCGTGACCTAACCTAATTTTTGCCCTTAAAACGCAAACTACAATAAAAAATCTAGGCAACACTAGCATTACGCAAGGATGGCGTGTTAAGTTCACGTGTGTAGTCGATTTGATTTCAAGCGATTACGTATATTTTTATGTTAACGTTTGCGTTTTGGCGGCCATATTTTTATGCGTTATGATGACACGCGAATTAGGTTACAGGGTTAGAAGTTTGCGTAGTAGTGAGGGGAAATTAGTCGATTATTTTTTTGACATTTGTGCAACGGAAATTAGGGTTACTTTGGCTGTTTAATAGAGTGGTTTTTGCCTTTATAATAATAATAATATCAATAATTCTTTCATATCAGGCAACTAAAGCCCATAGATGAAATACACAAATTAATCATACAAATAATGACGTAATATTATTCAAATTCAAATTCTTTTTTGCGAACTAAGTGTAATGTTGAAGATCATAACTATAAAAAAGGTTCTTAGAACGGTACGGTATATGTGTTTATGATGTAATATTTAATTGATAGCGCAACGCTACTTTATTATTATTGTTATATTTTTAATAGAATCGGAATCTTTCAACCTTAAACGAAATAATAAGATATTTTCTCCTCCACGGCTCCAGCAGAGTGCAGCACACTTGATGATTTTTTAACAGAAAAATATTTTTAAATTATAATATCATATCCCTAAAAACAAATTATGTCCGCTCAAAAGATATTCCTTTTTAGAATCCAAAAATGCCAGAACGCATCGTCAGAAAGCACAGAGCATTATCTTTGCACAGATTCTCAGCTTAGAAAACTGCTTTTTTCTTGCACAGTAAGTGGAAAACTGTGTAAACGCCCGACAGTGTAATAACTAGTTTTGCCTGCATCTTCGTACTTCCTGAACGAATTGCTGAAAGTGGAAATGAAAAATTTTCAGTCTGAGACCGTTTCATAAGATTGAAATTGAGTTTGACTTTATTTATTGATCGAAATTGTTGCAATTTTCCTTGGGTCAAAAGTTATACAAGTTTAATGTATCTAGTGTTGAGTAAAAGTAAATTTGATTAACAAAGCTCGTTTTAAAATGCCGCTGCAGTTTAATTAAAAAGACTTTTGAATATGAAATTTAGTTTAAATTGATTTCAGTATTGCATGCGGGTCTTTTGAAGCATATTATAATAGGTTAAATAAACTTTCTGAATACCTATTTAAATTTTCAACTGAAACGAAATTTGCTAAAACTGAATTAATATAAAACTACTTTTAGTAATTAACTTAAAATATTACCCCAAAGGTAAAAATAACCCGAACAAAAGAATCAACATCTGTATTGAATCTATTCGAGCTTAAATACAGGCTACAAAACACTGCTACGGAGGTATCAATACCGCTCTACGGGCGTCTACGGGCCTAGGCTCGTAGCACTCGTAGATAGGTCTACGATAATAGCTACGCTGGCGTAGCTGCTATTAAAAATGATGCATTGTATTGTCGGCAACCAAATGGATGAAGGTTTTAAGGTTCCGTGCCTTTTGTTTTATTTGTTTGAGGCGTTTTAGCATTATTGTGGGGGTAAAGTTAGACATTTAGTAACGGTGAAGGCTTTGTAAGGATTTGGCGATGCAATGTAGAGAAAACTTGTTTGGAAAAACCCATTTAATATAACACATGATATAAAAACATCACGCCTCTAATCCCCGCTGTGCCTTCTATGTACGAGAAGAAGCCTTTGGCCTGCAGTAGGACCATAATAGGCTGGTATTATAAGTACACCCATTTAAAATGTACTAAAAACATTTAAGTGTCACTTACTTAATTTAGCTCCGTTCTAATGCGTTCTTGGCTGTAGATGGAGTTTTAAAACTTCTTTTAATTTTATAATGAAATATAATTTGAAGACCTTAAAGAATTAGATCAGAATATGATGTCTGGGTGGAGCTTAATGATTTTTTTTTTAAATTTATTTATTTGGGAAAACAAACAATTACACATTAAGGATAACAAAAAAATATAAGATACAAAAAAATACAAATGTGAAATCAACCACGTTCTCCACAGATAAACAATGAGACAGTTAAAAATTAAATTGGTAAACAACAAAAATTAGATTAAACAAATAGTGAGGTTAGCATTAACAACACCAATCAATGAAGCTATAGTGTCGCACAACGTAATTACACAGTCGCCCTAGCTTTTCAATGAATCGATCAACATTTGTCTGAACCTTCCTTGGGGTAAAGCAAACAGATCTAAACTGCAGAAATACTTATTATAATTGCTCGTAAGGCGACGAATAGGCGCACGCAAGCCGGCATTGAAAAGAATGATGGGGAAAATTTAAGTAGAAATGTGAGCAGCTACATATAGAATCTATGGGTGTATTTTTTGAGTGATTATATGATTAAAAAGGAGGTGTGGCTTGTGTGGAGTTTTTAAATTTTAACCCATTTATTTAATTATTTCCTTTTGTTCTGTTCTGAGTTATTTAGTTCATACAATTTTCGTCAGTTTAAGTCACGTCAAAATATTTTTTCTATGAATCATAATACAATAATAATAGCCACTGATCACCCCACTTCAACATTCATTGATTGCTCACTAAGTGTACACTGACCTTCAGTGAACTCACGGAGCAATGTACGCTAAAGTCATTATTATGGTCATTACTACATAATCTATGACTGGTTCATGGCCAATCGGACAGGTGGTCTCACTATCGTTCACACACACATGCACACCCTACGTAAATATGTACAGTTAAACCAGAAAAAGTATGCACTTCGGTATCTTTGTGTTTTCTAATTAGCACGTCTCACAGAGCAACCCTCCTCTCTGGGGCAAAGGTTTGTTTTGCCGGGCTTTGTAATAATGCAACCAATCTTGCGCTTATCTATGAAGTTTTCTCTCTGTTGGACTACCTACACCGGTCGTCATCTGTCGTAGAATTGCTCTTCTTGATAACATGTCGATGGCAATCTAAATCGACTCGACCTAGAATTCAGCTACGTGTTTGTCGCCATCACTAGCGTCCATCAGTTCCTGTAACGTGCAAATGACAGGACACGCAGGACACTATATTAAGTGTCCCATCTTTTGTGGAACAGCACCACATTTACACTCTAAGGCTAGTCTATCAGGAGTAGTCTAATTCTCTTGTATCTTTAACACGTTCACTGTTCACAAACTAGACACAATAGTTAAACAATCAACATGAACCATGATGTGGTTCATTGGACAGTGAATGGGTTAATTTTGTAATCAATGTAATACATATATTTAAGTACTTCCATGGGTATAACAACTGTACACTAGATCTCATAATCGCGCGTTCGTATTTCCGAAATTAGACGATGATTCCCGAAGCGCACACTTTTCTTGGGCTATCTTTAGGTTCATTTATTATTTATTCAAGCTGATTGGTTACCTGTGGGGGTACTTAGAAGAGCTTCGTGCGCTTAAGGTCCAACAGTATTATTCGATCAAGAAATTCTTTCTTGAGGTATAAGTTTCACAGTCAAGATTTTGAGTCTCGATTTGTGCCCGGTTATCGAAAGAGTGTTTTTTACCCAGTAACTGGGTTGTGGAGGTCAGAAGGATTAAACAAAGTCACATTTTCATTAACGATAACGAAAGTAGATAAATCCGAAATGCATGGACTGGAATAAGCTTCCGAAATGTTTATGATCAATCGTTTTCGATCGATTAATATTCCCATACAAATGCATTGACACGTGGCGTTTTGACAATCCGAATCGCTGAGATAACGAATTGTTCGATGAACAATTTTCGAACGCCAATCGACATGGAGCGATTGACACTTGTCTTAGCCCCCAGGTAAGCAGTAGCTCTATTTATAATACTGGTGTTCAGCTGCACCCGGTTATACTGGAATCCGAGCCCAACATAGTTGATCAACATAGTTGGGAAAAGGCTACGCAGATGATGATGCAATTATCAATCTAATGCGATACGGGCTCGGAAATGATTGCGCTTTGCTCTTCGCTACGAATTATTTAATCAGCGCTTAGCGCTCACACTTATTAACAATAAGACCAGGATTCTTCACAATGTTTTGCTTCGCAGATGTCAAAGTAGCCGTAGATAAGTAAAAAGACCGCCGTATCCTTTGTTTAACACACTTAATTACACTCTAACACACTTGGGCACTCAAGCAATACTATAAAAGCAATCTTAGCATCGTTCACAAAGCGCGGTCGGTTGTCCACGGCCCTACACAGTGCCACTACGGCCGGCGACTGGCGCGCTGCCAAAGTGTTCGGATGCTGCAGTTTCAATAGTCCACGTTATGTGTTTTATGGTCGCATTACTGTATGTTAGGCAAAAGTGGGTAATTAATTTTGAGGGCTATTTGGTAGTTGAATGCTTCTTCTCTGGCTGGTGGCTAAGTAATAACAGCCGCACCGGTCGATCCATCAGGTTAAGATACATTTGCCGTCCGTGGATGGGTGACCATCTTTACATATCGAAACTCCTTGCCTCGAAAACCACGTTAAGCCGTTGATCGCGGCTCTTATTTGTGCATCTTTGACAGTCGTTACGGGTCGTCAGAAGCCCGAAAATCTGACAGCCAATCTTACCAAGGGGTATCGTATTACCCAGTTATTGTGTGGCGGTTAGATAAGCAGACGCTCCATGTAAAATACTGCCATTTAGCTGCAGCAGGTTAAACTGGAAGCCGATCCCACCAGGGGAAAGGCTAGGCAGATTGATTTAGTAGTTGACATAACAGTTTGAGTTTGAACCGGTCAAAATATGTGTGGACCTTACCGTAATGCTGTGGTGAAATTGTTGCTTAACGCATACACTGCCACAAATTTTTATCAGGTGCTTTTCTAAGCTCAGTGCCTTCAACACGCATACGTGTCGTCAAAATCCTTACTGAGTGCCTTGAACACTGCTATGTATGGACAATAAACACACATTTGCGTTGAAGGCACTGGCTTACAATGGATCAAAATGTATTGAGCACGTATGCATGTGCGGGGCACTGTGAGATAAAACAGAAAACACACAGTTATGTTCATGGCAGTGTATAGGTTTATTGGATGAACATTGAAAGCTTAAGAAGAGCACCTAAGCACTTATATGCCTTTTCATGACTAGACATAGATTAGAACCACAGGTCAGTCTAAGTGTCATTCGGTTTTTAACTACTTGCAAGATTGTCTATGTAGCTATCTCCTGATCGAGTCAGTTGTCCAAAAAGTTAACTTCGTTTGTATCTGTATTCCCTGGTCTACCACTGTTATGTTTTCCGTTTTATGTATTGGATGTATTGTATGTTATTGTTTTTATATCGTGTCTCTTTGTAGTAGTGTATAAATAATCTGGCGTGTTTTTGTCAATGTTGTGTTTGCCCGTACCTAATTGGCCATTGGCTATTGGTTATATTATTATTTTATTATTATATATATTAGAATATTACCATAAGACTCAATGTTTCCATGTATATCCATATATGTGCTGTGGGTGAACCATAAATAAATGAAGATTTTCAGTAGCCGGGTCCAGTCCGGAGACCAAATTAGCATCAGACCCAAGAGTGTTATAACCTGCCTATTTAGTTTGTCATTCAATGCTAATCTCGACACTGATTTATAGCTAGATTTCGCACTGTCCCAGATGTCTAAGGTGTAACGGAACACCTGACATTAGGCAAACGTAGGAAGGGACGTGATTTGAGGAATCCTTTGTTGATAATCTAGACTAAAAGCGCTTGGTAACTTTTCGGTAATGTCTGTTAGTTGTTACTGTTGGAAACACACTAATATTATAAAGGCGAAGGTTTGTGAGTGTGTGTGTGAGTGAGTTTGTATGTTTGTCCGTCCTTTACGCTCAAACGGCTGAACGGATCTGGATGAAACTTGGCACAGAGGTAGTTTATGACCTGGATTAACACATAAGATAGTTTTTTATCCCGGCAGTATGTTCCCTTGTGATAATTTCCGACATCCGCGGGCGAAGCCGCAGCAGCTAGTAATATATATAATTATACATATGTGATGAGTTTGATGTGAGAGCATAATGACAAAGTTTAATACGGATGAGGAGATATTTAATCGACATTTAAATTATTTGCGATAAAAACTGAAATTAATTTGTTTCTAAAAATGTGAATTTTAGTTTGTGCGGTGTTATTAACGTGCTACTTATTGTGTGTCTTACGGGTAATTAAACGGTGCCAAACGGAAAACCCCTGTTTGGCACCCCTCAATTACGGGACCCTATTACTAAGCCGCCGCTGACCGTCCATCCGTCCGTCTCTCAGTCGTTAAGTTTAGCACCTTTCAAAACCACAAAAAACACAATTTTGCTCTCGAAAATAAACGACTATATAGAGTTGATATGACAGTGGGGCATTAAATTACACTACGTATACTATACGTGTTTAGTATTAACTCGGTAAGGTATAAAAATAAAAAGCACCAAAAATGAGGATTTTATTTTTTCAAACTAACTAAATAGCTTACAAATCAGAGTAAAACGCAACCACCCTTTGTAAATAAAAACTGACCTTGTAACGCAGCGTCACCGACGTGTGCACGCCGGAGCGCTGTTAGGAAAGATACATCGTGTTCAAACGGGGCAAAAACTTAAAAAACCATTTGCGACTAAACTACTGCTCCTATTTAATTCATTTTTGGTACAGAGTTTGAAAATGGTTCCTAGTATAAGCTGTTTAAAGCAAAGCCTCTCTGTCGTATCAACTCTGTATAATCATACAAATGTGATGAGTTTGATGTGAGGGCATAATGACAAAGTGTAATACGGATGAGGAAATATGGAATCGACATTAAATAAATTTGCGATAAAGAATTGAATCCATTTGTTCCTAAAAATGTGAAATTAAGTTTGTACAGTGTTATTACGTGCTACTTATTGTGTATACTCTTACGGGTAATTGAAGAGTGCCAAACAGAACCCCCGTTTGGCACCCTTCAATTACGGAACCCTATTACTAAGCCGCCGCTGACCGTCCATCCATCCGTCTACCAGTCGTTAGGTGCACCTTTCAAAACCACAAAAAAAAACAATTTTGCTCTCGAAAATAAACGACTATTTATCTACATATAACTGTAAAAGTCGCTGACAGAAACGACTATTACTTAACCCTAACTTTAACGTAATATGCACAGCAATAAGTACCCACCTAAAGCCGTCGTCGTCGTTTCGAACTGGCGAGAGGTGACGAGCTACGTTAGATGTCGGTTCACACCTCGCCTCGGCGAACACGAGCGCTGGAAAGTGCTTCAAACTTGACGGGAGTTTACTTACCGACTATTTTAATTTGTGAGGCATGATATTAGGCAAGATGAAAGTTATTTCGTGTCTTACGGTTAGATTAACCTATAGACTGCCGGAACGCAGGTCTATGCGGGACACAATGGCTTTTTAATTATGTCTGTAATTACGGCATACGAAAGGAAAATCAGTTTTTGCTTACGATACCGTTGTTGCGGAGGTCAGAACTACTCCCAAAGGAATGTATAAACAAGATAAAAAGTTCTACGTATCTCCTAGCCCAGGTCTTGATCTACCTGTGAGCTACCCATTACTCACCGTCCGCAAGCCTGTGCCTACGGTGGCCGGGAGTCGTCACGCGGCTCCCGACGCCCGGAGCGTCTCCCGCGGCGGCTGGAACGTAAGGCCCTGTCCCTCAACCATGCCGCCACCTCCTTCCCTAGCATGACTGCTTCACAGAAGGAGGTGACTGCCTCCCACTCCCTCTCGCTCCGGACCATGACTTGAACCAGGGCCGGACGCGAGAGGTCACCGCCCCGCTGCCGATCACCTCCCTCAACGAGGACACGGCGATGGCCACCCAAACTTGTGTGCCTTTTTTTTTTTTAAGGCTGGGAAATCATCCAATGACTGCTCCCGCTCTAGGTGGAGCGGAGTCAGTAAGAGTCTGACACTCCCTTGTCAGACTCTTACTGACTAAAACCCATCCATGTTCCTTCCGTAGCCCTTTATGTTCCGGGGTAGCGGTAACCCTTTCGGACAATCCCGCTTACCCGGCAGGCTTGGCCCTGAGGGGCCCCTTCATGTGGTTTGTGGCTAATTAATAACAGCCGCAGGGTCGATCAATCCGGTTAACCTGCACTGGCTGAGGTCAGTCCGTGGATGGGTGACTATCTTTACATAACAAGACTCCTCCGTGCCTCGGAAAGCATCTGAAGTCGTTGGTCTCAGCTGCCATTTGTAGATATTTAGCAGTTGTTGCGGTTCCTCAGAAGCCCGAAACTTTGACCACCAGTCTTGCCAAGGGATATCGCGCTACCCAGTAACTGGGTTGTGGATTTCATATAGGCTCCATGTAAAATACTCGTATTCTGGAAAAAGTAAGAAGCCTGTAAGATCCTCACACATTATGAAAAGCAATTAAAATATGAATCTGAAAGTGCATAAGGTTAGCAACATACCTACTTGAAAAAAAGTTAGGTAGATGATATGATATAGATCTACATAAATACAGAATGATGACAGGGTAACAAAAAAAAGAAATTATACTTAGTCCGTCAGTGAGATAATAAAAATAAATATTAGACAAGTGTTTTTGTCATATTAATAAAAAAATACTTAGATATAACGCATTAAAGTTGGAGAGTGGGGGCGCGCTACGATACAAATCAGTATAAAATCTACACAGGTGACATCATGCCACATTTTAACACAGTGTATCGAAGTAATCTTAAAAAAAAGAATCGTCTCCAATATTCTTTATTAATCAAGTGACGGACTAAAAAATGTTAGTCATCATCCTTAATTTACTAATGAAACGACTTAAACTATTTGCTATTTAAAAACAGCTGTTATTCTAACATAACTAGACAAATGTGGTTACCAATTCCTATCTGTTTGGGGAATAAAGGTTTGATGTTACGTTTATTGTAAGCCTAAAAGCCTTTCAGGCCTTAACAGCTGAATGGATTTCGATAAAACCAGACAAGAGTTTCTTTCGCATTTATAATATTAGCTAGGATAGAATGGATTACATTTTATTGTGCATTGAATGTTACCAAACCGATATATATTTAGGATCTCCAATGGAGGATACACAGATACGATATAGATCACAACATTACTAAAGTTTATTTAACGTGTGCTCCTTCGAATATAGGAGACCACAGGATGCGCATAATCTAGTTTTATAACAAACTATATAGATGTAAACAGCATGTGAAGCTAAGTCAGAGGCCCATTGGCAGCATAAAAACTCTGACACCAGGTTAGTCACTAACGACACGAAAAGAAGAAAAACAGTATGAACTTAAAAATAGATTTAAGTAAGGCTGGTTTTATAGTCACGCCGCCAGACGCGCCGCTGGGCAGCGCGCTGCGCCGCGCGAATAGGACGCGTTCACCGAACGGCGCTGCTCAAGCGCGCGAATTTGAAACGCTACTACTACCCCAATACATATCCGAGCTCGCGCGCTCCGACGGCGCTGCTGAAACGCGTGACTATAAAATCAGCCTGTTTAGCACCGTGCGTGAGCCGCACCGGGCCGAGTGATGAATTACACCCCACTCCCTCTCACTGAGAGGAGGCTTGCTTCCTAACAGTGGGCATATAATTAGCTAGCTATGATTATGCTAATGTTTAACTTGGGAAATCTAAAAATCTTCTTCTTCTTCTTCGTGTGGTTAGTGACTAACCTGGTGTCAGAGTTTTAATGCTGCCCATGGGCCTCTGACTGATGCTAAGTCATGCTGCTGCTGTTGACAAATATCTCTCGGGCATGCTGGTTTCCTCACGATGTTTTCCTTCACCGATTTTAAGCAAGTGATCATTATACAATACGCAATCTATATATATAAAAGAAAGTCGGGTTTGTTCCCTCCATTATAACTCGAGATCTGCTGGACCAATTTTCATGGTTTTTGTTTCGTTGGATTTGTCTCCGCCCTGAATAGCAGAATACATTTTTAATATTTTTTTTTTCGATCAGCTGCTGATTTTCCTCCTATAGGGTAGGTAGGTAGGTAGGTAGGGTAGGGTAGGTAGGTAGGTAGGGTAGGTAGGGTAGGTAGGTAGGGTAGGTAGGTAGGTAGGTAGGGTAGGTAGGTAGGGTAGGTAGGGTGGGTAGGTAGGGTGGGTAGGTAGGGTAGGTAAGTAGGGTAGGTAGGTAGGGTAGGTAGGTAGGGTAGGTAGGGTAGGTAGGGTAGGTAGGGTAGGTAGGGTAGGTAGGGTAGGTAGGGTAGGTAGGGTAGGTAGGGTAGGTAGGGTAGGTAGGGTAGGTAGGGTAGGTAGGGTAGGTAGGGTAGGTAGGGTAGGTAGGGTAGGTAGGGTAGGTAGGGTAGGTAGGGTAGGTAGGGTAGGTAGGGTAGGTAGGGTAAGTAGGCAGGTAGGTAGGTAGGTAGGGTAGGTATCACAGTTAAGACAGGACAACGTCTGTCGGGTCAGCTAGTTTAAAATAAAGAACATTTGAAGACGGAGCGTAATTATATGTTGACAATTTAAGGCAATTTAGTTACATACACCAATCAATCTGCCTAGCCTTTTCCCAACTACGTTGGGGTTGGATTTCTACTCGAACTGGATTCATCTGAATACCAGTATTTTACACTAGCTGCTCCCGAGCGGTTTCACCCGCTGCTCGACGCCTATTGGTCGTAGCGTGATGACACTTAGCTTAGCTTCCTCGATAAATGGACTATCCAACACAAAAAGAATTTTTCAATTCGGACCAGTAGGTCCTGAGATTAGCGCGTTCAAACAAACAAACTCTTCAGCTTTATAATATAAGTACCTATAGATGTAGCGCTATCTGTTCTCCACAACCCAGTCACTGGGTAATACGATACCCTTTGGTTAGACTGGCTGTCATACATTCGGGCTGCTGCGAACTGTACCGAGTGTCAACGATCCGTGAATAACAGCGGGGACCAACGGCTTAACGTGCTTTCCGAGGCAGCAAAAACGAGTCTCGGTACGTAGAAACGATCACCCATCCACGAACCAACCTGATAAATCAATCCGAGCCACGAGCTTCTCCAACAGAAACATAGTTATATACATATTTGGTTACTATGCGATATACAGAGTGTTGTTTGTAGTTGTTTATTATGATGAGTACAATGACCCCTTAAAATTGCTCATGAATTCAATTTCACCCTGTATGATATGTGTGGTCCGTGTGTGTCGCCCGGGTATCACCACTGCGAGGATCGCCCAGAGGACACGGTAGAGCACACTGTGCAAACCTGCCCCGCATGGGCGGAGCACCGCCGTGTCCTCGTAGAGGCGATCGGCGGCGGCGACCTCTCGCGCCCGGCCCTGGTGCAAGCCATGGTCCGGGGCGAGAGGGAGTGGGAGGCAGTCACCTCCTTCTGCGAAAAAGTAATGCTCGCGAAGGAGGTGGCGGGATGGGATAGAGAACGCCCCGGGCGTCCCGGACGCCCCGGGCGTCGGGAACGGGAGCGTATATGTTCCACGCGCGCCTCAAAGTGATGTCAGCATATGAAGGGGCCCCTCAGGGCCAAGCCTGCCGGGTAAGCGGGATTGTCCGAAAGGGTTACCGCTACCCCGGAACATAAAGGGCTACGGAAGGAACATGGATGGGTTTTAGAAAAAAAAAAAACCCTGTATGATAAGTAGTGTGAAATGATAAGTAGGTACCTACTTGTGCAGGTGACTATTATATCTGTAAACAAGAGGAATTCCGGCAGAGGGCGAAAAAAAAAAGAATCCGAGGAGTTAACTGTCATTACCATTCGTTCAGATTTGCATGTCATCACGCGAGTGCATACTAACCACTGCTTACATGAATTGTTTTGTCATGTTGTCGTATTTAAATCGAGTTGAGTAGGTATGTTATTAAGTATTGGTATATGGGTTGGGTGTAACGAGATTTTTCATACTGTTTTCATTCTTTTTGTAAAGACTTAGATAAAAGTTTAATTGAAATAACATTTCAAATATTGGTATCAAAATATAAAATGGTATATCACTACATAGTATAAAGCAAAGTCGCTTCCCGCGTCCTAATGTCTGTATGTATGTGCTTAGATCTTTCAAACTGCACATCGGATTTTGATGCAGTTTTTTTTAATAGATAGAGTGATTGAAGAGGAAGGTTTATGTGTAAAATTTGTCGACATATTATGCGGGCGAAGCCGCGGGCGGGAGCTAGTACAATATATAATCTTAAACGAAATCTAAAAAGCATATAGGTACAAGTACAAGTATTTAAAACTAATAATTAATTCAAATATGGCTGTCGACTGGTAACGTATCCAAGAGATTGGCGGCATTGCCACGTTGTGTGGCAATGCTAAGCCTCTGGCCAACCAGCCCTTAGGTCACGGGAAGTGGCGTCGAAATTTTCTTCTGCTTTGCTGTTGACTGGTAATCATAATTTCATGGGAAGTGTCAACTCTTTTAGTAAAGAGTAACAATACGTTACATAAATACTCAAGTCTTTCAATGGCGGTAGGTCGAGCGCAACCTGCTAAGATCCTTACAACCTTTTCCGTTTTTTTTACATCTGGCAATACACCCACGCTGATTGCGAGTATTTACTACGCGTCTGACCTTACTGCAAAAAAAAAACATCACGAATAAGGTCGCTATATGTCCTTCTGGGGCGTATGGCGTTTTCTCTCACTTCTTATAAAAATAAATATTACTTATTTAATTTAAATCAAATAACTATTATAGAGGATGCTAGAAACAACGTCTATCTAAGATCAGGATCATAAGCAGCCTATAATGTCTCCACTATTTGAACACAGGCTACCTCTCTACGATAGGTAGATGACATGGCGATGTCCTCACAATGTTTTTCTTCACCGTTTTAAGAGCAGTGGTGATGAAATTATTTACACAAAGTAAAGCGCTTTCCGGGGTCCGAACCCTAGACCTTTCGTAAGTCGAGGCCATTACAACTGGGTCACAACTGGTCTTCATAGATTCTTAAGGTCAACGTCGTATTGTAACTTATTTAATAATAAGTATTTATGTATTGTAAGTAGGTATCGTTAATCCACAAGTCTGTTTTTCTCTAAAGGTAGGTAGGTAAAGTATCGTACAGCTCACACTTAAATATGTATTACGAACCACCGGTTACTGAATTGAGTATTTGAAGTTGAGAATGTCTTAATTTGTACTTAAGTGACTTAAACATTATACCGTTTGTCTTTGAGTAAATCTGTATCTATACTTCTATTCTAATATTATAAAGAGGAAAGATTTGTACGTAAGTATGTTTGTAACGAATAAACTCGAAAATTACTTAATGGATCTGGATGCAACTTGGCAGAAAGATATATATAATCTGAAATAGCGTATTAGCTAGAAAAATGTATGGTTCCCATGGGATAATTGCCTACATACACGCGGGCGAAGCCGCTGGCCAAAGTTAGTTATGTTATATTTGACAGAAGGTATGCTTAACTCATGCTTAAGGTCAGTTGCGTTTCTGATTTAAGAAAAACTTATTCAGCAATACTCAAAGCATTATCAACGTCAAGTTAAGCAGTTGAAAAGTAAGTAAGTTATGTTCGGGAATAACATTCCTTAGCCCAGTAAAAAAAAATGGTAGGTTCGTGAAAATAACAAGGCTTGTCAACACCGGATGTTTGTTGCCAAGACCATAAACTAACAGACGGTCTATAGAGCTCCATAGAGCTAATATTGACGTGAACTTGCCAGCCCGGAGGTACACAGATGAGAAATAAATAAACTCTCCATCGTCTAGACGTAAGTCTAGACTACAGGAATTTATAACTATTGCAATTGTAATAAACTTGATTTCATAGGGAACTAGTTCTTGCCCGTTGCTTTGCTCCCGTGGCGGTCGGGAGTAATCCCACGGGAACGTAAAGTCAAGTTAAATGGTATCCTGGGGTAGGTAGTCCTAACCATAGAGGAAAGTAATATATCGGGTATAGAGAGCCCTCTTGCAGCTAATGCTAATGTCAATTGATCGGCGCCATCTATTATCACCATCCACAAACTTGTCATGTATAGCTATAGCTATAGCTAGCTACAGGTAGCTATAGCTAGCTAGCTATAGGTACTACCTATGCTATAGTGCCTATACTTAAGCTTCCTTACTAATTTGCTTGTTTATTGATAAAGTTTTACTATGATTTTGTTATCATAGTAAAACTTTATCAAATTAAAAAGAAGCAAATTAGTAAGGAAGCTTAAGTATAGGCACTATTGTAATTTCAAAAGTTACACAGCGGATACATAAAGGAAACATCCTTTTCTTTTACAAAATTACTTGCTTTATTTGTAAATTTTAATTCAAATTAATTTGTGTGTTAATATACAAAAGGTGTGGCTGATGTTCAATCGTTACATCTGGGCCGCTCTTTCACTCATGAACGTTGCTTGAGAGCCGTGGTCAATCAAAGCCATAGCACTGTCTCTTGTCCCGAGTCATGATTTCTTACTGGTACAAGAGCTGTGTCCAGTAATGCAGTGGACAAAGCAGCGAGATGCGATGAAAGTGTAACATTGGTTTCCGCTGATTTTGCAGAATCTTGATTAGTTTCAACTTCATTGTTTTGTTGTTTCTTATTGTCTGGTTGATATGGTGTGGATTGATGCGTGAGCGTGTGATAACGTTTGTGACATTTTTGGCAGCACATCTTCAGGCGACATCTATAAGCGGAATGTCCTGGGGCCAGACAATTATAGCATAGGTTGTGTTTTTTCTGGTACTCGCACCTCTCAGCTGGATTAAGTTTTATGAATTCCTCACAATGACATAATGTATGGTCCTTTTCGCACATAGCGCAGCTTCTTGGTTTTGAAGAGGTAGTATTCGGTGTGGACACGTGAACTGCGTATTCTTTTCCCTTAGGAGTAGGCTTCTCTCTATTTGCAGGCGTGATAAGGTCGATCGTGCGGAACTTGGACAGTAGGAACTTGTACAGGGCATCCCATTTAGGTAACTCGTCGTCATTATCATCGTAAGCAGCTTCTTCCCATTCTCGATGCGTCTCGGGGTCCAATGCGTGAGCGTATCCCATGGGCTGGTTGTCAGGTTCAGGTTCACTACGGAGGAGAATTCGAGGACCGGCGGATTAATTTTTATGCAGAAAAGCACAAACATGACACACAAAACAACGACCACGACTTAAAACATAAAAAAATGTTGTGAATTTGTGATCTAATAATTTGACAATCAATAACAACTCAATAATTCTCTGTGTTGCTATCGTAATTATGACGCGGCTTGTAATCTCCACAAATATTTGCAAATAATTATAATACGTGTTAAATAAAATGATTAGGTAGTGAAATTAATTTTTAATTAATTTATTTTTTGTCATATATTACATTTGTATCGGTGGTGGCGCCATCTGCGGTGACATAAAGTAACTAATTGTTTTTGGATGGAGATAACAGATGTCGCATTTTTTAAACATTACCCCAAATCTGTCAATGTATGGAATTGTCCTACCCCTGGTCCTAACCCAGGTCATGGCCTACCCGTGTGCATTGCAATCCTAAGCTGTTAAGGCCTTTAAAGGTAACAGACAAAGTCACTTTTGCATTTATAAGATTAGTGGGATAGGTGTTTTATTATTATTTTTTAACCTTTTTGTACGCCAGTGCATAAACGCACGCGCGTGCCTTACACGCCAAGCTAAAAATTTATTTCTTCTTGTTATCATGAATTTCCCAATATCCATGGTGTTTTTTAATTTGTTTCATGTCATTAAATACGTACGGGAGCAGTAAAAAGTAGTGACTTAATTGTTTATTTCGTGTTAAACTGTCACATATTTATGCCGTTGGCGTATAGGGCATGTGATTGCTTGTCACGTATATGTGACAATGGCGTTCAAAAGGTTAGCCATATATGCACGCATATATAAACAGACAAGAAGAAAGGAACGGGAAATATGTACGTACAAAGGTAATGCTTTATTTCTGTAGTACAAGAGTATGTTGTGCAATCAAATTTAACATTTCCCATTGATAAACCCATAATTGATAATTTATATGTAGTTACTAAAATAGAGCGATATACCTTCTAAAACAATCCTGTACATACAAATGAGGTTCTTTATCCTTAAACGTTTTCATAAAAAATATGCGGGATTATCCGAAAGGGTTACCGCTACCCCGGAACATAAAGGGCTAAGGAAGGAACATGGATAAGTTTTAGTCAGTAAGAGCCTGACACTCCCTTCCGCTCCACCCAGAGCGAGAGGGGTCATTTGATGATTTCCCACCCTCAAAAAATAACAAAAAAACATACATTGTTTTAATCTCGGTAGTATGTGACCGTGGGTTATTTTACGGCAAACACTCGCGTTTTTTCGAAAAATATAGATATTGAAGCTGCAAAACCTAGTACAATAATAATGTCAATTATCGATAGAATATAATTTAATTATAGAGGGTATTAACTTCATTACAAATGTACAAAATACTGGTCACTGCAGTGATTTTGGCAGCACACCGAATTAATTATTCGGGTATCAGGGATTTTGAGCTCCGTTGTTGTAAAATTGTTGTAATATGTAGTTTTTTATCATACACAAAATAAGTTTTTCTACATTTCTTTCAATCTGTCTAGCTTTTTCCCTACTATGTTAGGGTCGACTTCCAGTCTAACTGGATGCAGCTGAATACCAGTATTTTACATGGAGCGACTGCCTATCTGACCTCCATAACCCGATCAGTAACTGCGTAATACGATACCCCTTGGTAAGACTGGCTGTCAGACTTTCGGGCTTCCGACGACCCTTCTGAAGTTTAATTCTGCATAAAATGTTTTATTAAAACAATCCCATTATGTGACGTTGTGTTGTTTTCAACCAGCCAATATCATAAAAAAGAGGGATCAAGTTACGTTGAAAAAACCGACCCAATATGCATCACAAAAGTTTTTAAAATATTTATTTCAATATCTCCGGAGGGTCAGGGGAGACTTTTACCGTCGATTCGAGACCGTAAGGAGTATCTTCAATGCATATTTTAAGCTCAATTCGCACTGTAGCTGTTCCGATATTGATAACATTCTAGCATCGAAGACTGTTTGAATACCAGTATCGCCGAATACCAAGATACCAACATTACATAATATCACGCCGATAAACCCAGTAGATAAAGGTGTATAGATACAGAACCCTTCGTATGTTTAGCCAGAAATGTTGACGTACCCCTATTGCCAAAGTCAAGTCAAATCATTTATTTCAAATAGGCACAAGAAAGGCACTTTTGAACGTCAAAATAAACAAGAAATAGAACTGATTCTAGTCGTCCCTTCCAAAATTTTCTTGTGGAGAAGAATGGGCAAGAAACTCCACCGCTACTCTTTTAAAATGTTTTACAATGTTTTGTATATGCCATAAACAAACCTCAAATCTAGGCTTCGGGTAGATAATTATAAAGATTCCACAACATGACAATATAAAAAAAAAAAATTTGTTAACAAAAAAATCGTAAATGAACATAAATAGAAACTAGTTTAAAAACGCCCGATATTTATTTAAATCAAACAATTTCTGCCAACTGGAGTGGACACTGCTCGTATTAAAAACATTTGTTGGCATCAACTTTATAATATTATACTAAATATTTTCTGGCTTTGTGCCAGAATTTAAACTGCCAGCTTGTATGAGGCTCACCGTTGTCTAGCGGGCATGTGACGGGCACAAAACAAGCCTTGAATTGAATGATATATGAATAGGGTTTAAGAGATACCGAGAGATATTTCATAAAATTATTTATAATTTTATTTTTGAGCCAAGTTTTTTTACGAGTGACTACGTTTTTACGTTATGGATTTATTTATGAATATTTTGCGGGGTGGGACTAAAGTATTCAGGGATTGATTGATTTGGAAAGTCGAACTGCGTTCGTCTCCAGACAGCGTGTAGGATTTTCCTAAAGGGATACCGATGCTCCGGACCACAAAGGGCTAAGGAAGGAACATGGATGGGTTTTAGTCAGATAGAGTCTGACACTCCCTTTCGCTCCACCCAGAGCGGGATGAATCATTTGATGATTTTCCACCCTTAAAAAAAGATGGCATTTAAATAGGTTTTCTTCGCACAATGAAGACCTCGCCAATGAAGCGTCCGATCTTTAAAGTTTTGAAGAAAGAAAATACCCACGTTCATTTGCGGCAAAGATGACGCAGAGAAAGAACACTAACACCAAAAAAAGAAAAAGCTGGGGGTTGTTGAACTGTATTAAAATACCTGGTTAATAAAAGATATTTTATAAATACGAGACTATTATGATAAATCATTGGATAGCCTACAAGTAGATTAATAATAATAATAATAAATTTATTGAAATAACAATAAGTTCACAGAAATAATAAAAATTGTATGTATCGATCAGTAGTAGGTATGTATAAATCTAGGTCTATTAAATAGAATTATAGAAATCTGGATATAAACTATGGTACGACAAATATGAGATACAGTCAAAAATAGAGCTACAAATGTAATGTAGTGCGTTGCCTGATCTAGGTTTATTTAAACCTGTGTTTCAGGCCTTGATTGAAGCCTAATTAACTATTACTGAATTAAGAAAATCTATAAAAAAATCTGAACGCGCTTTTCTCTGGAACTACTGGTCCGAATTGAAAAATTATTTTTGTGTTGGATAGTCCATATATCGAGGAAGGTTATAGGCTGTAACATCACGCTATGACTAATAAGAGCCGAGCAGCAGGTGAACCGCGCGGGAGCAGCAAGTAAATAAATAAAAGAACTAAAAAAAAAATGACACTTAAGGCGGATTCCATAAAACACAGGCATCCTTAAACAGATATGACTAGATATTAGGGTTTATCTCGCACTAATATCGAGTAATATCTGTTTAAGTAGACTCGCCATCATAGTAAAGAGGCCATGGAGGCCTATATTTCGACACTGACGCTGCCTATTAAGGCCCGTATTTCCGAACGTTATTCGAGAGCTCTGCATTGATTGGTCACCATTTCAGTCAGTTATGGCTTTAATAGCCGCGCTTGCCAGGTTGTGATAAGATGTTAATAGCATGTGAAAGTGATACCGATATGATTTTCACAGGCCGTTTTATAGTCATTTGTGACTGGCAGTGTACAAGTCATGTTCGCTCAATAACTGGCTTTCAGATAAGTTGTGTTTTGGGTCGCCGAACCGGACCAATTTTATCTGGTATATAATTAATTAGTCATGAGCATAAATGCTGAATGAAATTGCATTCATTGGCAAAATCTGTTCCGTACATTATGCTCGCATAACTTTGGAAACAACTGATTTTTTTCGCGATTTCAGGTGTGTTCCCATAGTAAAAGTTCTTTATAATGATGAGTACAATTAGCCCTTAAAATATTGCCCACGATTTCAATTTCATCCTGTATATTGCTGTGGACAGTTCAGCAATAATATCTGACTTTATGCTTCATCAGTTAATATCTGTCCGGCAAATATATGTGACTATTTGTGGAAGCCGATCTAGCATCCCATAATTTGGCGTTGCTTGTCTCATCAGATAGTTTTGGTGTTCCTTCGATCTCACATATTTGTGTTGCCATTTGTATACGCCATCTACAAATGATCACAAATATGTATTTACTGTCATCTTAACGTCAGATGTTATAATTATTTGATGAACCATGAAGTCAAATATACTGTGTGTTATGTTAAACGAGAGACATACTTTCAGGTTGTATAGTACTCATGAAAATCAACAACTTTGTCCATGGGACCAACTCTGAAATATGAAAAAATATATCAGCTGTTCCATTCATTTTGACGAATTATGCGAAAAAAATATCAGTTGTTCAGTACTGTTCTGAACAGCTGATATTTTTTTCGTGATTTCAGGTATAGTTCCATAGTCAAAGTTGTTTATTTTCATGAGCATAGTAACCCCTGAAAGTATATCCCTCGTTTCACCTAACACACTGTATATTGCCCAGCTATCCATAGATATTTATGTTCATGACTGTACCTATTTGGTATGTGTAAAGTAATCTTTTTTTCTAAATTCTAACACCCGTATTTATAAAGAAGTAATTACTTGTTGCTAAGTAATTTCTTTACTAAGTCATTACTTAGGGTTAGAATTCTTAATTCCAAATTCTCATTCTATAGTTGAGTAACACCAGTTACTTACTTGAGCAATTGCCCAAGTAACACTCGAAGTTTGGTGGTTGTTTTTGTGTGGCAACACTTCATAACTGGGTTTCGTTTCGTGAAAAGGCAAACGTAAGGTCTAGATTACTTTTAAAATCTTGTAATAATATATTTGATATTACTTTATTTTAGATTTAAATAGCAATACCGTTATATACAGTAGTTGAAATTGTAAAAAGTTTATTACTTCCATTTAATTTTGTCGGTACAAAAAAAAAGAATGCTTGGAGAAACAAAACGTTTGGCATGATAGAACCCTACTAAATTTAAATGTTTACTCTTTACACATGGATTATATGCCGACACGTGATTTTTGACTTAGAAAGATTATATATTCATTTCTGTCAATTGTCAAAACGTAAATTATTTCTGGAATCAAAACAAACCAGTTTTTGCGGCGAGTTGGATTTTATTTGAATATCTTTCTAGGATAAAGTTATAAGAAGCCCTCTTTATGTCTCTGATTGTAAAGAGTCGGTAATTCAAGGTAAAATCACATGTATTGCAATACAGAATTATCGTTCGTTTCTCTTTTTAAAACATCACGAAAGTAAACATTGGGATTTATAGGTTCAGCAAGTTCTATCTCCCTTAAATTATCATCTATATTGTCGATAACAGCAAAAACCGCTTCGATGCTATCCAAAGTTTCCATTTTGTATCCAAATTAACGACAAAGTATTGCTTAAGTAAAGGAAATGGTGACTATTACTTGGCTGAGATTTCTAACTTTTGACGGTTCTAACTTCGATCAATGACTTAACTATAGAATACAACTTTTACTCAAGTACTTACTTTTACTTGTTTATTAATACGGGTGTAAGAAATTGTTTGTAAAAAAAATTGAATTACTTACTTACTTTTTTATTTTTTTTATTGTTTGCTTCTATATTGGTTGTTTTACATACATCATATTTATTAATGTGTACAAGCTTTTTAAGCTAATTAGTAAGTAACATTTATCATAATATGCTAGTTTGTACACAAGGGCCAGTCATATCGACGTAACTTATATACATACCTATCATAAACACCACCGTTGCACGCAATTTTTTGGAAAGAACAATTAGTCCGAGTTTTTCCATACTGTTTTGTATACAATTTGTATTACTGTCGTGGGTTCTGTATAAGTTAAAAACTGGTGTACCTGACAACAGTGGTCGTGAACATTATCTGCATCCTATTCAAATATACATAGGTGGCTATATATCGTGTTAACTATCTTAACGCCCTGATTAACGCGGGCAGTGTATCTACTCATCAGGAATCAGTCACGCTTGAACCCCCATGCGTGTGTCATAATTGATTTGTATTGTGAATATGGCTTGAATTGGACTTAATTAACCGACTACCTACTATACTACTACTTATGCACACGTAACTCAATAAAATGTATGGAACAGTTCATATTTTTTTCGCGAATTCAGGGTTCATCCCATAGTAAAAGTTGTTCGTAACGATGAGTACAATGCTCCCACGAAATTCTTAGAGTTAATTTTTTAACACCTTATACAGGGTTATTTGTAAAACACCAGGAACCTCTTAAGAGGTCATTGTACTCATCATTATGAACAACTTTTACTATGGGACCAAACCGGAAATCACGAAAAAAAAATCAGCTGTTCCCTACATTTATGTTCGTATAACTCGTCAAAATGTAAGGAACAGCTGATTTTTTTTCGCGATTTCCGGTAATGATGAGTAACTTCATAATGATGAGTACAATGACCTCTTAAGAGGTTTTTGGTGTTTTTCAAATAACCCTGTATAACCTGCCGGTCGATTCTGCAAAAATCTCACCGTGAGAACTTACATGACGAGAGCGTGAAGTGAGCTGTCGTTCCACCTAATGCTAGGGACTGACACTATTGACAGCTCACTTTAAACTCACTTCAGCTACATTTTCACGTTGAGATTTTTACAGAGTAGCACTACTGTACTTAATATTATAAAGAGGTAAAGTTTGTGAGTTTGTCAGGTTGTAGGGGGTAATCTCTAGATCTACTAAACCGATAATATGCTACAGACCACTAAACTGAATAACTTTTATACACAATCGTGAAAAAAAAATCAGCTGCTACGTTTCGACGAGTCGCGTGACCAAAATAGTATAGAACAGCTGATTTTTTTTTTTGCGATTTCGGAGTTGGTCCCATAGTAAAAGTTGTTCAGTTTGGTGGTCTGTAGCATATGCTTTTGTATGTATAAACCCTGTCGGTTACACCCTGTATACTTTGAAAAACGTATGTTTGTTTAGTTGTACCTAGTAGAAACACCATGCCTCACTCACCCATAAAAGACAAAACTGTTCCGCCATAATGGCCCATGACCGCAGGTGGTGTTACACCCTCATAGGGCTAAAAGAACTTGGGTTTAAGTCGCTCAGCTGCGTAAGGAGGATGCAATTTTGTAAAGAGAGGGCCACGGAAAAGGTGTGCCTCTAATTAAAACGAGTAGAAGAGGATCTTCGTTTTGTACCCTTGTAAGAAAGAAATTATGCTTAGGTAGTCCCGTAGCCGTTTGTAGGTAACGAAAGTGCAAAATAAAAAAATTACGATGAATTAGTCATAAAATCTTTTATTCCCGAAGAATATGTAACAATTTTTATCACTCGTTTATTTACTTTTAAATACTACCTACACCAAAGAAGTGAAAAATTCAACTAAAAATTGTCATATGCCATGAAAAATTGAATTACAACCTTCTCTTTGAAAAATTCAGTCCGTAATTGAATTTGCGTCCGATAAATGGCGACTGGCCGGCCTAACGCGTTCTTCCTTCCTTTTCGTGTGGTTTGTGACTAGCCTGGTGTCAGGGTTTTAATGCTGCCCAAATATCTTTTAAGCATGTCGGTTTCCTCGCGAAATTTTTTCCTTCACCGTTTTTTTTAAGCAATCGATTATCATTTAATACGCACTTTGAATCCGAAAAGTCAGAGGTGCGTTATTTTATAGTATAATGTTTAGTCCTTCGTTCAAGGATTTCTTTAAAACAGAAAGAAAAACAATTATTCAGGACACGCACAGGAAATACACAGAAATAAAACGGAATAAAAAAAAAATTAAATATTAAAAAATAAGGGCAAAAAGTTAAAAAAAAAACAAACACCTGTGCGAGGCCGAAAAGGCATTCTTCCTCAGCATAATGCTGCGATATCATCCAATTCAATGCGCTTTCGTTTTAATAATTGAATGTTGATTGTATGTGATGTGGCAGTACTTTGTTAATAAATAAATAAATATTAACTGCTTTATCTTCTTGGACCACCTACGCCGAAATTACGACTACACAAAGAGAAAGAACTGACGAAAAAATACAACTAAAACTGATATCAGTAGGAGATAGCACTACAAACCACCAAACTCTGTTCGCAAATAATAATTAAACTCCAATTTCTCAGAAGAATCTTCCAACATTCCCTCCGTACCTCGTACGGTCAGCACCTACAATTCCCACGAACATGCTAGGGACCCCTGGCTAGTTGCCAACTCGAGAAATTTATCTGACAGACCGCAGATACGGGTCGACAATCGCCCGAGTATTTGGTGCTGGTTCCCATATCGGGGCTTCGATGTTTGGATTGCTCTGCGGCTTCTGTTTTTGAGTTCAGAGGCTGTTTTGGCACTGAGTTTGCTCGGTTGATGTGTTGTGGGATGTTGCAGAGTATAGCCTGTCCAGGCATGTAGTCATATATAAGTGGCTAAGCTAAGCTAAAAAAAATAGAAGGCCAAACCGCCAAGAATACTAAAACATAACACATAAAAACTACACCAGAGAAAATAATAATGATACAAGCCTGCAGGACTTGCAGAACGAAGGACCCATTGCAGGCCAAAAAGCCATTGCCAAAAAAGGCATTGATTGAGATTTCACACTTATATTAACAGGGCATAATAGGGCAGATTTCACCAATAAAACGACCAACGGATAAAGCACGTTTACAGAGAGAGTGGTCGGAGTCACTATTATGGAATAATGACACTAAAACGCGGCCAAGAGCGTTTTAGAAGTGCAGGATGGGAAGTCATTAAATTACTCCTCCCACTCTGGGTGGAGCCGAAGGGAATGACTTACTTACCCATCCATGTTCCTTCCTTAGTCCTTTGTGTTCCGGCGCAGCGGTAACCCTTTCGGACAATCCCGCTGACTTGGTGAAATCCCTGAGACGCGGTTTCCTCACGATGTGCTTTGACCGATGTCAGTAATATCCAAGATATCTGAGCTCAAATAAAACATATGAATTGAATAAGCCACATTGGTCACTAACCCGTAATGTTGTTCCAAAAAATGTACACCCAGAATAATTAAAAAACCCCACACATCCATCAAGATCATGTGAAAAGTAAACATTTCAAGCAATTAACCCTTCACTCGCAATAAAATGTATTAAAGGCCGCACAACGGGGCCGCAAGCCGGCCGCCGTCAGAAGCTGCCTGCACCTGACAGCCGCTGATCGAAACCCGTTAATAACCGCCACACTATCAATATACCGATGCCAGCATATCGAGCTACCCCAAACTGTCAAATTCTCCCAATTGAAAATGAACCTTATGGTTTTGTAATAATGTTGAAAAACGATCTAAGAAACTTGACAGATCGGGCTGGCCTCTGTACCTACCACTTTTGAAGCAATATGAAGAGTTAATCATGCTTCTCTTTCCAACGATTGATTTTCGATTCCGATTTCCGGATGGTGTTGATTTTCTGATCGTATATTACGGTTTGTTGCTATTCAAATTTGGGCTTTACTATATTAACTATTACAAGAAAACACAAATTAGGTACTTTGTTGAATAAAACCCACTAAAATATTGATCTAGATATAGAAGATGTTTCTTATAAAAAATCCTAGTACCTAATAAGCACTATTGTATTGTATTTCTCATGTAAGTGACTGTAGTCTTTTAGGAGAATAAATTTCTTTAAACACAACTAAATAAAATGCACCTACGGGTGAAAATATTCATGCAAGCTTTTAAAGATCTCAAAATCGTTGAGCTGAATGGTGCTAATCCATGTGTCATGTTCATGAACGGGCGCCGTTAGTAGGGACTGGGCACCTCTTAGCTGCCACGGCTGTTTTAAGAAACTTAATTGTGAATTGTTTTTTAAATCTTGTAATTGTGGCTTTTTTACGTTCTGCATCGTTCTCACATGTATATCTCAACATGAATGACGTAACCCAGTTTTTGTAAACATATTTTAATTTAAAAGAGTGTCCATGGAGTTTCTTGCCCGTTCTTCTCCATAGGTCCCTACTGCTTTGGAATGGGCAGCTAGCTTCATCTTTCTGACTGACCGACCCCTTGACAATTCAAAAGTGCCTATTATTGGTTTATTTGAAATAAATGCTTTGAGTTTGAGTTTGATTTAGAACCTAAAAGCAAAAACGTACACCAAACAGTATAATCCATTTAAGCGCAACATCATTTACTAATGAATGAGAAACCTCATTAATAACAGACAACAAGGCAGAAATGAGAAAACCAACACAAAATTAAGCTCATCCTTTATCCACAGACTTCAAACATTAAGTATTTACTAAGCTACATCTCGATAATAATGAAAAACATTGAGTAGGTATATCTCCGGAGCGCAATATATC
Source organism: Hyppa rectilinea (assembly GCA_951799385.1). NCBI lineage: Eukaryota > Metazoa > Arthropoda > Insecta > Lepidoptera > Noctuidae > Hyppa > Hyppa rectilinea. The sequence continues at coordinate 15,054,199 of OX637318.1, read as the reverse complement.
TGGGTTGCAATCTGCAAGCCTGGCTTGGTTTCTCGAAGACGTATTACCAACGACCTGAACTATTCATGCAGAATTGCTAGATATATAATTCCGACTGTGTAACTGTTTGCGGGAGTTAAACTTTTATATGGCGTAGTGCACTGTGGTGGCCTATTGTTAATAGTAATATATCATTTCTTTCAGGTAGCAAAGACCCATAACATATATACCGAACAGACCATCATACATATTCATTAAAACCACAAAAAATTATAACTATTGTACAAGAAGTGACGGTGTCGTGTTGCGCTGCGAGGTGTCGCGTAGCCTTCCGCGGAATCGCCGATACACGACACCTTTCGGCCAAAAGTCTTCCTTGAGGAAAGTCTCTATATCATGAGTCGGAGCTCGCACAATAAAAGACTTGAAACTTGTGTTGTGGCGCGATTCCAACTTCTCGACCCTTAAGGTCCAGCTGTTCTTCGCTCGTACAGAGGCCAGCACATCAAGTTACCACAATCTGTCAAATTTCTTTGATAGTATTTCAACTTTATTGCAAAGTCATAAGGTTCATTTTTAATTGAGAAAATTTGACAGTTAGGGATAGCTTGGTGTGCTGGCGTCTGTACATACTCCACTTACTACTCCGTTAATGGCCTCGACTTACAAATTGCAGGAGGATTAAAAGCCAGCCAGGTGCCTAAATCATTTCATCACCACCTTCAAAAACTGCGAATGAAAACATCGTGAGGCAACCGGTTTATGGAGCAATGGTGGCCAATTGGTTACGGCCTCTATTCAAGAATTGTAGGTTGTGGGTTCAAACCCAGTTGCTTTACTCTGAGTAAATAATTTTATCACCACTGCTCTCAAAACGGTGAAGAAACTATGTCCTAGAACCAAAAATTCGAAGACATGTGACATCTACCACCCCCACTGGGCCCGCGTGGCAGATTACAGCCCACTCCCTCTCGAAGAGAGCAGGCCTTTTTTTTTCTTTTTGACACAGTTGTGGGAATATTATAAGCTGATTAAGCTATATTGTGATTATCATGATAGCATGTAATATTGTACCTTGTTTATGATAGGATATCTTTGCTTTCCATAAAATAAAAGATTAGTATTGTAAAAACATGAGTGTCTTAAGAAAATAATAAAATTTTTACTAGACGTGGTGATAGCCTAGTGGTGGGACGATCGGACTACCAAGTGATTTTTCGGATTTTGCGTGTTGTATAATTATCACTTGCTTAAAGATCGGTGAAGGAGAACATTGTGAGGAAACCGACATGCCTGAGAGATATTTCTCAACAGTATGTGAAGTCAGAGGCCCCCCATGGGCAGCATAAAAACCCTGACACCAGGTTAGTCACTAACCACACGAAAAAGAAGAAGACTAGACGTGGTTTAATATTTCCTTCCATTCTCCTATTAATATCACCAGCAGAACTATCAAGTAATTTTGTTACGGTCAATAGACCGTCCAGTTGGCAAGAGTGAATCATTTGTTACCAACATTACGGCTTCCACAATTGTATCGAATTGTAAATAACCCCGCGAATGCTACCCAGTTGCTCAATTAACCGATAGGATAATCGGCCTCATTTGTTATTTACGAATCGGCTGAATTAACCAACAGCACGGTAGACTTGAGTAAGACGTTATCTATTATTGAACTGACTTCATATGGATAGAGCAATGAAGACTGTTTGGGCCTGAACCTTCTTCTTTTTCGTGTCGATGGTACTTTTTTTGAATGTTAGTAAATTAGTAAGTTGCCACTACGATCGCGGCGGTCGGGTTCAAACCTATTTCTCAACTCTTAAACTGATAAATCATAACAGTTATGTACTGGGCCACCACTAATCTCACAATATTTAAATCTTTGCAAACTCAATATACATAGGAGATACTTATGATTCCAAAATACATTTGTATAAACCTGCAAATAGTCTTCACTACGTTCATCTGCAAATAGGTCAACACATTTCGAACACTGATACAAATTAAATCTATTAAATAAGTTTCATTTTTTTTTCCCTATACAATATTACCTCACTGACCTTAATACTAGAATATTTCATAAAACATAGGTATAAAACACAAACAGTCGAACTCTAAACATTAATTATACACATCCGACGAATCCTTCCAAACATGTCGCGGGCACTTGTCTGACCACTCCACAGATTCTGATCACGTGACCATTTCTGATCACACGGCGATATCTGATCGCGCGGCGGTATCTGATCGGGCGATCGATCAGCCACAGCTGCGCCCGCAGTTTGAACACTCACTCGCCGACTTTCTGCTAAATATTGTACTTACCACTCTGCTTTACTCTAAACTGACCCTTCTATTAATGGCTTAACTGACTGAAGCCTGTTTTTACAGCACCAGACAGCTGCCCAAACTTTGGTGAGTGATTGCCTAATACAGCACTTCTTTTTTTCCTTTTTACTGCACTGTTCAAACTGCGGGTAGTTCGAAATTTGACCACTGCACAGGCTGCACAGGTCACGATTAATCCCGGCTATTTAATTGTGCAAACAGTTTTATTGATCCATCGGTGGTTTCACGAGGGATTGTTGTTGAATAACTCATCTAAACTTTCATTGGAATTCTAACAAACCGTTTGCACAGTTAAAACGATACGATGCGAAGTGTGTAGCGAGTTTCAAATAAATGAAATAACGCGGTTACGCCCTACGCATTCGCTAAAGTGTTCGCCCGCATTTTGAACAATTTCAAATTATTTCTTCATATTTTGCTTTTATTTAACTTGTTTAATTATTAATTCGCTTTACACTGACATTAATTTCGAACACTACTTTACTAAACATTTTTACATTATGCTTTTACGATACAATTAGGTAAGGCAGTTTTTTTAACTTTTATGCTTTAAAATATTTTTCTTTTTTCTTTACCTACTTTACGTGAACAACACAATGGCATGACACCATGAGGCATGACTTTCGGGTGTCGATAAACTTTGCAGAGAAGCTTGAGTATAGATGGAATAAAAATAGAAACTTTAGCAGCTAGAGAACACTTTATTTTTTAAATCGACAAATTTTAAAAAGCAAATACCTCGGTTTAACCTGGTGTAGTATTTTTGTTGTTAATCCTTTGGCATGACTTTTTACTCCATTCTCCAGAACCTGACCTGCCATCAAACTGTTATATCTCTAACTTTTGTGCAACGCGCAGAACCTGAACACACCTTAACACAGTTCAGGAGCAGTACTGTGCGCGTTGAAGCCATCTTTGTTTTAGCGTGTGCGAGAAATAAAACTATACGAAACTACTAGCACCATCTCTTTTTCTCCTTACAACGACCTGTGCGGCTGTTAGTACTTAGCCACGAGATTCTTCTGTCAGTGTCAATATACCAAAACAATAATGACACTGGCAGCAGTTTAGTTGCGCTGATCGCGTTCAGTTTCATTGGGCTAACTTGCCTTTTAAGCCGATGTGCAATAGTAATGCCCAGGTATATACGAACCCTGACCACATTATTATGAGATTAACGTTCACTTCCCATCCAATATTTTAAGTAATTAAAACGAGGCATGCATGGCCGTTTGACGAGCTTCATCAGATTATACTTGACCTATTAAACCTTGCGGCCGATTCGACAGATTTTGGCACTTCGCCGAGCATGTTGGGCAAATGATACTCTATTACTTATAATTTTACGGTTGAAAATTGTTTTATTTTCCTTATGTTGCAGGAAGAACAGTAAGTTGACGACATTTACTTTTTTTTACATGAAATCACTCCCGTATTCCTCGAATGGTTAGGCAGAGGTATACCCCCAGACTGTATACCCATCCTTCGCTGAATCGAGCTGAAAGGCGTGCAGCTGGAGAGGCCTAAGTACAGCAGTGGACTCCTATAGGCTGATGATAATGATACATCCATATTTTGCCCGTTATATTTAAGTTCCATGTAATAGGGGTACCCCTATTGCCATCCATGGAAAAATCCAAAAGCACTTTGTCCGACCCGGAAATCGAACCCAAGACTCAATGCTCAGCAGTAGCCCCTGCGACCACTTGATCAACGAGGCCGGTACTTTTAACGCATGTTTTGATGTGTGGATCAACAATCGCGGGGAACTTTGACCACAAACCAACAGACCTTTAGCGTTGTATAAGGATGCTTCCAAAATATCTGTGCCGAAACTCTGCTTTCATTTGTTCTGAAAACTGTAACAAAGTAGGTATCAGAAGTTCACGAGAAGGCCTATGTGAGGAGGAAAACGGCGGACTACGATAGTCGAGAGTTGATGAAAAAAAAAGTTATTTTATACGGTCAACTGGCCGTGGAAAATAACACTTGGAACTAGGTAAACCACCCTTACTGCTACGCCATAAAGGCGCTGTGAAACTGAAATTGTACAGCGTAGATACAGTTGAGTGTACGACCCACTTTTGTTTGTTTATTTCAGTCTCCGTAATCCATTAATCCACACTACTTTTTCAGGTACCACTGTGTAGTATTCAACTTTTTATTTTCCCGTTTTGAGTACAGTATTTTTTATCTCTCGGAGCGACGCGCGCTTTACTTGTGTTAACCAATATAAACTCGCCGTGCATGTGTGTGAGCGCGGGAGCTCTCAGTACCGTCCGAGAAAATGGCCAAGTTGGAAGTGTGTGTGTGTGTATACTGACGCTACTAGTCTTCACGCACACATTCATAGCGTGTTTGTACACAAGTTAAGCGCGCGTCGCTTCGTGATATAAAAATACTGTACTATTCTGTTTTCAACACTCGTTTTGGCTCATTTTTTCTGCACTGAAGTGCTCAGAGCATCAGGAAATGGAAAAAGTTAAATCAAATGCGATATTATCTGGAAACTTAGTATCATTTATATGGAAAACATTTGCGTGAATGTCAGATATAGGGCCAAATAAATCGTTTCAGTAATTATCAAGATTAAAACAGAAGTTTATCAAATAGAAATGCTGGAAATCGTTGAGCACTTACCTTATACAGAACTTGCATAACAATTGACCTAGCTCTGCTTTCTATCTGACTTTAACTGAGGACGATTGTGTCGGGATTCAAAGAGTGGATTCTATTCAAATGTTAAAGTGTTACATTTGAAAAATATGAACGCTGTTTCTACTGCTTCTAACTCCACTGAATTGCTTTATTAAAATGAGGCGGTGAAACTGAAACTAGATCTTTAAAGGAAATAGGTTGCTGTTTAATCTGACGGTGATTTATTAAGGACTAGCTGCTCCCGCGCGGTTTTACTCGCTGCTCGGCTCCTATTGGTCGTAGCGTGATGATACATAGCCTAAGGCTAAGCCTAAGGGTCTAAGGGAAGAGATTTTTAAGAATTTTTCAATTCGGACCAGTAGTTCCAGAGATTAGCGCGTTCAAACAAACAAACTCTTCAGCTTTATAATATTTATTTATTTATTTATTTAATCACAAAATCCACAGCTCTTAAACAATTTTACTAAAATAATTATTCTTAACCTACAGCCAATAACGGAAGTAACGGATTAAGTATAGATGATGCTGCAAGAATAGGTTGTAACAGTCAGATACGCTGAAAATTTCCGAAGCGCAACTTGTTAAGTCTCTCTTCTTTTCGTGTGGTTAGTGACTAACCTGGTGTCAGAGACTTCACATGCTGTTGAGAAATATCTCTCAGACATGTTGGAGCATGCATGCTGTTAAGTAACATTGACATTTAGTGCAAAAACGGCCAGTTAACGAATGTGAGAGACAACTAGTCTGTGTCTAGTTCTGTCCTAATAAGTTACAAATCCTAAGATTCATCCAGACAATAAAATGAATGAACAGTTGCTCCTACAAAGTCTCAGTCAAAACAAATCAGTTATTTCGTATAAACACGTGAAAGACACTTTTGAACGTCAAAAAAAGGTCCTCCTTCCAAAAGTTAGTTTCTTACAGAGAACAATGTTTTGTACACATTTTAAATAATTTTTGCGATGACAATGAATCTAGAACAAGAAGACTAAATAAAAAATCCTAATATATTATGGCAAATTGTATCTATACCTCTCGTTCCTAATAGGTTCAACTCAAATCGTTCAAGACCATTCGCTCACCCTGTCACTGAGAACTGACAGCTGAGAACAACGTTTTCGCATCCACAGCTGTTTATAATCGCTCAATAGCAAGTCACGCACTTCCTGGAACTGGAACATGATTAATTCAACCTTCAGTAGTGCTAATGGAAGGGTTCCTAATTTGAAACATTAGGGATCATTGTTGTTGTCTGATGTTAGCCCATCCGCTGACTGGGCAAATAGCTAACAAATATACTACTTACTACAGCATAGCCATTTGTGACTGTTATAAGCTGCAGTTGTTTATGGATTGCATACATAAACGCCTTAGATTATTTAAATTTGTTATGAGTACAGCCAACTTCCTACTTATATAATATTACTAGCTTAGCCGCGTGAAATATCTTGTTTTACCGACCCACCCCGTCACATCGCATCGCCCGTCCGGGCTATTTCTTAGGTTTCGCTTAGCGTTCTTTCAGTTTTTTTTTATTGTTGTCGTTCGACTCTTGAGGGTCCCAGCATGATGTGTGGTAGCGTAGATTCCTGAGATTAGCGCATTCAAACAAACAAACAAACAAACTCTTTAGCTTTTTTTTTTTTTTTAAGGCTGGGAAATCATCCAATGACTGCTCCCGCTCTGGGTGGAGCGGAAGGGAGTGTCAGACTCTTACTGACTAAAACCCATCCATGTTCCTTCCGTAGCCCTTTATGTTCCGGGGTAGCGGTAACCCTTTCGGACAATCCCGCTTACCCGGCAGGCTTGGACCTGAGAGGCCCCTTCATATGCTGACATCTCTTTGAGGCGCGCGTGGAACATATACGCGCCGTCCGGCATGGGTCTGGTGCTGATCGGACGGTGAGTCACCCATTACTCACCGCCCGCAGGCCCGCGCCTACGGTGGCCGGGAGTCGTCACGTGGCTCCCGACGCCCGGAGCGTCTCCCGCGGCGGCTGGGACGGGAGGACCTTTCTCTCTCCCATCCCGCCACCTCCTTCGCGAGCATGACTTTTTCGCAGAAGGAGGTGACTGCCTCCCACTCCCTCTCGCCCCGGACCATGGCTTGCACCAGGGCCGGGCGCGAGAGGTCGCCGCCGCCGATCGCCTCTCCGAGGACACGGCGGTGCTCCGCCCAAGCGGGGCAGGTTTGCACCGTGTGCTCTACCGTGTCCTCTGGGCGATCCTCGCAGTGGTGACACCCGGGCGTTTCCTCCCGCCTGATGATGTGCAGGAACCTCCCGAAACATCTATGTCCGGTGAGGACCTGCGTCAGGCGGTAGGTGAGGGCGCCGTGACGCCTCTCTAGCCACTCCTCAAAGAGGGGCCTTACCGCCACTATCGTGGCGTGCCCTGCGCTGGGTTGCGACAGTCGCTGATTCCAGGCCGCCATGAGATCGCGCCGGAGGTCCGTCCGCTCCGCCGCAATTTGCTGCGGAAACGGAGTTTCCCCCCGGCTAATTACCTCCGCGCGCCACTCGTACAGGCGCGCGAGGACTATCGCCTCCAGAACCCACGGCGGCAGTCCGGCAAGTCCTGAATTTTGGGCCAAACTAATTTAAAATATAAATATATTTATTTAATTATTATTTTTGCCATCGACACGCTAAGAAGAAGTCCGGCAAGGAGGCTTGCCGCCTCGCCCGAGATCGTGCGGTACCCCCGGATTATTCGAATGGATACCACCTTTTGGGGCGCGTTCAGATAGTGGGCGGCTCGCCGCCGCAATGAACGCACCCACACCGGGGCCCCGTAAAGGGCCATGGACCGTACGACTCCCGCGTAAAGCCTCCGGCAGGAGGCGTTTGGCCCCCTCAAATTGGGCAAGAGCCGCTTAAAGGCGGCCCCAGTCCGTTCCAGCTTGGGGGCCAAACGTCGGAAGTGCTCCACGAAATTCCATCGGCTGTCGAGGACCAGACCCAGGTATTTCATCGTGGTCTCGACGCCGATGTGAACCCCTCCTACCGTAAGTTGGGATCCCGATGGTGGCCTATTCCGAGGCCCATGAAAGGACATGGCCTCGGATTTGTGCAAAGCCACCTCGAGACCCAACTGCCGGATCCTCTCAATGACTGTCGCAACCCTGCGTGTCATCGCGTCGGCCGCCGCGTGATGCGACCTCCCCTGCGCCAGGACCAGCGTGTCGTCAGCGTAGCAAACTACGCTGACGCCGTCAGGGAGGTCGGCCCGCAGCACCCAGTCGTAACCGATGTCCCACAGGAACGACCCCAGAACCGATCCCTGTGGGACAACGCACGACATCAAAAAAACTCTTTAGCTTGAGATAAGTATAAGTATAGAATAAATGTGAAAGTTTGTGAAGATATTTGGATCTTTGTTACTCAACCACACCAGAACGCCTGAACGGATCTAGATAAAATATTGGCTCACATATAGTTAGTATAGGATTGGTCAACACATAGCATACTTTTTATCCCGGGTAGTAGGTTCCCGTGGTATAATTTCAGACATCAACGCGGGCGAAGCCGCCGACAAAAGCTATTGTATCATTAATAAATACATAATGAGCGTCTGACTGTTGAGTGTATATTTAACTGGTAATACGAGTATTGCCCTTAACTGTTCTATATTAAAAAACATAAATAAACGTATCTAGTGTGAAACTCCAAACTAGATACGCTATATTAACAACCAAGCTTACTTATTTACCCAAAGGAGAATGAACAAAAGTGCTCCAAATATCCACCACTAACGAGACCTATGTTGACTTATAGTCCACTAAATAGAGAGTAACTTTCAGTATGACACAAAAAAAAAACTGTCAGTAAAAAGTTACGACTATATGAATATTAATATTTTAATTTAGTTTTACTTGACTATTTATTTAAATAGCTTGTGAGTTTTATTAAAACACGAATAAAACTAGTGTGTAGCATTCTTGCGTTTTATTTCTTACGGGACTTTGACCAAAGTCTATTTCAGCGAGAACCTAACACGGGACACCAAGCGGCATGACACGACATGCGTAGATTAGTTCAAAACTCCAATGGACAGGATGATATTTACGATATTTTTCGCATACAAAGGTAGAAAATATGACTTTTCACTCAGTCATAACTTTTTACCGACTGCATATTTTTGGTTGCGGTCTGGTTATAATGTTTCAGTATTTAGTAGACTATTTTATTACATAGGTCTTATTAGTGGTGGACATTTGGACCAAGCTCCATAAATTTTCGGTCATTCTCATTTAACTACAAGGCAGATCGCCGCCAAATTACGCCAAGTAAGAAGAGACTTGGCAACCTAGCAGACTCTATTTGCTCTGTGGCCTTCTTTGCCAGCTAGCAATCGCCTTCCGTAGTCTCTGGTCAGTTGCAATTGACTGGAATCCCAACGTCTATAAAGTTTTAATATAAATAATAGTTACGTTCATTTTTGTTCCTATTTTAAACATGAAGTTCTAACAGAACTTTGGTAAGTAACTGTTTGTCGACAGCATGAGATATTTCCATGATAGAAGGCATTCCCATTTCAGCCATTAATGTGTCTAATTAAAAATTCCAAACGCTTTGTTTTAGTGACAAAGTTTAAGATTTATTGAAACCAGCAGTTTCAATTAAGTTAATAGAAAACAGTGTCTTTTCTCAGATATTTAACAAATAACACTATTTCCCCCTTACCAACCAAAATGTCACCTAATCATATCGATATATGAATGCAAAACTCGAAGACTCACTCAAAGCATAACGTCACTTTATGCCTTTTGTTCCAAGTATAATTAGCTTCTTTTTGATAAGGGGTAGACAGTCGTTACAATCGCTGTAATATCCACGTTTCCACCTGAACTTGCCAGAACATCATATTTTTCATCTTTTGGTAAGAACTCATGAGCTATGGGATAAAGTCAGGAGTCCCTAAAGTAATTAAACTCTATGAAAATGGAAGTTCATTCTCACGATGAAATGAATCATAAAAGTCATATTAATAGAAAATAAAATTAAAATAATGAACGTATAGCTACAAAATAAAAGACTAGAAACATGCAGTCCACAAGAGTGCAGACTATTTCAAGCAAAACAAAAAAAAAGTCGAAGTTCCATGGAGAAAGAAAAAGACAAACAGTATTGTTTTGAAGCGAACGCTAAACTGAAAGCATCGCAGAACAACAGCTCGGCCATGTATGAAATGTATTTATTCTATTGCAACAGCCAGTTCGAACGTTTTGAGAATCAGTGAGCTGGATTGATGCCACAAAATTGATAGATACCGAAGGCGAATTTTGTACAAAGAGCGAAAACAGACGCACGCATATACAGTGTGTTAGGTTAAATGACGAATATACATTCAGAGGTTACTGTACTCATGAAAATGAACAACTTTGACTATGGAACTATACCTGAAATCACGAAAAAGAATCAACTGTTCGGTATATTTATGTTCGCATAATTCGTCAAAATGTATGGAACAGCTGATGATTTTTTTTTTCATATTTTAGAGTTGGTCCCACGGACGAAAGTTGTTGATTTTCATGCGTACCATACAACTTGAAAGTATGTCCCTCGTTTAACCTATCACACTGTATACACGTGATAGTTTATGTCTATATATAGGTATGGATATATATCTATTGTAAGTAAATTAAGAAATAATAAATCTATAAATATTACAGTAAATAACAGTTTAAACATCACTTCTAAATTAAACGGAAAGCCAACGTTCGAACGATGACAAACAAGTGTGACTCATACTTCGTTGTTTGTTACCGCCTATAAAAGACGCTGCGCCGACCGATCTGGGTCATTCTTGTTTGAGACGTCGGACGGTGCTTAGCTCTTTCTGAAGTTTGATTCTGAGTATAAGTGTGATTTTGTGTATAAGTGTGGTCAACTGAACTATAGAAGATAAGTATAATATTCACATTGTTAAATAAATCTTGTTATGTTTATAAAATGTTTTTATGTGCTACTTTAACCATAAATAAATAATTAAGCAATAATTATTACATATTGTTGTTATTTTACTCAATAAATGTTCCGCCGATAAAGAAGACTATTCTGAATTCGAGCCTAATATTTTATCCATTAATAATAGAGTTATAGTATAACTTGCTTGTTGTTTGTAACTTTCATCGTAGCTATCATCAGAAGTGGGATTCGATGACCTTAGCGTGTTGATTAATTTACTTTTAAATTTCCAGATGGATTTACCAGTCTTACAAGAACTTCTGAGGGCCATCAAAGACGCTGTTTCCGGTTCCCGCCAGAATGACAGCGAGGTCGCCCTGCCAGTATTTGATCCGGCTAAAAGTGATCTCGGTGCTGAATCATGGTGCAACAATATTGAAACCCTCGCCAAGGAATTTGGATGGAGTAACGTCGCCACTGTTGCCAAAGCTGGTAAGGCCCTTAAGGGATCCGCTTTACTATGGTTCGAAACATGGGACCCGGCTGAGGGTCGTTCGTGGGACAATTTACGTTTAGAGCTGGTAGCTCTATACCCTGAGAAAAAGAATCTAGCAGAAAAGCTCCAAAAAGCAGTACTATACACGTCGGAAACTGCAGATTCCTATTGCGAGTACGCAAGGGAAAAAATTAGGCTACTCAAGAATACTAAAATTTCATTTACGGAATTACAATTGATCGAATTAGTTTGTGGTAGTATATGTGATGTTAATGTAAAAATGGCTTCGTTTAACAACAACGTTAAAACTACCTCAGAATTAATTGCGCTATTTACATCTTACGCGAAAACAAAGAAAAGGCCAATTGACAGTAAGGACCCTTCTAACTTGCAACCCCCTAAGCGTTTTAAGACTGATTCTAAACCCAATGAGATAAAATGTTTTAACTGTGGAAAAACCGGTCACACCAAACAACAATGTTACAGTAGAAAAAGTACCCAAAATAATGAACCTAATTCAGAACAAGGATCAAATATTGAAAAAAGAAAATTTTGTAATTATTGCAAAAAACCCGGACATTTAGATTCCTTCTGTAGGTATAAACCCAAAATGGACCTTTCTAAAACTGATGACCAAGTCAATTTTTTAGACAAAGCGAATTAGTTTTAACACCAGTCCACATAAATGATGTCTTAATTAAATCACTTATTGATACCGGATCAAGCTGTAGTATAATCAAACAATCTATAGCAGAACGTCTTGGCGTCCACTTTCACCCATGCTACTTATCTCTTTGCGGAATAGGTAAAGGTACTTTAAAAGTATTTGCCAAAATTACAGCTCCTGTTAAAATGGACGAATTGTGTATCGAACTAGATATTTTCGTCATTACGGATGCTGACTTTGAATACGATCTGTTGATTGGCAGAAACGCTATTCAACATCCCGACATTGCATTAGTGACCGACTATTTAGGTTCTCGGTTAGTGCGAAAAAGTGTTACGAAATCTAGTTATAACGTTAATTTGATACAAAATGATAACCTTAATTTTAGTATGGAACTCTCAAATGCAATAAACCATCTAGATCACAAACTGCAGGATGAGATAAAAGCTATTTTTGAAAAATACCCCACCGTTTTGGACAATATTGGTCATGTAAAGACTGGTGAACTTGAAATTAAATTAAAAAATGATCAGGTAGTCTACTATAGGCCATATCGATTAGCTCCGATAGAAAGAGAGAAGGTTAAAGAAATAGTGGAAGATCTATTGAATAAAAAAATTATTAAAGAAAGTAATTCTTCTTTTGCTAGTCCTATGATTTTAGTTAAAAAGAAAGATGGCAGCGATAGAATGTGCATCGATTATAGAGCGTTAAATAAATTAATAGAAAAAGATCGATATCCTCTCCCACTCATTGAAGATCAAATAGATAAATTAGGAAATTCAACGTATTATATATCTATAGATATGAAAAATGGCTTTTATCAAATCCCTATTTCCAGCAACTCCACAAAATACACAGCCTTTGTAACACCAGACGGACATTACGAATTTATGAAAATGCCTTTTGGAATTTGTAATGGCCCGTCGGTGTTTCAAAGAGCTATCACTAAGGCAGTCGGCCATTTACCATTTATATTAGTTTATATTGATGATATTTTGATCGCATTTAACACTATTGAAGAGGGTTTATCTTATTTAGAGCAAACAATTTCGGCACTTAGTTCTTGCGGCTTTACAATAAATCTAAAGAAATGCAAATTCTTCGTAGATAGCATCGAGTATTTAGGTAGACAAATATCTCGGGAAGGTGTTAGACCAGGTGAATCTAAAATAAATGCTTTAGCAAATTCACCGACACCCACTAATGTTAAACAAGTTCGGCAATTTATGGGTCTATGTAGTTATTTTAGAAGATTTATTCCCGATTTTGCCTCAAAGACAGCTTGTATAACAAAATTGACTAAAAACAATGAAAAATGGGAATGGGGTATTGAACAAGATAAAGCACGAAAGTATGTTATTGATCATCTTACATCCAAACCTCTTTTGACAATATTTGATCCACGTCGTCCAACAGAATTACATACCGATGCTAGTGCTATAGGCTACGGAGCAATATTATTACAAAAGGTAGGAAACATGAATAAAGTCGTTGCTTATTATAGTAAACGGACAAGTCCAGCAGAATCCAAGTACTGTTCGTATGACCTAGAAACACTTGCCATTTTTAACGCATTAAAACATTTCCGAGTATATCTTCTTGGCATACAATTTACAATAATTACTGATTGCAATGCAATAAAATCAACCATGACAAAGAAAGATTTGTCACCTAGGGTAGCACGTTGGTGGACCTTTATGCAGGATTTTCAGTTTAATATCCAGTATAAAAAGGGTAAATTCATCAGTCATGTTGATTTTCTAAGTCGCAATCCTGTTTCCACTCCTTTAGAACGAAAGCATTATCTTGAAGTAAATTTGATTGAAGCCGATAATATAAGTCCCGAGTCTTGGTTAAAAATCGCGCAAACAAATGATCCCGAAACCCAAACCCTAATGTCGCAATTGCAAGCCGGTAACCTAGACACTAACCAATATGTAATTAAAAATAATTTATTGCATTATAAAATTAATCCTGATGCTGAGCCGAGGTTGTTTGTGCCGAAGGGATGTAGGTTAAAAATCTTAAGACTATTTCACGATGAAAACTGTCATGTGGGGTTCGATAAGGTTTTACATAAAATCCGACAATATTTTTGGTTCCCAGGGATAACAGCTTTTATAAAAAAATATATTAACCATTGTCTTATTTGTGTTAAAAAAAAGGGATTCTCCGGTCCTAAACAAGGGTTATTACATCCGATCAATAAAACTGCGGTACCCTTCCATACCGTACATTTAGATTGCACAGGGCCTTTTCCAGCAACCACGGAAGGCTTTAAACACATTCTATTATTAGTTGATGGTTTCACTAAATTTTGTCTCTTAAAACCCCTTAAAACACTAAGTACGGGAGAGTTAATACCAATTATCCGAGAAACTGTTACACTATTTGGTACACCATCGTTGGTAATAACTGATCGTGGTACAAATTTTAGCTCGAATCAAATCCAAGCCCTTTTTAGAGAACTAAATATCGAACACCACATGATAGCCACTGGCACGCCCAGAGGCAACGGCCAGGTTGAGCGTTATGTAGCTACTGTAGTCAATATGTTAAATACTATGTGCGAAGAGCCGTCAGATTGGCCGAACGTATTACCAAAAGTACAGCAATCAATAAACACGACAGTACAAAAGTCGACTGGGTTCACTCCCTTACGTTTACTAATCGGGGTAGAAGCAAATATACCTATAATACAATCTCACTTAAATGAAATTATTAATGACGAGGATTTGCACCCCGATATTGACGTCCGAGCCGATCGTGAAATTGCCAAACAGAGGCTACAACAAATAGCGGAAACATTTAAGCAACGATTTGATCACGTTAGGCGGAATAATAAACAATATAATATAGGTGATTTGGTTTATGTTAGTCAAGATCATAGGCGTAACGATAAGTTAAAATGTAGATTTAAGGGTCCTTACGAAATCCACTCTATCCTTCCAAATGATCGCTATGCTCTGAAAGGCAACGGTAATGTTAGAAATATTGTTGTTGCTAAAGAAAAATTACGGTTATGGATAGGAGAATTGGTCGATGATAACAATGCTGTTGAACGTGCCATTTAAAAGGATATAATAACATAAATAATTTGTGATTGCTTAATTGCCAGACTATAATTATTTAATGATTTTATTATGATTATATAAACTTTATAATGTTAAATGTAACTTAATAATGTTCTGTACTGACTAGATTAGTTTAAATTGAGGCTCCTTTTTATAGGACATAGGTTACCTTTATAAAATGTTACTAAAAATATATACATGATACAAAAATGAATACTGTTTAACTTTCTCTTAAGATACTCCTGATAAGAGACTGCTAGAGATCCTATATCAATGCTAGAACCAATGTCATATTGTGAATAAGTAAAGAATATTTGACCTTAAGTTTTATGTCTGAGTACCGCTGGTCGGCCTACTATTTGGTGTCAGTTATCTCACAGGCAGCGGGTGAATGTGATTGACATGACTATGTAGTTGGCATTACTCAATAATTTTATCTGTCTGAGTACCGCTGGTCGGCCTTCTATTTGGTGTCAATTGTCTCACGGGCAGCGGGTGAATGTGATTGACATGACTATGTAGTTGGCATTACTCAATAATTCTATCAGTTTAATAACCGCTGGTCGGCCTTCTATTTGGTGTCAATTATCTCACCAGCAGCGGGTGAATGTGATTGACATGACTATGTAGTTGGCAAACATACTCTGTTACCTATCTGAACGGTGTATATGCAAATGTTTGACTCAACTGACTCATTTTGTGTCATGTATTATATACATTAATAAATCGCATATGCCTACTCTTATATTATATAATTGAATAGTATAACATACTAAAAAAAAAAAAAAAAAAAAAAAAACTTCGAGGACGAAGTACTGTCAGTATGGCCGTGATAGTTTATGTCTATATATAGGTATGGATATATATCTATTGTAAGTAAATTAAGAAATAATAAATCTATAAATATTACAGTAAATAACAGTTTAAACATCACTTCTAAATTAAACGGAAAGCCAACGTTCGAACGATGACAAACAAGTGTGACTCATACTTCGTTGTTTGTTACCGCCTATAAAAGACGCTGCGCCGACCGATCTGGGTCATTCTTGTTTGAGACGTCGGACGGTGCTTAGCTCTTTCTGAAGTTTGATTCTGAGTATAAGTGTGATTTTGTGTATAAGTGTGGTCAACTGAACTATAGAAGATAAGTATAATATTCACATTGTTAAATAAATCTTGTTATGTTTATAAAATGTTTTTATGTGCTACTTTAACCATAAATAAATAATTAAGCAATAATTATTACATATTGTTGTTATTTTACTCAATAAATGTTCCGCCGATAAAGAAGACTATTCTGAATTCGAGCCTAATATTTTATCCATTAATAATAGAGTTATAGTATAACTTGCTTGTTGTTTGTAACTTTCATCGTAGCTATCACACGCGTATGTTCGGTGATATCAAACGAACACCGGTCGCAAGTGCTCTTGCACTCGCTGTATCAGCCAGGCATGTCTATGTGTGCGTGTGTTTTAGCTCGTTGCATTAGCCAACCTTCTGTTCTTATCTATTGTGTCTCGATACACAACTCGAATAGCTCGGGATCGTCACTCGAATAACAATATCGATTGTGGATGATTCATAGGCGGAAAGCACGCGATGAAATCGCGGATGTTTTGAATAGTACCGATTTATATCGATTAGCAACGATTAATTTCTGTTTTGTTATGATTAGGGAAGTTATGAAATGCTAAAGTTTAACGAATTGGTCTTTGTAATGTCTCTTGATCGTGTAATATTGATCGAAGGAATTTGCTATGTAAAAATACTGCGGGTTTTGATAAAACATGAAATGTCATCCTCGGTTTATCTCAAATGAGTTTGACACTAACTTTTTATGCATTATTACCGATAAATAAAAAAGGTACCAGCCAGTAACCAGTACGGTAATGCTAAAAGATTTAGAAATTCAATAAAACTTTTTAATAGAGCAACATAACAATACAACTTTCATAAAATATAGGAACAAAACTAACAGTAATAGCTATCAATATCATTTCCTCGCGGCGTCCGTCCAACAGAATCTAGCAGGAATCCTGTTCAGACGATCAGGTTTTACGCCAGCGGAAAAAGAGTCTTTCAACCCTCCAGCGACTTCCCCTCCCCCTAAACTCGGTGGTTTTTTCTCCAATTTTTCTTCTGACGTTAATTCTGTAACTGCACTCTTACTTCTCCTGTATAACAGTTCCTGGTGAAGTTCTTCTTCTGAACTATAATCTTCTTTACTCTCAATCAAATCTTCTTCTAAATCTTCCAACGCTGATCCTTTAACTTCGGTCGGTTGCGTAGGCTGCACTGAAGGTAAAGATTTCTTTTCTGATGCACGAGTTTCAGAATTACTTTTCACTGCTTGAGAATCCAATTTCTTTTCAATACACGATATCCTTTCTAGAATTGTATCCAGTTTGCTTGCATTGCCCTTTAATATTGTTTGCACTTTAGTTATATCCGAAGCATTATTGATGTTGCTTATTTCTGATATACATTCTCTGAGAGCTGTCAAAATTGGTCCTTTAATACTATCACTAAGAAAGTGCTTATCCTTTTCATTCATAAGATGTATTTTAATCTTAGATTCACCTTGGTTTTCTGTTGCCAAAGCTTCAAAAGATTCTGAAACAACTAACTTTGAACCATTGTTTAGTTTTTTATGGTGACTTCTTTCCTTTTTGTGACCTTTCTTATCCGACACTTCAGAGAATGTGCAGCATAATGACTGATTAATGTTTAAATCGTCTAATGTGTTGCTTGAACCTTGGCTAATGGACTCTATGACACTAAAACTCTCTTTCCTAACCTTTCTGAATGTTTCAAACACTTTTCTAGTGTCCCCCTTTTCTGCTCCGTGATGATCAAAACTATTCTCTTGATGTTTCTTTTCTTTCGTTCTGTGCCTCTTCGATGTTTTTATGGTATAAAACACGGGAAGTTTTTCATCACTCTGTGGTATAACTAAAGGAACCAGATTTTTAGCAAATCGAATAGTCTGATCTAACACATGATCATTATTATTGCTAACTTTATACGTTCTATTATTAGTAGAGACTTCAGTATTTTTTTCACTGTTGCACTGTTGACCTTTATCAATTAATTTGTGTTTTTTTTCTTTCTTCGTTTTAGGTTTTTCCTTCTTTACTTCAGGACTTCTATAATCGTCTAAATATTTCTTATGTATAAAAACGACGGAATTGTGTGAGCGTTGATGAGGGAAGTAATTAGCTAGGTTCACGCCGTTGATTTCTTTGAAGGAGGGTTTCCATTCTGTGGGCAAGAGTTAGGTTATTAATAACGAGGAAATTGTTCGGTTTATTGGCTTCGTCGTGAACTCGCTTGACTGAGTGGGTGTGGCGTATTTTATAGAAGATAATTAGAGGGCTCGTTTTATGAACACTCTTTTTAGTATCGTGTTTGCATTGACCAGTGTAACAGAAGGATGTAGAATTATATTCTGGCTATACAATAATACTTTTTACTTTAATAATTGTTTAGGCAATATTCATGTAAATTTAAAAAAAATAGCCTATGTTTATTCAACAATAAAATTGTCAAATAACTAGCTTTTGCCAGTGGCTTTGCCCGCGTTCATGTAGATAATTATCTAACGGGAACGTACTACCGAGTTAAAAGCATCCTATGTGTTAATCCAGGTTATAACCTATCTGTGTGCTCCATTTCATACAAATCCGTTCAGCCGTTCAGGCGTGTTTGAGTAACAAACATCGTCACAAACTTTCACATTTATAACATACTAGCTTCCGCCCGCGGCTTCACCCGCAAAACATGTTAGCAAATTATACACATGTATCTTCCTCTTGAATCACTCTATCTATTAAAAAAAACCGCATCAAAATCCGTTGCATAGTTTTAAAGATTTAAGTATACATAGGGATATAGGGACAGAGAAAGTGACTTTGTTTTATACTATGTAGTGAAGTAGGATTCAAACGAATCTTACCTGCAGCCATCCAGTTGTATAAAATAAGATAAACAGCTAAACTTTAAACTAAATAGAAAATTATTATTATTTTAAAATTCGCAAGGTAAATATTGACAATTCGACAGTGACACAAACAATTTTTATAAATCGCCAACCAAAAAAGGTTGTATAGCATTATATTTTTCTCTTTGCGTCACAAAAAGTTTCAATAAGATCTCAATAAGCAATGCAGGGATTAGCCAAAAGGTTCACTTCACTGATCAGAAGACTTGACCAGCTGATGGGCTAATCTTTTCACCACAAAGATATAAAATAGCCGAAAAAGCTATTCATATTAAAACCATGCTGGGCCATCGTGTACAGGCAGCGTTTCCATTTATATTTTCTGGAAACTACAACAGCTTCGGGAGATAAATATGTGAAGAGCTTTAAGACAGTTCGTAGTTTTTGTTTTCAATTTATGTATGAGCGAAGCAATAACTAGAAGAGTACTATTGCAATTTGGGGTAATACTATACTTACCTATTGTTTTGAGCATTGTTATCATATAAGAATTAAAAACATGACTTAGCCTTTTACGTAATAGGGTAGCTTTTTGTGTAAAGAAGAGGAGCTCGTGGCTAAGTAAAACAGCTGCACATGTAGATCCATCAGGTTAAGCTACGCTTGCCGGGGTTGGCCGTAGATGAGTGACCATCTTTCACCATGACTCCTCCGTGCCTCGGAAAGCACGTTAAGTCCCCATCCCGGCTGTCATTTGTGCATCTTTGACAGTCGTTACGGGTCGTCAGAAGCCCGAAAATCTGACACCCTGTCTTACCAAGGGGTTTACCAATTATCCAGTTACTGAGTTGTGGAGGTCAGATAGGCAGTCGGACCCATGTAAAATACTGGTATTCAGCTGCATCTGGTTAGATTGGAAGCTGACCCCAACATAGTTGGGATAAGATTTGGCAGATAGATTGTGTAAAGAACAAGGATTCTTAGAAGAAATTACTTAATAAGACCATGTGATGTAGTTAAATTGATATCATAAACAAATCCGTTCTTCTCCATAGGTACCTACTGCTTTGGAATGGGCAACTAGCTTCATCTTTCTGACTGACCGACCCCATGACAATTCAAAAGTGCCTGTAATTGGTTTATTTGAAATAAATGCTTTGAGTTTGAGTTTCAGTTTGAATCGAACAGAAAACATCGGACATAAATCCTACGGCAATTTCAATTACACCCCTCAAAGGGGTGAAACCGGTACATATTTGTCTGCGTTCCCTCTCCGTTATATACAAGCAAATTAATATTGATAAAACCCGTCTAGATAGGGACTTACTGGCAATCAAACAACAAAACTGCAGTGCAATGCATTTTAGTCTCTATATTGAGAGCTTAAATCCTTGTTTTAATATGGCAACCCTGGCGGGGAAATACGAGGGAATTTAAACGTTATTTATGTGCAGTTAAGGTAGAATTTCAGTTGTGAAACAAATTCTCTTTGTAGCAAACTAGGGTTGCTGGCATCCCGGGCAGGGCTCAAATTCTACCTTGCAGGAGCCTCGATTGATCGATGTTCGGTCAGTTCATTGCAGGACGAGCCGGCGACATGACGCGTTTATCATGTCGGGCAAAAACTATGCAGGGTGGCCATTTTAAAGGAGTCTTGGGACGTTTGAAAC
Organism: Hyppa rectilinea; assembly: GCA_951799385.1. Classification (NCBI taxonomy): domain Eukaryota; kingdom Metazoa; phylum Arthropoda; class Insecta; order Lepidoptera; family Noctuidae; genus Hyppa; species Hyppa rectilinea. Next base: position 15,033,448 of record OX637318.1, on the reverse strand, counting down.
GAACTTTGACGGTGTATGAGGTGTTTTAACGTATCCTGCAGAACGTTCAGCTGAGATTAAGGTAGGTAGATTTATTCTTTTAATGAAACATTTTCCTTTGTTCTCACATGCAATAAAAGTATCAAAGACACCCTCTTTGATACTTTTATTGCATACATATTTTAATCACGTGTTCTAACCGATCGTTGCGATAATTTTTCGTTCATTTGTTCGGAAAACCCCAAGATGCTTTTACAAGTCTTACATCGTCGCGTTCGCGTTCGCCGAACAAAATTAACGCGGCGTTCGCGTACCATTTCATGAAAGTTCGTGAGGATGGATGGATGGATGTTTGTTACTCTTTCACGCAAAATCTATTGGACGGATCTAGATATTTAGCGCAGAAATAGACTATAATATAGAATTAGCACATGGCTTCTTTTTATCCCAGAAAAATGTACGGTTCCCGTGGGATAATTTTCTACACACACGCGAGGGAAGCCGCTAGCAAAAGCTAGTATTATTACAGGGCTTTGTTCGTCTAGATTTTACGTAGAAATACAAATCTGGCAGAAAGGTGGGGCCGACAGCCTAGGGTGCCGTCGCACTAAATTATTGTCATGCGCATAAGGTACTTCTAGCCCACGTGGTACGGGCGTTTTTTTAACGCGGCGTTTTTTAACAGCGCACAGAATTTTCAACTTTCAGCTTCTTGTTCTTCTTTTCGTGTCGTTAGTGACTAACCTGGTGTCATAGTTTTTATGCTGCCCGAAGGCTTCTGACTTAGCGTCACATGCTGTTGAAAAATATCTTTTAGACATGCTAATTTCGGTGAAGGAAAACTTTTAGCTTAGCGGCGGGAGTTTGATAATCCAGTGTGCTTTCATATAACTTCACACGAAAAGCTCCTACAGCTAATCTACCTACTCACTTATAAATATTAATTTACTAGCTGACCCGACAGACGTTGTCCTGTCTTAACTGTGATACCTACCCTACCTACCTGCCTACCTACCTAGCTACCTACCCTACCTACCCTAGCTACCCTACCTACCCTACCTACCCTACCTACCCTACCTACCTTACCTACCCACCCTACCTACTCTACCTACCTACCTACCCTACCTACCTACCCTACCTACCTACCCTAACTACCTACCCTACCTACCTACCTACCTGCCCTACCTACCTACCCTACCTACCCACCCTACCTACCCACCCTACCTACCTACCCTACCTACCTACCCTACCTACCTACCCACCCTACCTACCCTACCTACCTACCTACCCTACCTACCTACCCTACCTACCTACCCTACCTACCCACCCTACCTACCCTACCTACCTACCTACCCTACCTACCTACCCTACCTACCTACCCTACCCTACCTACCTACCCTACCTACCTACCCTACCTACCTACCTACCCTACCTACTCTATAGGAGGAAAATCAGCAGCTGATCGAAAAAAAAAAAATGTATTCTGCTATTCAGGGCGGAGACAAATCCAACGAAACAAAAACCATGAAAATTGGTCCAGCAGATCTCGAGTTACAACGAAGGGAACAAACCCGTTTTTCTTTTATATATATAGATATACTACAATCTCCCTTTTAACTTAAAAAATTACATCAATTTAAATTTTAAATTAAGCTTCATTAAAATCATAATATTTTAACACAGCAATTAAAAACCAGGTGAACCGTAATCGCATTAACAATGCGCGGGCGTGTTAAATGACATAATCGCTAGTTAATCAATTAACACTGTTTGTGTTAATAATAACGTCAAGTGGCCGTTATTATTATGTTATATGGACCCATCAAGTGCCTTTATTTTTATTTTTTGAGGATGGGAAATCAACAAAATGACCGTGGAAGGGAGTGTCAGACTCTTACTGACTAAAACCCATCCATGTTCCTTCCTTCTTAGCTCTTTATGTTCCGGGGTAGCGGTAAGCCTTTCGGACAATCCCGCTTACCCGGCAGGCTCAGCCCTAGCGGGCCCCTTCAAATGCTGAAATGTTTTTGAGGCGCGCGTGGAACATGTACGCGCCGTCCTGGTCCTGATCGGACGGTGAGCCACCCATTACTCACCGCCCGCAGGCCTGCAAGTTATATCTAAGTCCTAGATCTATTATCTAGGACTTAGACATAACGGGCAAGCTTATATCCTGTGCACAAATCGAGACTGAAAAATCGAATGTAAGAAAAAACAAAAATTTAACTAACTGAACTGGACTAAAAAATCTAACTGTCTAACTATGACGGATCTTCACATACAGCCTGGTGACAGACAAACAGCGGAGTCTTAGTAATAGAGTCCCGTTTTACCCTTTGGGTGGAACCCTAAAATCAACTCGACAACCTGGGGATCGACTGAATCTACGACCCCACACTGAGCAGTGACATTTCCCCAGTAGGCCAATTACAGTCTGATATTATTGTTACAAGGCAATACGGAACATTTAAATTAGGAACAGTGACTTACTAAGCTCAGTGTACACGCAACGCAAATCAGAACTTTCAGCGTTTCAGCGACCTTGCTTGAATCACGCGATGTCTGAGTATTGAATCCTTTAAAGGAAAATTAGGTTATTTGTAGCATTACTTTCTTCTATAAAACCGTCCAAATAAAATGACATAATCATATGAAAGCTCTTATATTCTTCTAGATCTACATATAGCCCGTCGGCAATAATTGCATGGGGCTTGATGAAACTATCTGTGTCAATATTATTATAAGAATTTTTTTTTTGTTGTGTTCCATGTATTTACTACTAGCACTTTGCCCGCGGCTTCGCCCCCGTGGTCTTTCCCGTGGGACCCGTTATTTTTCCCGGGATAAAAAGAAGCCTATCTTACTCCTAGAAAACTAAGCTTTCCAACGGTGAAAGAATTTTTAAAATCGGTCCAGTAGTTTTTGAGCCTATTCATTACAACCAAACAAACAAACAAAGTTTTCCTCTTTATAATATTAGTATAGATTATTAAGATAATTTAGACACTAACACAATGTGGGCCTATGTAGTCTGTGAATAAAAGATTTTTTTATTTTTATTATTTTTAATAAGCGCGTCCCTCCAGCAGTAATATTTTAGTACACAAGATGGCCGCGCTTGCGGCGGTTGGGCTACAATAGCAGTGTGTAGGTGATGATTTGCAGAATCTAAAGTAAAGTTACTTTCTATAAGTGTGTGAAGCGAACGAATTTGACCTTAAATCTCGTTTCCCAGTCAGGGGTCGACAATCTCGAGGTCAAGAGCAAGCCCATTAACTTAAAAAAAAGTTTTTTTTTTAATAATTTTAAATAATTCGATTTCTAAATAGCATTAAATTTAAATTGTCTTGCTCGTATTTCAAGCTTTATAATGTTGACATGATGGTTTATTTTTGCGTACTTGCTCATCTGTTTAATCAGAAACCCACATATTTCAACCTGGAAAATCCAGAAGTCTTCCCCAACCAACCCAAATGTCTCTCTCAGACCTAGATTTTAAGGAAGGGGCCCGTTAGGAAACGAACTCTGCTGGGTCAGCGGGATGGTCCGAAAGGGTTACCGCCACCCCGGAAAATAAAGGGCTAAGGAAGGATCATGGATGGGTTTTAGTCAGTAAGAGTCTGACACTCCCTTCCGCTCCACCCAGACCGGGAGGGGTCATTTGATGATTACTCACCCTCAAAAAAAAAGACTTTGTTTCAAAAATTTGTAAACGTTGGTCACTTTAACAGCGTGGCTAAGTAATAACAGCCATATTCATCTGGTTAAGCTACGCTTGCCGGGGTTGGTCCGTGAATGGGTGATTACTCACCCTCAAAAAAAAAAGACCTAGACTTTGTTTCAAAAATGTTCCATCATTTCGAACCGAAAGTAGTAGAAATTCCGTCCTAATTCCGGCGAGCAGCATTAACAACTCTTTGACTCGTGTCTCTATTAGCGGGAGTGGGTGCTTATCCCTTTTCGAGACAAAACCCCTTTATTCATACGACGGTATCAAGTCTAAAGCCTAGACGGATGGTGGGATTTAGTATACTGTGAATTTTATTCTTAAAAAAAAATCGCAAAACATTTTTTCCGAAGTTAGAAAAATGCGATTGGAGCAATGAGTATAATTATGCAGATATCTCCAATAAAACTAAACGCACATCAGCACAACTAAAACGCGTTTAAAAGATATCAGTGTAAATATCCCATAGATAAAAATGGCTCTGACAGCTCTTAAACGTAGTTTATGCGCTGAACGCATTCAGTTTCATTGGTGAAATCTGCCCTAAAACTTTGGCTTTGATTGCTCTATGTTCGGTTCCAACTCGTGACTCTTCACGGGTCCATAGAGCAGACTTTATTTTCATGCAGGTAAGGTAAAAAAAACTCTACAAATGGAATGTTTTTACCGCACTCAAATACAGAGAGCCTTAGCATAAGACTTCATTATCTATGCTTTTTTTAAATACCCACTTAATAAAAGTAGAAAAAAATAATTATCTACTATGGCAACTCCCTACCGTAAAACAGAAAGTCCAAAATGAAATCACTTTAAATCCCTTTGATGTTAACAGCAGACAAACAAAATAAAATTACCCAAGCAAAAGAACAGCTTTTCAACCCCTCCTCACCCCTCTAGGTTTCAATTCACCCCAGACGGGGGAGAAAATTAATACCCATTTATTAACTGTATACCTTTGACTGACTACCTATGTCAAAGAAAGCCAGACTAATCTAATCTCTGGAACTACTGGTCCGAATTGTTTTTTTTCCGATTTTTTTTTGTGTTGGATAGTCCAGTCCTCTATTGAAGAAGGCTATAGGCTATATAACATCACGCTATGACCAAAAGGAGCCGAGCAGCGGGTGAAATCGCGCGGGAGCTAGTGATTTGTAATCGGCCAGCAGCCGTCAGCTTAGGAGGTGAAACTCTTGACTAAATGAAAACATATATTAGTATTCCTTTACAGTCTTTCTTCCTCTTCTTCTTCGTGTGGTTAGAGACTAACCTGGTGTCGAGTTTTTTTGCTGCCCATGGGCCTCTGACTTAGTTCCTTACATGCTGTTGAGAAATATCTCCATTTACGGTTTTGAAATTAATTTAACACAAGATTTTTGAAAAATTGACATACTTGCATGACTACAATTGAACTCAATATTACTATACCACTGTTGACTCCAAATTTATTCATAGTTTATTAGAATTTTACTAAGGGCAGATTCCACCAATGAAGCTGAACGCGATCAGAACATCTAAACCGTGTTCAATAGCTATCCGTGTCATTATTTTTGTGGAATATTGACACTGATGGTGCATCAATACCGAAGTTATTTTTGTTGAGTTATATTAGACAACGTTAACCTTGCGGCTTTTATCTGTTGTTGCCCACTAAGATTTGTAAACGTTGCTCACTTTAACAGCTCGTGGTTACGTAATAACTGCCATATGAACCGATCCACCTGGTTAAGCTACGCTTGCTGGGGTTGGTCCGTGGATGGGTGACCATCTTTACATAACGAGACTCCTCCGTGCCTCGGAAAGCACGTTAAGCCGTTGGTCCCTGCTGGATCTTGGATCTATGTCAGTCGTTACGGGTTATCAGAAGCCCGAAATCTGACAGCCAGTCTTAACAACAAGGAAAGAAAGAAAGAAAGGTATAGTATTACCCAGTTACTGGGTTGTGGAGGTCAGATAGGCAGTCGCTCCATGTAAAATACCTACTGGTATTCAGCTGCATCCAGTTAGACTGGAAGCCGACTCCAACATAGTTGGGAAAAGGCTAGGCAGATTGATTGCTCACCTTAACAGCTCTTGGACATTTTGATGTGGTGGATCGCATTTAGCTTCATTGGCGAAATTTGATCCAAGTAAGTTTTTTTTTCGTATCATTAAATTTAAATATCTTTTGCTCAGCAGTGATGCAAAAGCATGGATAACAATGTTGAAGCATGACGTGTATGGGACATTTAAGCTTAGTGTGATGAAACAATCACAAAATCAACTTAAATTACCTACAAGAGCATTATCCGTCAGATTATAAAACTCAGTTCACTGAGCAATCATTGCGACTAAAAATCTTTGCTCATAAAATACAAGAACACAATAACAACCGGTATTACAAGCAGCCAGACAACAACCCTTTAACGATTGATTTGCCACTATATGCATAGAGAGATAATTGGTCTCTCCCCCCGGCCAGACAGCCCCCATTATGTGTCTAGCAGGGGAGACTGAATCTATACACAGGATGTGTAAATTCAACCCGTTTCCTATGTGTTTCGTAGCGCTCCCCGTGCAAGTCTCACCTGGGTATTAATTTTGTTTCGATCTCCCCTAATGGACGGGCCGGTGGTTCTTTTGTATTAAATTTCGCTTTGAGCTTGTTTTTAAATAACAGTTTCTGCTGTCTGCTGCAGCTGTGCGATTTGAACTGGGTATTGCTTTTGTTCATGTCGTATTCATTTGGTGAGGTATTATGCATTCACCTTGATTTCCTAAATAGGTATGAGAAGGGTCAGTTAAGCTTAACTTTGCGTTTTAATGACGGATCTATCCCACGGGGACGTAAAAGGTTTAGGAGTAATTAAAGCGCAAAGAGTCTGCAAATTGGGTATTTGAATGGGTAGTCAATAACGTTACTTGTATGAAATATAACAATGTGACGTCACAGATTTTAAGAATCAAATGGAATACTTATAGCATTACATTCAATGTAACAATTATATCTTCGCATAATATTTAAGTTCTGTGCGTAATGGGAGTTTTTGAGACGAGCGGTCTTTTTTCTATGTGATTTCATATTTTATTTTTAACCATTTCAAATAATCAATCCGTCACCTACGTTCAAGTATTACACTACTAAATGCTAGGCATAACTTTAATGAAAACGAAACTACATTATAGCTACTTTTTATAAGTTTAATTACACTAGCAACCCGCCCCGGCTTTGCATGGGTGCAATGTATACAGGGTGGAATTTTGTAATGCCACCTGGAGGGAAAGTACTCTTAATACTGTAGATAGAAAATTTTACTCAAAAAAAACATTCCTTTATTTTTGAACTAGCTTCTGCCCGCGACTTCGTCCGCGGAAAATTGCGATATACTGTAACTGTTTAAGCAGCGCATGCAAATAATTCTGTTTTCGGAGGTATTTCTTTCCGAATTGCTAGACGAAAATTGCGATAGCTCGGCTAATATGTATGATATAAATATAATTTATAGCCTATAGCACTCAGGAATAATGTAGCTTTCTATCAGTGAAATAAAATTTTTGAAATTGGATCATTAGTTCCGGAGATTACCCCCTACATACAAACTTACAAACTTACAAATTTTACCTCTTTATAATATTAGTATAGATAGAAAGACAACTGCATTCAAAGATTTTCAAAAATTCGCATGACACACCCGGGAATCGAATCGACTAAAATCTTTAAAAATTACAACCTGTATTTTTATTGTATCGATCGTTAGGATCAATTATTAGAATGAAATCTCTCTAACAAACTTGATAAATTAAATGATGGGAAAACCATGAAATCTTAAATTATTTGAATTATTTACAAAAAATGGTAAACAAACTATCTCGCAACTAGCTCGAAATGCGCTCCATTTTCTTGGATACACAAATGTATTCTTCTAACGAATTCATATCTAGTAACCTTTAATAACGTGTTGTGGTGAATATTATTAATCGTATTCTGAACTTCAACTCTCAACTCGACTTTTGCTTAAGATTGAATGAAAATTTGATTTTTCACATATCCCCACAAAATAAAGTCTAAAGGGGTGAGATCTGGTAATCTCGTAGGCCATCTGATTGTACCGTTTGAACCAATCTTCAATCGTCTTATCTAAATAGTAACTCGTCATTTGAATGGGTAAATGACGTCAATGATAATTATTAATTATTAACATAACTAAACAGATGGATCTTTGAGTTAAAGAGTTTTAACTTGACTCATTGAATTTATAAGTCCAGATTTCATGGTTTTCCTTTCATTTCATTTATCAAGTTTCTTAGAAAGATTTCATCCTTATAATTGATCCTGACGATCGATGCAATAAAAGTACAGGGTGTAATTTTAAAGATTATAGTCGGTTCGATTCCCGGGTGTGGCAAGCGAATTTTTGAAAATCTTTGAATGCAGTTGTCTTTCTATTCAAAAATAAAGGAATGTTTCCTTTGAGTAAAATTTGCTATCTACAGTATTAAGAGTACTTTCCCTTCAGGGGGCATTACAAAATTCCACCCTGTAGGTATACTGTCGCGCGGGTGAAGCCACGGGCGAAAGCTAGTAAAACTAAACGTAGTAACCTCCCCTCCCACCCTTCCCCTTCCCCTTTTTTTAATGTCTCTATTTACTGGTGAAAACTGCATTAAAATCGCAAAAAAAAAGCAATTAGCGTATACGGCGGTGATTGACTTTGCTTTATACTATGCTAACAACATTTTAACTTTGGACGAATGCAGCTTTACCTGAAAGTTAAAATATTTATCCAAAAACCCACCTTTAAAACCACGCCAGAATTTGTACATAGCCGCCTCTCACGAACCGACCACACAAAGTTATACCTACCCAAAAAAATAATTTTCACAAACAGTACGCTATTTTAAATGAAATTTCTCACTGGCATAAAGGGAAACGCGGTAAGCCGACGTTTAATATTAAATAAGCTAGGTGTTAAGCTCTGCGACGGTGTCGCCACCTGTCGGTAGCTGTCAGGCGCTCCTTCATCATTAAGGAGTTCACACGGTCATTTAATACCTACTTAAGTTGTTATAACATGTAGTTTGTTAAGAAGAACATAGTTAAGCTCCTTACGTTTGATAGGTTTTTCTCAGAGTTCAGTAAAATACTGTTGTCTGAAAATCTGACAAAGTCTAACAATGACACTTCGATTCGGTTCAGAAGTTGGTTTGCATGGTCAAAGAAAGTGAAGCGTCATTTATTCAAATTAGGTCAAATATCAGCACTTTTTGAACTTCAAAATTACAAAAGACAGCCCCCAAAAACGCCCGCCCTTCACCACTTTCTAGTGCTTAAGCTGGGAAGGTAAAGTGGCGCTACAAACTCCCCAGCAGCACAGCTGCCTGTTCAGTTAAAAAAACTTGATTCTATACAATAAACAGTAGGGAAAAGCTGCATAAGTTTAGCGGCAAAAAAAATCGGAGACATGTGACGTCCATCATCCCGCACTGGGCCCGCGTGGCGGATTACGGCCCAATCCCTCTCAACGAGAGGAGGCTGAACTGGAAACATTTCAGGCTGAAATTGCTACGTACAGACGCTAGCACATCAAGCTATCCCTAACTGTCAAATTTTCACAATCAAAAATGAACCTTATATCTTTGCAACAAAGTTGAAATACTATCAAAGAAATTTGACAGATTGTGGTAACTTGATGTGCTGGCCTCTGTACAACATAAAAATAAAAAAACTTGAGAGGTGTCAAGGGACACCCGGGTGGAACAAAGTTCCTTTCGATTAATTAGTGAAGGACAATCAACAAAAATAATCGTCGCGACACCACACTGTTCAATGCGAAATAGAAATGAAAATATCTGGCTTGCTTTCTATAAGAGAGAGAGAGACAGACAGAGAAACATGCGACGCCGCAAAGCTTACAAAAAAGTGTCGTGACAACTTTTCGTAAGATTTCTTTCCGTCTAGCCCCCTTTCACAACGCGCGATAAGGAACTTCGTTCCAACAAATAAAAATATAGACATTTTACATGATAGGGGAGGATAGGAGTTTCTTAAATCGTGGCGAGAAAATTACCCTGTAAAATTAATAAGCTGACTGGTATTGTAGCAAAGATATAAATAACACGAGGAAAATTAAATGCCTTAATTATGTGAGCCCGCCCAAAGCTCTAAGTTTAATAATTAATAAGAAGCGTGTTCCGTGACGACAGTGCCGCCACCTGTCGACACCACCTGTAAGCTCCTTATGAGTAGTGCTTACACTTATTCATATTGTAGGTATACGTTACAGGATAATTGGAACGCTATCAGCGTTTAAACCACGTTTAATAAGTGTCAATGTCAATTTTTTTCCTGTGGAATATTGACACTGACAGCTCTTGAACACGGTTGAGCGCGTTCAGTTTCATTGGTGAAATGCACCCTTTTTTTTTTTTTTTAAGGCTGGGAAATCATCCAATGACTGCTCCCGCTCTGGGTGGAGCGGAAGGGAGTGTCAGACTCTTACTGACTAAAACCCATCCATGTTCCTTCCGTAGCCCTTTATGTTCCGGGGTAGCGGTAACCCTTTCGGACAATCCCGCTTACCCGGCAGGCTTGGCCCTGAGGGGCCCCTTCATATGCTGACATCTCTTTGAGGCGCGCGTGGAACATATACGCGCCGTACGGCACGGGTCTGGTGCTAAATGCACCCTAAGTAACGAAGTGCAGTTACATGACATTCATACTAAGAACATATTTACAGCATTGTACTAATTTTAACAAACAATACAAAGTTCTAAGTTTATATTACTTTTGCGAATAGCTATTTCATGAAATCATAACATTCGAGTACCTACAAAAAGTTGTAAGTGTTATTAATTATAATGATTATAATTCTGTTAAATAAATTCTTGTTACGGCTGCGAATTATATTTTAATCAGTAGCTATACAAACTGCAGTGCTATTCTGAAAAAGTCTCACCGGCTTCTTCTTCGTGTGGTTAGTGACTAACCTGGTGTCAGAGTTTTAATGCTGCCCATGGGCCTCTGACTTAGCATCACATGCTGTTGAGAAATATCTCTCGGGCATGCCGGTTTCCTCACGATGTTTTCCTTCACCGATTTTAAGCAAGTGATAATTATACAATACTCACATGAATCCGAAAAATCAGAGGTGCGTGGCTTGGGTTCGAACTCGAGACCTATGACTTGGCAGTCACACCACTAGGCTATCTCACCGTGAAAACGAAGGTGAGTTTAAAGTGAGATGTCAATATTGTCAATCCCTAGCATAAGGTGGAACGAAAGCTCGCTTTACTCTCACTTTACCTAACGGGCTACCTTTACGTATCCACCTTAAACAGATTCATTGAAGCAATCAACGAAATTCCACCTCTCAAACTTACATTTGAATAAAAACACCTAAATATGTTACAGAACGCGGCATTTCGTATCAAATCCGAGTCAAATTACCAAATAATTCCCTCGGTGGTACTCAGCACAGGAATAAATTAACTTTCACGGTACTATACATACATACTCGTGTGTATAATATGTATATTTACGTAAATACGTTACGTTGGGCAATTAATCACTTCACGGCGGTTTTGTAAAGCATTTGAGTACAGTCAACGTGAAAAGCGGGTAATAATTTGAAAGAAAGAAAGAATGAAAGAATAATATTTTATTTGGGACACGCACAGGAAGTACAGAGGCCAGCACATCAAGTTACCACAATCTGTCAAATTTCTTTGATAGTATTTCAACTTTATTGCAAAGACATAAGGTTCATTTTTAATTGAGAAAATTTGACAGTTAGGGATAGCTTGATGTGCTGGCGTCTGTACAAACAGAAAAAATAATTTAAAATGAAAAGAAGCAAAACAAAATATTACAAAAAAAGACCTGTGCGAGTCCTCGCTCAGCATAATGCTGCTACTAAAAAAAATACCGAACCTAAGAATGGTATTCTGATAGAGCCCGACAGCTCTTCACTACATAGTATAAAGCAAAGTCGTTTCCCGCGTCTGTCCTAATGTCCGTATGTATGTATGCTTAGATCTTTAAAACTGGGAGGTTTAGGTGTATAATTAATTAAGGTTTGTGGACGAAGTCGCGGGCAGGAAGCTAGTAGAAAATAATACAATGAGTTTATGTGCTGGTCGCGTTAGTTTCATTGGTGTAATTCGCCCTTAGTTGCATTCATAAGAGTACGTTGAGGTATATTAACATTCAGAATGTCAGATATAAATTCAACTACATTAAAAATTATTCGGAAAATCTAAATTATCATAACACAAAGTCACCGACTGTATAAGACTATGTTGTACATAGGCCAGCACATCAAGCAACCCCAATCTGTCAAATTTCTTCGATAGTTTTTCAACTTTATTACAAAAGCATAAGCCTTATTTTCAATTGGGAAATTCGACAGTTAGGGATAGTTCGATGTGCTGGCGTCTGTACAATGGTGAGAAATGTAGCCTTTTCGTGTTCAAACCCTTTTGTTGTGATTTTATTTTTTAGGGTTAAGCATATGGAAATGAAACGGAAACGTTGTGACTTGTTAGATTATTTGTTGCTGATAATTTTTAGTAAGCCGTGTTTGGGTAAATGTAGTTTTCTACATTATTCAAATAGGTACATGGAATTATTTCTGTATTTGCGTGGCTTACAACGCTTTCGTGAGACTTAAGGTTTGAATCTATACTAAATTATTTACCTCCTATACTGACTAAGTGACAATTTCACCGATGAACGCAATTTAGATTAACGCGGATTAATAGCTAAACTGCGTTCAAGGGCTGTCAGTGTCACTTTTCCTCAACAATTTTAAGACTGTCAGATCTTGAATGCGATTTAGATGTACTGGTCGCGCTCAGTTTCATTGTGAAATCAGCCTTTAGGCATATTCCCCCGCGGGAGACGCTCCGGGCGTCGGGAGCCACGTGACGACTCCCGGCCACATAGGCGTAACGTAGGGTTGGAAATCATCTAATGACTCCTCTCGCTCTAGGTGAAGCGGGACTCTCAGACTTTTACTGACTAAAACCCATCCTTGTTCCTTCCTTCCTCAGCCCTTTATGTTCCGGGGTAACGGTAACCCTTTCGGACAATCCCGCTTACCCGGCAGGCTTCGGCCCTAACGGGCCCCTTCATATGCTGACATCTCTTTGAGGCGCGCGTGGAACATACGCGTCGTTCGGCACGGGCCTGGTGCTGATTGGACGGTGAGGTACCCATTACTCATCGTCCGCAGGCCCATTTTCCATGTACTTGATATTTTTTATTTGTGTTCTTTCTACGCGTCATTTTTGCCACAATAAGATATTTTTTCTTTCGTCTTTCTTGCTTCACCTAAGCACGGTGATATTTTACCAAAAAAAAACCGGCTGATGGCCGACCAGGTTTTACCAGCATATGTCATTCCAGTTGTACCAACAGGCAGATATGAACAAAACCATAATCCTTAACTTTTATGTTACCTAACGTCAACGTGTAGATACGAAAAGTGCCCAAACCTTTTGTTTTTCATGCCCCATATCAGAAAATAGAGAAAATCCCATATTTAGCGACGAAACCCGGACAGTTGTCTCTTTAACAGTGGGATATAAAAATGGCAGTCTCGGAGATAAGAAAGGGAAGCACCGCCATCCGTAAGGATTTTACGAGGCCTCTCTGACCCCGTGTCGGGAGCCGCAAATGATGTAATAAATAACGGCTTTTGCCTACATTTTAGTACGTTTTCTTTTTGACGCAACGCCATTTGATATTGATTTATTCATATTTTTAAATGAAAGTTTTTTCCATTCAATTTGGAAAAGTTTTTCATCCCGAACCTTCAGATCTTCCGCTGAAGATTCGTTTTTGATTCAAAACTGGGTTAAGTACCGTACCTACAGTGCACAATCTTCTGTATAAGCTAACACAAATTGGAGCGGGCCGCGCCGCAACGTAACGCATTGCAAAAATCCTTTTCAACCCTTTCATACATTTCTTATGAACCAACGTAAACTACAGACAGGACGCAACGTACTTTTTGTGTGAAATTTAACATAATATCACGCCTGTAATCTTAGAAGGGTTAAGCAGACGTGATTCTATAGTACAGGCGCCAGCACATCAAGCTATCCCTAACTGTCAAATTTTCTCAATTAAAAATAAACCTTATGTCTTTGCAATAAAGTTGAAATACTATCAAAGAAATTTGACAGATTGTGGTAACTTGATGTGCTGGCCTCTGTACACCCATATTTCTCAAGATATGTTTTGCTCCCACGTAATATACCCCTATTACATGCCTCGGAAAGCACGTTAAGCCATTAGTCCCTGCTGTCATTTGTGCATCTTTGACAGTCGTTACGGGTCGTCAGAAGCCCGAAAAATCTGACAGAGAGTCTTACCGAGGGGTATCGTAATGGCCAGTTACTGGGTTGTGGAGGTCAGATAGGCAGTCGCTATTTGTAAAATACTGGTATTCAGCTGCATCCGGTTAGACTGGAAGCCGACCACAACATAGTTGGGTAAAGGCTAGGCAGATATAACTTAGAAGCAAAACATATCTTGAGAACCGATTGCCGTCAACCGGGCACACTCCGGGCTGGTACTGCGAAATTCCAAAAGGATAAACAACAACTTTCCTGACCTAGGAATTGAACCCAATACCTCATGCTCAGCAGTAGCGATTATGACCACATATCCAAGAAAGCTGTGAAGAGAAAATGCGTTGCGATAACATGATAATACAAAAGTATATCCGATACCGACGTACTTACATTGTACCTTTTTTTACCACTCCCGCTCTGAGCGGAGCGGAAGGGAGTGTCAGACTCTTACTGGCTAAAACCCATCCATGTTGCTTCCTTAGCCCTTTGTATTCCGGGGCAGCGGTAACCCTTTCGGAACATCCCGCTGACCTATATTGAGCCTGGCACAAGAAGTCTGTACTTTAAAATTAAGCAGTGTTATCTCGCGAGGGTCATTGTAAGAAACCGGTACTTCTCCTTTTTCACTCATGAGGGTCGTAAACAGGGTCCACAGTAATGCGAATCCTTTGAAATATTAAAAAGAATACCGGTCCTACCTTTCTGTAGTAAAAACGGTATTGGGAGCATTTTTTCTGCAATGCTGTGGGAATGTGTTCCATGCGAAGCATGTGTCACATGACTATGAATGATAGGCTAAAAATAATATGATAAGGCAACGGTACGGTCTATAAGAAGTTACAGTGACAAGAATTGAAAGGAATTTGATTAGATGGTGTGGTAATATTGAGAGGATGAATGAAAGGCGACTCTTTTTTTTTTGTGTGGTTAGTGATTAACCTGATGTTAGAGTTTTTATGCTGCCCATGGCTTTCTGACTTAGCTTCACATGGTGTTGAAAAATATCTCTCAGGCATGCCGGTTTCCTCACGATGTTTTCCTTCACCAATTATTAACCAAGTGATAGTTATACAATACGCACATGAATCCGTAAAATCAGAGGTGCGTGGCTTAGGTTCAAACTCGAGACCTGCGACTTGGAAGTCCGACGGTCACACCACTAGGCTATCGCTGCTCCTCATCGAGAAAGGCGACTAAGAAAAGGTATTTACAAGGCAGATGAGAGTGTAAACGCCGGAAGGGGGCGCCTAAGGAGGACAAAATAGTGACCAAATTCGTGATGTTCTTTCGAAAGGCCAGGTGCCTAGTACTCGCAACGAGCGTGCGTTTATGACCAGATAGGGTCCACGAGGTAGATTATAGTCCACTTCCTCTCGAAGAAAGAAGACCTGTGTCCCAGCTATGGGAACATTATTGGCTGATTATACTATTTAATAGTGGTCGTTGTTAGACTACCGAGCGGCAGTGAAACTCACACATCTAATTGGTGAGATAGTTATTATCTGGTTGATTGACTTCTTATCTAACTAGTAGTTTAAAAGTCAATCGATTTACTCAAAAATAATAATAATATCCTTGGACATTTCACACAACGCCATACCGTCCCAAGCTAAGCAATCTAATGCTTGTGTTATGGTAACGAGATGGCTGATAAACTACTTATATACATTTTTTTTTTTGTAAATACATACATATTATAGATAGAAATACACCCCAGACTCGTAACAAATACTTGCAGGTCGTACAAATATTTGTTCCGTGCGGGAATCGAACCCGCGACATAGTGCGCAGCAGTCAATCGCTCAACCACTGCGCCAACCGTGTCGTCCAATAACAATATAACTCTTCACCACTTCCTAATGATTTAGCTGGGACGAAGAAGTAGCGCAACAAACTCACCAGAAAATTCCTTGTTCGATTTACCACAGCAATCAACGGCCAAGAAGAAAAAAAACATAACTGCTTCCTATTCCTGTTAACAACTAGACCTGCCGATCTGTTATGTAAAAATCTGCCAGTGAAAACTTAAGTAGTTGAAGTGTGCTGTCATTCCATTTAAAGCTTGGCTTTGACATTATTGACAACTCTCTTCACCGAGGTTTTCACGCTGAGATTTTTACAGAATTGCCCAGCTGTACATCTATCTACATACACAAGTCCCATAACATAAGATTAAACGGTCTCACACAATAATTACAGCTCCCAAATTGGTTGTCAATTCAGCTGATAAATAGCTTGCCTTTAAGTACGATTCCATGTTCCGTCAATTAATTTATTCCCTTCAATTAATAGCTTTCGAGGCTGTAACGCTATTAGGCACTGATCTTGACATATTAATGTTATTACATAAAGGTGTAGGACTAGATGTGCCTGCAGTTTTATGTGTAAGCTTAAGTTGTCACCATGTTTTTATTGAAAAAGTATATCTACCTATAGATTTCATGTATTTCTTTTCATTTAATGTATCATGTTTGTTAGGGAGATTTGATACTTATGATTGACCCTATCGATTGATGCCATAAAATTACAGGGTGTTATTTTTTCGGATTTTAGCCGGTTCGATTCCCGAGTGTGTTAAGCGAATTTTTGAAAATCTTTATACGCAGTATTGTACTTTAAAAAAAAATAAAGGAATATTTTCTTTACGAAAATTTCCAATTTGCAGTATTTAGAGATTTTTTTTCTGTAAAAAAAAAATATTAGGAAAATTTTTTGCATTTTGGAGTATAGGTTTTTCCGTCGTGTTGATGTAAACCTGCACCAAGCACCTCATAGGTACATGCTTCACAATTGCACAAACTAAATGCACAGTTTTTGGCACAATGATAATTGTATGGTTGCACTTGCTCTTAGATGTCTTCGTTTGTGGTAGTAATCAATGTTACATGTCGTAATAAACTGCCTGACATAACTTGTTTAAAGTTCCTTTAAATTGTATGTGTTATGTGGATATCGACCACGCTGATCTATATCAAACTCATAGCATTTATTTCAAACAAACCAATTACAGGCACTTTTGAATTGTCAAGGGTTCGGTCAGTCAGAAAGATGAAAGCAGTAGATACCTGTGGAGAAGAACGGGCAAGAAACTCTACGGACACTCTTTCAATTAATCAGAATATAATAATAATATAATATATTAATATCCTTGGACATTTCACACACACAGAATATGGTTAAGAAATATGGGTTACGTCATTCGTATTGAAATTATACATGTGAGAACGATGCCTAACGTAAAAAGCGTCCGTAATAAAAGAATTAAAAAAGTAATCAAGACAATTCAAAAATAAATTAAATTTTAAAAGATCCGTGGCAGCTATGTGATGACCGGTCCCTGCTGACGACGCCCGTTCACGAACATATAGTCTTATAATATTCTTCCAGTTTAAAAAAAAGTCGCTCCCCGCCGTCTGTCCATTTTTTCCCTTAGATATTCTAAACTACGCAACGGTTTTTAATACGGTTTTCATCAAAAGATAGAGTGATTCAAGAGGAAAGTTTATACGTATATTAGTAGTTTAGTCCGCGCGTTTGTACCTGCACTGACATGCTAAGCCGGGGCGGGTCGCAGTAAGGAAATAAACGCTTCAATGTCGAAATATTATGCTGTGCCAAGTACCTAGGTACACTTTCATATAGCCAATGATTAGGGAATTTTTCGGTAGGTAGGTACTTTATATTATATTCGAGATATCAACCTCGTAATGACGTTAAATATACTCAAAACACAGATATACAAAATGTAAAGGCGACAAAGTAAAACACTTCTCGCCGCAACTCGATAACCAGCTCTCTGCGAAGACCATCAGCTCACGAACATAAGACTGCAGCTATCCCAATGTGAAATCTGTAACCTCACAGCTAAGGGTCAATTTGCTTTGTCGCAATCGTGCCCTACAATATGGAATGAGAATTGAAGTGGCCAAAGTTTCGGAATTGGGTCGCGAGGGCGGTTTAAAAATCGGCACAAGAGAATTGAAGTGAATTTTGGATAACTCTATGTATATAAATCGGATTTTCTCAGGCTTTATACTTGGGCCGACGTTTTATTATATAGTTTTGTGCCTTTTTGCTACTTCGGGGAATACTTTGGAGAGATGGGAGATTTTCATTAAGGATGGTCAAAGTCAAATCCAATTTTTCATTTGTAAAATACACTACAGTCAGTAAGAGTCTGACACTCCCTCCCGCTCCACCCAGAGCGGGAGCAGTCATTGGATGATTTCCCAGCCTTAAAAAAAAAAAAAAAAGGTGGGTGTAGTGGTATGCAACTAAGCGGAATTTTCTGAAAGGGTTACCGCTACCCCGGACCATAAAGGGCTAAGAAAGGAACATAGATGGTTTTAGTCAGTAAGAGTCTAACACTTGATAATTTCCCACTCTGAAAAATAACATGTGATATACAACTTCAATACAAACAATAAATCAAATTTAAATTCATATTCAATCATAAATAATCAACTCATAGTCATAACAAAACCCTTACGAGCGAGACAACAGAGCAGTGCTACACTTAAGTAAGCTAGTCCTTTATCTGATCGCTTATCATGACGTTCCTTTATCCCTCGTCAGTCTGATATCGAGCCCCGCCAGTTAAGCTTTCTGACAAATCAGTGAAGCGGAGTGCCTACCCTAGAGACTTAACTCGCAAGTCTTTGAATCAAAAGGAACAAGGAATTATTATGGAAGGTTTTAGAGAATGTGTAGATGTGGACTTTCTCATTATCGCGGACAAGACTCTTTAATGAATACATGAAACATTTCTGACCAAGTGTTTAAAGATTTGGTCGGCCTTGATGTCTTTTCTGTTCTTACAAATCTGAAATCGCGAAAAAAAAATCAGCTGTTCTATACATAATGCTCGCATAACTCGTCAACATGTAGGGGACAGCTATTTCTCTTTTTCGCTTCAGATTTGTTCCCTTAGTGAAAGTTGTTCATAATGATGATCCCTAACACATCACTTATTTGATTTGACCCCTTAAAATAATGCCCTTGAATTCCATTTCACCCTGTATATAAAGATTAGATAGATACTTTTTTTACTAAGCAATACGTTTAAAAACTAAGACAGAAAACAGATTAAAAACTACAAAGTAAGTCTGTAACTCGATCTATCTAGACGGTCCCCACTCACTTAGCCCGGCCCTCTGGAGACCACGACAAACTTCAGACGTGAGCAACTATTAATATAGCTGACAACTTTCACTGCAGCTTAATTGAGTGGTTTAGCTTTTAACCGAGAACTAACTTGGTTTAGCTGTTAGCTTGTTAACTTCGAATTGAGATAACTGAAGCTGAATGCAAAAGGTTTATTAAAACCTTGAAAGGACCAAGGTATATAATATACACACATCAAAAGTGTCTAGGGATCAACATATATTTTTGCAATAACTTTTCTCTTGATTGATATTAATTTAAATTTTCTTTAAGGATTCATCAAATAAAGTGTTTTCGTTTGTCACAGTAACGATAAACCAAGTCACCTTTGCATTAATAAAGAAATTTGCCATTTTCCTAATAAAGGGATTTTTGACATTTGAACCACTAACATTAAAGTTCGAAAAAAAGACTGAAATAACAGTTTTCTTTAAAATTTTATTGGGTAACTTAAACAATTAATAATCCGTGTTTCTACCGCGAACACTAACAACACAAGAACATCGGTTTGGCATACTCAAAATGAGTTCATCCAAATCACGCTGTGGAATGGCCGCCCATGTTCGTTGCAACAACAAAAAAAGGTCTTCTTGCAACTGGATACCCTCCATATTCGGCAGAGCTCTTCTCTGTAGCATATCCCATGCATGCTCAATCGGGTTCAAGTCTGGCGACTGAGCAGGCCAGGGCAGGACATTGATGTTAGCTGCGGCGAGAGTCTGTCTTACAACTCTTGCGGTGTGCGGTCGTGCATTATCATGCATTAACTGAAATAAGGGACCGATTTGCACTTGTAGAGGAACGATGACGTCAGATACAATCGTCTCAGCATAAATTTGAGCGTTGAGGTTGCCTCTGATCCAAATCAACTCAGTTCTTCCGCCGATCCAAATACCCGCCCATACCATGATGGTTCCACCACTATAAGGATGGACTTCCTGGCAGGATTTTAATCGCTGTTGGCGTCCAGGGGTTCTCCAGTGTCGTATACGTCTTGTATCCGGTCTCATACCAAAACGAGACTCATCAGAAAAGCACACGAAACGCCATTGTTCTTCTGCCCAATTTCTGTGTTCAAGAGCCCATTGATATCGAATCCTACGATTGTGCATTGCTATAGGTGGTACCCGTAGCGGTCTTCGGGAATGAAGGTTCACTTCATGCAAGCGGTTTCTGACTGTTTGGTCGCTAATTAAGTTCCCTGAAGAGTGATGAAGCCTCACGGCTAACATCATGGCGGTTATTGTTGGAGCTCTTCGAGTTAAGATTTGAATGTATCGGTCTTGTCTCCGTGTGGTGCAGCGATACCGTCCTTCATGGCGCTCAGCCACGGTACCAGTGCTTCGGTAACGTGTCCAAAGTCGACTGATAAACCCTTTTTTTTTTGTTGCAACGAACATGGGCGGCCATTCCACAGCGTGATTTGGATGAACTCATTTTGAGTATGCCAAACCGATGTTCTTGTGTTGTTAGTGTTCGCGGTAGAAACACGGATTATTAATTGTTTAAGTTACCCAATAAAATTTTAAAGAAAACTGTTATTTCAGTCTTTTTTTCGAACTTTAATGTTAGTGGTTCAAATGTCAAAAATCCCTTTATTAGGAAAATGGCAAATTTCTTTATTAATGCAAAGGTGACTTGGTTTATCGTTACTGTGACAAACGAAAACACTTTATTTGATGAATCCTTAAAGAAAATTTAAATTAATATCAATCAAGAGAAAAGTTATTGCAAAAATATATGTTGATCCCTAGACACTTTTGATGTGTGTAATATTCTTGGACATTTCACACAACGCCATATAGTCCCAAGCTTTTTTTTTTTTTTAAGGCTGGGAAATCATCCAATGACTGCTCCCGCTCTGGGTGGAGCGGAAGGGAGTGTCAGACTCTTACTGACTAAAACCCATCTATGTTCCTTCCGTAGCCCTTTATGTTCCGGGGTAGCGGTAACCCTTTCGGACAATCCCGCTTACCCAGCAGGCTTGGCCCTGAGGGGGGGGCCATATAGTCCCAAGCTAAGCATCTAATGCTTGTGTTATGGTAACGAAGATGGCTGATAAACTACTTATATACATTTTATTTTGTAAATACATACATATTATATATAGAAAAACACCCAGACCCGGAACAAATACTTGCAGGTCGTACAAATATTTGCGCGACGCGACATGCTGCGCAGCAGTCAATCGCTCAACCACTGCGCCAACCGTGTCGTCAAACATATACATATACTAGCTGACCCGGCAGACGTCGTCCTGCCTTAACTATGATATCCTCCTACCTTTCCTACCTACCCTACCTACCCTACCTACCCTACCTACCCTACCTACCCTACCTACCCTACCTACCCTACCTACCCTACCTACCCTACCTACCCTACCTACCCTACCTACCCTACCTACCCTACCTACCCTACCTACCCTACCTACCCTACCTACCCTACCTACCCTACCTACCCTACCTACCCTACCTACCCTACCTACCCTACCTACCCTACCTACCCTACCTACCCTACCTACCCTACCTACCCTACCTACCCTACCTACCCTACCTACCCTACCTACCCTACCTACCCTACCTACCCTACCTACCCTACCTACCCTACCTACCCTACCTACCCTACCTACCCTACCTACCCTACCTACCCTACCTACCCTACCTACCCTACCTACCCTACCTACCCTACCTACCCTACCTACCCTACCTACCCTACCTACCCTACCTACCCTACCTACCCTACCTACCCTACCTACCCTACCTACCCTACCTACCCTACCTACCCTACCTACCCTACCTACCCTACCTACCCTACCTACCCTACCTACCCTACCTACCCTACCTACCCTACCTACCCTACCTACCCTACCTACCCTACCTACCCTACCTACCCTACCTACCCTACCTACCCTACCTACCCTACCTACCCTACCTACCCTACCTACCCTACCTACCCTACCTACCCTACCTACCCTACCTACCCTACCGACCCTACCTACCCTACAAAATTCTCGTGTCACAGTTTTCGTTGCCATACTCCTCCGAAACGGCTTGACCGATTTTGATGAAATTTTTTGTGCTTATCCGGTATCTATGAGAATCGGCCAACATCTATTTTTCATCCCCCTAAATGTTAGGGGTAGTCCACCCCTACATTTTGTTTGTAGGGAACCTACCTACCCTACAAAAAAAACCCTACAAAATTTCATCAAAATCGGTCAAGCCGTTTCGGAGGAGTATGGCAACGAAAACTGTGACACGAGAATTTTATATATTAGATTATCTGCGATTTTAGGTGCTAGATCAAATTGGTAGCGGACCGCAATCCATCACGCGGGTTCAGTGCGGGTAGATGCCAGAAGTCTTCCAATTTTTGGTTATAGGACATGCCGGATTCCTCATGATGTTTTCTTTTACCGTTTTGAGAGCAGTTGTGATGAAATAATTAATACTTAATAATAATAAAAAAAAAAATTATAAAAAAAAAATTATATATTATAAAAAATATATATTACTATTATTATTATTTATTATTATTATTTTATTTTTTATTATTATTATTATTATATATTATTAATTGTTATTTTTTTTTTTTTATTATTATTATTATTTTTTATTTAATTATTATTATTATATTAATTATTATTATTATTAACATAATTTGAAACACCTGTCTGGTTTCGAACCTACAACTCATAAGTCGCGTTCGTTACCACTGCACACTGGGCCACCACTGCTGTTACTTACTTGTAGTATGTGTTGAAAAAATCACGTCTCTGAAGTTTACTCATTTTTTAAACTGATAATTCAAGTGACTATACTAACAGCGGTCGATGATACCAGAAAATTCGTTAAGTAAGGGCCGATTTTTCAATCGCCTGATAACTTTTATCTGAAAAATAAAAATGGCGGTTTGTCATACTGTCATGTTCCTTCCTCCAATAAAACTTATCTGGCGATTGAAAAATCAGCCCTAAGTTAATTTAATTTATGTTTTATCTGTTTTCATATTGATACCTATCACATCTGTGGAGTTATGCTAGCTTATTTAATTCGAACCTATTCCTAGTGAGAGGCTCTAAAAACACATCCACGTATAGTCCCTATTTCCTCTGCTCTCGAAAATCTAGAACAAAAACGTAATAATTAACACGCCGTCCCGCATAAATTATCCAATTAGTTTGTGGAAAAGAGGACATTTAATAAGCCACATTTAATAATAAGCCACAAGTGGTACATTTAAATTATTGTGGCTCGACCGGGGTTTGTCAGAAACCTGAAGATAAGCTTGTTATGTGGCCCGGTTACTGATGACGCCGGTTTTTGGACGCATTACAGTAACGAGGCGCAAAGTGCTCTAATTAAAAAATATGTCCTTTTTGTTTATTGTGTATGGTAATAGGGTCGTACAGATATTAAATGGGAATGGACCTGTTTTGTAAAATGTAAGATTTATATGACACATTTGAGAGGAGTTGTAGCTGACTTGTGTTATAATTATCTTATGTAACACGTTTAATGTCAAGCCAACACTGGGGGACACTTGGTTTCTTGGTCAACTGAAAAATTACCCAAAAAAATTTTTTTCATTATTTTTAGCACAAATTAAGCATTTTGATTCACTGCACTCACGCATTGATTTAAACTCAGTAACAATAGTATCTTTCGAATTTAATCCATGACCCTCGCACAACATTATAATTCCTAAAAACCTTTTTAAAGACAAATTTAAGTTTTGACTGCCTCGTTGGTACTGCCGAGCATAAGGATCGATTCCCAGGTTAGGCAGTGCTATCGGGTTTTCCACTACGAATTTCTCAGTAGCAGCCTTTATTTTTTTTAAGGCTGGGAAATCATCCAATGACTGCTCCCGCTCTGGGTGGAGCGGAAGGGAGTGTCAGACTCTTACTGACTAAAACCCATCCATGTTCCTTCCGTAGCCCTTTATGTTCCAGGGTAGCGGTAACCCTTTCGGACAATCCCGCTTACCCGGGGTTATAGCTGACTTGTCTTATAATTATCTTAAGTAACACGTTTAATGTCAAGCCAACACTGGGGGACACTTGGTTTCTTGGTCAACAGAAAAATTACAAAAAAAAAAAAAATGTTTCTATGACAAATTAAGCGTTTTAATTCACTGCACTGACGCATTGATTTAAACTCAGTAACAATAGTATTGATTATTTCGAATTTAATCCATGAACCTCGCAGAACATTATTTAACACTAGCTGAACCGGCGAACTTCGTTCCGCCTAACAGTTATTTTTATATAATAAAAAAAAAAACTAAAATAAACGACGCCTAAGTTACTCCTTATTACATCAGCTACCTGCCGATAAAAGTCTCGTCAAAATCGGTCCAGCCATTTCAGAGATCAGCTGGAACAAACAGACAGACAGACAGACAAAAATTGTAAAAAATGTTGTTTTTGTGTATATACGAACAATATTACAAACAGACACTCCAATTTTATTTATATGTACAGATAGGTCACTCCGAAGCCACACGGTTCGACAACGCTAAATTCTAAATAAGGCGCGTAATTCTTAAAAACCTTTTTATAAACAAATCTAAGTCTTGACTGCCTCATTGGTCTAGTGGTCAAGTACTTACTACTGCTGAGCGATGCTGTTAGATTCCCAGGTTAGGCAGTGCTATAGGGTTTTTCCATTACGAATTTCTTAGTAGCAGGGTGAAGTCTGGATTTGTGGCCGATTAATGGCACTAGGCTCGCCCCCTATTACATGGAACTTGAACATAACTGGTGAAACGTGAGTGTACCTTTTATTGGTGCACCTCTGCCTAACTCTTCAGTTAAACCATAAATCTAAATAAATATAGAAGTAAACATATCTAAACGTCCAAGTAACTACTTTTAAATTTCGATTCCTATAAATTAAAATTTCACGAAAAAATTATATCATCTGCCTAGCCTTTTTCCCAACTAGGTTGGGGTCGGCTTCCATTCTAATCGGATGCAGCTGAATACCAGTATTTTACATGGAGCGACTGCCTATCTGACCTCCACAACCCAGTAACATGGCAATACGATACCGCTTGGTAAAACTGGCGGTCAGATTTTCGGGCTTCTGACGACCAGTAACGACTGTGAAAGATGCACAAATGACAGCTGGGACCAACGCCTTAACGTGCTTTCCAAGGCACGGAGGAGTCTCGGTATGTAAAGATGGTCACCCATCCACGGTTAACCCCGGCAAGCGTAGCTTAACCTGCTTGATCGACCTGTTAGTACTCAGTCACGAGCTCATCTTTAAATAATGTATTCTTCTAAAATTATACATCGACGTTATAATACCTGCAGATAATAACCTTTAATATACCAGAATGATAGCACAGATTGCTCCTAGAGGCCCGTGAAGCATAGTTAAGGGGCTGCTATAAAATGTATATCTCGAAGTGTACGGTATACTCCTCACAGTTACCTCATGAGTCTCGAGGGACGCCGAACTTACAAAAGCATTCATCTTATACATTAATACGTGTCGAGATGAAACAAAAGATTTAGCTATTATATGAATAGTTCTTCTTTAGATGTCTTTGTAGTTGTGATAAAGAGTTTTGGAATAGTAAACGTTTCGTCTCCAAAGTTTTTAAGAGTTGGGGTCATTTTACGTCTCAGAAGTTTATGGTTCTTTTGTCTTATTCTCATCTCGGTGAATGTTATTTAGGACAAAGCTTAACGGGTATCTGTATTTAAAGGGTGGAAGTTTTTTTTTTTTTTGACATCGTATCTAGCTATGAGTAATATAGTTAGCAAAAAGTAAATACATGTAGCATACTTTTTTTTTTGAGGGTGGGAAATCATCAAATGACTCCTCCCGCTCTGGCGCTCTGGTTGGAGCGGAAGGGAGCGTAAGACTCTTACTGACTAAAACCCATCCAGGTAGCTGTACTTAGCCCTTTATGCTCCGGGATAGCGGTAATCTTTTCAGAAAATCCCGCTGAAATTGCTACTTACTACATTATATTTCAAACTAAAAGTATTTTATATTAACATTACATCTTGCCGGTAACCCCCAAAGGCTTCGGCAGAGGTGTATCTATCCATCCACATTTCAATGTTATGTTTAATTCCCATATAATAGTGGACGAGCCAATTATGACAACATTATATTTAAAATTAACTGTAAATAAGCGCTGTATATAAAGGCAATAAAATCAAATAGTTTTATAGGATATTGGTCATAATATTATGTAAATGAAATAATCCTCTGATGGTGCATTCAATAGTATTATTTTACTAATAATACGATATTGCATTGCGCACGTGAACTGTAAATTAAGAATTAAATTGACTGAAATAATACATTTTCAAGCCAAGTGCAAAACTTGTTATATTTTGATTCATATAACTATTCACCAGAACAAAAAAGTAAGTAATAAATACTAAGTAATAGTGTCGATCAAAGGATGGGCTCACTGCCATTAATTTTTCATACAAAATAATTCGATTGTCGAATGAATTATTTTTTATCAATGAAACTTAGATATCCACACATCGAGATAAATTAATTATGAATGATGATAATTATCTTCGAAACTATGCATTTTTGGAGCACGTATTCCAGAACTTTTTGTATTATTTTTACTTACAGAATATAACCCTAGATTTACACATACTTACAAAAAAAAAACGAATTGCATAAAAATTTACCTAATTTGCGCCTGTATCCTATCGACAGGCAGTATACCAAGCCTGTGTTCAATTTAACTCGTGGTCCCCGGGTGCGCCAACAAAGTTAAAACAAGTGTAACTATCAGTTCGTCGACAACTTGTCTCTTTCAACTATTAACTATTGAGTAGTTTCCTTTTACACAACAGAATGATGAAGTTTATTTATTTACCAATTTAACTTTTGCGGAATTTCGAAATAGATTGACCACTTTTTTCTTGATGTAAGTTGTGGGGAATACAGGATAAAGAAACATCAGTATAGATGAAGGGGTCCATCAGGGCAGGTGCCTGCCGGGTCAGCGGGATTGTCCGAAAGGGTTATCGCTACCCCCGAACACAAAGGGCTTAGGAAGGAACATGGATGGGTTTTAGATAGTAAGAGTCCGACCACTCCCTTCCACTCCACTCAGAGCCGGAGGAGCCATGATTGATGATTTCCCATCCATAAAAAACAGGAATAGACGCATGTGAACTTCCGTCATTATTTCTGAGATTTTAATGTTAATATTTTGCCAATTTTAATTCTGAATAAATATTTAAATATTTATTATAAAAATAATGGTTTACAAATCCATTCGCTGCTTGGGAGTTTGTAGCGGTATTTCTTATTCGCAGCGAATGCACTAGATCTGGTGTAGGATGGGTGTTTTGGGGGAAAGTCTGAGGTGATTTTAACGTTTCTCATCCTAATTTAAATAAATTACTTATTTTTATTATACATCTAAGTAAACAGAAATAATCCACACATCCCTACGATCACGTCACACTCGACGATACATCAATAAACATAAAATATACTATCAAGCATTCATTATTAAAATAGTAACACCATGTATTTTTTTAGAGTATAATAATTTACTAATTCAGTAAGTACTTAGTGAATCTTAATTTCTATACCATCTATAATTTTTATTTCATTTATATTGTGCATTATTAATTCATATCTGATCTATCATGTCTAGATTTCTTGATTATTACGACCCCATACACAGTGGCGATGGCCGGATAAATAATGGCTTCAATGGGCCATTGTGTACAGGGGTCATTAGAGCATGGTCTAGAGTCTAACCTAGTGTTAACATTTGACATTAGATAGTTAGATTATCCTTTTATAAAAGCGGGCGAGCTCACTGTTTAATTATAATAGTATAATTAGATACATAATTTTAATAATTTAATTGTGTGTATCTCTTTTTATGCTCGTCAACAGATGTCGCTTATCAAAAGCTACGGCGTGACGGCGTTTTTTTTTTCTCTCAATTTTAAATACGAAAAAAAGCATATTTTTTATAGATCATGAGAAGAATATTGTTATATTGCAATTGGTTTAACAATTTATCAAGAGCACCACATATAATACACAACACACTGCACCCGAGACGAATAAAGACGTAAGTACACTTGCGTCATTTATTAATTTAACAGACAAATAGTTTTAATTTAGATAATACAAAAAGTTCGAGGTAATCGGCCTTTTCAGTGTCAAAATTCCAGAATATTAACTTCGTCTTATGTACAAAATATAACTGCATAGATGTTAAAATTATGCTGCATACATTTTAATGTGCTGGACATTAAAATGCAATTATTTTACTTAAATTGTGTAGCTATACCAAAATATGTCTACGGCGTAGCAGATTTCGTAGCTGTCGCCTACGGGGTTACGCCGTAGCAGCTACGAGATTCAACAGGATGTAAGATGACCCTCTTGTCGACTCTATGACTCTTCAAAATTTATTGATATTTTTAAGGTGTTTTATAAAATACCTAACTAAGCACTTTCCTAACGAATATAATAAGAAAAAAAAGGTACCCATTGAAGCGGCTATGTGGTCATGAAAACATAAGATGTGCTTATAAATCGATTGGATGACCCTTCGAAATTCACTGAGGTATTCAGTTGGACATATACTTCCAATTTACCTCGCAACACTTCGGTTCGCACTACAAATCTAACGATACTTCAATAAAATCAAGTTGTTTGGATGCTGTTTGGGTATGGAAAATCTTGGATATGAGATCAAAGCTGCGGGAACCGCAATGTTCAATTCTTTTTACGTTTTATTTTTTTGCAATTTGTAGGTTAGTATCAGGTTGCATGTTGATCAAAATATGATTTTGGCCGTAGCAAGTACGTATTGTTATCAGCAATAGAACCTTATAAGTTCGTCAAATTGCAAAAAAACTTAAGAAAATTTGAATTTTGGGGTTTCTCCTGGCGCTTCCCCCTTAAATCGGTTAATTAAACGAAAATTGGAAAAAAATACAATTTATTTCGACAAAAATCGTTGTCTCCGGTGTCACCGTTGACTGAAAAGTTGTGTGGAAATCGGTTGTCATGGTACGGCATGTTATGCGGAGAAATGAGGAAAATGTTGCCAGGAAAGTTGTGAGCATGAACATGGATGGCTATACAAGTAGAGGGAGACCAAAGAAACGATGGATGGATTGTGTGAAAGATGATATGACTAGGAAGGGAGTGACTACCGAGATGACGACTAATAGAGAGGTGTGGAGGAGGAAGACATGTTGCGCCGACCCCAAATAAATTGGGATAAGGGCAGGAGAATGATGATGATGAAAAAATCGTTGTCTAAAAACCAAAACTGAACTAAATCCATACTCCAATTTGGTGAACAGAACCCATGGGAGCCTAAAAGAGAACGACCATTGAATTAAAAAATCGTAAACGAATTTTTATCGTTCACTTAATGGCCGATTTATGCGGCGATTAGAGCTGTAGGACGGGTAAAGTGGCTACAACGGCTATATCGGCCACCGTTACTGAAGTTTTTAAGGGTTACCAGTTAAAAAATAACTTGTTGAGATAATCAAATGGTTTACTATAAAAAGTCTTCGTTGCATAAGAAAGTATTTAAAAACAATTGCTGATGTTTTAAATATTGTATTTGTAAAGTTTCGAAAGATGTTTATTTTTCAATTACTCTTAAAGGGCGAACAAATTATCCGGTATTAATATTTTGAACGCCATTATCACATATATGACAAGCAAGCGCATGCCCTGAGCGCCAACGACGCTATAACACGAAATAAACAATTAAATCATTACTTTTGTGTGTGTTTATATAGATATCTTAAAATTTGAAGCTCTCGTACGAATTTAATGACATGAAACAAATTACAAGACACCACGGATATTGAGAAATTCATGATAACAAGAAGAAATAAATTTGTAGCTTGGCGTGGAGGGCACGCGCGTGCGTTAATGCTCTGGCGTTCGAAAGGTTAAAAGAAGAGAGAAATACATATTCTAACAATACGATACTACACACAGTTAAAGTCATTAAAGTCATTTATCAGGGTATGAAATAGATCCTCTAGGATACAATCATCTGGCATTTAAGTCTGTCTTTGTGCAGTTTTGTTTTGCTCACAAAATATAAACCCCCTTAATCATAAACGCTGCTTAAAGTTAAGAGACGATTCAACCTCAAAAATGTGCCGCTAAACAAACTTTCCCCCACAAATGTCGTATGAAACCCAGGTTAGGTTAAGTCCCAGGGTTGGGAACGATAGGTTCATAAGAAAAATTATCTCGAAACGACAATAAATATAACTCGTATAAAGCTTTGAGCTCTAATAAGCAAACGACTTTTAATAGGCGAACATCTAATGGGTTACTGATTTTTATGCAACGTCTAAAACATTTGGGAAAATAAACACGAGTAAAACGAATATGGCAACACTTTAGTTATACAAAGTCTACATCACAAGGACTGGACAAATTGCTAAAAAGGGGCAACCCTAAATAGAGTAGACCATTATCAGTAGGATTACACAGAATGGTAGCACACACAAACTAGGGATAAATCAGTGGCCGAGAAATATGACTTCTTATCTTAAGGAATGCTTACCCTGCCGCACGGAGCTATAAAACGCGTAAGTCGACTTCCAGCATTTTTCCGTGTGCATTAAATAAAATATCCTTCATGCACGGGTCGCTAAACTTGATAAATTATATTATTATAAATGTGAAAGTGTGTATGTTTGGAAGTTTGTTACTCACCCATGCAAAAAAGAGATTTGAATAAGATTTGGAACACAGATAGCTTATAACCTGGATTATGACATAGGTTGCTTTTATATAAAACTAGCTTCTGCCCGTGGCGTAGTCCGCGTGGGTGTCGGAAATTATCCCCAGGGAACGTACAGACGCCAGCACATCAAGCTATCCCTAACTGTCAAATTTTCTCAATTAAAAATGAACCTTATGTCTTTGCAATAAAGTTGAAATACTATCAAAGAAATTTGACAGATTGGGGTAACTTGATGTGCTGGCCTCTGTACTACCGAGATAAAAAGTATTCTTTGTGTCAATCCAGATCATAAACTACCTTTTGCAAAATTTCAGACTAGATCCGTTCAGTCGTTTGAGCGTGAAGGACGGACAAACATACAAAATCTAGGACCATCAATCTGTCTAGCCTTTTCTAACTATTTTGGGGGGGAGGGGGGGGCTTACAGTCTAACCAGATTGTTACAGTTATATGCAAAATCTAGGACGTCAATTAAAAAGTATTCTATTAATTCTTAGGAGCTCCGGAAAAGCAAAAAAAATAAAAGACGAAATCATTTTCCGATTCAAAAAAAGTTTGATATCGTATCATAAAACAATTTGCTTTTAAAGCGATATACCGATTAAATAGGTGTTGAAATATCGGCTTCGGATTGCCGATACACGACCGGCGCCATGATTGCTTTGTGAGCCAATTAACGGCACCTGTCCCACTGTCGGCGAATGACGAGAAGCGAGTAAGGAAAAAAAATAGTTTAAAAAAACTAAAAAACACGCTTTTTATAGAAAACCGAAATAAAAAATAGAAAATAAATTTTACTTTTTAAAAAGCGTGGGGTGCTTTTTAAGGTAATATTCACCATCACCATGCACTCCACGCTTTTTAAAAAGTAAAATTTATTTTCTATTTTTTATTTCGGTTTTCTATAAAAAGCGTGTGTTTTAGTTTTTTTAAACTATTTTTTATTTCCTACTTTTTAGTTCAAATTAATGTATTGTCATCGGTCCTCGATAAATCTACAAAGTTTGAATGAAATCTGGCCGTTTAAAGTGGGTGAAAATCGCGTCTAAAGGAGTCGGTTACAAACATACATACATACAAGTGAAACTAATATAAAGCGTGTAAAAAAAAAATCAAATTATTGCATTGTCATCGGTCCTTGAGACGTGTGCAAAGTTTCAAGTTGATCAGACTTTTAGAAACCGGTGAAAATTAAGCTCAAAGATCCCGTTTCATACATACATACATAGATACAACCCGAGCTAATAAAAGCGTGTTAATAAAAATGGGTTGGCGAGCAGCGAGTGAGCTAATACCATGTGAAATTACTCGCTGGTATACGTATGTACAGACGCCAGCACATCAAGCTATTCCAAACTATCAAATGTTCCCAATTGAAAATGAACCTTATGCATTCGTAATAAAGTTCAAAATCTATCAAAGAAATATGACAGATTGGGGTAAATTGATGCACTGGCGAACGTAACAAGCGCGTGTTTCTCACCGCTCTCTCCACCAAGCGAGGGTTGCAGAGCGAGAAATCTCTTTGATAGTTCTACGAGTTCTCGCCGTGCTGTGAACAGTCAGCGTTAAACTATTAAAAGGGTGGAAGGGACATCGAAGCGAAGCCGGTTACCATGGAATAAGTGCATGATACAGAACCTTCCTGCATTGAAATTATTAGTAGGGTTATTAAAAAAAATATTGCTGTTCCATACATTTTCACCTAGACGCATACCACAAGGGATGGATCGAGGTGGCTCAAGAGAAAGATGTCTGGAAGGATTTGGGGGAGGCCTTTGCTCAGCAGTGGGACAGTGTAGACTAAATAAAAAATAAAAAAAACATTTTCACTGCGAAGGTATTGTACTTTTCTATAAAACAGCAGATTTTGATAAACGACGATTAAGAACACAGTGAGGTTTAAAATCATATACTGATTCCAGGGTCACCAGCTTTGTGTAGATGTCCCTTCCACCCTGTATTATTACGTATCTCTTTTACTTATACGGACCTACAATCTTTTATATCTGACGCCAGCACATCAAACTATCCCAAACTGTCAAATATTCCCAACTGAACATGAATCTTAATCATCTATACTAACATTATAAAGAGGATTTGTATGTATGTTTGTAACGAATTAACTCAAAAACGACTTAACGGATATGGATAAAACTTGGCACAAATATAGATTATAGTCTGAAATAGCATATAAGCAAAAATGTACGGTTCCCGTGAGATAATTACCAACACACGCGTGTGAGGCCGCTGGCAAAAGCACACCAAGCTTTTCAAACTGTCAAATATTCCCAATTCAACATGAACGTTAATCTTTAGTAATAAAGTTGAAAATCTTTCAAAGAAATTTGACAGATTGGGGTAGCTTGATGTGCTGGCCTCTGTACATGTTTCTTGAGCGAGAAAATCGTTGAGAACTATTCGCTTTCTCGTCAGCAGTGGGACAGGTCGCTACAGCCATAACATTGTGATTGTGTAACGTGTCTCGAACCAACTGATTTTTAATTACAGAGCTACTGTAGACTCGGTGTTGAATTATTTTTCGGCGATCAATTAAAGCAATTACCGCTTGGGCATGGCAGCTTATCTGGCTTAGCAATTTACTGGCGTGAAAGGATTTTTGAGTAGGTTAGGATGTGTATTTGTTTACAAAGAGTTATGTACAGTTAAGAGAGTGTGAACTGGTTTATCTATACTTTTATACCTAATAATATTATAAAGAGGAAAGATTTGTATGTAAGTATGTTTGTAACGAATAAACTCAAAAACCTACCTACGTAATTCACGTTATCAACCGATTTTGAAAATGAAATTAAATTTTAAAGAAAATACTTACGAATTGGCTCCATATAAACTTAGTCAAGTTCTAATGAGCGGTTTTTGAGTTAGCTTCAATAATACGTAGGTGTTTATTCTACTTAACCTACATTGTGGATGATGTTATAATATCTTCCTGTAATTGTTGTTTTCCTACCTACCTAGTTGTTTTGGGTAGGTACCACAACTAAAAAATAAATAGAAAAAAAAAACAACCGATTTAAAAAGAACACTACGTTACGTATAAGTACGTACTCACTCATATTCTTGCCGATACATTGTATTCACTTAATTTGGGGTCGAAACTCTAGGCTCATGGGCCCCGAGTGCGCAACTTCTTTTTAAGGAAATTTCTCGCCGATTTGTCGACACTTCGCGTGACTAGAGGGCTGGATTGTTCTTTGGCCAAAGAATTAGCATTGCCATTCAACGTGGCAATGCTGCCTGTCTTCTGGGCACGTTTCCTGACGACAGCGATGCGGATGAGTATGTCGACGCCTAAGTGTCCTTTTTGTCTTTTTTGGAATTATTTGTAGGTATATACAGTTAGTTAGATAGTCTTTTAATTTAAGTATGTATAAGTTGTTATTGTATTAGATTGTATAAAGAATTTGTCTTAAAAAGCAATAGAGTATCTTAATTTTATTCACATATCTAAAATTACTGATAAATGAAATATTAATAATAACTATGTACAAGTATATAAAACACGAGGCAAAAAATAAATCAAAGGGCATAAAAAAAATCAGATAAATGATTCTTATATTCTTGCGGATAAAATTAAATGATTCTTATTCTTACAAAAATGTATATCTACTCTGCTTATATTCAAAGACATTCAATATAGTACAGCCAAGCATTAAATTACATTTTCTACTCTATTTCTCTAGCACGATACAGCTCATTCATTACAAGTGGTTGTTTCTCACAATGACCGGCAAGAATAATAGCGACGATTCCGCGTAATGACCGGGCTAAGTGTGTTTGTACATTTAAAGCTCAAATCATGTAAATTAATTCGTTCTTCATTTGTTTTTGTTTGTCTGAGAAGCGAATGTTTAATTAAAATTTAGGATGTGTTTTCTTGAACCCACTTGAATGAGTGGAAGTGTTGAACAATGGCCTAGTGAGTGGAACGGCTAAGAATTATGAATTCTTTGCTTTAGTGTTGCCCAAAATCGGTCTTGGTCTTGCAGTCTTGGTCTTGTTCTTGCGTTTTCGCAAGACCAAGACCAAGATCAAGACCGCCTTATTGTAGCAAGACCAAGACCAAGACTGAACCCTGCAAGACTTGAGCAAGACAAGACTTAAGCCTGCAAGACTCTTGCGTCTTGCAGTTAAGATAAACTGAGATTTGGGCATTATTAAGTAGGTATTTGGTTTCAATCCCCATTTCGATAGACGTTTTATTACTCGTATCTCTATAGAAGACTATTGTCTTCAGCGATGATTTACTAAATATATAAAAATAATCGTCGTACCTACACGACGATTATTTTTCTAAGGAATACAATTGTGTCGTAGTAGGTACCTACATCGTTTCTTACACATACTTACGACAGTGCCTACGCACACTGTAATGAAATCTGCTAATCTCAACACACACGCACTTCCTTATTTTGGCCGCATAGGTAGGCTTTGCCTGTAGTCTTCTATTATTGGTTGATTAATAACATTGTACATTGGTGAATGCTCCAGGATAGCCCGCGAAAGTCAAATATTCTTATTTTTTTTGCAATTTGCAGGCCAGTTTTAGATTGTTTGTTGATTAAAATATTATTCGCGCTGTAAGACGTATGTAGTCAGAATCATAATCATCAAAATCATCAATACCACCCTCCAATTTCAAAGGTGGAGGAATGAGTTTGACCTTGAAAAAGTCATTTTTTTTTCAATTATTCCTCGACGTTTATGAACTTTGTAACTACATACTCTGTAACTAATTCTGTAACTACATACGTCTTACAGCGCGAATCATAATCTAAAATCTAAACTAACGTGTTCAATAAATAGCAATAGGCTAATAGGTATTTGCAAGACTTGCGAGACTCCTGCTGCAAGACCAAGACCAAGACCAAGACTGAGAGCGCAACACCAAGACCAAGACCAAGACCAGGTGTATTAACGCAAGACCAAGACCAAGACTGGCCTAAGTCTCGTCTTGGTCTTGCATTTGGGCAACACTACTTTGCTTAGCTAATAGCCATGGACGACCTAGGTAGAGTTTTTTTTTTGTGTATGTGTAATCATCAAATGACACCTCCCGCTCTGAGTGGAGCGTAAGGGAGTGTCAGACTCTTACTGACTAAAACCCATCCATGTTCCTTCCTTAACTCTTTACGTTCCGGGGTAGCGGTAAGCCTTTCGGTCAATTCCGCTGCCCCAGCAGGAAACCTAGGCAGGGCTGCACATTGCTTAGCTACTACACTGATCCAAATAAAGTCTATATGTCAGAATTTTGGACTTCTGACTACCCGTAAGTAACGAATGACAGCCAGGAACAAAGGCTTACCGTGCTTTCCGCGGCAAGAAGGGGCTCGATATGTAATGGCTGCAGGTCTCCCACACACCAACCGCGGCAAGCTCCGTTTAACGTTCAATAGACTGGGCTGTTATTATTTTACCCACAAGCCCCTGTAGCAACAAATACCATAGTACTCTTCTCATAAACACGAGCATAAAGCTTAAAGATTAATATAGCCATGTCGCTGGAGCATGAACAAGCCAAAATTAACTCAAACACTAAAATAAAGACAAAAACCTCATCCATTCCCATATGCATGAAACTTTCCACTTCAAGAATAAAGACGGTCTGTTTAAACTCAGGGTCTCAATTACTTTGTCCTCTTTGTTCAGCGCCAATCTTCGCCAGTGGCAGAACAATGGCGCTTCGTCCACTGAAACTATTGTCTCTTGCATGTGCGATTATTAACCAAAATGTTTCGGAGAATGTGCAACGGTATTATGTTGGAGATTTACATGTTTTTAATAATGTTTGGTAGTGTTTTTGTTGTTAAGTGCTTTGTTAAGCAGATATCAGAATTCATCCGAGTGAAGGTTTATTTTTTGTTTTATTCCACTTAATTTCGACTCCTACTAAATCATCGTTGGATGTTTAATAGTGAATTAATTTTTACTTTCGATTCATTTTGTATACATAATATACATATTTTATACAAACAAACTTAAAAACTACCACTCGTTGTCACGGCGTTGAGTTACGCTGTAAGGTATCACGATACTAATAGATTTAGATGAACATAACACAGATAAAACATGTTTTTAAAGACAGCCACTTTCTACATATTCGTGTTAGTATATAAAATACATTCTGATTGTGATTCCATTAATTGCAAATAATTGCAACGCTTACGTTTATCCCAGCAAAGGTCGCAAAAAATCAATATAGTAGGTTTCTCTTCGTTCTCAACGTAACTTTAAATGAAGTGGACCCAAGATGGACTCTTGGAGGACACCTCATTTTCTAACATAACAAAAACCAAAATCAAAGCCCGGAAATTCATTTTCATGTTGAATACCGACAGTATACAGACAAAGAATGAATCAAAACTGTAATAAGTGATGGATAAATAATATTATGGGAAAATTAATTATGTCAACAGTGCCGAACGCTTTCCTCAAGTCACGATCTACTGCATTTTTAATGAGATCTCGAAGAAATGTTCTGTTTTGAATCGGAACCGTTCTTATTTACTGTAATTATCTGTTGTTTGAACCTATAATTATATTGCATGGAGTCAGTGAGCATTATGAAGGTGTAATTATCTAGCGTTTACGTAATTAAATTCCGAAATTCGTGTTTTGAAGTTTGACAAACGTATAATTAGTATTTGTGAGTGTATTCACTGCACTTAAAAGCAACAAATAAGTTGCATGAACATATTTTTGAATGATAATAATTTAAGATGTTTCAAACAGTTTTTAATTCGATAAAAAATAGATATTATAGGCCACTTTTTCTAAAATCCATAAATATGAGTCAGCAGGTAGAATAATTTAAGCGTCTAATTATTATGTTAAAGCTGAAATAAAACACAGTTCTTAAAAAGAGACGTGTGGTGTTACGCGAATGGATCGAATAAGCAATGAGTACCTATATAAGAGGGAGTCTGAAAGTGACGCTGGGGACTGAAAAGTTGTGTGGGAATGGTTGTTATGGTATGAGCATGTTAGGCGGAGGAATGAGGAAAATGTTGTCGGGAATGTTTTAATACTCAAAACTTTAGAACTAGAGGAAGACCTAAGAAACGATGGATAGATTGTGCGAAAGATGATATGGCTAGAAAAGGAGTGACTACCGAGATGCCGATTAATAGTGTGGAAGTAAAAGACATGTTGCGCCGTCCCAAATAAATTGGGATAACCGCAGGAGAGTAATGATGATGATGACATAAATACGAGTGAGCAGGTAAAATTATTTAAGGGTCCAATTATTAAAAGTGAAATAGAACACAGCTCTTAAAAATAAACCACGTTTAATACACACGTGATAAAAAAAAATATATATCTCGTACAAAATAATGATTATTATTTCTTTATGTACGTAGATACTGAATGTACTATTTGGCGTTGTTTACAAATGGTTATAACATTTACTGCGTTTTTTCTACTTGCACAAGTAGAACTTGCGTGCAAGACAATATGGTATAACTTGCGCAAGTTGCAATCTTGGAAATTTTTGCACAAGGTGTATTGTACTTGTAGTCCAAAAAAGTCAAAGTACTTGCAGGATAAAAATGCTGCAAAAAGACTTTTGGGCAGGCAAAAAGAGGTTTTATAATAATATCGTTTAGTTTTGCTGATCACAGTCACAAGTAAAGACTTGCTGTATGGAATCTTAGAGCAGATTAACATCTCTTGCAGGACGGCTAAGTTCTGCAGACATCGAGTAGTATCAGAAAGATCCGTCAATATACTGATGTAGATACCGCGAGGCTGGTCTATTTTAGCTATTTTCATAGTATTATGTCTTACGGTATTTTACTTTGGGGACGTGCTGCAGACATCGAGTCTATTTTTATTCTGCAGAAAAGAGCTATCAGAGCCATTTATAATCTTCGTAGGCGCGATTCTCTAAGGGAACGGTTTAAGCTTATTAACATCATGACTGTACCTTGTCAATATATCTATGGAAACATCATGTATGCAAGGTAAAATCTACATCTTTTTAGTAAAAGAGGTGAAAGACACAATTATTTCACTAGAAATAGGGACCAATTAGTTCAACCAGGTTTCAGGCTGGCTAAAGTAGATTCATCTTTCATGGGGTACTGTTTAAAATGTTACAATAAAATACCTCCCAACATTCTTGAACTTAATGAAACAAAATTTAAATCCTGTATAAAACGCACACTATGCAGCCAATATTATAAATTGGGAGATTACATCACTGATAAAAACGCTTGGGTCAATGTTAATCCTGCTCCCCAAGGGCGTATCACCTAATTCATTAGACTTCTTAAAAAACTGTTGGAGCTGCGGAAGATCAACAACAAAAAAACTATATTTGCATTGTACAAATTCAATTTCTTAATATTGTATAATTGCTTAGCACATATGTGAGTACTATGTACCTAATATAAAGCGACCATTTACTGGGTACGTCTTTCATTGACTTGAATGTGCTTTGGCGGCTGAGAGTATGTCATGCTCACTTTAATGTCTCGCTGATGGTGGCGTGTGTGTTGGATCATTTAGCTGCCTTCAAAATGGTTGAGCTGAATGGTGCTAATCCATGCGTCATGTTCGTGAACGGGCGCTGTCAGTAGAGACTGGTCATCTCTTAGCAGCCATGGCTTGTTTTAATTTAATTTTTGATCTTTTTTTTACATATTTTATATCGGATGCTTTCACCGTTCTGCATCGTTCTCACGTGTATAATAATAATTATGAATTATGTAACCAATATTTTGTAAACATATTTTGTTTAAAAGAGTGCCCTTGCCCGTTCTTCTCCATAGGTACCAACTGCTTTGGAATGGGCAACTAGCTTCATCTTTCTGACTGACCGACCCCCTTGACAATTCAAAAGTGCCTGTAATTGGTTTATTTGAAATAAATACTTTGAGTTTGAGTTTGAGTTTAGACAAAATTACTAGTTTTTATTCTATCTTCTGACACGAGAAAAAATATCTGTAAAACGTTTTTCATTCATCAATGTCAGAATGTCATTGTTAAATGTCAGTGCCAATGTCAAAGCTTTCATAATTATATATGTTCATATCTACGTCACTAACTACTCTGGTGGACCACTTTTGTGTGTGTGTTATGTAATAATAATAACAATATATAATAATATAATATCCTTGGACATTTCACACAACGCCATATAGTCCCAAGCTAAGCAACCTAATGCTTGTGTTATGGTAACGAGATGGCTGATAAACTACTTATATACATTTTTTTTTGTAAATACATACATTTTATAGATAGAAAAACACCCAGACCCGTAACAAATACTTGCAGGTCATACAAATATTTGTTCCGTGCGGCAATCGAACCCGCGACATGTAATGTACAGGGCATATGCAATATTTCTTAGAACCGAGTCTTAGGTATTTAAGAGTTATTTACATCACTTCGAAACCCTAAAGAGTGGAAATTATTGTAAACTAATACCTACGTAAAGACCTAAAAGTACATTTGTATATGTCACAGATTTGCTTAATTAGCTGTTTTTCAAAACCGCTAGCTGTTTTACAAAACCGCTAGCTGTTTTACAAAACAGCTCCGTTATGTAAAACAGGTGGACAACATTTCGCTGTATTGACAACGCGTTTAGACGTAATGCAGAATGGTTTATATGCAGTCACAATACGTTAGGTGTGACTTTAAATGCCGAGGTCTCTATAACTAAGTTACTTTCACTTTAGTTTAGGTTAGAACTGTAACCAACCGCATTATAATTATTAGGTATGAGAAACAGGTTGAAAAGGAAAGAAGGCACCTAATCGTTAACCCGATACATTGATAAATACAAAACGTATATGCAATTCTGCGTGTTTAAGCTCAGTAGTTAAGGAAAATCGCTAAACGTCGTTCAGCTGTTTTGTGTCGCTGTTCTGTAAAACAGCTAGCAGTTATGTAAAACAGCATTCGACAATCCATCTGCAAATAAAGACACTAAGTCATATTCATGAAGTAAAAGTGTCGTTGTTGTATGTTGTAGTGTTGCATTCTCAATAAGAGATTAACCTAACTTAATTTTTTCAAACATAACACCGCAGAACTGCAGTTGTTCTACCACTAGCACGCACGCCACGCCATAGATTTCATTACTTGAAATTTTTTTTCTAAGACCAGATGATGACTGTGACGGATTTTGAAATCAGAATAATCCTTCACGTTGTAAGTGTCATCAATGTAAAACATGGTAACCATGAATTCAGTACTTGATTGATTAAAGAAAAAATACTGTTTCATAAAAAATTGCAATATCTACAGCGTCAAAATTTCGGAATTCGTCAAAAAACGAAAATACAAAACCTAAGACACCGACTTCCGAAATTAAGATTATTTATTTTTCACTTCGCAGTGTTTTTTTGGAAGTCATTAGTTTTTTTTATTTGTATTTAAAAAAAAAAATAATTGACGGTGGATCTAGAATTAGGAAAAAGTTTGCCTGTCGACGCCCCTCACACCGTGTGTAACCCATTTCAGACTTGTTCTAACCTTGCATCTTTGGCCCACAGCACGGCAACGCGACGACCTCAAGCGAGACGTCGGTGGGGACGAACACGGCAACCGCCGCGCCCTCCGCCGGCCCCAGCAAGGGCCCGCCGCCGGCCGCCAAGTTCCGCCACGGTCTGCTGCAGCTCATGATACACACGATCGATCCCATGCATGACGGTGAGTTAGGTATGCACGCAGCTTTGCCTACACTCTACACTATGCTAAGTTCTGTTTTGGGTAATTAATGATAAATTTCGAAACTGAATTGAAACTCAATTCCCATGTTGCTTTCCTAAAATTATTATTAAACACTCTAATACAATGGTACACCTCTTTTTGTGAACCTCAAATTATTTTTTTTGAGGGTGGGTAATCATCAAATGACTCCTCCCGCTCTGGGTGGAGCGGAAGGGAGTATCAGACTCTTACTGTTTAAACCTATCCATGTTCCATCCTTAGCCCTTTATGTTCCGGGGTAGCGGTAACCCTATCGGACAATCCCACTTACCCGGCAGGCTCACATAAATACTTAATAGCCAAATCAATGCGACTTTTTCTTAAAGTTTTCCGCCCGACTAGGTGCACACAACGTCCCGACGTCAACTGTTGGGTAGTAGCCCAAGTGACACAACACCCATCTGGTCACAGACCCTTTTCTAAGGAGAATGAGGGCCTTTACACCCTACTCCTCATACTCCTTAAATGATTTTTCAAACCCCATGAAAGAAACCCTTCCAAATGATCAAAGTTGACATAAATGAAGTCTGTTTTATTTATTTATTTAAAGACTTTGGAAGACTTACAGCTAAATACAATGGTCATAGATTTATATAATAGTTAAACTAATAATTACGTTCAACAGATTTAAAAGGTCCCAGTATTCTTCTTCTTCTTCCTGCTCTATATTACCTTTACCATATTACGCATCGGATTACGGATTAGCGCATTATATTTTTCCTACCATTTAATTTTCTCCATTCTAAATTCTACTTTGAAACTTAAAGTAATTTTTCAAAAAAAATACCGTAATGTTGTGCCTGTGTTGTGTCTTTGATGGTACTAAATCATTCATCTTCAACACTTTAAGAAATAGAAATCAATGTTCGATTTAAAGAACAAAACTCATAAGTTTTAAACTGCTCTTCCCAGTTATTAAGACACGAGGCCTGCTATCGTTAAGTCTGTCAAAACATTCACATCAAAATGAATACACATAAACAACTCGACCCCAACCACACTTAAAAACTCACTTGAACAATAAAATTCCAATTCCCCGATTCCTTACAAAATTCGAACCCACTTAGCCCACAGAATTGTATAAAAAAATTCAATTTACCACCAATTACCTAAAGTTAACATCATAACAACTGCCTTACGTGAGCAAGTCTCGCCACGCAACCATAATAATTACGACAACAATCAATTAATAAAAAAAAACATTTTTCATCCGTGTGTCGCTTGCATTACTCACATAAGTCAGGAAAATTGTTATACCAATATTTTACTAATGGTACAAAAACGGATCCCGACGGCAGTTGGTACTTAAACGGATCTAAATTGGGTCAAATAAAGGAGAACGCTCGTACCGGATGTCACAAGGAGGTACGCACTGCGCTTTGCAATCACTAACGCTACGACTGCTGAAATTTAGAGTTCCTGATACTTCAATGGAGCTTTGAAATTACCCTCAAAGGAGCCCATTTGTTATATAATTTGGGTCAAATAAGATGTAAGGAGCTTGTATCGATGCAACAATAGAATCCTGCTTGATTCGTGTGCTGTTAGAAGCACAAGCATCGGTCATACATATTATGTAACATTGCAATATTGTACGTTTTCATATTAATTGTGTTGTTTGTGATTGTTTTTTTAGGTATATTAACATGTGTATATTATTCCGGAATTTAAAAACAAAGCAATGAATATTATGAGGTACGTACCGTAAGCATCAAGTTATACCACACTGTCAAATGTCTCCAAATGATTTTAAACCTTAAAACGTTTAAACTAAAGTTCAAAATCGATTGAGAAAATTTGATAGTTTGTGGTAACTTGATGTGCTAGCGACTGTACAAACGTACTTTGTGGTCGCGGAAAATCAAACCATAGATAAGTTGAAACAATATTAAATTTAACCGTTGCTAGAAGTGCATATAATAACGATGAAGAAGAAAATAAAGGAACTTCAATAGCTAGCACAAGTTTATTTATGAAACGGAGTCGTAAAGATCTTACAATAAAGTCCTGATTTGCAAGTCAACTACCCGATTTCTCAAACTCTATTTTAGCAATGATTAATGCCCACGAAATTAAAAAAAACGTATGAACTTCGCGGGCTACACAGGTACATAGGCATAACCTATGACATTGGCTGTTTTAGTCCCTAAACCTAATAAATATAAGATCTAATAAAGCCATTGTAAATTGCAACAACCTCACTACCATCTATCACATTGATGGATGGATAGCCGAGCATTCCATGTTTACTTAGACATGGTCTTACAAACCAACCATTAGGTTTGCGTGAGACACATAATTTATACTAGTGACTAACCAGCGATTTTAAACGTGTAAATCTAATCTATTGAAACAAGATCTGAGTGGGTTTTGTTGTGTTTTTTTCATAGATAAATAGATCTTCCTTTTTCTTTATTATAACTATAAACTGTTTGAGAAACAATCATTTTGTGGTAAACAAAAAAACTTTGAGTAACACTAGCCAACTTT
The DNA here is from genome assembly GCA_951799385.1 of Hyppa rectilinea. NCBI lineage: Eukaryota > Metazoa > Arthropoda > Insecta > Lepidoptera > Noctuidae > Hyppa > Hyppa rectilinea. The sequence continues at coordinate 14,989,254 of OX637318.1, read as the reverse complement.
AAAGTTTTGTCACAGTAAAATATTTTAGACATACATCTATATCTATACTAATATTATAAAGAGGAAAACTTTGTTTGTTTGTTTGTTTGGTTGTAATGAATAGGCTCAAAAACTACTGAACCGATTTTAAAAATTCTTTCACCGTTGGAAAGCTTAGTTTTCTAGGAGTAACATAGGCTACTTTTTATCCCGGGAAAAATAACGGGTCCCACGGGAAAGACCACGGGAGCGAAGCCGCGGGCAAAGTGCTAGTCTACATATATAAAGAGGAAAGATTTGATTGTTTGCTTTTTGTTTGCATTTGATCGGCTCCGAAATTACTGAACGGATTTGAAAAAATATTTCACTGTTGAGAAGGTACAGTCACGAGCACCAATATGTATACACTTAGAAACATTCAAAAGCGATTTTCTCGTGGAATAACAATAAGTTTGTGATAATAAAACATATTAGTATGGGTGCCCAAATACGTTGTCCATAAGAATATAAAATTAAAACAAATGCAAAAGGCGAAAATCACTTTTTAAAGTTGCTCAGTGTATACATATTGGTGCTCGTGACTGTACACTATCCCCGGGTAACAAAGATTAAAAAGAAATAGGGATCGTCACTAAAACTCCAATAACGTAACATTTTCCGTCATCCACGTAGGCGAAGACACGGGCAGAAGCTAATGCATACATAAATATATTAATACAAAAACATACGTAGGTTTCTACCTACTACCTAGTTTCTACTAGAATACGCTACCTGCTATGCTCCTAGTTATTTTATAGTAGGTTGTTTTTTTTTTTTAAGGCTGGGAAATCATCCAATGACTGCTTCCGCTCTGCTGGGTTAACACAAATGATACTTTTTATTCCGGTACTACGTTCCCATGGTATAATTTCGGATACCCTCGCAGGCGAAACCACTGGCAGCATCTAGTTCTACATATTCTGACCGAGCGTATCATAGGTCACCGCATAATCTACAGTGTAGTCTATCAGCAGAACTAATTACAAATAGCGACTATGCCAGGCTATCTGCCCATCAGAAGGCAAGATTGCCTATCTTCCCATCAGTAGGCAATATTGCCTGTCTGGCACGCAATGTGAGCTATACCGCAGTACGCCAACGTCTGTGGGGGATACTTTGTCTTGTCTTGCAGGTGACTGCGAAACACGCAAGTGTAGTGTCACGTATGTAATTTTTTTTTATAGAGATTGGTAGAATATTTGATCCAAATTTAGATATTTAGCATACCGTAACAGAACATCACGTCTATAATACACAAAGGTACAGAACATCACGTCTATAATACACAAAGGTTTAGGCAGAGGTGTACTTGTGCTACCCCGGAACATAAAGGGCTACGGAAGGAACCTGGATGGGTTTTAGTCAGTAAGAGTCTGACACTCCCTTCCGCTCCACCCAGAGCGGGAGCAGTCATTGGATGATTTCCCAGCCTTACAAAAAAAAAAAGGGATAGCTTGATGTGCTGGCGTCTGTACAACGTCCTACCTATCGGTGTAGGACGTTGGCGCAGCTGGATTGTGACAGTCCTACCTTCATCCTCCTTCTGCGAAAAAGTCTACGTCTGCGAAGAGGTATACTTTTAATATCACCCACATTTCGCCAGTTATGTTGAAGTCCCATGTAATAGAGTGTGACCCTATTGCCATCGACCAGACACAAATCCACGCTCCAAGCTCCTACCGAGAAATCTTATATTGAAAAATTCAATAACACTTCTGATATTTCTTATCATCTACATATTTTTAAGTTTTAGTTAACAACGTTTTGAATTTCATTTTTGTAAATACGTAAGTTTTATATAATGAAGAATCTAAAACTAGAACCGAAAAATACAATTGTAACCCATAGTCGACCCGTCACTATTATTTAGTTTTTAAAAAAAAAAACACTTTTTAAATTTCGGTGTTAGGATTTATTTGATAATTCCAAATAGTCCTATTCATGAGTATTGTCCGCGTTTTCATTTATGGTCGTATTGTTTTCTCCTCATTGTATATATATATATTTAAAATATATGATATATAATATAAATTGCTTGTTTATGATAATTTTGTACGTCATATATAATGGCAAACATAGTGCACATATTTCGAGACAATACAGTATCTGTAACCATACCTCTATTTAACAAAATAAATGATTGATAGATTGATATTTTAATATATTTATTACTATTATTTGTAGGTTCCATCCATTGTCTCCGTGATGGCTTAATGAAGTACATAAATCGTTTATGTTAGGAGCGGTTACAGGCAGCTTGCAAGACTCTAGCATGAATGTATACAAGCCTTGTACGGGCAAGTTGTCTATTATACAAACAGTGACTATACAGTGTGTAAGGTTAAGCGAGGGACATACTTTCAGGGGGTACTATACTCATGAAAATTAACAACTTTGACGATGAAACTATAGCTGAAATTATGAAAAAAAAACAGCTGTTCAGTATATTTATGTTTGCCGGGTAAGTGGGATTGTCCGAAAGGAAGTAAAATCCGGAACATAAAGGGCTAAGGAAGGAACATGAATGGGTTTTAGTCAGCAAGAGTCTGACACTCCCTTCCGCCCCACCCAGAGCGGGAGAAGTTCTTTGATGATTTCCCAACCTTAAAAAAAAAGTACATTTATGTTCGCATTTGTCAAAATGTATGGAACAGCTGATATAATTTTTTTTCATATTTCAAAGTTGGTCCCATGGACAAAGTTGTTGATTTCCTTGAGTACTATACAACCTAAAGGTATGTCCCTCGTTTAACCTAACACACTGTATTCATAGCTGATATTTCTATTGTGAAGTCAGTGTGACATGTCCTAAATTTAGTTCTCACTACTGCCCAACCATAAACATACATAGTGGTGTTAGTAAAGGCGGAAACAGACTTCTAACATGCGACGCGATGGTGTGACCACAATGATTGTCTTACGTAGCAAATACTTTGCCAATGGTATGCTGTAACTTTTATGTTCCTATATTTAGAATTGAAGAGAAGATAAACAAGACTGAGCAGCAATTACTGACACGCTCGGGATTTAGTAACTTTACGTACTTAAAAGTGTTATAGTATCCACTTAGTACTTTTAGTTACTAAGCCCCGCAGGTGTTGATTCATCTGACAAGAAAAAGAAGATTGAAGATTTTCATCGCTGGAGTGAGGAAGTGCTAGTTTAACAATATTTTTAATACATCGAAAATACATCGTTCTGTATCTCTTTAATCATTGAACATGACAGATGTAGAACTATTTATGTTTTAAATATCGCACACGCGGTGCTACAACGTCATAAATACTAAATAGCGTAAGCATAATCAGCCTATAATGTTCCCACTGACGGGACACAGGCTTCCTCTCTTCGAAAATTTGTAAAATGAGTTCTTGATCACAAATTATGTCAAACATGCGTCTACATCCGGTCTCGCAATATCATAAACTAGCTTCCGCCCGCGGCTTCTCCCGCATAATATGTCGACAAATTATACACATAAACCTTCCTCTTGAATCACTCTATCTATTAAAAAAACTGCATGAAAATCCGTTGCGTAGTTTTAAAGATTTAAGCATACATAGGGATATAGGGACAGAGAAAGCGACTTTGTCGTATACTATGTAGTGATATAACTCTTAAAATGTCCCACTGAGAGCGTAAGCTGTTTTGGCGTCAATTTAATAAATCAACAACATTTAAATGTATCTCCTGAAAAAAACGTTTTTTGTTACTTATGACGTTGTTGCAGTGTGCGATATGTTTAGCGTTAAACGTAGGTATTCAGCGGCGCAAGCTAGCCTTAGTGATGCTTTAACGTGTTGTACCTAAATCTGTGATGATGATGATTTGATGCAACTGTTCGGGCGTCTCCGGTAATCGTCTGCGGCGGCGACTCGAGGACCATCGACCACTTTGCAACCGATCTCCATCAACGGCACACGCACGCACTCTTTAGCATTGCCAATCTATGTATTTTCAAACCTATTGGGAATATAATTATCATAAACTACAGTCCACTATTTTAATTTAAAGTTCTGAGATAGGTCCCTCACATTATGGTCCTTCGAGCCGGATTTTCTTTGTCGACACTCTCGCGCCATCCTATCTTCTTAGCATGACGGGCGTTGCTGGGCGGATACTGTAAGTGGAGAAAGCTCAAACGGCGCAAATATAACAACCTTATTTGGAGCTATATGTTTGAGGCTTTTGGGGTTGAAAAGCTAGGGCCGTCGGGTCCGAGTGCTCATCGAGTATTTCGGGATATCGCCCAGCGTTTGATTGACTCTACACGTGACCAGAGGGTTGGTAAATAATTAAGTCAAAGAATTAGCATGGCCATCCAACGTGGCAACGCTGGCAGTCTTTTAGTCACATTTTTTTATGCCCAATGAGCTTTTCCCTTTGTATACTTGTACGTATATAATAATATATTTTAATTTTAGCTTGTACATTGTGTCTAAGATTTTTTTTTTTAAGGCTGCGAAATCATTCATATTTACTGCTCCCGCTCTGGGTGGAGCGGAAGGGAGTGTCAGACTCTTACTGACTAAAACCCATCCATAGTGTACAAATAAATGTGTGTATGTAATTGGGTATTTAAAAGGGTAGTCAATAACGTGACTTTTATGAAATTGTCAAAACGCGGAATGTGTACGTGATTTGTATGAAATATAACAATGTGACTTCACAGATTTTCAGAATCAAATAGAAGACTTATTAGCATTAAATGCAATTTTACAATTGATGTCTTCGCATAATATTCAATTTCTGTACAGTGATGGACGTTTTTAAGACGAGCGGTCTTCTATGTGATTTCATATTTTATTCTTGACCGTGTCAAATAGTCAATCAATTAAATATATTTGCTTTGCCTTATTCAAGACTAAAACCGCGCGATGTGTTACAAATCTGTTCGCACCTCTACTACCTGTCCTAATATTACCGTTTTAGCTTACACCAACGCAAGTTTGCTATACACAGGGTGTAGGTGGGTCAACGCCGCATTTCTAATTTTAACCGTAAAGTTATTTTGGTCTGGTTTACCTGAATGAGTGGCGGAATAGGAACGTAGGCATTAATATGGTTATTACTTAGGTACATATTTATAAGTACCGCCCGTTGCCCGTTTAGCTCGTTGGTATAGTAGTCACAAGCCCGACAGCTGAGGGTCCTGGGTTCGATTCCCGGGTCGGACAAAGTGTTATTTTGGGTTTTTCTATTAGGAATTTCTAATTCGGTTAAGTTTTTACGCTAAAATGGCTGAATGGATTCAGATGAGCATATGGATAGACCATGACCCAGGTTACCACATAGGAGTTTTATCTCGGTGATACGTTCCCGTGAGTAAAAGCTATTTATTAAACGTATATTGATAAAACATAATTATTTTTGGTCCATTCACAAAATATTTAATTTAAAACTTTAATATTACCTACCAACACCACATAATTAACCCAACTTCTGATCAATGTAACTGACCGCCGTTAGAACTCGCTATAATCAACCATAGATACACATACAAATAATTAATAATTACCAAAGGATAATTTACACCTCTGATAAATATTAACCATAAATTTTAAAAGGTCGTAAAAGGTACTTTTGGTAAAATTTCGAACTCATGGCTGCAGAGGCAATTTTTCAAGGTCTTGGATTCAACCTTCAGGACCTGTAACTACCACCTCATATAGCTTAAGCTTTTTAATACCTATTACTTCAGTGTGAGAATGAGAGGGAGCTATACAGGACGTGTGGTTCCATCTCTTTCCCACTGGAAGATTTTTTTTTCGAACATAATAAATAGCAATGGATTAGCCCTTCACATATAACGCAATGGAACGCAATATTCTTAAAAACCATGCAGATTGAGATTGGTAGTGTGTTACGCAATTAGGGTGCAGTAGCTATTCTGTAAAAATTTCACCATGAAAAAGGTGGGTGAAATGTCAATTACATTTTTAATACTAGATTTTTGGTAATAAATTACATATATAGGTGATATTCTTTATTTTAAAAAAACTGCAAAAATATCGGTATAACTTTCCCGAAATATTTTTTAAGAGTGACTTAAGTACTATATATATTTTTTAATTTTATAAAAAACTACAAACATATCTGAATAACCTTCCCGAAATATTTTCTTTTAAGAGTGACTTATATATAATATATTTAAATAAATAAATGAACTCCTTGTTTTCATTTGGACGCCATCTGCTACGATCCTCAAAATACTGACTCCTTTTGCATCGTTTGCATATATACATGATGTTATACGCGCAAGGCGAGCGACTTATTTAATTCCCAAAATCTTTAAACTTTTCAAAAACCTAAACAAAAACCCTGATTAAACGAATATCCACAACAAATAGGATCGTGTAACGTAAACTCGGAATGCACGCTCAATATTACCAATGGAAAATGTTGCCTCAAATAATTTAAGCAATATGATCCTTATTACACAGCCTGTATGGAAATTGAAACAGACCCCGAAAATCGTCAGTACACACGGAGCGACGTTGTTGACCCCACCTTGACCGAAAAGGCGCTAAGGTATCGATTCAACTGTTTTCATAGGGCACACAAACACTCGGTGTTAGTAACACTTTGTTCAGAGCAGGGTTATTCTACAACTCGATGTTATTTTGACAAAGTATAATTTTTGGAGTCTTCACTGCATAGTATAAAACAAAGTCGCTTTCCCTGCCCCTATAACCCTATGTATGCTTAAATCTTTAAAACTACGCAACGGATTTTGATGCGGTTTTTTTTAAATAGATAGAGTGATTGAAGACGAAGGTTAAATAATTTGTCGACATATTATGCGGGCGAAGCCGCGGGCGGAAGCTAGTTACCCTATAAAAAGCTTACAGTGTATTCACTAAATTAAAATAATGATAATATAATCATATTATAGCTAAATATTCATAATATTTATACCCTATTTATTATTATTGTTTTAACGATAAGAATAGAATCGCGGCAATTATTAGATTTATTTGTCAATTGTAGCCCGGAGTCTGGATTTGTGACCGGCTGATTTCAATAGGCTCGGCTCTTATGTGACTTAAACATAACTAGTGTAATGTGAGTGTACTTTAAATACACCTCTACACCCTTCAGGGAAAAAAAGTCGTTATCTTATCTTTTGTTTCTAACTTTAATTATAAATATCAACATTGCCCACAACTCCTCTCGTGTCAGCATTTTTTAATTCTACCTGGGTACTCTTTTAATATTGGATAAAATCCGGGGTACCCTTTATGTGTGTGCAAAATTTTGCCCAGTTTTTTTTATAATTTTAATAATTAACCGTCGCGTTCAATATAGTAAGTTTTTATACATATGAAATAATATTTTATAAAATCACGCCCCAAATGAAAATATCATGGTTATTTTAAATATTTTGGAACGAAGTTTCTAACGCGGCTTGCGGTAGGAGTTGGTTGCCAGAAATCGTCACGTAACGAGAAAGCGTTATACCCCATCCATGCAAGTTTTTTTCTATTGAATATATATGAATTAGATAAAAATAACAATGCCGGGAGCAAAAGTTTTTTTTTGTTACAAATCATACGTACTTAATTCTTTTGTTTTTTTTTGTTTTAATAAGGTGTTAAAAAATTTACTCTGAGAATTTCGTGGGAGCATTGTACTCATCGTTACGAACAACTTCTACCATAACATTTTATTAAGTCACGTGTGCATAAATGTATGGAACAGCTCATATTTTGTTCGCGATTTCAGGGTTCATCCCATAGTAAAAGTTGTTCGTAACGATGAGTACAATGCCCCCACGAAATTCTTAGAGTTAATTTTTTAACACCTTAGGTATATGTATAATTGAGTTTAATAAAGTTTGTTTGTGTTTGTGTATGTTTGTAGTCTTTCTGTGCAAGTACCAATAAATATTTTTTATTTTTTTACCCTTTCTGAACATAATAGATAAAACGTTTTGTAAAGTTGCAGAATTGCCCATCTTATAGTCCAATATCTTTACCTACAGACGCCAGACCGTGTACATTATTGTTCGCTACACAACATCTTCTTATTAAACTGATGGTAGAGAAATAAAATTCCTGCTCCGCTGAAAGTAATATCAGTGCCTTCTGACATTATATTGTGAGAATAAAATTGCTGTTTTTAGTATGCATCATTTTATTTTTTAATTAAGTTTGTTTGAAAGGCGGATTGCACTTCATTTTGTTTGTAATGTCCCACAGATATTTTTAGTTTTACGCGTAACTCATCAACATTTTTTTTTGTAGTTTTGACGTTCTAAGTGTGTTTCATGTGCCCAACTGAAATTAATTGATTTTTACTTTTGAGTTTGGAATACAAACTATATAATAATTTGTTTACATATTATGTTAATAGTAGTCGTGCTAAAAAATGCTTAGTTTATAAGTTCTTATTAAGCCCTGGCTGAAGGCCGGTTTAGCAGAAGATCTTCGGTTGAACTGTGAGTTGCCATTTAAAAAAATAGTAGTAAAAAAATAATATATTTATAAGTATGAGTAAGAATGGACATTAGATTTAAATTACTCTAGGTATGTACGTATATAGAATTAACCTCCATCCTTTTTTAATAATAAAGTATCCTAAACAACACCAAGGACTTCTTTAACTATCCCGCCCCCTCGCACTTTAAAATTCCCCTGTCGAAGTGGCGATAAGCCGGCCAAAGAAGTGGCTTCCCCCTTCTGACAGCGGATGATGTGGGTTGAAAAATATACGCATAAGTAAGCAGGTTTCGTAAATTTAGCTTCGTATGACGTATTTTCACATTTTTTACCTCGTGGTGCACGACACATCAAAAAACAAAGTTAGTAAAAATCTATACTAATATTATAAAGAGGAAAACTTTGTTTGTTTGTTTGGTTGTAATGAATAGGCTCAAAAACTACTGGACCGATTTTAAAAATTATTTCACCGTTGGAAAGCTTAGTTTTCTAGGAGTAGCATAGGCTACTTTTTATCCCGGGAAAAATAACGATCCCACGGGAAAGACCACGGGAGCGAAGCCGCGGGCAAAGTGCTAGTAATAAATAAAATTATGTTATAATTGGAGTATTTGAAAAGTACCGATTTTTAAATGTAAATTGGAACGTATTAGCTTTGATCAGTATCATATTTAAGTAAATGATCATTGGATTATGGAGAATTTAGATTTTTACTCAAGCGCATACTTGAGATTTGCTACTTTTCTCAAATCAGAAACCGGAATAATCGCTCTGAGTACGCCTGATTACTGAAACTTAGCGTAGGATTTTTTAAATCTTTTTACATACATAACAGCACGAACGGAGGAGCACGTGGCTACGTAAAAACAGGCGTACGAATAGATCCATCAGGTTAAGCTACACTTGGCGGGGTTGGTCCGGTGGATGGGTGATCATCATTACAAACCGAGACTCCTCCCCGCTTCGGAAAACACGTTACGTCGTTGGTCCCAGCTGCCATCCTTGGACAGTTGCTCGTGACTGAAGTTTGGCCAAGCGTTATTCCTGATGTTACCACTGACGTTTTACAAACGTCATTTAAGACTTGGCTCTAAACGATATTAGATTTAAACTCATTGCGAGACACTTCAAAAGCTAGCAACATTTATATACAAAAATGTACATTTCACTTTAAAACGAAACCGCGTTCTTAATATCAAAATGCAGCGATTAAACTTTAGGAACACGCAAACTAGGTTGGAACTGCAACATACATTGTGCTTGCGGATGTAAATGGGTCAAACAGAAGTACAACGCGCACTAGTTCTGGCTCTCCTCTCGACTAGTTAGGAAACGCCTCAGATAGAATGAGATTATTCCGTAAACTGTTTGTTACTTTATTAAACTCCGCCGCAAATGTTTTGTATGAAGATGCGACCGCAGCCTATTGTTGGCGCTCCAAGATGCGGGATAGTTTTGCTGTGTCAACTACGTGGAACTGAAGAGTTATTGGATATCTCTTGGTGTTCGATTTTCATTATGTTAGGTGAATATTAATAATAGGTACTGCCTGTGTAAGCTTGCTGTAAACACAGTTATAAACCCTTTGAACGCCATGTTCGCATATACGTGACAAGCAAGCGCATGCCCTATACGCCAACGACACAAATAATGTGACAATACCGTGCACTAATAACACGAAATAAACAATTAATTATTTACTTTTGTGTGCGTTTTTATATAATTATTAAACATTTAAGCTCTCGTACGTATTTAATTGTATGAAACAAATTAAAATACACCATGGATATTGGGAAATTCATGATAACAAGAAGAAATAAATTTGGTGCTTCGCGTAGAGAGCACGCGTGGCGTTCAAAAGGTTAAAGATGGATAAAATAGGTACTCTTTGTTAGTACATCGTAATAAATTACAATTATAATAAACTTACGAGGCTTGCCACTCAATGCATATTTTAATGTCTCAAAAAACGTTTCTATTTTTAACCGACTTCAAAAAGGAGGAGGTTCTCAATTCGGATGTTTGTATTTTTTTTTTTTTTATGTTTGTTCGCGCATAGCTCCGTTGCTTGCCAACCGATTTGAAAAATTCTTTTTTTGTTGGAAAGGATATACTTCCCAAATGGTCCCATAAAATTTTTATCGAAATCGAATAAGCGGTTTTTGAAAAATCAACAAAAATCTAAAAAAATCCTACTTAATATATGTGGACGATGTTCTAATAAGTTCCTGTCACTGTAATTTACATACCAGGTAGTGGTATTAAGATTTGGGGGGGGGGGGGGGTTGTGTAGGTAGGTACCACAACTAAAAAGTGAAAAATAAAAACTTTTTTACAAAAAATAAAACCGACTTCCAAAACAAACACTACAAAGTGAAAAATAATTTTGATTTCGGAAGTCGGTGGCAAAAAATGAAAATACAAAACCGAAGACACCGACTTCCGAAATCAAAATTATTTTTCACTTTGTAGTGTTTGTTTTAAGGCCTGAAATTGATTGAAGCAGTATTGTATATTTTATAAAAAACAGGTTTATTCTATCCTCCACTTAAAGACTCCGTTCAGGATTTCATAAGAAACTTTTCCAACAATCCTAAAAAAGATAAGCTCCAATTTTTTTTTTTTACTAATCACCATATGCCAATCCTTACTTCTATTGTCCCCAGGGAAGGTTGATGAGAAAGCGACGCAGTTACATGCGATAGCTTCTCTGAAAGTCCTGCTGGAGGCGACGCGGCCCACCGCTGGAGGAGCCGGCGCGGCGGCGGCGCGGCATTCCGCTGCGGCCGCGCAAGCCAAAGAGACACCTCTCGACCTGCCCAACGGTGGGATCGGGGATGTCCAGTTAGATGCTATAGAAGAGGTGAGAATAAGAATAAGAATAAATTTATTTTGCAAAGATTACAATGTTGATTGGGTTACTAGACCTCATACTAGGATTCTTGTGTTGTGAGATTCAGGGTTCGTCGTTCCGTCGTTTTAAATTTTATTTAAAGATAAGTCAAAGTCTAATATAAGTACATTTTGTTTAATCTAAAATAGGTAGCAAAAAAATCTATGTGTGTGTCAGTTGTAATGTATCGTTTTTATCAGAATACTATATGATTTTGTTTATCATAATATCCATTTTAGATTTTTATTTTATTTATTTTCTTAATATTGTACAGACATAAGTTGTAAAGATCGTTTTTGACCAACTTTTTTCATTAAGCATTTGAGGGCCAACTACCACTTTAAAAAACAGTATTATTTTAATACTACTTCAGTGTGAGAAAGAGTTAACTATACAGGAGGTATAGGTCAATCTCTATCCCGATGTTAAGCAAAATAACATCAATAAACTATTTTCTATTCTTTTGTTTTTTTTATGGTGGTCAGATTATGTTATGAAACTGTATAATATATACATCTTTGAGTGTATACATGAGTGTAATGTAAGAGTTAAGAATTCTGAAAATGTACTTTCATACACCGTTTATTGTCACTGTGATAGTACTGATGTATGTTAAGGTGCTTCAGATATTGGTATTTTTTTGTATTTGTTGGCGTTGGGCGTTTCTTATTCCAGATTCATGATAACCATTCACTGTACCTGAAAATAATAGTGAATCAGTAAATGACATCTCACTTCATCTGTGTTCACGGTGAGATTGTTACTAAATAGATCGGCAGACCTATTGATGATAATGATGTAAGAAACGAAAAGAAAAATGAAATGTAAAGAATAAATGTATTCTTTACATTTGTGAGCTTTTCTGGAAAATTGATCGATTTCAATTGTACAGAGGCCAACACATCAAGCTCCCCAATGTGTCAAATTTCTTTGATAGAATTTCAACTTTATTACAAAAGAATATGGTTCATGTTAAATTGACAGTTTGAGGTAGATTGATGTGCTGGCGTCGGTACATTTTTATAAATTTTTAATGGTAAATATAATAACGATTAATTAATGCGTTTTATCAGATAAACTGTATTTCTATGTTGTGTTTCCGTGTTGCTCCCGTAATCAATTGGATATCCAAATATTTATTCGAACCGAGTTCTCACAGACAACGAATGACAATAGTTATAATTTTCCATTCTTCATAGCCTTTCCATCTGCAACCATTCCATCTTCAAAGCATCTCCCGAAATTACTGCAACAAGATAAAAAAGAGTTTTTTTTTAAATATATTTCTTTCTCGTGTGGTTAGTGACTTAGTGTCAAAGTTTTTATGTTGCCCATGGGCCTCTAACTTAGCTTGCCATGCTGTCATGTCTCTCAGGCATGCCGGTTTCCTCACGATGTTTCCCTTCACCGTTTTTAAGCAAGTGATAATTACACAAGTCACACAAAAAGTCAGGGGTGCGTGCCTTGGGTTCGAACTCGAGACTTATGGAGCGGAAGGGAGTGTCAGACTCTTACTGACTAAAACCCATCCCTTGTTCCTTTCTTAGCCCTTTATGTTCCGGAGTAGCGGTAACCTTTTCGGACAATCACACTTACCCGGCAGGCTTGGCCTTACCAGGACCCTTCATATGCTGACATCTCTTTGGGGCGCGCGTGGAACATGTACGCGCCGTCCGGCACGGGTCTGGTCCTGATCGGGCGGTGAGCTACCCATTACTGACCATCCGCAGGCCTGCGCTTACGATTGCCGGGAGTCGTCACGTGGCTCCTGATGCCCGGGGCGTCTCCCGCGGCGGCTGGGACGGGATGACCTTTCTCTCTCCCATCCCGCCACCTCCTTTGCGAGCGTAAGCTATCGCTGCTCAATACATTTATGAAAATAATCAAGATTGATTGTTTAGGGCTTGGCAGATGCCTAGCCTTTTCCCAACTATGTTAGAGTCAGCTTCCAGTCTAACCGGTTGCAGCTGAATACCAGTATTTTACATTGACTGGCTGTCAGACTTACGGGCTTCTGACTTCCCGTAACGACTGTTATTACGAACTACGAATGACAGCCGTGACCAACGGCTTAACATGTTTTCCAGAGCACGAAGTGGTTTCCGTCTGTAAAGATCACACGCTCACGGACCAACCCCAGCAAGCGTAGCTTAACCTGATGGATCGACCCGTGCGATTCCTGAAGATAATAATTATTACTACTGAAAAGCCCGAACAGAAGAAAACTATCAAAATCGTGCCCAAAATCCTGTCATATCAAGATAAACGCTACCATTGTTCGATGTAAGAGATTTATAGACTTAGCAAGTCCGTCTCTCATTGTGTGGAACGCGGCAAATGATTAATTGCCTCCACGGCCTGAATCATGTTCACAGTAATCCGCTTCGTTGCCTTTGGAGTTTTTGTGGCTAGTAAATCCAATTTTTTGTTCACCTAACAGATTTCTGTTGTTGACCCCGAAAATGTAATGTGCGAACGTGATAGATGTCGCGGTGGCAAGGGAGGGGTGTTGGGTTTTGTTGAAAACAGATGATAATAATAATAATAAATACGTTTTGTGTCCGACATGCCACCGTCAGGTGAGTCCATCAGACAAAATGAGAAGCTTAACCATATAGAAGTTTAAATTTACTTATTAAGGGTAGTTGTCAAAAATGGTAAAGCAAATACGAGGACTACTTTACCTAGGATAGGTATTACTAGAAAGAAGAAGTAAGAAAGAAAATACATTTATTCAGTACCTACAGCCTAAAAAAGTTCATTTTTTATTTTTACTAATATTTTAAATATCAAGTGACTTTGTTTGTTTGTTAAGCTTTTACGTTAATACGGTTGTCCAAGGATATTATTATTATTATTATTATATTATTATTATTCCTACGGGAGCGAGACTTACGCGTGTGAAACCGCGGGGCGCAGCTAGTTGACTACAATATTGTTGCATTACCAACTGTTTAACTAAAGACACACGTCCACGAGCTGCGTCATCACGCACGTAGCCACCCCCACTTACTTTACCCTTGTGTTCCTATTTCACAAAACTAGTAAGTGAGGATGACTAGGTCGTATGCCCTCTACGAAGAAGCATCACTCCATCTAAAGGCTTACCATACATGACCACTTTGAGTGCGCACTTGTACCCGGACCTCATCTGTCCAAAGCACATCTATACCAAAGACCATTCGCCGGACTAATTCTTGAATGAATCACTGGTTATCCGAAAATCTGGTGGTTATCCGATGAACAAATGACAAATAGCTGACAAATATTGACAGTTATTCTGCCGGTAAAACTTTTTTCGGTGGATCGGCCGTTTGTTCAAGATTGACTGATTTCACCAATGGAACTGACCGCGTTCGGGACCTGTCGATGTCAAAAATTCATAGGGAATCGAAAAATATTGTCACTGACAGCTGTTGACGGTTTCATTGGTAAAAGTGGCCTTTAATCTACAAACGGATCTTAGGTGTACGAGTTCTTCGTACAAATGAAGTCCGGTAAAGGTGAGCTCATCAGTTCTATCTTCGGGTTGCCTCACCTCACGAAATTCATCAAGGAGCAGATCATTCACTTTTTTTTTTAAGACTGGGAAATTATCTTATGCCTTCTCCCGCTCTGGGTGGAGCGGAACGGAGTGTCAGATACTGACTAAAATCTATCCATGGTTCCTTCCGTAGCCCTTTATGTTCCGGGGTAGATCATTCACCTTGCTAAACAGTCTCATAATTTCATCCGCATCGGTCTCTACGGCTTCTCTCAGCTTCAACTACGGCATTTGTTTCACCTTATCTATTTGAGTATAACAGGCATACAGTAGGCATTTTTTTGTAACCTTAAGTGATTATGTACCTATTTCAGACTGGTGTGGTTCAACGGGTTTGCTTTCTCTCGCCGAATAGCCCCCACTCTCTCGTACTTGTGTTACTAGTTCACAAACATGGGACAATGGGCCTAATTCGGCAGGGGACCTACCATCGACTGAAGCGGCTGGATTGTTTCCCTGAAATAAATGATATCTTGCAGGACTTTTTACCCTTCCCTTCTTTTCCGCCTGTCTGGTGGAAGATTTCAGCATACTCATCCCACATAGAATAAGTACAGTCAACAGCAAAAATAGATGATCAAAATCAGAAATGCATACTACTAATGAACGGAGTTCACGAATATATGGCAGCTGTACCTACTAATAGTAAATGTTTGGTATAATTTCCAATCACAAACTTTTAAATCACTCTGACACCACAGAGGTCTGACGCGAACTCCGTTATTTAGTATTCAATTTCTGATTTTGATCATTTACTTTTGCTGTTGACTGTACATGTAATAAAATTTTGCGTCCGACTTCTTTGACGTTTTCTACATGAAGCAGACATAAGACTTAATTTTTTAATAAGCATCACCTTTGCACAGACGCCCGCAAATCAAGCTATCCCAAACTGTCAAATTTTCCCAAATGAAAATGAACCTTATATCTTTGTAACAAAGTTGAAAACTATCAAAGAAATTTGACAGAATGGGGTAACTTAATGTGCTGGCCTCTGTACGTATTTTATGTGGCTATATTCTTTTCTGTTTTTTTATAAAATTTGTATTATGTTTCCTATGACGTCTGAAGTCCAAATAATTTCTTCCTGGTGCATTATTATCATTATGAGACTAACAATGGCATAAAATTTGGCGGCTTGCTCTGCGGTAGTGTTAGTTCCAGGATGAGACCACAGGTGGCGCGACGAGACTCTACGAGCGTGGCGAGACGCGACGATGTACTCTTTAGAGAGTACATCGTCATCATCATCTCTCTCTCTCTATCTCTCTCTCTCTATGTTCATAAATGGTTCAATAAATACATCACCAAACGTTAAATTCGCTTCTATCTCCGTGTAAACTTTCATTTTAACTGTCCGCCTAGGTATGTACGCGATTATGAGTTGCTCCTCATAATAGAATGCCAAATTTGGGTCCCCGTGATAGTTTCGACCCAAAACCAAGTTGAATTTATTGTCTTTTAACCTTGGACTGGGCTGTTCCACGCCTTACCGACTAACTTTGAAATAGTTTTCTTTCATTAAGCTAGAATTATGAGCTGTTTTAGTACATTTTTTTTTGTCATGTAAATGACACAAAAAATGTACAATGTGTTATATACACTTTCAACCTTATTTCATTATTTTTTAAACGATGCGAAATTGTTAAAAGTTATATCTTTTACGTGTATTACTATAGCTGATGTTAAAGGGTAATTTTTTGGTTCTCACGTACTTTAGATTTAATGTCGACCACACACCGCCGTTTATACATATACATATATGTAGGTGATGTATATCTGTTTTGTAAACCATGTTTATGGTGAGTGTCCATATGCAGGTTTGCCTATTCGAAGGTACCTTCATTTTTAAATAAAGATAATTTTTATTACAAATGACAATAAAATTACCAGATATTTTCCCATTATTATGTAATACAGGCATAGCAATTTTGTATGAAAAATAACATCTGACAAAACTCCACCTATTTTTAACCAAATATTTAAGTAAAGTTTAAGTGGATATTAAATAACTGTAAAATTTGGCGCCAAATAAAAATGACTACCTACCATAAAAGTTGTACCTACGTACATACATTAGAATTGGCCACCCTGTACATGCAATAGATTGTTGACTCGTTTTTATGTATCTACATGTGTGATGTTCTACAGGGGGCCTAGGCAAAGTCATATTTTCATTAACAAAAACGAAATTAGATAAATCCGAAATATATGGAACTGGCATAAGCTTTCGAAATGTCACGTGATCAATCGTTTTCGATCGCTAAGTGATGGTGCTAGACAATGTCAAATTGTGTAACAAAACTCTATCAATATTTCCATACAAATGCGTTGACATGTGACGTTCTTGGCAATCCGAATCGCTGAGATAACGAATTGTTCGATCAACAATTTTCGAAATCGAATCGACACGGAGCATTTGACTCTCGTTTAGGCCCCCAGGTCTACAAAAAACAAATGAATTACTAGGTCCTTAAAATCCTCAATCTTGTTACAGATTGGAGACCTGGACGAGGACACGACTCCGCTGGACATGTCGTGGCCGTCAGGTTTCCGCAAGCGAATAACGTACTTGTTAGTCGCACCAATTGTCTTCCCGCTCTGGATGACCCTGCCAGACACTAGAACGCCGAAGGGTGAATATTTCATTGATGATTTCTGCATCATCACCAACTTCATCACCATCCTTCAATTCACTTGGGGTTGATACATGTTGCCTTCCTTACCTTAGGTACTTCTCTGGCGATCTTCATCATTATCATCGTCTACTCCATTTGGGAAGGATACAGCTCGGCTGCTCTTCTAAACATTCTATCATCCATCACTTCAATTTTCAATCAAGTTCTAACCAATTCATCAGTAATGTATTCTATGAAAAACCTGCACCTTTTTCTTGTTTAAGTATGGGATTCATCAAATGACTCCTCCAACTGTGGGTGGGCCGGAAGGGAATGTCAGACTCTTACTGACTAAAAGCCAATCATGTTCCTTCCTTAGCCCTTTGTCATCAGGGGCAGCGGTAACCCTTTCGAACAATCCCGCTGACCCGACAACAATCCTTCATCTATACTTTCTTTAGGGTCGCCACAACTTATCTACTCTTTCTTTTGATCAGCCCTCATTTTAGTATTCATCATCATTTGTGCCATATCGCCATGAACATAGTTTTTTTTGTCTTCTTCCATTCTAATAGTCATTCCCACATTGACACTCTTTTTTTTCATGTTTTCTTTCAGCGTCATCATTTGAAACCGTTATCATTTCATTTTATATCCTTTAGATGCAGTAGTAGTTTTCTGTTGCGAAAAAGAGATGGTGTTATTCGTTTTGTATACTTAACTCTATCCCTTTCTTGCAGTGAAAAAATGATTATTCCCACGAAGAGGCCTCGGCATCCACTGCTGGAGCTGTGATTCCGTGTTCTATGTACCATTATAACTTAAGACGTTATTTAACAACTCCATTTTCTTTTTCAGGGAAAAGATTTTTCCCAGTAACATTTATAGGGTCAATAGTTTGGATAGCTTTCTTCTCGTACCTGATGGTGTGGTGGGCGAACGTGGCGGGGGCGACGGCTCACGTGCCTCCTGAGGTGATGGGGCTGACGCTCCTGGCTGCGGGGACTTCGGTGCCTGACCTCATCACGTCTGTGATCGTCGCTAGAAAGGGGTTCGGAGACATGGCGGTGTCCAGCTCTGTCGGCAGCAATATTTTTGATGTTACTGTTGGGTGAGTGTATAGCTATTCTATTGCATATGTATACTTTTAGCGCCTGCAGGTTAAATGTGTTGAAAAAAATATCTATACAGTGTTAGATATCGAAAACCATGTAGTTTTAATGAGATAGCGTCAGGTTAACCCGCGAAATAAAAATTTTCATAGGTTTTTTGGGTCAGTTTTAGTAGCAATACGTATTTACTGAACTGTAACCATAAGAGGTGAAGTTTTTGCTCAAGTAGGTAAGGATATTGTAACAGTCTAGAATATTTTTATAATTAAGTAGGCACTGTAGACCGACTAACACCTATTATAAGTATAATTTAATGATACTTCACAAGGGGAAAGGGATGGAGCTATATGTCCTGTATAGTTCCGTCTCATTCTCACACTGAAGTAATATTAAAATAGTAGATACTGCCATATAAGGTGGTGGTTCAGATCCTGAAGGAAAAAAGGGTGCAAGTGCAATATCTAAAACTAATGAAAATTCCGTTAAAATCTGTGGTAAATTATCAAACATTCAAATAACTAAAACTAGGTAGCTAATTTATTCTGTCAAAATCTCGCCGTTAAAACTTAAGTGAAGAGAGCTTTAAGTGAGCTTTTAATATTGAAAATCCCTATCATCAGTTGGAATGACAGCTAACTGCAAGATCACTGCGCCTACTCAAACTTAAACTCAAAGCATTTATTTCAAATAAACCAATTACAGGCGCTTTTAAATGGTCTAGGGGTCGATCAGTGAGCTTTTAATATTGAAAATCCCTATCAGCATCAGTTGGAATGACAGCTAACTGCAAGATCACTGCGCCTACTCAAACTCAAAGCATTTATTTCAAATAAACCAATTACAGGCGCTTTTAAATGGTCTAGGGGTCGATCAGTGAGCTTTTAATATTGGAAATCCCTATCAGCATCAGTTGGAATGACAGCTAACTGCAAGATCACTGCGCCTACTCAAACTCAAAGCATTTATTTCAAATAAACCAATTACAGGCGCTTTTAAATGGTCTAGGGGTCAATCAGTCAGAAAGATGAGAGAAGAACGGACAAGAAACTCCACGGACCCACTTTTTTAAATCAAAATATGGTTACAAAACCGTACCTACGTTTTCACTGTGAGTTTTTTACAGAGTCGACCGGCAGGTTCTCAGTTTTAAACAGTGAAATACAAAAAAACATCATACACACATAACCCCCATAATTCCCGACGGGATAGGAAGAGGTGTAACTAAAGAATACTCACATTTCGCCAGTCATGTTTTAATAGTGAATTATTCCCCTGAAATTAACAAAACAACACCAAGAACAATAAAACATGAAATTAAACTTAATTCAGCATAACTTCGGATTCTCTAGTTTTCAACACTGCAGTTCTGCGCCCCGAGAGACAGAGACTATTTGGGATATTATTTCCGCTATTGCAGCTGAAACTGATATTTTAGCGGCATTTCTCTCAGTTGAATACTCGAAGGCATTCTTTAGTGAAGCTTAAGCATATTTCGTGTAAGCGGGATTGTCCGAAAGGGTTACCGCTACCCCGGAACATAAAGGGCTAAGGAAGGAACATGGATGGGTTTTAGTCAGTAAGAGTCTGACACTCCCTTCTACTCCACCCAGAGAGGGAGGAGTCATTTGATGATTTCCCACCCTCAAAAAAAAGGATATTTCGTGCCTTTTCAACAACTATTGTTTGAATTTTGATTTTTTTTTAAAAGAGGAAGTTTGATAGTGACACCGGTGACTAACAAGTTGGGTGGAAATCGGTTGGTAAGTATGGGAGTGTTATGCGGAATAATGAGGAAATTATCGTAAGTAAAGAAGAAACATGGATGGGTTTTAGTCAGTAAGAGTCTGACACTCCCTTCTACTCCACCCAGAGAGGGAGGAGTCATTTGATGATTTCCCACCCTCAAAAAAAAGGATATTTCGTGCCTTTTCAACAACTATTGTTTGAATTTTGTTTTTTTTTTAAAAGAGGAAGTTTAAAAGTGACACCGGTGACTAACAAGTTGGGTGGAAATCGGTTGGTAAGTATGGGAGTGTTATGCGGAATAATGAGGAAATTATCGTTAGTAAAGTTTTGAGTATGAATGTTCAAATGCAAAGCCAATGAAACGATGAACGGATTGTGTGAAAGATGGTATGGCTAGAATATTGAAGATTCTTCAGCTACAATATTAAAGATTCAGCACTGTGATAAACTCAAACCATTTATTTCAAATAATTGGTTTACAGGCACTTTTGAATTGTCCAGGGGTCGGTCAGTCAGAAAGATGAAGCTATGTTAATTCCAAAGCAGTAGATACCTGTGGAGAAGAACGGGCAAGAAACTCCACGGACACTCTTTTAAATCAGAATATGGTTACAAAATATGGGTTACATCATTCATGTTGAAATTATACATGTGGGAAGGATGCAGAAAATAAAAAGCGTCCGTAACAAAAGATTTAAAAAAATAATTTGATTTTGAATTAAATTAAATTAAATTTAAAAAGATCCGTGGTAGCTAAGAGATGACCAGTCCCTACTTACGGCGCCCGTTCACGAACATGACACTATAATAATAATAATAATATCCTTGGACATTTGCACACAACGCCATATAGTCCCAAGCTAAGCAACCTAACGCTTGTGTTATGGTAACGAGATGGCTGATAAACTACTTATATATATTTTTTGTAAATATATACATATTATAGACAGAAAAACACCCAGACCCGGAACAAATATTTGCAGGTCATACACATATTTGTTCCGTGCGAGAATCGAACCCGCGACATGCTGCGCAGCAGTCAATCGCTCAACCGCTGCGCCAACCGTGTCGTCCTATACTATAGGCTTAGTAATATGGTCTTGAATTAATACGGAAGCCTATAAAAGTGGGAGTTGATTGGAAAGGTCCTCAGTCTTGAACACAAAACCGAGCGTGTTCATAATTGAGGAAAATAGTTCGTTAATTAGATTTCAATTCTCGACGGCCATAGCGTGATTATATTGCTTGATAACAAGCATAGTCGGGATGGTATACTTAACTAAATCTAATTAACATTCTGATAATTAAGAGTATGCATCGTTATCAGGTAATCATACCAACTTAGGTGCTTATTTACGTGTGAATAATAGGACTGACGAAGAAGCTTGTATGTGGATTATATTCAGATAGATCAAGTCGTTATCTGAAACGTAAATGAGTATATTACTTATGTACCGCCTCCTTGGTCTATTAGGCGCAAGCGCTACTGTTGATCATTAGGTCCTTTTCTTTTTTTGAGGGTGGAAAATCATTAAATGACTCCTCCCACTCTGGGTTGAGCGGAAGAGCGTGTCTGACTCTTACTGACTAAACCCATCCATGTTCCTTCCTCAGCCCTTTATGTTACGTGGTAGCGGAATCCCTTTCAGACAATCCCGCTGATATAGTGAGTGACCTGTGTCGTTATTCCGTAAAACTCGCACCATGAAAATTAAGCTAAAGTGAGTTTGAAGTGAGCTATCAATAATGTCACTCATGTCACCTCGTGGAATAGCAGCTCACTTCACACAATTTTCTACAGAATAGACAGCCTTGCAACCAAAAACCCCTTTAATAACATTATCAAATGAACTTTCCCAAACTGTGCTCCACGATAAGAAAAATATAAGTAGACCTTAAATAACGGACGCCATCTTAAATGCTTACCTTAGCTTGGAATGGCGCCAAAAATGAAGGTACTTAGATGTGAAATAGCGCGCTTTTTATGCATACATATAGCAGATGGCGGATTGGGGACGTATTAAGGCAGTGTAAAATGTTCTTTATTGGGTATCGGAATCTTTATTAGTAAGGCTATCATTATACAGGGTGAAATTGAATTCCATTTCACCCTGTATAAGTATCATAGTAAGATTATCATTGGTCTTTAAACTTTTGAATGATCGTTTTTCTACATCATTCTCAAATATGATGTCTAAGTAAACCAGCGCTGAGGCTCGGGCACGTATAGGGTTGTAGCATTATGTTGAACAATCGCCGTTTTGCTTGGATGTGACGCATATTTTCTCCCAACTTGTTCCGTTGTGTTTGTGTTCATTTCTGTGCGCCATGTTTGGCGCAAATATAAATGTGTTATTATAAAGTGTCATCCCCATCTGCTAAGCTTAGGTTATAGGTAGTAATATTTCGTGCGAGAAATCAACATACAGAGGCGTTTTAAAATCCAGTTACAATCTTACAATTTACGACCCTAAGTTTAATGCATTGGGTGCGATAATGCAGCTGACTTCATAGAACAGGGGGCCGGCCACCAGCTCTTATAGCAGTATTGTTTTAATATCACTTCGCAGTGGGAAAGAGATGGAGCTATACGCCCTGTATAGTTCCTTCTCATTCTGCTGGTAGTTTTGGTACTGAAATGGAATTAAGTAATTTCTATAACTATTCTCTTCTCAAATTAACCTTTTGAACGCCAGAGCTAAAACGCACGCGAGTGCCCTCCATGCCAAGCTAAAAATTTATTTCTTCTTGTTATCATTAATTTCCCAATATCCATGGTGTCTTTTAATTTCTTTCATATCATTAAATACGTACGAGTGCTTACATTTTTAAGATATCTATATAAACACACACAAAAGTAATAATTTAATTGTTTATTTCGTGTTATAGTGTACTCGCATGTCACATATTTGTGTCGTTGACGTACAGGGCATGCGCTTGTTTGTCACGTATATGTGACAATGGCGTTCAAAATATTAAATAGAAACTTCTTCTATATTATCTTCTTCTCTTTCATTCACCTAGCCTTTTCCCAAATACGCGGTTAAGGTCGGGTTACATACATACATAAATCCATGTATGTATGTAGACAGGTAAATGTTAGTTACGGTACGAACAACGTTGCTATACTGGGTACGTGTAGTAGGTATTTCCCGAACAATACCGATTGCCCTCCCGACCTTGAGTAAACACCTACTCTTGAACTTCGTAAGATCGTACCTACCTGACACCTACGGCCTTGTAATATAATATTTATTTCAATAATCTTTAACTAAAGCAAAAGGAAAGTGTGTATTATGTATGTACAGAGGCCAGCACATCAAGTTACCACAATCTGTCAAATTTCTTTGACAGTATTTCAACTTTATTGCAAAGACATAAGGTTCATTTTTAATTGAGAAAATTTGACAGTTAGGGATAGCTTGATGTGCTGGCGTCTGTACTAGCACTTCGCCAGCGACTTCGTCTCCTTCGATTTTTTTTTAATCTATACTATCTAATATTATAAAACTGAAAAGTTTGTTTGTTTGAACGCGCAAATCTCTGGAACTACTAGTCCGAATTGAAAAAATATTTTTGTGTTGGATAGTCCATTTATCGAGGAAGGCTATAGGCTATGTGACATCACGCTACGACCAATAGGAGCGGGTGAAATCGCGCGGGAGCAGCTAGTATAGGATAATGGGATAGGGATAATGTAGCTTACCATTAGTGAAATAATTTTCGAAATCGGTTCAGAAAATCCAGAGATTACCCCCTACAACCTCACAAATATACAAACTTTAACTCTATATAATACTAGCTTCCGCCCGCGGCTTCGCCCGCAAAATATGTCGACAAATTATACACATAAACCTTCCTCTTGAATCACTCTATCTATTAAAAAAAACCGCATCAAAACCCGTTGCGTAGTTTTAAAGATTTAAGCATACATAGGGATATAGGGACAGAGAAAGCGACTTTGTTTTATACTATGTAGTGATTAGTTTAGTACCTACTTATAGATACTTGTTAACACAAAGAAAGAAAAAAAAAATGTTTGGTACACGCACAGGAAATAGACGACTTCGCATCTACCAACTCGCATTGGACCCGTGTGGTGGATTGTGGCCCAGTCCCTCTCATAGAGAGGAGGCCAGTCATGTCCCAGCGGAACATTATAGGCTGATTATGATGACCAGTTTACAAGCTGTGTTAAAAACCTCCGTTCCAAAAAAATTGTTATCGCACTGCTAACACAAGACTGTATCAACTCAAAATTGCAGCTTTTTCCAGAAATGATGGAAAACTTATTACTCTTTTCCTGTTAACAAAGTCAAAGTCAAGTCAAAGATTTATTTGCCGATAAATATGGTAACAAAAGTTCTTACAATGGTAGCATAATAGTAGCTTAACATATTCAATCATAAGATAATGACATGACATACAAAACGATTTTTAAAAAGCGAACAATGATTCAAAATTAGTGATACAATTTAGGGGTTTTATTGAGCGCGTAGAGAATTAAATTTTACGTATGAAAAATTAGTTATCTCGAATTTGTCTTTTTTTGAGTTGATACAGTTTTGTGTTAGCAGTGCGTTATGTTACTTACCATAATATTGAAAGCCAACCCCAATACTTATGGAACACCATCCAAACGAGGTCAAAGGATACGATCTCTGACCCAATTCACTAACCGGTGAAAGACCTGCACCCCCATTGCGTAACTCAGTTTCGAAGGGCTTGTACATAAAACTGCGATGCGACGCGATGCGAATCGGCAACTCACTTAATTACTTACCCTATTATATTATTAAGCATCGAGCTCGCAGATTTTTTCGATGCAGCCTCGTCGTATCGCAGTTTTGTGTACAGACGCCAGTCCATAAAGCTATGTCTAACTGTCAAATTGACTCAATTAAGATTGAACCTTATACTTTTGAAATAAAATTGAAAAATCTATCAAAGATATTTGATAGACTGGAGTAGCTTGAAGTACTGGCGTTTGTACAAGCCCTATAACATCCGGAAGATTTTGAAGGAAATTCCTAAACTGTTATGAGGGATGATGTTTCTTTTTTTTTTGTTCGTAGACTAGATTATTAGAATTGGACACGTATTTTTTCTACGTAATCCAAAGATTACGTCGATACATTAATTAAAATGTGACATGTTTTTTTTTTGTCTGGCATATGTTCAACCTAAGAGGATATCTCCTTAATGAAAATAAAAGCCTCCAGCCAGGGCTTATGCGGCATGACGTCACAAGTATGTAGTTTTTATACTTACTTGTGACGTAGCGAGCCCCCAGTCCCGTCTTTAATGCGTTTTATCATTGTAATTTTTTGTTAATATGATGAATTGTATATTATTTTTTTATTATTTAAGTAAAAAAAAATAAAAAATATACCCAGGCTTCATCCCTATAGTCAAAAAGAAAGACATTACTATTGTTAGAGTTGTAGGCAATTACCGCGCGAATCACCCTTGAGACTCGAAACAATACAACCGCTTTTAAACAGTCCTTATTTGAGTACAGATGGCAACCAGCTGATTTTCCTTATATCGTATTTATATCTCTTCGAATAAGCATAGGAATGGCCCTTTCCGCCATATTCAAAAGTTAATAGGTGTATTAGGTGTGAAAATGATATTTTCTTCTTTTTTCGTGGGAAGTCTTCAGACACTTAGGCGGTTAGCACACGGCACCGCTCGACCGCGCGGTAGGGGCAGTTTGCGGTACAAACGAGCACCACTTGACCGCGCGGTCGGGCGATGTATGTACGTATGTTAGGCATCAACGGATTTCTTAGAGACCAATGCGACATGAGATCCGCTTCACCGCCTACCGTGGCGGAGCGCGGTGCCGTATGTAAATTGCCTTAGGCATCAACGGATTTCTTAGTGACCAATGCGACATGAGATCCGCTTCACCGCCTTCCGTGGCGGAGCGCGGTGCCGTGTGTAAATCGCCCTAAGCATCAACGGATTTCTTAGTGACCAATGCGACATAAGTTATGTAAATCGCCTAACCGTCTGTGTATCGGAAGTAACTAAGTATTGATTAATCAATCAACTCAGCCTATCGCAGTCCAATACTGGACATAGGCCTCTTAGCCATAGACAACATAAGAGAACTAGTAAGAGTAAGTAATTAGTTCAAATAATTGCTGCCTCGTTGGCCTAGTGGTCGTTCGTGAATTTCTCAGTAGCCCGGAGTCTGGGTTTGTGCCTGATTGATGGAATAGGCTGGCTCCCTATTACATAGAGCTTCACTGTAACTGGTAAAATGTGGGACGTAATATAGGTGCAGACACAATCAGCCTATAATGTTCCCATTGCTGGAGCACAGGCTTGAGGGAATGGCCCGTAATCCACCTTGCAGACCCAATTCGGGTTGGCAGATGTCACATGTCTTCGAAGCTTTGGTTCTAGGACATGCCAGTGTCCTCACAATGTTTTCTTTCACCGTTTTGAGAGCAGTGGTGATGGAATTATTTACACAAAGTAATGTGTTCAAACTCACGACGTACAACTCTTAAGTCGGGGCAGTTACAACTGGACCACCACCGTCCTATACAGAGTTGATACGACAGAGGGACTTTCCTTTAAACAGCTTATACTAGGGACCATTTTCAAGCTCTGTACCAAAAATCAATTAAATAGGAGCAGTGGTTTAGTCGCAAATGTTTTTTTTAAGTTTTTGCCCCGTTTGAACACGATGTATCTTTCCTAACAGCGCTCCGGCGTACACGCGTCTTTGCCGCTGCGTTACAAGGTCAGTTTTTATTTACAAAGGGTGGTTGCGTTTTACTCTGATTTGTAAGCTATTTAGTTTGTTTGGAAAAATAAAAACCTCATTTTTGGTGTTTTTTATTTTTGTACCGTACCGAGTTAATACTAAACACGTATAGTAGGTATACGTAATGTAATTTAATGCCCCTCTGTCATATCAACTCTGTATATACTCTCAATATAAGTGCACCTCTGCTTAACCCTTCGAGAAATAAAGACGTGATGCTATGCATCTTATAAATAATTTTAGCAGCCTCTATAACAATAGCCGCAACACGAACCACGAACAACGACGAATAATTACGCAACAAATCTTTCTGGCAGTTTGGCATTTGGCAAAACACATCCTAATGCATTTGGCACTAGGCTTATTTGACTTTGCCAAGCGGTCAAATAAACTAAATATGGTAAGCTTTCCAAATTGCGGTTTCTGTATGACGTTTGCAAGTACTTGGCTATTGTGCGCCTCAGAATGTTTACCGAGGAGGCGAGTTTTTATATTCTATCGCGTTTAAACTTTAACCTTTTTATACTGAAACTCAATTAGCGCCATCTGGTGACTTTAATTAGAACTACAATTATTGCATACAGTAATTGAGCAGGGTCGCATTGAGTAGGGTCATTTACTTTTACTCACTCTTCTACTTCTTGTCGATGGCAAAAACAAACGCTTAAAAATGTTGAGTTTACTTAGTGTCAGCACAAAAAAAAACTATGGCGCATTATAATGTACAGTTAAAGAATGAAAAATTTAACCACAAAGGGTGCTCAGGTAGAGCAAAATGGAGTGTCAAACTCTTACTGACTAAAACCCATCCATGTTCCTTCCTTAACACTTAGTGTTCTGGGGCAGCGGTTACCCTTTTGGACAACCCCGCTGACCCGACAATTTAACCACCTTAAGGCAAATTTTACGTTGCCACGTGCACGATTTTTTTTTCTAGAATGTTTTTGTATATTCGTATACCTAAGGCACAGCCACGATCTATCAAATAAATTCGCATCTAACGCCCAATAGTTATAAACAGTTAATCTGCCTTATTCTATCCGCACCGACCTCAGCCTCTAGCAATTGTAGATCAAGGAACCGCAACATAAATCCTCAGAGCAAACGTGTTTCGGATACGCAACCTTCCCAAATAACAATATAGCTTACCTCTATAGACATAAAGTCGTAATTTCAACAACATTCGGGCTATATATCAGTGAAATAAAACTTATGTCGTAAACAGGGAGGACTTATAGGAGTCCTCCAGTACTTTAGGGGGTGCGGGGAGAGGGATGGATATCGCAATGCAGTTTGGAACAATTTGCAATTTATCTTCGAACGTAAGTATTTTGTATTTGGGTCGTGCTTGAGAATTCACGAGTTTTAAATGTATTTTTCTCCTTTGTTTGTAAGTGACCCCGTTTTAATGTTGAATGGTGTAATACGTCGGTAATATTTATAGGGTTTTCGGAATTAATTCTCGTTCTCATGGTGGAGTACGGTCCACTCTCTCTCGAAGAGAAGGGGCCTGTATGTCTATGGTAACACATGGTTTTCATGTTTATCTGATATTGATTGTTTTTCTATGAACGTGTGTGTATAGTTTATCATTTCGGCTACTCCGCACTCCTCTCTTACAGACCACCATTTTATAGTGTCTTGAATATAATTAATTTACAAAATTATTAAATACTTATCAAAAACAAGTAAAAAAACAAATCCTTTGCTAAACTATAACCTCTTTTATTTTAGTTAAGTTTTATTCTAAACAATAAAATAATACATTACTTACTGCAAATAAAATAACTCTACTTACTTAAAAACCTTTTACTTATATTGTGACAGTTAAGCATAATAAATCATCATCATCCCACACCTGACTTCACCCACTGTTGAACATAGGCTACACTTTTTATATACCAATCCCCAAACTCCTTTTTTTATTGAGTGAAGAAAATGCCTAACGCATACCACGCCGTCCCGGAAGACAACGTGGTCATGTGGGGCTTCTAAACATTCTTTTTATGCACCTATTTTCGACTTGATGGGTCGGCCGCGAGATCTCCTACTCGTGACATTCTCGACGGTGACGCATTTATGCTTGCGAAGGAGGGACAGGACCTCACGTACCAGCCGCTGCGGGAGACGCTCCGGGTTTCGGGAACCGCGTGACGACTCCCGGCCACCGTAAAAGCGGTCTAGCGGACGGTGAGTAATGGGTAGCTCACCGTCCGATCAGGACCAGGCCCATGCCGGACGGCTCGTACGTGTTCCACGCGCACCTCAAAGAGATGTGAGCATATGAAAGCCCGTTAGGGCGGAAGCCTGCCGGGTAAGCGGGATTGTCCGAAAAGGTTACCGCTACCCCGGATCATAAAAGGCTAAGGAAGGAACATGGATTGGTTTTAGTTAGTAAAATTCTAACACTCCCTTCCGCTCCACCCAGAGCAGGATTGGACTATTTGATGACTTCAAACCCTCAAAAAAAATGACATTCGCGACCCAGTGCTAGCCTCATCTAGGTTCTACGCGCGATGCTAACAAAGTCGTTCGCCCCTCACAAATGGCCACAAGAACACAAAAATAACTATTTATAATTATTATTTCAAAGTTCTTCAAAACTAACGATCACTGCTTATTTTTCATTTCAATGTATACACGAATTCGCTATTAAAGAAAGTTGGCCATTTTAAATATGATTTAAAATATAAGCCATTCGTGTCGTTCTCTATTTTATGAAAAGATTTGTGTGAAACGCGAACATTTGTTTATTTAATAGTGACATAGTGTTTTCACCTCGAAGCATTTGTTGCTTATTATTTTTAAACATGCTTACAGTATTTCTATGGCTTCTTGTGTTTAGGTAAATAAGTACCTACCCACTGCCGGAAAACTGACCTATTCTATTCTATTTTTTAATTTTCCATATTAAAAAACCGATCGACGCCCTATTACATTTTCTTTCTTACTTTTTGTGTGGTTAATAACTAACCTGGTGTCAGAGTTTTTATGCTGCCCATGGGCGTCTGGCCTAGCTTCGCAAGCTGTTGAGAAATATCTCTCAGACATGCTGGTTTCCTCATGATGTTTTCCTTCAAAATCAAAATCAAAAGTCATTTATTCAAATTAGGCTGAAGATCAGCACTTTTTGAAGGTCAAAGTTACATAAGACAGTCCCCCAAAAACGCCCACCCTTCACCACTTCCTAGTGCTTTAGCTGGGAAGAAGAAGTGGCGCAACAAACTCCCCAGCAGCACAGCTGTCTGTTTAGTTGGAAGAACTTGACTCTACACACATTTATCGCATGAGAAGTAATTAACATTACGAAACACATCACATTAAAATCAATCATTTGCCACATGTCAGCTAGCACACGTCAATATACCAATTAAAACATTAAAACTGACTGTACTCAAGCGTAAATTTAAAAAGAAAAAAAAGAGCCTCCAGGTAAAAGTGCGTGCCCGCTTACATGTGCAATGCTGTACTATGTCCATACAGCCGTAACTCGAAGTTACAAATGATAAACTAGGACCATCGAAGTAAAAACAATCAATTAATTGCTAATGATTACTAACTAGGATCAAGATAAATAAATATGATCAACTGTCGAGGTCTCTAGCTAACCACATTTTGCAATACAACTCATTAAAAAAAAAACATAGTAATGAGTAGATTATGTCAACAATAAATGGCTAATAAAAAAAAATAAAAACAACCAAAACAATGAATTGAATACATAATAAAAATAATTTTATGAAGCTAATTCTGGAGAAAGAACATAAACATTGTCTTGTGTTAATCACAGCGACCAACTATTCTTGTCATTTAAGTAGTCGTTGGTAGTATAGTAAGCCTTTGAACAAAGGATAGATTTTACTTTAGATTTAAACGTATTACGATTTAACTTCACCGATTTTTAAGCAAGTGATAATTCTACAATACGCACATGAATCCGTAGAATCAGAGGTGCGTGCCTTGGGTTCGAACCTAGTTCTAACTCCATAGGCTATCACTGCTAGGCTATTTATATTAAATGGGACCTAAACATAACTGGCAAAATTTGGGTGTACTATAGGTACAACTCTGCCTAACCCCTTATGGAATACGGGCGTGAGTTTAAGTATGTATCAACTAGAATAAAAACGCCCAAGAGCTTAAATAGAAACAAAATTGCTTCTCCATATCACATAAGTACCTAACATAACTACAGCCAGAATTATACGGTGAATTAAAAGCAGTAAATTTAATCGAGCCCACTTTGAACGGCCTCCTTAAAAATGCTGGTACTTTTGTTTACAAAATTTGCTGAAATTCAGCCGCATCTGGTTACACGCAGCCCATAACATTGTTGGAAAACGATTTTAAATAATGACTTTGTAATTATACAGAAGTCAATTGTGCATTATACAATCTGACGTCGAAGCTGACATGCATAAAAAATGTATAAAAATCAACGTCAGTTATTCCTGAAGGTATGTTTAACTGCAATATGAATTATTTTAAAGAACACTTGCTGTTTTTTATTGCACTGGATTTCCGAAACGCAAACCAGTTTTTTTACGGTAAAGACTGAATCTCTTTGGTTGGTGGCAAAATTCCTAATTCAAACTACGACAACACCAGTCTTTAACTTATGTAAAACCAGGGTAACAAACAGGCAACCGAGTGACCTCACCACACCAACCCCTATGCCCGAAATTACTATGAAAAAATAACAATACCTATGATATTTATCTATGTAATTCGGTTCGACCTTGCTCCAAATATCGGCGAAACAAATGCCAACTATAGTTACAAGTCATAACTTAATGTTGAACACAGCCGTGTTTATGTTACAACATTGATTTTTATTGGCATTATGTTGTACAATGTTGTAGTTTTTGTTACCTGTGATTTATGGGTAAAATTGGTTAGCTACATTGTTGTAAAACGTTTTACTTAGCGGAAGTAAGTACCAACTTACTTAAAATAGAGGTCGTGGTTTATTAACATACATAACTTGTTGCCATTAACAGGGCACACGTTCAAACTCCAGGCTGCTATAAGAAATTCCAAATTTAAAAATCCAATAACACTTTTCCCGACGCCGGAATCAAATACAGGACCTCATGCTCAACAACAGTGCTTGCGACCACTAGACCAATGTGGCAAAATATTAAACATTTAATCTGTATATATTATTGCATTCAGATGCATACTGGGTGTGCCTTGGCGGTGTAGTGCATCCGACATGTTTGCCGAAAGTACGATAGATCTATGACTCTTACTCTAACTCAGCCATGAGAAACTTGTAGGTCTCTTTTATGAGCCGTGTTGACTACGGAATATTGATGGTCATACACAAGGTAAATTGTTTCTTGGTATATGGCAAATTATATCCCTGTTAAAATAATACTAATAACGATTAATGATTGTCTTATATTCATTTATAATTAATTAAACATTTGTAATCCGGTGTAAATTATAAATCTTGAATTTTATACATATGGGTGTATTTCCTGAAATAAAAATGATTTGATAATAAGATTTGAAATTCAAGTTTTAACTTCAAATGTCGCGAGCTGATTCGTGTAGTGATCGATTCTCTTTTCCTAACTTGCCTATTTCTATTGCACAACAAGTACGAAGCCCTATGGTGTAACTTTAATAATAGACCAGTATCAATAACTGTGTATAATTAATAGTTTGACCTCATTATGGCAAATATAATTAATGAGCCTGCATGTTTGTACTGATAAAATCAATTTTCGGTGAGACTTAGCTTACAAGGAATATTAATATGCACGGCAGTGGAAGGCAACCTTAAATGTTATTGAAATAATACTGTAGTTCAGTAATTAAAAGTACTTTTTATTCCAGACTCGTTTTTCTACTTTATTTTCCCAAGATCGACAAAAGTATCGTGTTACAACGCTGTATTATTTCCCAAAGTTCAGTTCTCCCTATTATAGAATACGAAATTACAATCGCAATACTATAAAAACTCTAAATTACAAATCCGTTATTACGGTTTAGCAACCCCTGCAATAACCTACTTGTAAGAGTTATAAAACTTTCAACTATTATTTTTACTACTGACATGAGCCATGACATACTTAAAAACTACTCACACTACCTACTTTCGCTGACAATAACTAAAGTTACTAGCAGTGACCGCTGCTCGGCAGAAAAGTTTTTAATTTTCCGGAATGTTACTGTCCATTGCCAAGTACCGACCATGAACGGTCAAATAGCAGTAAAAGACGAACAGACTAATAGTCTCTGATATTACTTTTAAATTCCGCCTCAGAAACTATCTAGAACAAAGTTTAATTTATTGGATGTAAGAAATATGTTTTACTGTTCCAGGCTGCCACTTCCATGGCTCCTTTACGGGATCATCTACGGCGAGCCAGTCCGGGTGAACTCCAAGGGCATGGTGTGCAGCATAGTACTACTGTTCGCCATGCTCATCTTCGTCATCATCAGCATCGCCTGCTTCAGGTGGAAGATGAATAGAGGACTAGGGTTCACCATGTTCCTCCTGTACTTCGTCTTCGTAGGAGTCAGTTTGGGACTCGAGTACGGGTACCTCCACTGTCCAAGCGAATAGACTGGTCTTTTGGAATTAATAAGAATTGAGAGATTGGTGAAAAGAATTTTTCAATGTTAAGCGTTTGATAGTGACTATTCGTTTTGGGCATGATCGGCTATAAAGATGAAAGTAATAGAAAAGCGGATGAAAAGTTTTTATTGTAGAATCCTATAGAGGAAAGAAGAAAGCAGAATTTAAAATAGTTTATGGTAAATAGTAGAGAGCGCTAGATTGCAGAACTGTTTACCTAAAACAAATAGTCGACAGTCAAATAGTAGCAGGTTGGTACTTCCAGCAATATTGCGACTCGGTTGCAGCAAACTGTGCAACGGAAAACCTAGCAGAGGTTTTAATGTAAATTCAACGTCACTTTGTATAATGCGCGTTTATATTCTGACGTTGAAAAACGTCAAAATGTATAAAAAGTTTTTAAAACTTCATTATGCAACGTGGTGTCGTGAATACGTAGATTATTTAGTTAATTATTTTATATGAATAATTAAATCTAATGGTCTATTTTTACGTGAGATAAATTAACATTGTTTTGCTGCAACCGAGATAAAAATTCTATTAAAATATTTAAGTATTATAAGAAAGTTACTTTAGCGTTGTGAATTATTTAGTTTTGTATTTTAGTTGTCTAGTTGCCATAGCACAAGCAGTAAGATATTGCTCAAAGATACTCCTTTACTTTGTTATTGCTTTGCTATGTAGTTTCGTTTAGGTGTTTTTAAATGGACGCTTGTAATAGATAATATATTGATCGAAATGATGAGAGATAATGTGCACCAAGTATAAATTTAAGGAAAACCTAAGACAGTAGAACGATTAACGAAAATACAATTCCTATGAAATGCAATAATGAAAGCTTCAGTGGTTCTGATCATATTAATAAGAATTTTGCATTGTAAAATAATATGACGTACACATTTTTGTATCCAAAGTAAATATTTAGCCATGATAGAGACTGTAGTTATTTATATGAATGTTAGTTGTTTAACTCGATGGCGCTTTTACGAAGTTTTAAGGCTAAGTTCTTAATCTGTCGGTAAATGTACGTGTCGGTTGTTTTTGTAAATATACAAAGCGTTGTGTTGTACTTCTGTTTCTACTTTAGTTTATCTGTTCGGTCGCAGACCGTCGGTCCATGTGGATGAATAACATTTAATGTGTCGTGCAAATGAAAGCGATTTGATGTAAGTGTGTGTGCTAACACAAACAGCTAGATTGTACATACACACATAGAGGGTGGAAGAGCGGGGCAAATGTAAAAGTTTTTATTAAAATCTCATTCCATAAAATGTGCCTAAGAGTTTTACGAACTCAGTAACATTTAGCTTCGATTTTTATAAATTAACAGTAAAAAATAAAATGTTAAAAAAGTCAGTTTATCATCTGTTAGCGGACTATGCTTACATAATTATAGTGTTATAGACTATCCGAGGACGCATCTGTCCCGCTCTACGATATGATACGGTAGTTAGAGTTTACACTATTTCTATAACGTCTATCTATAATTATAATGAACCTCCATACTCTTCATTTCATCTATTGACTTTTGGCAAAAGTGATTGAATAGTGATGTCTGGCTAGTCAATTCTTAATGTTACGGCTATGTCTTCAAAAACCTCTTCTTCCTTAATATTTAAAAGGCACGGTTCAGTAAATTTTATAAAAATAAAAACATCTTGTTAACCGTCCATAGTTTCTGTTTTATATTTTCCGCTTCTGCACGTTATATCTCTCTGTTATCTATATCTCATGAGAAATTTTAATAAAAATGATGGTAAGTTCAATTGTTGATACCCAAAAAGTTTTATATTAATAACCCGCCTATTTGACATAGCAATAAATAGTCTAGAATAGATAGTTAAATATTTATATTGTTAAGCTTTAACACTTCAGACCACAGTGTCGCTCAAATGATGAAGAAAGCATTATTGAACTTCAATGAAACTCTGCCGTGTAGAAGTGACATGAAGAGGCTACAAAGGTTTCTGCGACATAGTACAATGAAAGTCTATGGCCACTTCTCTAGCCACGATCTAATAATCTACTTAATATACGCACAAGTAACCGACAATTCTTAAAGTTCGCTTCATACATCAACAAGGAATGTTTTGTTGGACTAGGATTCTTCATATAGCATATATACCATATAGTTTATGAAACTAAAACTATTGTCGTGAATTAGTTTGGAATATTTGTTTGAAAATATACGTAATAATTTAAAAAGAAGTCATGTAGTCATGAATGTGCAAAGTCAATTATTTCTGCAATGCGACGTTTAACTCCGGTTTCTTAAAGTCAGTCTCGTCAAATGATTTGACTGGCTGCTGTTTTTCTATCAACCAATCAAACGGCTTACGCGAGAGAAGATTAGTTGACCATGCACTGACCCGGCTTGCAGAAAACGGGGAAAGAGAAGTTGACTTTTCGATATCAGTATGTTAACTTGTTCTACAAATATTCCAAATCTATTCACGCAGTTTCAACTTTTAGAAGGGCATATTATAACTGCACTAGCTGCGCTATTCAGAGTAAAAAATAAGTCTATGACGGTTACATATTTACCCACCTAGATTAAAGGGCCAATTCTCCTATGAATCCTGAACAAAACCAATAACAGAGATGAATCTTTTACAATGCCCTAAAACCTTCTTTTTATTCTGAACAAGGCATCTAGTACAAAATTAAATGTCATTGCTATATTCAAATATAAAACTTTAAAACAAAAAGATGTTGCTATAAGTAACGACATATCGGTAGCCACCGGACATCGTTTAGGTCATAATCTGTGATAAGGACATGCTTATGACGTATTTACTAAATATTTATATGGACATCATCTCTCTTCAAATTCTCACATAGTATTATGTATGTTTAAGCTTGGATTTGATAGCCTTCTGTAGTTCGTTTAGCGACGCCACTACTCGACAGTGCCGAATTTAAAAAGAATTCAATACATAATTCAGGCATCCTCTCTGTCAGACTGCTGTACCCTTGAGAATCAGTTATTCTGGGCAGTGATATTAAAGGAACTGTAAATATTTAATACATCAAAAATATCACAGAACTTAAATGAAGAAACGAATGTGGGCAAGAAAGGTATTGGTTCTGTAATCGAATGCTTCGACATATAGCAATCATCGAACCATTTTATTCAACAATAATAATATTGGGGTGCAGGTACTTACAACAGCCCTACAACTTCGTCAATCTATCGAATGGCTTTCTATAAAATTCACAGAAAGCACTTTAATAAAATATGACTGCTTACAACTAAACTGCGGACTGTCCCAGTTTCCATGAAAAATGTTTGATTTCAAAACATAGTTTGTTTCTAAACTTGGCATGTTGTTATATCCATTTACTCCAAAATACAAAAAAAACATCTCAAATAAATTAAAAACTGTACGAAGTAGTGGCCACTCTATAAAAAATTAAGAATTTGTCTCTATTAAGTAACTTAATTCGATTTGAATAAACTTTTCTTTACGATGATACAAGCTAGTTTGTAGCTATCAAAAATAACCTTAAAATTAATGTCTGACGCACCAATTACCAAAAGTACGCCTATGCTGAGGAACCTAAAAAATGCACTGCTGTTCTTAATAATTAAAAAAAAATGCGAAATGGTCAGTACACCAGTTAGACCACATTTATTTCATTTTAATGAATATTGCCCAAGTAATAACGAACAATTAAGCAGTA
Source organism: Hyppa rectilinea (assembly GCA_951799385.1). Taxonomy (NCBI): domain Eukaryota; kingdom Metazoa; phylum Arthropoda; class Insecta; order Lepidoptera; family Noctuidae; genus Hyppa; species Hyppa rectilinea. The sequence continues at coordinate 14,951,825 of OX637318.1, read as the reverse complement.
CATTTTTGAAACCCTCACAAATATTCTATATGCTATCTAATTATATAACTATATACACTAGATTTCTATCTATCTATCTCTTATATAATGTACTTAATTAGGCTTTATGAATTAACCATCCTTCCATTTGTTTAAAGCGGTTAATTATTGAACTGATAAAGAATATTTATAATCATATCACGAGGTTCTATTTTTTGACGTCAGGATGTAGAAAAAGTTCACTGTGCGACGTCAGACTGTATATTTGACGTTATGTTTTCTACATTTTGAAATCAAAATATCATAGTTAAAACTCGCCTTTATGCATGTCAAATCACGTAGTTACATTAAAATTGCATTTGTTCAGTACCAAATAGCACGAGCCGAGCTAGAACTCATTAAATTTCAAAATTCGTTATAACTACTAGTGTCTGTAAGAGTTACGGTTCATTGATATAAATCGGTGTCGACTACAGATGCCGATTGAACACATAAAATATCCTTTATGACTTCTTTGTAGTCTAAGATCTAGGCTTAAATGCTATCATTAATATTAAACAAAATGTTTATTAATAAAAAAATTGAAATATGATATCCAGGTAGAGATTGTTACTAGAAATGATGGTTTTTATATAAAATTATAAAGTAAATTATTGCAGATAATAAAAAATATATTTCATTCCACTTTTTTGTTACGATAATAAATGATTATAGTTATATTTGATGTGAACACCATAATTATTATTTAGTGAAAATAAGTGATTATTCTTTCTCTTACCGTTTCAGCTTTAAAATTCGTCGTCAAGGAAAAAGTGGAGTGACTTAAATAGTCATCGATTTCGTTTATAGCTGACAAGTCTCGATTTCGAATGATATTAAGTAAGATGTATATTGTATAATTCTATTAGTTTGCACTTGTTATGTCAATTTATTTCACAGTTTAAAAATTTACCAAAAAAGCGATTGTAATATATAATTGGCTATAAATTGAGTTACAATGTATTATTTACGTCAAATGACGTTTATGTACCTACCTATATTGTAACTGGGATACTGGCAAAATTTAAAAAAAGATTAAATAAATAAAGCTAAAGTCACAAATGAAGTCGTTGAAATCGAGATGACAGCGTAGGTTGTTAATAGTGATATTACAAATTAGGTAAAAGAAAAAAAAATGTTATTAATTTTAAAAAGTGTAGGTAAGTTTTAGGAACTTTCATCATGTTGTAACGAGTAAAATGGGAGGAGAAAAGCTCTTGTTGGTTTTATTATTTACATTCAGATGGTATATGATTGTGGTTTTATAACATTTTTGCAGTATTATAACTTCCGTAGTTTATTTCAGCTAGTTATTTTTTTTACTTCTGTGAATTTTTGCTGTAAATCTCGGTCGGAAAAATTATTGAAGAAAATTAATGAAATAGTTGATACTAGGATGTTTTAATATATACCATAGAGTACGTATATAATATATTTTCGATAGATCTGAATATTTTACGCTGCGTTCAAAAATGGTGATTTTAATTATAATATTTGAACGTAGAACTCCTCATTTTTAAGATAATAGTAGTACATGAATAAGTGAAACACTCAGTTAGGTATATTTTAATATATAAATGTTAAGTAATAAATATTTATATAAATATTCCGATCGAGTGGTTGTTGTTCTATTAAAAGCTTTTAATGATTGTTGACGATTAAAGAATTGTGATAGTTTAAAAAATTCACTAGTTTATTGCGTATATTGTGAGATGATTTGGTATGTATCAGTGTTTATAATTTGACGTACAAAGAGCATGGCGTACTCAAGCGTCGGCTGTCGACGGTATTATGAAAAATTACAATAAAAATAATAAAATAGTGAGTGAAAAAAAAATTGAATTTTATTGTTTTTACCTTTCCTTTCCTTGTAACATAACAGGCTAGTCCTCAGAGTAAGATAACAGGCTGACCCACAGGCTAGTCCTCAGAGTAAGATAACAGCCTGACCCACAGGCTAATCCTCAGAGTAAGATAACAGCCTGACCCACAGGCTAGTCCTCAGAGTAAGATAACAGCCTGACCCACAGGCTAGTCCTCAGAGTAAGATAACAGCCTGACCCACAGGCTAATCCTCAGAGTAAGATAACAGCCTGACCCACAGGCTAGTCCTCAGAGTAAGATAATAGCCTGACCCACAGGCTAGTCCTCAGAGTAAGATAACAGCCTGACCCACAGGCTAATCCTTAGAATAAGATAATGGGCTAACCCCCTGGCTAGCCTTCAGGGTTCTATTACAGGCTTACCCTCCGAGTGAGATAACAGGCTGACCCACAGGCTAGTCCTCAGAGTAAGATAACAGCCTGACCCACAGGCTAGTCCTCAGAGTAAGATAACAGCCTGACCCACAGGCTAATCCTTAGAATAAGATAATGGGCTAACCCCCTGGCTAGCCTTCAGAGTTATATTACAGGCTTACCCTCCGAGTAAGATAACAGGCTGACCCACAGGCTAGTCCTCAGAGTAAGATAACAGCCTGACCCACAGGCTAATCCTTAGAATAAGATAATGGGCTAACCCCCTGGCTAGCCTTCAGAGTTATATTACAGGCTTACCCTCCGAGTGAGATAACAGGCTGACCCACAGGCTAGTCCTTAGAATAAGATAATGGGCTAACCCCCTGGCTAGCCTTCAGGGTTATATTACAGGCTTACCCTCCGAGTGAGATAACAGGCTGACCCACAGGCTAGTCCTCAGAGTAAGATAACAGCCTGACCCACAGGCTAATCCTTAGAATAAGATAATGGGCTAACCCCCTGGCTAGCCTTCAGGGTTATATTACAGGCTTACCCTCCGAGTGAGATAACAGGCTGACCCACAGGCTAGTCCTCAGAGTAAGATAACAGCCTGACCCACAGGCTAATCCTTAGAATAAGATAATGGGCTAACCCCCTGACTAGCCTTCAGGGTTAATATTACAGGCTTACCCTCCGAGTGAGATAACAGGCTGACCCTCCTGCTAGCTCTCAGAGTAAGATAATGGGCTAACCCACAGGCAACACGTCAGAGTAAAGTAACAGGCTAACTCACAGGCTAGTCCTCAGAGTTAGATAACAGATAACCCACGAGCTAGCCTTCAAAATAAGCATGCTGAAATGTCAATGTACCGGTCATATTAGCCCTTGCACCAATGAGCGCTGACGTCATAGATCTATGTTGACGTAGAGCTTTATTTTACTGGAGACCAGTAAATCAAGGAACTAAAGAAGGTCTGTAGCAGTGCAGTTGAAGAAGCTGTACCGCTGTGCAGCGCTCGCGTGTCGCCGCCGTGCTTGCGTCACGCGAGTGCAATAAGGATCAATTCCCACTGAAGAAGCAGCAGCCGGCAGCGGCTTTTTGAGGCAAAATATTTTGAATCTTAACCACGTGATTAAAAAGTTCATAGTCATTTGAAGGCAAAGGTGCACCGCTGCTCTTTCAGTGAAAATGAGATGTTTCTATCAGCGCATTCCAATGCTAGCTATTTAGGAATATGTCAGTAGCCCGGAATCTGGATTTGTTCCCGGTGGCATATGGATGGCAATAATTAAATTTATTTATTTATTTCAGGTAACTTTAACCCATATTAAAATTAAAAAGGAAATTTACAACTGCCATGCTTGCACTATAAATGTTACTGTATAATTAGTTAATTAGAATTGAATTGAGAATTTTAGGAAAAATACAAAATATTCAACTATGTGTAAAAATTACTTACTCGAAATATCAAAAGTCATGTCATCAATGTCACAAACGTTGAAAAATATAAAATATTAAACATACGTGGCGTACACCTCTGGAACAGGTGAGGAGACCACTTGAGGTGTAACTGCACCGCAGCTTGGTCATAAAAATGTGAATATAGGAAATAGCCTATAGGAAGTCTCAAGCTTCGTGGACCGATGACCTTTGCGGGGTAGCTGATAACTGAGCTTTAAGGCTCCCGCAGACAGGGCGACACGACTCTGATGGAACAATTTCTATGAACTTTTCACAGAAACTCTTTCACCAGAGTCGCATCGCGCCTGTCTGGGAGCTAAATGAGAGAGAGACAATAACAATATTTTCAGTTCAACAGTTTCAATAAAACAGTTTTCCAATCAAAATACTTTAATAAATCTAAAAGTTGTGTCAGAAAAGTAGAACTAAAATACACTTTTTAACTAAAGTCGACATTCAATATGGCTTTAAGCTAATTGTGGCACACAAAATACTTTACACATTTTATTATAAACATTTAACTCTATAAATAAGGATCACAATCACATTACATAATTTGGACACCGATAGGTATAGATAAACTACGATAACATGGCCCGACCTCCAAAATTCAAAACGTTTGAAAGTATTTTCTAAAGTAATTACAAAGCACCACCAAGACTCACAACGCATGTGGCTGCCGGCCTGCTACTGAAGACGAATAATTACTACTAAATACAAACTCTCCCGTAAGGATGTGCCAACAAACATTGAAAAATTAATATGGAGGGGTGCACCTTGTTATCCTAGTTTATCAAGTTATATAATTCTAAAGGAACCAACACAACTAACATTAAGTAATAACATCACGATTTCACACATAGCGGATGGACAGAAATACTGCAGTTTGGTTTTAATGGCTCTTGTATTTTCTTTCCACTAGAAACATTATTTTAAAATATGTAGATTAGGTATTGTTTATTGTTGCTGTAGGTGCACTGTGTTCATTCAATTTCAGCAAAATTCTGTTGACTCCACTGAGTCAACGGAATACACACAGGGTACACGGTATTTTAGGTACTCACCAATAACACTTTATTGGTGAGTACCTAAAATACCGTGTCATCGACATCTCGTCAGTTGCCCTGTTTGACAAATAGGCACACATCACAGATAAAAAAATTATAAAATGTTCTTAAAAAATAACTTGCCGCGTTGGGATTTCTCTTCTAATAAAAATCTTCTGGCAAAAAAGGATGGGCATCACTACACGATCTTAAAAAATCTAAACCTTAAAGGTGTTTACAAAAATAATAATAAAATTGTGCCGAAAATCTGCTTACCATCACATTTAGACTTAATATTATTACAGTTTTAATAGTATTGGTAATACTACTATCACATACAGACGTTCTGAGACAATTATTACAATAGACACATTCTCCATACCCTGGCCTTGAAGAGTTTAGACCACGGAGACTTTACAGGGTAATTTAAACCATCATTAGACCGACCTCCATCCAGGTTGGGTCGGTTTCCAGTCTAACCAGATCCAGCAGAATACTGATATACCAGCCAATAGAGACATATAAATGATGGTTCCAAATCCGCTTAAAGCGATTCAACTGATCCCGTAAATGTGCAAGGGTAGTTTTACAAAAGCGCAGAGCGCATGCGTGCGCGACAGAACAATAAGAACGCCAGTAGTGCTGCGAACGCCGCGCCAGCCAGTAGCGTAGTCTCGTCGCGACGTGCACCGCCTGCGCGTTCTACCACTGTGCTCTGGAAAAAAAAAAAATGTGATAAATAGTTAGATTGGATAAGGAAGCATTTCAAACATCAGAAAGGGTAAGTATGGGGCCTTGTATTATACTTATTTTTTCCCTCCAAAGGATTCATGTCTGAAAGTTTTAAGGAGAAAACCAAAAAGTATGTGAGACTATTCAATTAATTATCCACCCAGCCAAATTTCTAGCCAGTTATAAGACATAAGTTAAAAAAACGTAGAATTATCAATTAAAGTTATAAAATTAAATTTAATTAATAATTCTACGTTTTCATTCGCTTCCTTACCCATCCACCATGCCTGATGGCCCATGGTGTGGCGCACTGGGCCACGTGCTTGGCAGCCCAGTCCACTGCCCTGCACCATCCTCCCACTCTCACAGCGCGGGCGCAGACTTCACATAGAAACGCTAGCACCACCAGTGCTCTTTGCTCTGTGTGAACACATGCCTGGAAAAAGAATGAATGATTGTAAAACTGATTCTGAAAACTGCTGGTTTTTTTTTTTGAGGGTGTGACATCATCAATTGACCCCCCCACCCGCTCTGGGTGGGGCGGAAGGAAGTGTTAGACTCATACTGACTAAAACCCATCCATGTTCCGTGCTTAGCCCTTTATGTTCCGGGGTAGCGGTAATTCTTTCGGACAATCCCGCTGTCTGAAAACTGCTTGAAGTAAAAGTCTGTTTAAATACGCACATGAATCCGTAAAATCAGAGGTGCGTGCCTTGGGTTCGAACTCGAGACCACGACGACGACGACTTGGCAGTCCGACGGTCACACCACTAGGCTATCACTGCTGTCACACACATAGTGGCGCTCACACAGAAAGACCACAAATTATACTAAACACACTCAAAGAAAGAATTATAAAAAAATGTCACATCACACTTACCTGACACAACTCCTGCATTATATCTTCAAACTCCACCTCATCGAGGCACAGCAGGGATATGTGTTCCGCCTCTGCTGCAAGTCGAGCTCGTGCCTTCGTCTCCCTGAACCTTCGAGCTGCCCGCTCCAATGACCGCCAGTCGCGCCAGTACATCCACCATCCCCTGAATCGAAAAGTTCAAAAAATATAGAACTACTAATGTTATAGATATTTCAGAGATTTCTTATTAACCTTTTGAACGCCATCGTCAAATACACGTGACAAGGAAGAGCATGCCCTGTACGCCAACGACACAAATATGTGACAATGGCAACAACAGTATAACACGAAATTAACAATTATATCATTACTTTTGTGAGTGTTTACATAGATATCTTAAAATTTGAAGCTCTCGTACGTATTTAATGACGTGAAACAAATTAAAAGATACCATGAATATTGGGAAATTCACGGTAACAAGAAGGAATAAATTTGTATATAGCTTGGCGTGGAGGGCACGCGCGTGCTTTTATGCTCTGGCGTTCAAAAGGTTTAAATGATTTATTTAAATGATTTTTTTTTTACCTTAACGAAGAGGTTATATCGGTTAGTGAGGCCAAGACAGTCTTTCATCATGGTAATATATTGTGAGAACAATATTTTATTGATTATTTCGTTAAAGTTCTAAGATCAAAGAACAGACACACGGATTGTGTAAATGTTAGAGATGATATGATTGACATCAATCACTTACCAAGTATGTCGGCTTCCAGTCTAACCGATGCAGCTGAATACCAGTATTTTACATGGAGCGACTGCCTAACTGACCTCCACAACCCAGTAACTGGGAAATACGATACCCCTTGGTAAGACTGGCTATCGGATTTTCGGGCTACTGACGACCCGTAAGTCGTAGTCGTAGTCTCGATATATAAGGATGGTCACCCATCCACGGCCCACCCCGGCAAGCGTAGCTTAATATGATGGATCGACTTGTGCGGCTGTTATTAATTAGCCGCGAATTCTGGTTTTGTTATGTAACTTGACGCCAAGGCCGAAGGATGATACTTTTATACGTGACTGTTACAAATCGAAGAGCAAAAAACAAATGAACTTGAGTCAAAAACAAAAGAAAATCTACCTCTGATCAGGTTTCGCCGGCGCCACAAAGCATGGTGGTGGCCTCAGTTGCTCCAGCCTCAAATGCTGCAGCAGCAGCGCCCGGAACAGCCGCACCCCCCTTTCTTCTTCCTCCCCCTGCAGGTCAGGGCCTCGCCAGTGACCCTGGCACTCATCTCGTCGCTCCTCGTCTAACGAGACCTGGCGGAGAAGAGGGGCGCGAGGGGTGTTGTAGTCTTCGAGACCTTGGACGCTGCATGCTGGAAGAAGTGGATAATTAATGTATTAATTTATCATTTAATTGTGTACTTGTGTGTTTTTGCTATGCTTTTTTGTCATGTCTAGAAATCTCTAAGAAATCCCAGATCGAATAACCCAATAACACTCACGTTCAGCAGTAGCTCTTCTGACCACTAGACTAACGAGGCAGCCTTTTATATTATTAATTCGTTTAAACATTGTCATAATTATGTATATAGTATGTTGAATAACACATAATACTATTGATATTATGTGATTAAGCCGCAACTCTAATGCCTAAAGGGCCCCACAGACAGGTGCAACGCGACTCCGGTAAAACAATTTCCATGAAGTTTTCAAAGAAATTGTTCCACCAGAGTCGCGTCACGCCTGTCTGCAGAAGCCTTAACAGCCCAACGTAGTGAAAAAACCTTGACACGAAGGCAACGTAAAACAAAAATAGGTAAATAAGTACAGGACCTACATAATTATGTACACGTGTTAATTACACCGCTTTGTAAAGAAATCAAGAGAACAATTTTACATAGTTTTACACGCACACTTTACGCCATACGAGTCACAAATGTGTGGTTAGTAAAATATTTGTTTAGGAAATATTAATTCGAAAGGAGGTACATTTATAACTAAAAGTGTCACCGGTGACTGAAAAGTACACATAAAAACAGACAAGAAGAAAGAAACAGAAAATACGTACAAAGGTGATGCTTATTTCTAAAGAAATCTCTTCCATCAGTTTTGTGGAAATCTGTTTTAGAAAAATGACGTAAGGAAAGTTTTGAGTATAAATGTGGATGGTAATAATATTATTAACCATAATTGTATTTATTTTGTCATTATGTCGTCATCACTTCAACGCTGGTTGTCACTGAAAGCCAGCGCTGAACGCCAGAGCATAAACGCGCGCGTGCCCTCCACGCCAAGCTACAAATTTATTTCTTGTTGTTATCATGAATTCTCCAATATCCATGGTGTCTTTTAATTAGTTCCATGTCATTAAATACGTACGAGAGCTTCAATTTTAAGATATCTATATACACACACACACAAAAGTAATGATTTAGTTTTTTATTTCGTGTTAAATTGTACCGTATTGTCACATATTTGTGTCGTTGGGGCATGCGCTTGCTTGTCAGAGCATTGTGCATGCAGCCGTATGCTGAGCTATGGCCGTTTTGCGTGGATGTGGTGCGAACGAATTTGGCACTATGTGTTCCTACAACGACACCGAACAACCCGTTTTCGCATCGGATACTGTTACACCCTGTAGAATAATTTTACCCAATCAAAAGTCTCAGTCAAGTGGAAGTATACGAGGTGAATTTGATTTCATGGGCAATATATTAAGGGGTCATTGTACCCTTCATTATAAACCACTTTTACTATGGAAACAAATCAGAAATCGAAAAAAAGAAATCAGCTGTTTCCTACATTCTGACGAGTTATGACGTTATGCGAGCATAATGTAAGGATTGGACAGCTGATTATTTTTTTGCGATTTCAGATATGTTCCCATAGTAAAAGTTGTCCATAGTTATGAGTACCCCTTAAAATACTGCCAATGAATTCAATTTCACCCTGTATAATCAATCTGCCAATCCTTGTCCCAAATATGTTGGAATACCAGTTTTTTACATGAAGCGACTGCCTTTCAGAACTCCAAAGTAACTGCGTAATAAGATACCCCTTTGTAAGAATGCCTGTCAAGACTTTCGGGCTTCTGACGACCCGTTTTTTTTTTTAAGGCTGGGAAATCACCCAATGACTTCTCCCGCTCTGGGTTGAGCGGAAGGGAGTGTCAGACTCGTACTGACTAAAACCCATCCATGTTCCTTCCTTAGCCCTTTATGTTCCGGGGTAGCGGTAACTCTTTCGGACAATCCCGCTTTTCTGACGACCCGTAACGACTGTTTAATTTGCTTTCCGAGGCAGCCGCGGTATGTAAAGATAGGTGGTCACCCATCCACAGAGCAACCTTGGTCAGTGTAGCTTAACCTGATGGATCGGCCCGTGCTGCTGTTACTACTTAGCCACGAACTCCGCTTTTTACGATCATAGAAATAAAAATCATTCCAACATTTCAGTTTTAGAACAATCATGAACTTGTTAAAGGCAATCAAAAAGTTGTAAATTAATTTGTTCTAATGAAACAAATTGTTAAGTCACTCCCAATAATGTTACGTCATTTATTTGATAGACATTGTTATCATGTCTGAACTAGTTTTACTCCTGGTTCTGCCTACCTTTTTGTTTATTAAAACGAAATTCATCATCATCTGCCTAGACTTTTCTCAATTACGTAAAAGGTCAGTAGGTCAGCTTCAAATCTATTCGGATGCAGCTGAATACTTTAGTATTATTACCTCGTTGCTTTAGTCAGAAAGTAGTTAGTAGTTTAGGTCGCAAACGCTACTCAAAGAAATGTTGTTGTGTGGCCCTTCATGGTGTTTATAATCCTAAAAGAAAAAATCTGACGCTCTCGCAGGTCCTTGGTGTCTCACACCTAGCCCGTAATATATTACAAAAGAGCGTTAAACATTGGGTCCTAGGTTCGATCCCCAGGTCGGGCAAAGTATTATTAAGTATTTCCATCCGGAAATTCTCAGTAGCAGCCCGGCGTTTGGATTTGTGCCCGGTTGATGGCAATAGGCTGGCCCCCTAGTAGGTTGGCGAAATATGAGTGTACTATAGGTACGCCTAACCCTTCGGAGTTTAGAGGCATTATTTTATTTGAGGGTAGGAAATCATCAAATGACTCCTCCCGCTATGGGTGGAGCGGAAGGGAGTGTCAGACTCTTATTTATTTAAAACTCTAAGACTATCATTACAGGAATTTAAACCTCATGCGATAGCTAGGACTATTTTATAAATATACCTTACACTATATAAATACAATTAAAACTCTACACATATAAACACAACACAAAACATAACAACAAAACAAACATACATATGAACACCCTTATAGCCCATCCATGTTCCTGCCTTAGCCTTGTATGTTCCGGGGTAGCGGTGACCTTTTCGGACAATCCCACTTAGGGATTAGACCAGCGGTTCCCAACCTTATTTTGTCTACTGCCCACTATGAGAATAAATTATTTTTTTGCGCCTCCATTTTTTCACCTACATATAGTAAAAACCACTAGATGAAATTACAAATCGCCCCCTAAGCCTCTTCACAACGTTCCCATTTGTTTTCTGTGTCTCTTACTGCCCCCTAAAGGCCTGCAGCGCCCATAAGGGGGTGCATCCCTAAATAAATTGTTGGCGCAGTGGTTGAGCGATTGACTGTTGCGCACTATGTCGCGGGTTCGATTCCCGCACGGAACAAATATTTGTACGACCTGCAAGTATTTGTTACGAGTCTGGGTGTTTTTCTATCTATAATATGTATGTATTTACAAAAAAAAATGTATATAAGTAGTTTATCAGCCATCTCGTTACCATAACACAAGCATTAGGTTGCTTAGCTTGGGACGATATGGCGTTGTGTGACATGTCCAAGGATATTATTATTATTAAATAAATAAATAAAAGTATCGCCCACTTTGGGAAAGGTTGTATTAGAGGCATGATGGTATCAAAATGAATGAAAAGATCGTTTGTATCGATCATAGGCATTGAATAAATCAACTCATCTCAGGATAATGATCCAAAGTTGGTCCTTATTGTCTACTAGACAACAAGTCTTGAGACAATGGTCCTCCTACAACGACAGGGCGTCTATAGAAACAAATATAAACGTGAAACTAAAGTGAGATGTTACAATCACAATGACAGGATAGAGCTGGCGACTGGGTTTCCATGTTGTAATATTGGGTAAGTAAAAGTATGTCATAGGATCCACCAAGATAAGTATAGCGTGGAATATATATATTTTCGTTTTGGATTCATGTGCGTATTGTATAAATGCTCTGACACTAGGTTAGTCACTAACCACATGAAAAAGAAAGAAAGATGTATAGTTAGCTCTAATATTACTTACCCCTTAAAAACGATGACTGTGACCGACCGTTCATTGTTAATGTAACACTGGAAAATAATAATAAAATTGTTAGTCAAAGTGCTGTATTAATTATTCTGTGGTGCTGATAAATATGGCTAGAGCTACAAGGCAGCCCCCGAAATTCAATTTTTGTTAGCAAATATCCATAGCACGCATCCAGAGCATGCATCCATCCATTAAAAAAACATAGCTTAGCAGAACTCGTTTCCACCTGTGCTTTGCTATATGGACCAATGAATATGATTGGTGGATATCAAACGCATCCATAGCAACGTAGCATAGCATATCTCTAGTGGAAAGGCTCCCTAATGATTTTAATTCTGTAAATACATTCTTGCTACGGTCGCGAGAGGTTATAAATAAAAAAAAAATATAATAATAAATCTTTTACTTTTTTTCTTTCTTACTTATATTCATACCACAACATTTATTCCTAGCTCCAGACATAGATACTCCAATTATGTTTTAGTCTAGACAACTACCAATTTGAATTGAGCTCGTTGGGGCTTATAGTCTTGGGGGCAATGGTGCTCAAACTTAGATCGTTTTTTGTTTTATTCTGTTCCAGACAGTGTATACTCATTGATAGAAATAATATAATAATATAATATAATATCCTTGGACATTTCACACAACGCCATATCGTCCCAAGCTAAGCAACCTAATGCTTGTGTTATGGTAACGAGATGGCTGATAAACTACTTATAACCATTTATTTTCGTAAAAACATACATATTATAGATAGAAAAACACCCAGACTCGTAACAAATACTTGCAGGTCGTACAAATATTTGTTCCGTGCGGACACAAACCCGCGACATAGTGCGCAGCAGTCAATCGCTCAACCACTGCGCCAACCGTGTCGTCAATACTAATATTATAAAGCTGAAGAGTTTTTTTGTTTGAACGCGCTAATCTCTGGAACAACTGGTCCGAATTGAAAAGATCTATTTGTGTTGGATAGTCCATTTATCGAGTAAGGCTAAAGGCTATGTAACATTATGCTACGACCAATAGGAGCCGAGCTTTCTATTATTCGAGCTTAGTATTTTATAAACCTTCGACTTATGAGAACCAATTGGTGAGCTTATAAAGTATTGAATTATGTATGTTTTTTGTATTCATAAAAAGCAATAGGTATGACATACTCCCATAAAAATAACTGAATAGTTTTAGCGCAACAAATCTTTAAAACATCGTTTTATTGCTGGGATTTCTTTGAAGATAGAGACGGAGTTATGTTTACTAACAAAACGTACCTACCTATTTACTTGTTTATGTTACAATACATGCGAACCAAAATCATTAAAATGATAAATGATAAATATTTATTCAGAATATATATAACAATAGTATTTATACTGCAAGATGCCTGTACTAGGATGACCCTGTACCAGAAGCACAGATTACAGTAGTTGTAGGTCGATAAAATTCTTAAGCAATATTTAACACTAGAAGTCTGGTAACCCTCATCATCTGCCCAGCCTTTTCCCAACTATGTTGGGGTCGGCTTCCAGTCTAACCGGATGCAGCTGAATACCAGTATTTTACAAGGAGCGACTAAATTAAATAAAATAAAAAACTTAATCATACAAGAAAAACAAATATAAAACATACTAAAACGTTGATCATCTACTTCACACATAATTTAATTCCAGGTAATAGGATTAACTCACGGAATTTTACACATAACTATGTACACATAAATGTGCGTTGTTTGTGTATTAAATTACACTGAAACGTAGTAATTTTAAGCGTTTTAAATGAAACACAAAACATAATATTTATAAAATATGTTAACAGGTAGTTAGACAACCCTAGTTTATCTCATTACAGCAATGTAAGAAACAAATTATGTATGACATAATTTTGTATGTACCTATATCTCTTTTTAAAAAGTTAGAAGAGCCCTCTGAGAAACAACGAAATAGCTATTACGAGTATTATGCTACTTAGTTCTCTATAAATATTGGCCTGGATAGAGTTGTTATTCTTTTACAAACAATAAAGACAAAGACTACACAGGTACTTTGGAGGCAAAGCTTTTTAAATATTCATAACCTCTTCTTAGTTATCTTCAAAAACACAATTTCAAAACATTACCGCGTTATTTTTCCCTAAAAAAACAAAACCTCACACCCCTAACCTCTTCAAACAATGCAGGATGAACGCGTAGCAACAGACTTAAATTGAAAAAAAAACATCACTATCAAAATTCGAAATGCCAGCACGGCCATCTTTGAAATCCACTTTTTAAGTAAAAACGTACCTGATATCACTTTAGAAGTCTGAAAATCCATTCTGCGGACCTGATTCCACTAGCGGGTGTTTCCAAGAAAGTCTGCGGGCCGACAGAGAGTTAAACAGTAGCGACCTTGCAGCACGGGTCATGACCCTGACACACATTTGTACGCATGCGCGTGGAACTGGGGGGTGGTACGGAAATCCGAAGGGGCTGTAGTTCCACGTATTTTCTTCGACTATCGTACTACGCTTGATTTCAGTGTCAAGTTATTGTGATTGATGTTGTATGAAGAATGTTTTGTAAACAATATTAATTGCCTTACCTACTTGTTACATAAAAAGTGATTTTTCTAAGACATTTTCTCTTCAGTTAAGAGTACAAGATGATGCAAAAACTTGACTGTTTTACTGAGGTTTTTTATTCTAAAGAATAATTTATGATGATGATTTTTCCCATCAAAGAAAGCTACCTGTTAAAAAAATTATATAGAACAAAGCCCGGATAGTGTATCGCATATGTGGATCATGTTCGATTTTCTATAATTGGATATTTTGATACTTAGCGTTGGTAAATGGATGGATAATGTATCGCCATTACCGTGCCCACCACTACTACTAATTGCTCTTTCCACCGAAATAGTTCATTAAGGGCGTTGTTTTTACGAGTTCCGTACCTAACGATGCCTACGGGACCCTATTACTAAGACTGCTGTCCGTCAGTCTGTTAGTCACAGGGCTGTATCTAGGTAGACATCAAAAATTTTGATTATTTCGGAATTTTTTAAATTAAAAAAAATCCTACCTGTTTAGTTATCATGAATGTTGAGTGGTAAAAGGGTTCCGCCCTTTTTGTGTGAGTTTGACTCCCAGTTGTCCGCTATTTTTACTGATTTCTACTTTTCGAATGCTACTAGTGTCAGGAATTAACTCAGGACTAAGGATGCGTGTCACCGGGATTGTCCGATAGGGTTACCGCTGCCCCGGAACAGATAGAGTTGAGTAAGGAACATGGATGGGTGTACGAGTCTGACATTCCCTTCCGCTCCATCCACAGCGAGAAGTGTCATTTGATGATTTCCCACCCTTAATTTTTAGGGATATAGGATTTGTAGGGTAGAATTTCTTTATCCATAAAAATCTATGTTTCTTCACACAGATGATTAACTCCTTCAAGCTTTGATCACCACGGCTGTATTATTATTATTATTTATTTTATTTATTTTATCTAAAAAAGGTACATTTTAGGGTTTGTAACATAAATTATGTCCAACAAAACTATACACATAGTTTGTCTGTTGGATCAAGGTTATTATTTTTGCTTAGGTATTATCATGAACTAAGTACAATTAAGTATATAATATTGTAGTGGCTAGTTATATTAAGTACGTAAGTATGATTGTAGTTTAGGATATGTAACACCTACTTAGTACACTGCCTTAACCTTATATTGATAAAGCTAAGGCAACGTACCAAGTAGGTATTTTTTTAGATTTGTCTTATTTTTCTTTTTTTCGTCTCTGATTTCTACTGGTAAGCATGTAAGGGATACGCTTTTCTAATGTTCGGTCTCCATAAACATTATTTACTCTCGGTATTACATATTTTCCCGACGACATCGTTCGGGTGTTATATTTGTTACATACATTTATTAGTAATGGATCATGCTCCCGATTACTATGGCTATTAGTTGCGAGTAAGTACTTATGTTTTATGCTAACCGGTAATACCTTACAAATTTTATATAATTTATAATAATATTTTTTATGTTTATTTTTAGTTTTTTTATCCACTATTAATTTTAGGAACCTAATTTGTATATTTTCTATTTTTTCTATATAAGATTTAAATGTAAGTCCATAGCAATCAAGAGCATAATCGATTATGGATTCTACCATACATGAGTATAACATTTTTAGGGTACTAGCTGGAACTCGATAACTTAAGAGGTAAAATTTACTTAGTAAAGTTTATTGCACAAGAAATCTATATGTTCTTTCCATGAGAAATATTCGTCGACCTTAACTCCTAAATAAGTTACACAATTTACTCTCTGGATGGGTTTACAGCTGCAATTGACACAGTTACCATGAATGCAATCAAAAGTATGAGTGTAAAGTGGTAGAGGATTTTCCTTTAGGGGCAAGTATGGTGAATGAATAATGATGTACTGTGTTTTTTCCGTATTTAATACTATTCCGTTATCATGAGACCATTTAACTACGGCGTCCACGTCTTGCTGCACCAGCCGACACGTATCAGCGAGGTCCGTGCCGGCTCGCAAGGCGCAAAGGTCGTCCGCGAACATATACGCCGAGCAATGCTGTAGCACATTACACAGACTATTTACATGCATTAAGTAGCATACGGGACCACTTCCTGAGCCCTGCGGTACCCCGCATCGGACCATTTTTTCATCGCTTAACGTGTCGCCAATCTTGACCCGGTAAGAGCAAAATAAATAATAATATAAATCAAAAAAAAAAAAAAAAAAAAACAAAATGTTTGGAACAGCCGATTTTTTTTTCATACTTCAGAGTTGGTCCCATCGTCAAAGTTGTATATTTTCATGAGTAGGTACACCCCTTTAAAGAATGTCCCTCGTTTTACCTAACACATTGTATACCAAGGTTTATAAAGTAAATTCGCGTGTGAGAACTAATTAAGAATAAACTTCGTCTGGAAGGTCTTGCTAAACAAACAAACCGCTGACATTTATTTGATCTTGAATTAATGTTATTGGTGTTGTTATAATACAAGAAAATTAAAAGTTTCGTGATAATGGAACGCTTTATTCTGTTCATTTTAGGTCAACTTGTATCCAAATTATGTTTGAAAATGTAAATAAAATGCTCGGTCGAAATTCAGGAACTAATTGACTTTCATTTCTCAGTTCTACTGCAGAGGAAACCCCAAATCAGATTCCTGGACCTGATTTCTGACTACAAAAAATTGACAAATTTTAACACAGCGTTCAGTACATCTAATCAAAGATATCCAAGCAAAAAGAACACTGATAAAAGTGATTTTAATTTGACCTAAAATAATAAATTGTAAACACTAGAATAAACACATCTATTATGGGTAGGTACATACTTGCAGACTTCTTGAAAGTATTGTGTTTTCATTTTTTTTTACCATTGTCCTTATGTCAGTAGTCTGACAGATTTCTAAGTGTGTCTATTTATTTCAATGGGACCCTAAATTATATTCTAGAAACGTGAAGATAAACAAATGAATAAATAACATAAAGAAATAGATACAATGGAAGTGTCTGTTACTTTTCTGTTGAATTCAATTATAGGCAGGTGCCTCTTGTTCGAAAACTGGCTTTACTAAGAGCTTCCATAGCGTGCTTGCATTGGTGCAGAAAAGATTTGACGAGACTCACTCGCAGGTAATTGATGTCATAACTTCAAGTTCTATCCTAAAAACAAAAAAGAATCAGACTTGATTTGTTAGGGCAACCTCGTGAATTTCATCAGACCCTATGTATTATTTAAAATCATCTACATTCATACGAAACACTGCTCCTACGCCTGTCGATGTCTGATTGAGTTAGTTCATTGGTTTAATAGTCCGGGACTCAATTGGTTATCGGCGGGCGTTGTGCAACTACTCGTATCGTGCCGGAAGATCCACATTGGTCAGGATTACGTCGAGATATCTCGTACAGAGAACACGTGTACTCTCCCGAAAATTAAAAACTTTGCTGGGCGAAAATGTTCGCGAATTGAAAGAAAAAGTTCTAAAAGTTTGAGGAGTGTCTCTGGTTCTTATATTTGTGTTAAAAAACATGTGTAATCAGACAAAATGAAAAATTGTCCAAAGAGAAAAGTGTCAACGGACTCAGAACCGTTCTGCTGTAGAAAACTATCCGTTATTGCTTGTGTTTTTGCTACAGTGTCATTATTTATACAAACATACAATTATGTAGATAGTGATGAAGTGAATTTTGAATTAGAAGCTAGGAATCTAATGAAGAATGTTCTGGATGAAAGGATAGAAGAAAAAATTGACGCGTATTTAATGGAGATCAGCGGGAGTACGTCCCATAGGCTAAAAAGGGAAGCTATGTTGGTAAGTTATAAACTTTAGGCAGCATGTGAATGCAGAAGTGAATATTGAATGAAAATTTGTTGCCACTTCAACGGATCTTTATTAAAAAGCGACTGTGGATCTGAGCCGAAATAATCTATAATATTAGGTCCGCACGGTGCAATTTCAGTTGATCAACGTGTTTAACAAAAAATACTTTGAATTTGGAATTCAATTTGATTGAAAGTCTGTACAGACAGTCCAAATCACATTCTGCTTAGCAGTTGACAACCAAAATTGAACCGTGTGAACTCAGTATTAGATTACATGTCTAAATATAGTTTCAATTGCGGTTGTAGTACGCAAAACGCCCACAAGTTTCTCTTCCTACTTTAGTTTAGCGTAATAGTAAATACCATACTCATACACATTAGTGCAGGACCAAAGAGATCTTAAATCTATTTTCGACGCCTAACTATAAACGGGACCGTCGAAGCTGGCCCAGGCAGAGGTGATGAGAAACCTATACGCATACCGGATGGCTTATTAAAGCATAATCAGCCTATATTCCCACTACTGGGACGCTGGTGAGAGGGAATGAGCCATTATCCAGCATGCGGGTCCAGTGCGCGTTGGTGGATGTCACATGTCTTCGAATTTTTGGTTCTTGGACATGCTGGTTTGTCGATTTTCCTTCCCCGTTTTGTGGAGCAATGGTGATGAAATTATTTACTTAAAGTGCCTGCCTTAATTTGAACCCACTACCTACAATTCATAAGTCAGGGTCGTTACCACTGGGCCATAGCTCCCTGAGCAAGGGATGGATCTAGGTGCATTTAGACAAGCATTAATGGAAGGATTGAGGGGCGGCCTTTACTCAGCAGTGGGACAGTGTAGGCTAATTAAAAAAAAAACTTAAATATATGTTATATTTAAGTTTTTTTTTACCTAACCTACCTAATATTCTCTTGTTTACCTTCAGAAACAATCAGTAAATCAGGAAGACAACACTGTGACTCCTCATGTGGAGTTCTTTAACCCTAAAATGCGGGCAGAGCTTGAAGAGAAGGACGCAGCAGAGATGAGGAAGACTGGTGCTAAGGGTCCCGCGCCTGGTGGGGACACGTGGGTCTGGTTGACCAGCTATTCTAGAGTGCCAGTAAGTTCTTCAAAGTTCTGTAACAATTCGTGCAGTAAAAATAATAATCTGCTATTCAGTACATTTATGTTCGCCTAACTCGTCAAAATGTACTGAACAGCAGATTTATTTTTTTCGCTTCGGATTTGGATTTCATGTTCGGTCCCATAGTAAAAATTGCTCGTTATAATTAGTAAAATGACCCCTTAAGAGGTTTAAAAGGACTTAAATTTAACCTTGTATATGAAAACTGCCTCAGGAGATTTTCGCATTTGGCAATAATTTATTGAATAAAGAAAGGTATCTTTAGCCGGATCAATATTTGTTTAATTTAGTGCGCCGCGACGTGACAGCGACGACATCTTTATTAAGATTGATAACGTGAACGATAAAAGAAACGATATATTTTTGGCGACGGATAAATATTGAATAATTATTTCATCATTAGATAGCGACAGGAGATTTAATTATTATTTTTTTGTTATAGCAATGAATAAATTAAAGTGGTGAACTTTACCAATGTTTGTTTTGCTCGCCATAAGTGTTAAAACATGTAGATCCTGCGCCCGAATTTTATTTTTATTTAAGACCATATTGTTGTACAAAAACGAAATATCATTCTATCTTATCTTGGTATGGCACAGACACCTAACTATCATCTAGCTTCGGTAACACTCCACAATTTCTGATTTCACTAATGACAGTATCAGAAGTATCTTATTTGTATTTTGATGGATTGTTAATACCTACTTATTTCGAAAAAAGCGAGGTGTCTATTTAGCTTAATTAATTTAATGTTGTGATATTCATATTGTACGGTAGTACGGAACACTTCGTATGCCAGATCAAATCGCACTTGGCCTGTTTTTAAATTCCTGTTTTCGAAATTTCCAGTACAAGGTAGTGCAAGGTTTCTGCAAAGCGACCCAAGATTACTGCCCGCCAGGTGTGCAAGGTCCTAAAGGACCAACAGGTGTGCCGGGACCAAAAGGAGAGAGAGGGGACTCTGGAGCACCTGGAACACCTGGACATTCTGGAGGCAGAGGGCCTGTGGGCCCCCCTGGACCAAAAGGTAAATACTCTACTAAACTGAAGCCATTGTCGCGAAAAATAATCAGCTGTTCAGGGTGAACATAAATGTATTGAACAGCGGGGGCCTAGACAAAGTCACATTTTCATTAACGATAACGAAATTAGATAAATCTGAAATATATGGAATTGTCATAAGCTTTCTAAATATCACGAGACCAATCGTTTTCAAACGCTAATTGCAAGACAATGTCAAATTGTATAACGAAACTTGATCAATATTCCCAAATAAATGCATTGTCAAGTGGCGTTCTTGACAATCCGACTCGCTGAGATAACAAATTGTTCGATCAACAATTTTCGAAATCGACATCACGTGAGTGACATCACGTCACTTCTTTATAGTATTTATATTAAAATTATGACGTAGCGCCTTCACTCCCCAATTTTAATGCGTTATATCTAAGTCATTTTTATTAATTTGATAAAGCAAAAAATACGTGTCTGAATGCAAAAAAAACTTTTTTACAAAAAATAAAACCGACTTCCAAAAAAAACACTACAAAGTGAAAAATAATTTTGATTTCGGAAGTCGGTGTCTTCGGTTTTGTATTTTCATTTTTTTTAGTTGTGGTACCTACACAACCCCCCCCCCCCCCCCCCATAATTTTAAGACAACTACTACCTGGTATGTAAAGTACAGTATTAGAACATCGTCCACATATCTCAAGTAGGATTTTTTTTTTATTATTGTTGATTTTCAAAAACCGCTTATCCGATTTCGATAAAATTTTTATGGGACCATTTGGGAAGTATACCCTTTCCAACAAAAAAAGAATTTTTCAAATCGGTTGGCAAGCAACGGAGTTATGAGCGAACAAACATAAAAAAAAAAAAAAAATATATAAGGTGTTAAAAAATTAACTCTAAGAATTTCGTGGGAGCATTGTACTCATCGTAACGAACAACTTTTACTATGGGATGAACCCTGAAATCGCGAAAAAAATATGAGCTGTTCCATACATTTATGCACACGTAACTCAATAAAATGTATGGAACAGCTCATATTTTTTTCGCGATTTCAGGGTTCATCCCATAGTAAAAGTTGTTCGTTACGATGAGTACAATGCTCCCACGAAATTCTTAGAGTTAATTTTTTAACACCTTATATATACAGTCGAATTGAGAACCTCCTCCTTTTTTAGAAGTCGGTTAAAAATACGTATTTTTTTTATTTTCTGACTGACGGACTTACCACAATTTCTTTTTTTTACTCTGTCAACATCCCTATTCAGTGTTAACCTTTCAGGGCGTGAAAGTACCCATGACTATGAGCTACTTCCACTATCAAGTTGTTTATAATCGTCATCTCCTGAAAGATTAACAGTGAATTAAAATTCACCGTGTATTAATGTATCATTTGCCTATTACATTTTGCCATAGTTTTGGCTTGTCTAGTGTATAGTCAGTAGCGAAATAGATCGAAATAGATTTGTGACCAATTAATCTTAATAGATCTGGAGCATGTGACGAAACAGAGTCATAAGTAAAACGAACACAAGTGCAAAACAGTAACAGCATTCATAATTATTATGTCAAATATTTTTTAGTCACTAATACCGACGAAGATGGTAACCTACTAAATAATGAATAGTAGTGTTTGCGTGATGCGTACGGTCGCTAAATCAAGTTATATCAAACTGTAAATATTTTCCAAACAATTTTAAACATTAAAACGTTGAGTGTAAAGTTCAAAATCGATTGAAAATTCGACAGTTTGTGGTAAATTCATTTGCTGGACTGTACGTACTATCAAATAGACCGTACGTACGACTTACCGTATACTTTAACTAGCTTTCGCCTTGGCCCACGTGACATTAGACATGCCAGTAAACATTAGAATGAATTGAATAGAAATGAATAGAATTGAACAGAATTGAACAGAACTGAACAGAATTTAATAGAATTGAATATAATTGAACAGAATTGAATAGAATTGAATAGAATAGAATTGAATAGAATTGAATAGAATTGATTAGAGTTTAATAGAATTTAATAGAATTGTATAGAATTGAATAGAATTGAATAGAATTGAATAGAATTGAATAGAATTGAATAGAATTGAATAGAATTGAATAGAATTGAATAGAATTGAATAGAATTGAATAGAATTGAATAGAATTGAATAGAATTGAATAGAATTGAATAGAATTGAATTGAATATAATTGAATAGAATTGAATAGAATTGAATAGAATTGAATAGAATTGAATAGAATTGAATAGAATTGAATAGAATTGAATAGAATTGAATAGAATTGAATAGAATTGAATAGAATTGAATAGAATTGAATAGAATTGAATAGAATTGAACAGAACTGAACAGAATTTAATAGAATTGAATATAATTGAACAGAATTGAATAGAATTGAATAGAATTGAATAGAATTTAATAGAATTGAATAGAATTTAATAGAATTGAATAGAATTGAATAGAATTTAATAGAATTGAATAGAATTGAATAGAGTTTAATAGAATTTAATAGAATTGAATAGAATTGTATAGAATTGAATATAATTGAATAGAATTGAATAGAATTGAATAGAATTGATTAGAGTTTAATAGAATTTAATAGAATTGTATAGAATTGAATAGAATTGAATAGAATTGAATAGAATTGAATAGAATTGAATAGAATTGAATAGAATTGAATAGAATTGAATAGAATTGAAAAGAATTGAATAGAATTGAATAGAATTGAATAGAATTGAATAGAATTGAATAGAATTGAATAGAATTGAATTGAATATAATTGAATAGAATTGAATAGAATTGAATAGAATTGAATAGAATTGAATAGAATTGAATAGAATTGAATAGAATTTAATAGAATTTAATAGAATTGAATAGAATTGAATAGAGTTTAATAGAATTTAATAGAATTGAATAGAATTGTATAGAATTGAATATAATTGAATAGAATTGAATAGAATTGAATAGAATTGAATAGAATTGAATAGAATTGAATAGAATTGAAATGAATTGAATTGTAAAGAATAGAATAGAATTCAATATTCTTTACGATGTACACCATAAGAAAATACAGATATAAATTTAGAAAATTTTACAAGAATTAACAACTTTCAGCTAGGATATAAAAATATACATATACTAGAGTAATCAGCACCTTTAAACATATCAGGAGAACGAGGATTCCCCGGTAATCCTGGACTCGATGGCCGTGACGGGGTGCCAGGAGAACCAGGTCTTGACGGCATGTCAGGAAGAAATGGTGCTGATGGAGCGCCAGGGAAAGACGGGCGGGATGGTGTGCCAGGCAGGGATGGGAGTCCCGGCAAGAACGGAAAGGATGGGAAAGATGGTAAGTTTGAGAATGAATGGAGTTATTGTTAAAAAGTAGTAATAATATACTTGTGTGTTTTTTAGATTTTGGCAATAATATGTGTACTATGTAACTACTCTCTTTCTACTGACTTTCATTGACTTGAATGTGGCCTGGCGGCTGAGAGTATGCCATGCTCACTTTAATATCTCGCTGATGGTAGCGTGTGTGCTGGATCATTTAGCTCCCGTTGAGCTGAATGGTGCTAGTCCATGCGTCATGTTCGTGAACGGGCTCTGTCAATGGGGACTGGTCATCTCTTAGCGGCTATGGCTTGTTTTAATTTAATTTTTGAATTGTTTGATATATTTATAACGGATGCTTTTAACGTTCTGCATCGTTCTCACATTTATAGTAATGATATGAATGATGTAACCATTATGTAATTTAAAAGAGTGTTGGTGGAGTTTCTTGCCCGTTCTTCTCCATAGTGCGACCGCTTTGGAATGGACAACTAGGTTCATTTTTCTTGACTAACCGAGCCTTTGACATTTCAAAAGTGCCTTTAATTGGTTTATTTAAAATAGCTGACCCGGCAAACTTCGTTACGCCTAACAGTTATTTTTTCTAAAATTAAAGAATTTTTCTGAAATAAACGTAGCCTAAGTTACTCCTTATTACATCATCAGCTACCTGCCAATAAAAGTCCCGTCAAAATGGTCCAGCCATTTCAGAGATTAGCCGGATAAACAGACAGAAAGACAGACAAAAATTAAAAAAATATATATTTGTATGTATGTACCGTATTATATTCATATACATGTAGTAAAAATGGTTATTTCAATATTACAAACAGACACTCAAATTTTATTTATATGTATAGATAAATGGCTGCCAACTGGACTCTATTACTAAAGCTCCATCGGCCACAAGGCTGTATCTAAGGGTCACAGAGTGTACTTATGGCCGCTATAAAGTTAAAATGAAACGGTAGTCCATTGTCTTTACACAAGAAATGTGTTTTTATTTAACTAAAGTTTTTGTGTTGTATAAAATATTGCTCGTATGCGAGTAGGTACGACTCGTTCTTGGCGGCTGTATTTATTTTCGAGATTCTGTCTCAAACTGAGGAATGTAATATAAGCTGGGACTGAATTTTGGGCCTACATAGTAGTGGCATTTATATCACACGTGCACCATATGCATGAATTAATATATGAGCGAGTATACCAACATATCTTTAACACAGGTAGAGCAGGGGCCCCAGGACCACCAGGCATGCGAGGACTGAAGGGCGACAAAGGACCAATGGGGACTAAAGGCCAGAGAGGCAACGATGGCCGTGACGGGGCCCCGGGCAGGCCAGGCCTCTCCATCTACAATTATACCCTGGAGAAAGAGCTGTTTATCCCACCTACCTTTGCACGTGAGTAGTTACAGAGTAGAAAAGAGATTTATTTTGAAATTATGGCTTAGTCATATTCACCATTCATATTAATATCATTCTCATCACTACATAGTATGAAGCAAAGTCGCTTCCCGCGTCTTTCCTAATATCTGTATGTATGCTTAGATCTTTAAAACTACACAATGGATTTTGATGCAGTTTTTTTAATAGATAGGTAGAGTGATTCAAGAAGAACGTTTATGTGTATAATTTGTCGACATATTATGCGGGCGAAGCCGCGGGCGGCAGCTATTACATTTATATGAATATCATTATCTTAATTTTAACCAAAAACCATAGCAATACAGCAATTTTTTTTCTGGGATAAAAACTCAGTCACAGGGATGGGAAATCATCAAATGGCTCCTTCAGCTCTGGGTGGAGCGGAAGAGAGTGTCAGACTCTCGCTGACTAAAACCCATCCATGTTCCTTCCTTAGCCCTTTGTGTTCCGGGGCAGTGGTAACTCTTTCGGACAATCCGCTAAACACGGGCCCCTTCTTTAATTATGCTCTGAAATTTACCTCCTCAGAGGACCAAACACGCGTGATAGTCCGGGAGGGCGACACCATGCGTATCAGCTGCAACCCCATGGGACGCCCAGAGCCTGCCGTGGAGTGGAGGAGGTACGATGGAACTGCTGTCATTCAGGTGAGGAGTTTTATACTAAGAAGGAACAGAGACCCAGTTGTACAGTCGCCAGCACATGAATATACCAATTGAAAATGAACCTTATCCTTCTGAAATAAAGTTGAAAAGCTATCAAAGAAATTTTACAGATTGTGGTAACTTGATGTGCTGGCCTCTATACCTTATAAAAATTCTATTCGTTTTAGCAAAACATTCAAAAATGAAATCTTAATTTCGGGATAATCTATACTGATATTACAAAGCTGAAGAGTTTGTTTGTTTGTACGCGCTAATATCTGGAACTACTGGGGGTCTACTCCCTAACTCCGTCAACGAAGCAACGGGCCCGTCCGACAGTAGTCCGTTACGTCGTAGCGAACCCTACTCCCTAACGATTTCGGATTCATCAGAACGGGACGGAATCATAGACTACTTACGGACAATATTCGTGAACGAACGACGAATGCCAATAGAGTTGCGCCATTTTATCGGTCGCTTACCGGTTTACATATTCTGTAGTTTCGAAACATACTAAACAATTTTTTTTATTTTTGTTGTAAGAAAATGACCACATTATTAAAAATACACTTTTTATTATGTCTTTAAATATATAATTAAATTATTTTGCCTTTTTTGGTTCGGCAATAAGGCATTATCCTGTCGATACCTTTGCGTTTTTTCTTTTAACGCCATTTATCAAACGACATGTCAAAGTTCTTAGAGTTGTCAAAAAGTAAAAGGTCAGTTTTGACATTTGAGAATGACCCTAGAATGTAACTTGGAACGAAACAGAAAAAAGCAATAAACTAATCATTAATTACATAAAGTGTTTTTAAAAATACATAAATATTTTTGGCGCGTTTAATAATATGATGGAAGATATTGCTGATATTGCTTTTTGCGCTAACTTTATAGTAGCATGCAATTTCTAATGAATACGAAACGTCTCAAAACAGTTACGTGCTCAGTCCTTATTTTCTTAATACTAATGTTGTAGCCAATTAATTACTTAATATCACCAGCTTCATTCGATTTTAATCTCGACTCGGCTTTGCTTTTGGACTATTTCTGTTTACTATCACGTTGATCCTGGCTCTTCTATTTTGGACATTGATTTAAACAGTGATTTGAACTCGATTTTGGTGTTTGTTGTAAATCATACCAACTGTTTCAACATGTCGAAAAGAGGACGTACAATCAACAGCCAGTCACGCGAATTAGTTGTGAAGTTAACCGAAACCTTTATTGCTCGTAACGCAAGTGCAAGATCGTGTCGCAGAAGCACTTGAATTCAGCAAAAAAGCTATTCGAACCATCTTGAAGGAAAAGTATGGGCCTTCCGGTACTGAAAAAAATGTATTACGTACGCCTAAAATGGGAAAGAAAAGCAAGCCCGTAACAGCTATTGACACATTTGACGCAAACGCTATTCGAGAGACGTCCATATTGATAAAAGAAATGAAAATGAAAAATTAAAAAGTAAATATAATTATTTCATTTTCATTTGGTGGTTTTCATAGGTGACGATAGCTCAACTGACGATTTTGGCTCATCATCCGAAGAAAATGATTGAATGATGATTCAGTCACTTTCGCTTTCTCTTGATTTTTTTGTGAATGAGTGGATATAATTGTAACTAAAAATATTAAATTATAGACAAATTGACCTTTTGTACCACTGTTTTATTTCAAAATACCTACAAAATTAAAGTTTAAGTTATTTTTTTGTTACTCAGAACTTTAATCCAATGCACTTTAGAATAGGTATATAATGAAATCGATCAAATACTCATACAAACTTGAATCGATTAATTGTGAGTATCGAGTACCGAGTCGTCTGGTTGCTTCCTTACGTCGCGATGACAAATGAGAAATGTCAAATGTCCATTTTTTGACATTTTACACAAAAAAATTATATAAATTTTCTACTACAATAATAATTATTTCCAACACATTCTAGGAAGAATCATTCATGGAGCCTTTGCCCAGCAGTGGGATGACTCAGGCTAAGAGCCCCCTCAGACTACAGACTTTTTATCGGCCGATAGTATCGTCGGTTTCTTAATCAGAATGAAGATGTACACCTATGCAAGAGCGCACATTTTAAAATAAAACGACTAGAATAAAAGGAAATCTATGTTTTGATTGTAATAGTATATTGTTGTGTGTTGAATTTATTCGGATTTACTTGGTGCTAAATAAAATAAAATACATTTTGTCATAGTCAAATCAAAGTTTATATTTTTATAGTTTATACATACGATCATCATCATCTGCCTAGCTTTTTCCCAACTATGTTGGGATCGGCTTCCAGTCTAACCGGATACAGCTGAATACCAGTATGTTATATGGAGCGACTGCCTACAATGCGGTCAACTACGTCTAGCATATTTGTTATACAATCTGTAAACATACAACTTACTAAAGTTAAAAATGATACTATCTATTTTAGTGCACTTTGAGTATAAGTAAACACTCTTCAAAGCATAGGTCGTAGTCAGTATTTAACACCAATATTTATCGTATTTACATAATATAAAATAACCTTAAAACAAATATCAAGATTTTGTGAAGTTACAATGTTTACTATACATTTTCGCTTATAACTTCCGAACCCTTTAGTTTATTTTGATAATTCCACAGGATTTATTCGTTTTAGGCTTAGAAATACCCCATAAACCCTAAGTTACAAAAATATTCCCATAAATAAAAAACCATGTTTTCAAGTTACGTAATTTGCCCTATACATTCAAAAATTCTCTTAAATTCTTATAATATCAGTCTTATTGACTTAAACCCTATATATTAATCATAATCTAAGATGAATTCAACAAATATAAACTAATTAGCACTTAACAAGGCTTAATTAGAATCTAACCAGAAATGTTCACTTTTCACATGTTAGACTCACTGCACTTCACTTTTAGTAGCGGTCCACCCATTACTTGGGCCACGTTACTCAGATAGGGTCTCTTCGCCGACACTGTTTTTTTATAAGGTTCCTCTCAGCAACATTTTGTGGAAACCTTACATATTTTTGCAAAATTGAGGGGATGTTGAATGCATTTGTGAAATGCCGCAGAGAACGTGACACTGTCTGTTGTGCCACTGGCTCATGACTGCTTAGGCTCACTGCACCTTGGTAGCTCCCCCGGGCATAAAAATTAAGAGCAGCGAGGATCTAAAAGTAAACAAAGAAAACAGTAGGTAAATGGGTGGGACGGATTGGTAATATTGGTGTCAATAAGTTGCAGAATCTTTGATATATCCTTACCTTCATTATTGAATCAACACTTCGTCGTATATGTTGAGGCAAAAGAGGTATATAGTCCTTACACAGGTCCTCGAATAATTCACGAGTGAGCCGATAGTTCCCTATGAACTCGACGTCGGGAATACTCGCCAAAATAAAGTTCTAGCGTAAATATCGTCGGCGACACCTCCGCTCTTCCCGTAATGATCATTCTAGCAACAAAAAAGCAGCCATAGTTCGAAATTACACTTTAAATTATAATTTTCGTCAACAGCACGAGAACTATTTTGATGTCGTATGAACTGACATAACGCTCCGTCGAAACAAGTGTCAAGTTCAATTTTTAGGACGGAAAAAACACGTCGGGAGTAGGTACAAATGTCAATTCGTGTTGTAGTTCATTCTTCGTTCGGGCCACGGACGAATCATCCGTCCGACGGTGCTAGGGAGTAGGAAACGCCCGTTACGAAGGCCGAAACTACGGACTTCGTGCTTAGGGAGTAGACCCCCTGGTCCGAATTGAAAAATTATTTTTGTGTTGGTTAGTCCATTTATCGAGGAAGGCTATAGGCTATGTAACATCACGCTACGACCAATAGGAGCCGAGCAGCGGGTGAAACCGCGCGGAAGCAGCTAGCCTTTAAATACCTGTATTCCATTTTAATGCTTTAATAAAACCTTTTTCGCCTACAAGATAGTCCAAGCTTGACCATAGAGCCAGTTGTTGTATTTGAACTTTATCCTTAACACGGTAAAGATCGTTTTTCCAGGGATCATGGCGCGATGCATCAGTCAGTGGTAACGTGCTGAACATCCCCAACGTGTCTCGCTGGCACACCGGCAAGTACGTCTGTTTGGCCAACAACGGGATGCTGCCCTCCGCCAATCAGACTACTGATGTTGAAGTGCATTGTAAGTATAACAAATACACATGGTCTAATGCACTTTTGATGCATTGACATTGAGCTCTCTCTTTCATTAAGGCCTGTGATGTAGGCCTGTATTACAGAACCTCACTCAAGACCCAAGCACTACTTAAAACTAGTTTTAACCAATCAAATGGCTTAAATCGAGACTCAAGCAATGCTTGAGTATTGAGTGAGGTTCTGTAATACGGGCAATAATGTATCATTATTAAATTTTAAATCATACAAATGCTTGCTAGTGGTTAAACCATTTAATTTTCTATGACAATAACAAGAGCCCGTTGGTCGAATTAATAGTAACAACAAATATGATAATGATAGGAATAATACAATTTGTTCTATAGGCGACCCGCACGAAGTTAATTTATTAGTGAGCAAATCGATGACTCTAGGAATATTGTAAGGGATTGGCTCATTTTAAATTTGACTACTATGTTATCGTGTATTTTTCTCTTAACTTTATTATATACTAGCTTCTGCCCGCGACTTCGTACGCGTATCCTGTTGCTTATGCAAGCGACAACGGGGTCGTCAAAATCGAAGATCTGAATCACGATCAGCGCGGTCAGTCACGCATCACGTTCCCCACTTGTCTCTAGAGACCTAGAAGTCGATGCGTAGATACGCTTGGAACTCAAGCGTAATTCTCTATCCATGAACGTCTCCGATTCGCGAGACAATGCATGACTTGCACGATCAGCGGTCAGTCGCGTATCACGTTCCCCACTTGTCTCTAGAGACCTAGAAGCCGATGCGTAGATACGCTTGGAACTCAAGCGTAATTCTCTATCCGTGAACGTCTCCGATTCGCGAGACAATGCATGACTTGCACGATCAGCGGTCAGCCACGCATCACATTCCCCACTTGTCTCTAGAGACCTAGAACTCGATGCGTAGATACGCTTGGACCTCAAGCGTAATTCTCTATCCATGAACGTCTCCGATTCGCGAGACAATGCATGACTTGCACGATCTGCGGTCAGTCGCGCATCATATTCTTCACTGGTCTTTAGAGACCTGGATGTAGATGCGTAAATACGCTGAGAACGCAGGCGTGCTTCGCGATCCGAAGAGGTTTCCGCGGAGCGAGTTGCAGCCGGATGTTTTCAAACAGCATCAAGTCTCTCGTGACGCTCTTTGGTAGATTCTTGGGATCTTATGATCTTCAATCTTTTAGCTATTTTGGAACATTGGGAAAGATTTGACCTCTTTCTATGCATATAAGTGAATATAAGTGATCAATTAAAATCTAAGGGACTGCTCCCAGGCGTTATCGGGTAGGCTACTGTGTTACGAAGATAAATAGAAAAGGAAATTAAACACTCAAATAACATAAGTCTGAAGGCATATTTATTTGGTAAAATTAAAAAAATAAATGGGAGTTTTGGCCAGCAGAGTCAAATTTTTAATGATATAAGAACAGAGGCCAGCACATCGTTACCACAATCTGTCAAATTTCTTTGATAGTATTTCAACTTTATTGCAAAGACATAAGGTTCATTTTTAATTGAGAAAATTTGACAGTTAGAGATAGCTTGATGTGCTGGCGTCTGTACCATCGTCAGCGAAAATCAGTCCTAAACTGTTACCGCCTTCATCGCGTGTACGTACTCCCAGCTTATGTTATTTTATAATTATACAGTGAAATTAGTGATAGCTTTGATTTCCACGTCAGATGTTTCTGATCTTCGATTTTTATAAGTCAATAGGCAATGACCATCAGACCGAACAACTTTTGCTAAGACGTCATTCCTATACAGAGTTGATATGACAGAGGGGCATTAAATTACACTACGTATACTATACGTGTTTAGTATTAACTCGGTACGGTATAAAAAAAAAATGAGGTTTTTATTTTTTCAAACAAACTAAATAGCTTACAAATCAGAGTAAAACGCAACCACCCTTTGTAAATAAAAACTGACCTTGTAACGCAGCGGCACCAACGCGTGCACGCCGGAGCGCTGTTAGGAAAGATACATCGAGTTCAAACGGGGCAAAAACTTAAAAAAACATTTGCGACTAAACTACTGCTCCTATTTAATTGATTTTTGGTACAGAGCTTGAAAATGGTCCTTAGTATAAGCTGTTTGAAGGAAAGCCCCTCTGTCGTATCATCTCTGTATATGTTATAGTGTAGCTGGGCTCTTGGAATTCCACAACAGGTGTTCCAGATCTTAAATTTTTATGCGTCAACAGAGAGTGCTCATCAGGCTGAACAACTTTTGCTAAGACGTCATTCCAATATCTGTTATAGTGTAGCTGGGCTCTTGGAGTTAAACATCAGGTGTTCCAGATCTTCAAATTTATTCGTTCAGCAGAAAATGCTCATCACGCGGAACTATTTTTGCTATGGTACTATTTTTGTATCTCTTATAGTTTAGCTGGTCTGTTGCGGTTCTGCATCAGGTGTTCAAGTTTCCAATATAAATTATAGTCTATTTGTTGCCTATAATCGAATGCAACTATTCGCCCATACTCTCCAGGATACGTGCGTTCGCTACGAATAACTGAATCCTTATGGCAGCGGCGTGTTTTTTTTTTTGATAATGGCATCTCGCAGTTCAACCATAGGGTTGTATACTGCTTAACCGGACTTGCCTGTGGATACCACAAAAGAATTGTAGCCTCCAGCCAGGGCTTATAAAAACTTACAAACTAAGCGACTACACACTAAGGGCACCTCCTGTGGGGTACGGACCTCGGCTTAGGGCGTCGCTGGGGGAGGACAGCAAGGGACAGCTGGATCGGGGGTAACAGCAGCGCGGCTCTCAGCGCGCTTTATATAACCACGGACGCGCAGGCGCGAACCTTAACTTATGTTTGCCGTGATTCTTTAAATTGACATAACTTTTTTATTTATGAACCGATTGACATGAAATAAACACTAAATGTTAAGTGAAGCTTACTACAATATATTAGTGAAAACCGCATCTAAATCGAATAAGCCGTTTCTGATATTAGCGTGCACAAACACACAGACAAACAGACAAACCGACAAACAGACAAAAAAAAAATTAATTACAATTTCGGGTTCGGCATCGATATAATAACAACCCCTGCTACTTTTTTTTTATTTATTTCCATTGTACAGACACGACTTTTCTACAATTTTATTATATGTATATGTCGCATCCGGTATCGGATATTTACAACAAGACAAGGTGCGCCACCTAGCGGCCATGACCGAAACTAGAATTGGCGCGCTTTGACAGAGTCGGAGCGTTTCGGCGGGTTTTACGAAGAAAAAAAAACGCGCGAAGTGACAGATTCTCAACCCGTTGAACAAGCAGTGAAGACGCTTCGGAACTGTCCTACGTTTTGTTAAAACATAATTACCAGATCAGTCCAATACAGTCAGTTGAATTGTATTTTGTTAAATTTGCTAAGTAATTGTTATTTTATTTGCACGATACCTACATAAGCCCGCCTAATGGCCGATCGTAGCTCGAACCATCTTGAAGATCCGACATATAGATATAGATAGAATAGATTATTCAGAATGTGCCAATCGACTATACGTTTTTCTGCATGGACCCATGGATTAGAACCATTCAGCTCAACTGGTCTTTCTAATAAACCGCTGAACTAATTTTTGGATGCTATAGTGTCCATGGGGAAATCCGGCCGTCTCTTGTTTCGTGCGTACTAGTGTCCAAAGTATGTCTATTCTGTTCCAATCTTTACAGTTACCCGCCTCAACGCATTTTCTATCCATTTCTCTGATAAATAATAGACAATCAGCTAACACACTGTATACCTAATTGTTTCAGTCAGTCCGTACATACGAGTGCCGAGCAATGTAGTCTATGTTACTAACAAGACTGTCAAGATTGAGTGTGAAGTAAGTTACGAGTTCTATGCGAGCCCTTAAAATAATGTTCCTTTTGAAAAAAAACTTTTTAAAATGCCACTGTGAGAGGCCACCATGGGGCACCATGGTAGCCGGGGTGGGCCATCATGGGCCACTGCGGGAGACCATCATGGGCCACGGTGGTAAGCCAACATTGAGTCGAAGGTCGTGGATTCGAGCCCAGGCTGCCGTTTGACTGTAAATAATTTCATCACCACTGCTCTCAAAACGGTGAAGGAAAACATCGTGAAGAAACCGGCATGTCCTAGAACCAAAAATTCGAAGACATTATGTATTTATTCAAATTAGGCTGAAAATCAGCACTTTTTGAAGGTCAAAGTTACATAAGACAGTCCCCCAAAAACGCCCACCCTTCACCACTTCCTAGTGCTTTAGCTGGGAAGAAGAAGTGGCGCAACAAACGACATGTCACATCCATCAACCCTCACTGGGCCCACGTGATAGAATATGGCTTCCTCCCCTTCAAAGAGAGGATGCCGGTGTCCCAGCAATGGGAACATGATAGCCTGATTATAACATTACTTAGGTACAGACGCCAGCACATCAAGTTACCACAATCTGTCAAATTTCTTTGATAGTATTTCAACTTTATTGCAAAGACATAAGGTTCATTTTTAATTGAGAAAATTTGACAGTTAGGGATAGCTTGATGTGCTGGCCTCTGTACATTATTATGCTTGACACATATTACATTACCTTCCCCAGATCCAAGCTTGGCCAGAGCCGGTGCTGGCTTGGGAGATCGACGGCCTCACTCTTGAAGGTCTGCGGTACAGAACCGAAGTGGCGCCGACACGAGACCCATGGCGCTGGATCATGAGGCTCGAGATCCCAGGAGTCAGGGAACATGACTTTCGAAAGTACAGCTGCGTAGCCAAGAATGAGCTCAATAACCAGACTGTTAAAGGCGATATTATGTTGACGAGTAAGTTTGATTTCAGTGACTTTCAGGCATTTTAAGGTGGACAGTTTTATTGAAGTAGATGGGTCCTGGACGTCAGATAGGCATTCGATCCTTAAAAAATACTGGTTTTTAATTGCATCCGGATAGATTGGTAGCCGACTTAAACATAGTTGGGTAAAGACTAGGCAGATGATGATTTTTATTGAAGCTTGACTAAAACTGCTTATTCACGTTCAGTAAAATCTTCTATCTCTTCAGTTATCGTTTCAATCAATCGATCTTTGTTGAAAACACGTCACATGACAAACATACATGCTGCTGTCCCCATTTGCACTTGTATTTGACAGCTGTGCAACAGGGACAGGAATAACTCTAAAACAAAGTAGGTACGTGTCAAGTAAAGTTGGCAAATCTCGGCTTTAGAGTCCAAGAAGCATTTATTCTGTCACCACTCCCTCCATGAGACTGATCATTCATTGCAGAGGACATTGGGAGCCTCACCCAGCAGTTAAGCTGATATTACTGAATTTATAATATTCAAATACTAAAGAATCCATGGCCTTCATCCAGATGAATCCAGAGGGCCCAACGGACAGGTGCCAATGCAGCAACCGGTGGAATACGGCTCGCGGCCTCCCATCCTGACTTCCTATGAGGAGTTATGCGAGGTGCAGCGCTGCCCTACGCATACGTGTCCGAGATGTGACCGAGCCCAGCTGCTAATAACTCCTATGAACGGAACCGCCGGGGTCAAACCTAGAAGGAATACCAGTAAGTCTTAGATAGACTACGTTTTAGGTTAGGTAGGCAGGTTACCAATGACGTGGAAACCTCGAGATTGGTATACATTTCGCCCACATACGCTTTTTGGCCAAACTTTTTTTTACTTATACAGGGTGTAACCGAAACGGTATATACATACAAAAGCATATGCTACAGACCACCAAACTGAACAACTTATACTATGGGAACAACTCCAAAATCGCAAAAAAAAATCTAATGTTCTATAAATTTTTGGTCACATGACTCGTCGAAATATAGGGACCCCTTCGGTTACTTTACCTTTGTACTCGCGCGGCTTCCGACCTTGCACTTCCTATGAGAAGTAGTGCGTGATACAAAGCTGTCCTGAACCTTTGTACTGTGTTGGGACAATCCCAAGATGAGCTTATCCGTTTGTTAATATTTTTACGTTCCCAGATTGTCTGCTGTATGCGATTGGTAAGCCAGTGTACCATCGCTACAAAGAAGAATTGTTTGGAGCCTGGCTCAGAGACTCCAACGGATCCGAAGCTCAGGTAGACCAGGCTATATTTTGTCTTTTGAGAACAGGTACATGACTTCGTCATAGCGACAAACATCTTTCGCAATACTAACTAAGTGAAATCTATACTAATATTATAAAGAGGAAAGATTTGTATGCATGTTTGTAACGAATAAACTCAAAAACTACTTAACGGATCTGGATGAAACTTGGCACAAAGAGAGTTTGGAATAGCATATAAGCTTTTTATCCCGGAAAAAATTACGGTTCCCGTGGGATAATTTCCTACATACACGTGGACGAAACCACTGGCATAAGCTAGTGATGGATAAGTTCAACAGAATGTAAAGAGCTGAGCTGTTGACTTTGTTGGTAAAAAAGTATAACTTGGTCAGTTTATAGAATATGAAAACTGAATATGATAAACACACACACTCTTCGTCATCTTCTATTTAAACCGGGATTTTAATGCCCATTTTTCTTACGGACGGTGATTGTGAAGCCTACATTTCGTTCTTCTAGAGGGAGAAGTTGTGGACCACTCAAGAGACTGATGTGGAAAGACTGAGGGAGTACAGAACTAAGGCAAGCTTCAAAGCAGACCATGTGGACGAGTATCACAAACTGCAAAAACCGTTCTTTGTAAGTATTAGCTGACCACACTTCGTCTGTGATTATTTCTTAGAAGTCAAAGACAAAGTCAAAACGTTTATTGCGAACCAAGTAGACGATGATGATGTTTTTATGCTTGTAGGAACTTATGACTTAGCAGCCTTTACAAGCATTGCAATCACATCATTCGCCTAACCTAATCCTAAAGTAGCGTGCATTAAACATTATTAATAATTAATTGTTTTCCTTTAATTATTACAATTACATTGAGAAATTATAGTTAATTCAAAATTAAAAACTATCAATAATAATGAATTTACTATAATTATTCAGCAATAAAAATTACATTCTTACAGATTGTGAATGTAACAATTTTTTCGAGTTAAATAGGACAGACTAAATCTTTTTGTTTGTATAGGTCGTTTTTCTATATCCGATAGTGGGACGTGCTCCCTGGGCTTGACAGACGTATATCCATACTATATACTATATTAATATTATAAATGCGAAAGTAACTCTGTCTGTCTGTCTGTTACCTTTTCACGCCTAAACCACCCAACCGATTTTGCTGAAATTTGGTATGTAGATAGTTTGCATTCATGAGAAGGACATAGCCATATTATTTTTTGGAAATTCAACCCCTAAAAGGGTTACAAGGGGTGGCAAAGTTTGTATGAGAAAAATATTTTTATTGCACATTTTTGCATAGGTAGGGTAGGTAGGGTAGGTAGGGTAGGTAGGGTAGGTAGGGTAGGTAGGGTAGGTAGGGTAGGTAGGGTAGGTAGGGTAGGTAGGGTAGGTAGGGTAGGTAGGGTAGGTAGGGTAGGTAGGGTAGGTAGGGTAGGTAGGGTAGGTAGGGTAGGTAGGGTAGGTAGGGTAGGTAGGGTAGGTAGGGTAGGTAGGGTAGGTAGGGTAGGTAAGGTAGGTATCATAGTTAAGACAGGACAACGTCTGTCGGGTCAGCTA
Source organism: Hyppa rectilinea (assembly GCA_951799385.1). Classification (NCBI taxonomy): domain Eukaryota; kingdom Metazoa; phylum Arthropoda; class Insecta; order Lepidoptera; family Noctuidae; genus Hyppa; species Hyppa rectilinea. Next base: position 14,914,426 of record OX637318.1, on the reverse strand, counting down.
GTTATATATAGGTACTAAGGTACCATAGCTTCGTAGAGTTGTTTAAAGTTAAAACTGAACTACTAACCCTTTTTGATTTCCTTATTGAGTCTCTTCGTTCAAAGGTGAAGTATTGCTTTGATTTAGAAACTTCTTCTCTGTGCATCACGCCTGTAATTCGCGAAGAGCTAGGCAGAGGTATACCCTATTGTTCGTTATGTATAAGTCCCATTTAATATGGTCCGAGCCTTTTACCATCAACAAGTCCAAACTCAAGGTTCAATTCCTTAAGCGGGATTGTCCGAAAGGGTTACCGCTACCCCGGAACATAAAGGGCTAAGGAAGGAACATGGATGGGTTTTAGTCAATAAGAGTCTGACACTCCCTTCCGCTCCACCCAGAGCGGGAGAAGTCATTGGATAATTTCCCAGCCTGAAAAAAAAAGGTTCAATTCCTTCCTACTCAGCAGTAGCGCTTGCGATCATTTGAACAACAAGACATTCTAAACCATAACTTAATATCAATCCGTCACGTCCGTCCGTCAGTCGTCGTCGTCCGTCACTTTGTGTACAAACAGTTTTTATTTTTTGTGGTTTTCTATACATTAATAAAATTGTAGAAAAGTGGTGTCTGTACAATGGAAATACATAAAAAAATTGCAGGGGTTGTTATTATATCGATACTAAACCCGAAATTGTAATTATTTTTTTTTGTCTGTTTGTGTGTGTTTGTGCACGCTTATATCAGAAACGCCTTATCTCTCTCGATTTAGATGCGGTTTTCACTAATATATTGTAGTAAGCTTCACTTACATTTAGTGTTTCTTCATGTCAATCGGTTCATAAATAAAAAAGTTATGTCAATGTAAAGAATCACGGCGAACATTTGTTAAAGTATTCTATCAGAGTATGTCATACGTCAAATATCGTATACAGAGAAGCATTACTGTAAAGTAAATTTTTAGCTACCCAAACGACGGGATTTGTTATTCAAAATATGCTGCCCGATAAGTCACTATTCCACGCGGACGAAGTCGCGGGCACAGCTAGTTATAAATAAGTACGATGGTCTGTAAGGTATGTTATGAGTATTTACTACCTGAAATAAATGTTATTATATTATTATTAATAATCACCAGGATTTCATTTCCACAGGGCAACGGCCACATTGTATACAGCGGCTCGTTCTTCTACCAAGCCAATGAGTCTGGCAACCCTGGTGACATCATTCGCTACGACCTGACCCAGAGCCGCATCAAGTCTGTTAAGCTGCCAAACGCTGATGGTAGACTGTATGCTGCGCAGCATAATCAGGTCACACGATAAGAGCTAGGCTTAGCCAGTAGATGCCAGCTAATGGCAGAAAAAACTGCAGGAGATAAAGTTAAGAATTGCATGTGCCCTAAGGCCGGTACACAGCACACCGCAAACATCTCCGCTTTGGTGGAGTCCTTCGAGCTGAAAAATATCTCTTCTCGCAAAGCACACTGCACACCGCACACATCTCCGCTTTGGTGGAGTCCGGCCTTAGAATGCCATTATGCCATCCACCAGAGATGTGCTATGCAGCTATGCTGCGAAGAAGTGAAAGCTAAGCTGAACGTTTACACTGATGCTAAGCTATGTAACTGTCTAGTAAGATGCGCTATGAAGATGCGCCTCCGCGGGGTAGCTGTGCGAGGAAGATGCGCAGCTCGAGCTGTGCGATGTATCGACAGTAGGGAAGGCACGGGGAGCGACGCTCTGCACATAGCTACACTACTCGCGACTATCCATAGCACGCATCCAGAGCATTCATCCAGATCATGATCATCCAAACAACATTAGTTTTAGTATATGCGAAACCCGAAACACGTCTCTAGTATTTTTATGTAAAGAATCTATGTACAAAGTTTCAAAACTGTACTATGAAAAAGCACAAAGTTATAATAAGCTTGTTATGTTACCTGGTTGTCCGTTCAAAAACATGGTCACTACGCGCCTCCAGCATCGTCTTGCGCCCATTGATAATGTTCGGTGTCCAACTTGTAACCTTTTTTAAATATCTTTGGAATAAAATATAACATGGTGTAAAAATTATTGGAATCGATTTCAGGTTTCGCATATACTAAAAGTAATGTTGTATAAACATAGCTTAGCAGAAACCGTTTCTACCAGAGCTATGGTATATGGACCAATGAATATGATTGGTGGATATCAAACGCATTCATAACAACGTAGCATAGCATATCTCTGATGGAGAGGCACCCTAAAGATGCAATACCCACTTGGTGGAGGCAAAATAGTTTCGATGGATTATATCTAATAATCCAACATCTGCAATATGGCATGTCATTCTAATAATATATGCCAATATTTTCTGGATGACCAATGCTTAAGGTTAAAGCGCCAAGGCAGCCCGCATAACTCAATTTTCTTACGTTTTTTGCAAAATGCACGTCTGTATGAGTTTTATGTTGATCCAAATAGGATCCTCGGTCGTAACAAGTAAGTATTTATCGAACTGTAATCATTAAAATCACCGATACGTCGAGACGAGCCGCTACGAAATGATCATTCCGTGGTGTTATATACATATATTTATTTATTTATTTAATACTTTAAGCACAGAAATGTACAGAGGCGGACTTGCCATAGGCATTTTCTACCAGTCAACCTTTGGGTGATGCAGAGATAAACAGTGGTAGGTGCATTAGAAAGCAAAGTGCAACTTTTATTTAATTGTTAATACAGATACACATATACAAACTATAAATATAATAATAAATACATATCTAATTATATTATATAAATAAATTTAATACTATACCTACTATAATAAAGAAAACGAGCATTAGGAGAACATTACCGGCGTGATGATTCTGTCAGCTTCTTGCGGATATGCTCGCGAACTTTTAATTTAAAAGCTAAACGGTTGGTTGCCATCCTGATTTCCTGGGGGAGCGCATTCCACAGAGAGATAGACTGAATGAAGAAGGAAGAGTGCATGAAGTCAGTGCGGTGAGCGGGACAAAGAAGAAGGCGATTATTTGAAGATCGTAGATTTTTGTTGTGATTAGCACAAATGTACTGAAAGTGGGAGGCAAGGTAGCTAGGGGAAGAGGGCGAATCAAGAAAGGAAAACAAGGTAGTCAGCGCCCTTTGCTCTCTGCGCTGACGTATGGGTAACCATTTTAGAAGCGACCGATGCGCAGAGACATGATCATATTTACGCAGGTTGAAAACGAATCGAATGCAATAATTGAGAAGACGGTCAAGTTTGTCGAGAAGATCTGCATTCAGGTCGTAGTAGCACACATCATCATAATCGATGATTGGAAAAATTAAGGTCTGCACAAGCATTGTCTTCGTGCTCGATGGTAATAAATTTATCGATGGTAATATATGAGCTTAGAGGCTCATTTAACACTACGGAATTACGATTTCAGGAAATCATGATATTTGAGGGCAAATTCTAAAATAGTTGTATTGCTTATTCTAAAGGTTTATTTTTTTTAATTGGCTTATTCTAAATTCCGTAAATACTTGCGAAACCAAAGCCGCCAATCATATTTTGATCAACATACAAGTTGAAACTGACCCACCAATTGCAAAAAACCTAAGTATGAAAATTTGAGATTCGCGTGCTGCCCTGACGCATCTTCCACAAGTGATGATAACTACTAACATTATTTGAACTTTGGAAAATAATTTAATTGTTTAACTGTTTCAGGTAGATTTCAATGCTGACGACAACGGTCTGTGGGCGATTTACTCAATAGAGTCCTCCAACAATACTGCTGTTGCTAAGGTTGCTAAAAAAAACATCTGTGATAGTCCAAATGAATATGTTTCTGGCTCTCCTATTAAAACATTGTTTGTTTTCAGCTCAGCTTTGATCCCAACAAGGATGGGTTAAATATTGACTACATTTGGAATATTTCGTTGAATCATAAACAAGTGAGTAAATGTCATCATGCATATTCTTAACGTTGGTTATTTTTCGATTGGTGTCCGTATGGTTGGGAGAGGAAAAAACATGGCTTCTCAGTCCGAACACTTCACCAGTCTGCTTAAGCAGAGTACAGACTCTTCACTTTTGTTCCTTTTTCTTGATTCGACATCTTTTACTCGACGGCGTGTAAACACAAAATGAACCAAAAGTGAAAAATTAACTCCTTATTGAACCGACAACGTTGGATTTCGGCATCTACCCCTCGCCTACCATAACACGTAATAAACAATTCAATCATTATTTTTGTGTGTGTTTATATAGATATCTTAAAAATTGCTCTCGTACGTATTTAATGACATGAAACAAATGAACAGACACCATGGATAGTGGGAAATTCAAGATAACAAGAAGAAATAAATTTGTAGCTTGGCGTGGAGGGCACGCGCGTGCCTTAATGCTCTGGCGTTCAAAAGCTTGGCGTTGCAAAACAGTCAAGAAAATTTCAAATGTTTCCCATCTGAATGATTCAAAACAAATATTTTTATCATCCACAGGTAGGAGAAATGTTCATAGTATGCGGGGTCCTGTATGCCCTGGACTCAGCGACAGAGCGAGAGAGCAAGGTGTCTGTCGCCATAGACCTGTACCTCTTCAAACAGGTCGAAGTTGCTCTGCAGTTCACGAACCCGTTCCGGAAGACCACGCAGCTTGGATATGATCATATGCATAAGGTTCTCTATATTTTTTTTCTGGTCTTCAAGTTGAATTTGAATATGGAGCTGATTAACTTGAAAAATATTATATTCAAAGATAGACGTAACTGATATACAGAGTGAATTTTTCAAGAAGGCGTCGATGGCCAAATGCGAAAGTATGAGAAATAGCGAAATAGCCTACTCAAAGGAGTCGCAGGCTCGATTTTGATAAAAACTATAACTGCATCATTCGATTTTTAAAAAATCAATATTTCTAGACAGTAAAAGAAGCCGTTGATTTAAAAAGAAGACACTGTTTTATTACATCTTCCGACAGTGTCGCTATTAAGGAACGAATTCTTGGAAATAATAACATTTTTTAAATTTCAAAGACCTAGTGACGTTTATTTGAACCAGGATATTGCCAATTGGGAAAGGGTATTCAATAACGTTCCTTTTTATGAACTGTCAAAACGCGGAATATGTACGTGATTTGTATGAAATATAACAATAAAAAAAAAATTGTTTATTTCAGACAAAAAAGTCCATATGCAAGGCAAGGTTGTTAGTAACAAGAATTTTGCTTATATCTAATGTTAGTAATTAAAAAGTAACACAAACTAGACACACCAACAATGGGACGTCACAGATTTTTTGAATCAAATGAAATACTTATTAGCATTAAATACAATTTTACAATCATATCTTCGCATAATATTAAATTTCTGTACGGTGATAGAAGTATTAAGAAAAGCGGTCTTTTTTCTATGTGATTTCATATTTAATTTTTGACCGTTTCAAAATAGTCAATTGATAGACTGTACTCGTTCTTATTTCGGCTTCATTAATTACCTTTTGTTTCAGGAGCTTTACTCGTGGGATCGAGGGAATCAACTCACGTACCCTGTGAGATACAACGAACTGCCTTGAATAAGTATCTACCAATAAGATAATATTTTACAGTGTGAAAATATTTTTATACCAACATTTTGGAATACATAATCTTTTAATCGCTCTTTTGTTTGTATTCATAATTAGCCTATAATTTTCCCACTGCTGGGACACAGGTCTCCTCTCTGTGAGAAGGAGTCGGCTGTTTGCTGCTTCCGCATATTTTGAAAGCCTTCTGACTGCTATGGTTTAGCATGTATGGCTGTGCTAAAATTAGGTAACAGTAACATGACCTGCGTTTGTGGTATTGGATACACCGTTTTTCCTTTTGAACCTGATAGAACTACTGCGAATTATAACTATGTCAGTCACTGTCACCAATTAATAACAAAACCCTCTATCGGTAAACAGTATTACTAATAATTTACCCCTCAAGAACACACCAATAATGGTCCTTAGCTTCGAGTGACACTAATACTTTACTTCTCCACAAGAGGGCACTACTGTCAAACTGTCGAACTTTCACAATAGATGGCGCTACGACATATTATCATAAAAGATAGATTACTATCGACCCTTTCATAATTTAATCAAGGAACTTTATAGAAAATTATCGGAAACTCTCCAACTTAATAATTGATGGAATGGCTACCTTTCTTACGTATGTATATTTAAATAGTGAAGGAAAAGGCGACGTGTCTTATTGTTGTTTCTCTTTGAACTGGCGTGGTGAACCCATTGCCCGTTCAAGCATTATGTAATTAGAGGGGAAACAGGAATATCAGATACACATACATGAGAATAAAAAGGTACGTACCTACTTCGATCGTATAGAGCATTTTAGAAGACTTACTGCAGATGTGCAATTAATTGAAGACTTGATGAATACAAAATAGGTCATTTGTGTCCCCTTTACTTAGATTGAAGCTGGCAATGGGGAGGTAGGAGTACATTTATGAATGAGCTACCTAATTGCGAAAATAAAAAGCTAAATAAAAGTAAAAAAATAAATATTGTTTATGCCACGAGTATACTTACTGCACCTTGGATAGGTTTACTTCATACTCCATTAGTTATCGGTGCTGTTTATTAATAAAATTTAGGTTCTAAAATGTCCAGTTGGTACCTAAGGATGAAGGTTCCTTGTCCATTGTTCAGGAATCCCCTGAATATATATATCACGATAATGTCTTACCAATATTTTCGTAAAATTATTGCGGTCACATGATTGTACTTACATGGGATTCCTAGAGAATGTTATTAACAGATACTTACCTATTATACTTAATTAACCTGTTGTAGGTTTACCTTACCTTTACTAAGGAAATCATTGAATTTAAGTGCTTTTTGTTATTTTGGTACATTAGCATAACCACATGTCAGATGTCCGGTCCTCCCTGTTAAATAAGGAAACTTGTCGCGTTCAATTTCAATGATTAAACAATTTAAATGTTTTAACCATGAGAACAACTTTTTAAATATTTTAATACTTATGTTGTTGTATAATAAGGATGATGCGGTGTTTCCGAAATGTGTAAAAGAAAAACAATTCCGTGTAAAGTGATTTTAAATTTCGAAGCCGCCTAGAATTGTTTTAACATTCGAATTTTCGTTTAAATTTCGAAGGTACGTGGACACTCATTATTTAATTAGTATTTTCGTTTCGGTAACACATTTTAACCTCATCTTCACTCAATTCCCCATAAACTAAGCCTACCGCAGTCCACTGCTCTACTAGGGCCTCTCCAAGTAAGCCTTGCGCTACAAATGACCGTCCTCCGTCTTCCACATCCAGTCTGTCCCAACCACCTTTTTTGGTCGGTGTATGTCAGTTACCTACAGTTAATCTACTAACTATGTACCTACTTAGAACTTTTACGTAGGGACATGAAATATCATGTACGATAAGATAAAATTTCGGTATACACAGCGAGTAGTTTGCACCATAGTTTATTAAATAAGTACAAGGTACAAGACAATATCTCCTTCAATATCCCATTGGTAAAATATTCACACAGTATAATTGCTACGGTACCCGCATTTCAGAAATACCAGGCTGTATCCATATTTCAGTGCCTTTGTAATTATGTATTAGTAAGTAGCGTGTAAGGAAACGCGCTATGAAAATACTAGGATTTTATGTGTTTGAGTTTATGATAGCGTTTCTATGATTTATTTTTATTGTTGTGTGATAAAAATGAATAGGTACCTACTCGTACAATCCTCTTAGTAATATAAAACTTTGATTTATATAAAATTTTCTTATTTTCATCACTGTTATTAATTGTGTTATTTGATTATTGGTACCTGGAGACCAAAATTTATTTTAATAATCTGTGTTATTCATATAATTTAAATATGTAACCATTGTATAAGACGATCTTAACTATTAATAATGCTATATAAATATCCTTCAAAACACCTGAGCACTCATCAAAACTAAAGAGCACCAAGGAGGCAGCTAACAAAAAGAATAGCTCACGCGTAGTGACGGCGCGGATCACATAAATCGCCGCCTCACACTAGGTGCGCCCTAAGCGCGGGCAGGCATTCCACGCTCATCTCAACCCCCCATTTTTCGCCACAATAGCTAGCAATACATTCCGTGACTTGGCAGAACCCGATGTCGAGATATTTGGCCCCCATCTCGCGATCAATACGTGCGCACAGCGCCATCTAACAGCCATCGCGCATCCAAATTGCAGTTTAATAGTTCATTAGATCCGGCAAAAATGGCGGGGACACGACATTTTAAATTCGGAACGCGGTATCGATTCGCGGGAGCGTCATTATGGTATACTGGTTATAAAATTCTAAGTAAAAACTTTTTACAGACATTGGCTGAAAGCCGGTTCGATTCCGGGTCAGGACTGGATACCTTTTAGTCAAGTCAAGACACCGCAGTTACTTGAAAATGGTGACCGGACGAATTCCTACTTTTCGTAATGTCGGTAATCTTTCTTTATTAAATGAAAAGTCGGTAGCTGGTTAAAAAAGTCATTATGTCAAGATTATGTATTGTACTTTCGTAGTAGATTAATAATCGTATTATTTTATTAGGACTATTAGCTGTAATGTTTCTTTTTCCGAAAATAACCACTATAAAATCGTATGAAAATTACTATTTCACGAAACGTTGGACCGAACCACGGAAAATTATTTTTTAATTTTCCGAGAACGTTCACAGCCTTTATGCAAAACTGCTTTGCAGTCTCCATTTATAGTCTGTGGTGGTTTCACGCCACCCGTCTCCCTCCCCCCTCCCGACCACGACCGTTGTAATGAATGAATCATTCGAATTTCGAATTCAATTGATCACCGTTGTTAATTCGTAATACTAATCAAACAGATTAGGTACCGTATAATTGTTTGCTTCGAACAGTGAAGATTTTAAATGGTTTAATTGTGTTAATCATGTCATTTGTGGATGTGCAAAAGAACCTACTTCGTAAAGGCTGATTGATTGGTACCTACTTTGATTTATTTACGAAAGTGCCATTACCTACATACAGCTGCAGTTTTCCCGCGCGATTTAAAAGTCGAATGTTCTAAATGAATTATTTGTCAATGGCCGCGGGTTTAAGGGGGAGTTTTATTAAAGTTTTATATTGGTGCATGGTATTTTATTTATTATGCAGGCTGCATGCTACGAACCCACTAGGAGTATGATTTATTTATTCGTTTCTTCGAAATCAACACGAGTAACTGGTTTGTGGCGTCAACTTGCGCCATGACGGACCAGAAAATGTTAATCGAAAATCGAACTTTTTAGCTTTCAGGAGCTACGTAACTCGACAAAAATTGCACTTTTAGAATTTGAACAATGTTAATGCTGGTAGAGCGTACACTGAGCTGAAGTTTTGTATGGTATCTAGCAAAACCTTATCCTTTATAATCATAACTTTTTTTTTACACTATACTTCACATTTTTACTACTCTTCACATACCCACACCGGCCATTTAACCGATCCTCTCATTTTGACTATTCCTCAAATAGGCTACTATACCATACTAATCCACCTGACATTTGAGTGATCCTCTAATAAAGTTTGACACATCGAGGCTAAAGAGGACACAGGACGTCAGACCGAATTTTATGAGATAATTTCATTCTCGTTTTGCGAAAAAAGAGACGAGACAGTTTTACAGCGAAGTAAGGTCAAATGGAATTTAAAGCCAAGACCAAACATTGCGAAGTAGGGAGGGTTATTACTTAACGAAAAGAGTCATGATATTAAGAGATAGCAGAGTTCTCTGAAGAGAACCTCAGAGGATCAGCGACTACGGAGTTATCGCTGAGCTTCAAACTTAGGAGCAAGATGATAATACTGATTTGGGGACCACATCCAGGGAACTCATAAATTATGGAAGGATTTGCTTTGGAGTGACACCAGCTAATTATACCGAGCTGGAACGGAGTGTCCAAGCCAGACGAGTGGAACACGGCTGTCAAACGTCTCCTGCCTAAGAGGGGTGACGTCTTGGAGTCCCAAAACCACCGAAGCATCTCTCTATTGAACATTGCGTGTGTAATTCTGAATATTCTCTTCAACAAGTTAAAAACGTCAAACCATCAATAGGAGAGTATCAACCAGAGGCAGCTTTGCCAATGGTGCAGGATGTTTTTTTATTTTGAGGGTCGGAAATCATAAAATGACTCCTCCCGCTCTGGGTAAAGCGGAAGGGAGTGCACGACTCTTACTGACTAAAACCCATCCATGTTCCTTCTTTAGCCCTTTATGTTCCGGGTAGCGGTAACCCTTACGGACAATCCCGCTAACCCGGCAGGCTTCGGCCTTAACTGGCCTCTTCGCTAATGCTGACAGCTCTTTGAGACACGGAGGAGTCTCGGTAAGTAAAGATGGTCACTCATCCACGGCTAACCCCAGCAAGCGTAGCTTAACCTGGTGGATCGACCTGTGCGGCGGTTAGTACTTGGCCACGAGCCCATCACAAGAAACAAGGCGTGATGTTATTTTTATTTCCGTAAGTTACCTAAAATTGTTTTTTTTTTATCCTAAGTAGTACACATCGCTATGTCTATAAAAGCTTTGCAACCCCTAGCATTAGCTGCATTCGAAATTTAAAACCTAATTCCAAGTAGGTACTACCTACCATAACGTAAAAAGTTGATTCACTTTCAATGGCGATCAGCTGACTGCTTACACATAAATCGACATAATAGCATTATGTATAAACAGTAGGTATGCATTGTATACATAGGTATGTTCGCGTTCAGTCGGGATTTCCTCGTTGTCGTCCGAGACATGATAGCGGGCGCTTTCAGCGGATAAAGCGCTTTTTATTGTAATTCTATTGTTTTTGAACAAGTTTTTTGGTCATATAATTTTGTTTACGCTTATATTAGATGAGAGTAAAGACATTTTTGGATGGTGAATTTTTTACCAGTTTTATTATACAGCGTGTTTTACATTTTATTTGCTTTTTCATTTATTTTTCAAAAGTTTCTTAAAAGTAACTTATTAAGATTACGTGGCTTACATTTTTTTTATAAGCTGTCCTAATCTTTTCGTTAAAACTTATTGCCCTGAATGTAAGCGTTCGAAGAAAAATACATTTAAAGAAATTAAATAACACCACTAAAATCATAAAATAGGCCTCAGTAGGCTTTACTTTTGTCATCCGACTCTCAATTTTCAAAACGAGTTTACAACAGGCCATCCTACCGCAGTTGCTAAGACAAAACATGTTAAAACCATACTTTGTTTCCTTCGAGTGCGGCCGAGTGAGTAATGTTTACAAAAAAATGATAAACAAAAAGGTCAATGTACATGCGTTGCAAGTAAGCGGCTGCAGCGCTGAGCGGCGCGCTCAATCACAGCTGAGCCAGCAGGTCGGACACCTGACGTCGGCGGCCCCGCCCCCTCCCGCCCGCCCGCACCCCGCTGCCATCAGCTGTTAATGTACCCCCGCTCCCCCGCCACACCGCACCAGCCTTTCCCCTTCGTTTGTGTAATGCGAGGAGCGTCGGCTATCAACGACACGCACCGACATTATATTTTTATGAGTATTGTTCTTATTTATTTCTGTACCAAGTTTTTGATGTTCAGTGTTATGTTTCGAATTCCATAATGGTTGAATATAAAGCTATAATTTCCACAGTAACTATCATTTTGAAAAAAAAATACAACGTGACAACTAGTTATTAGCGGCATACAAACAAACGCTAGGCACTTTTAATGCAATTAATAATTAACAAATTTTAACCACAGCGATTCCGACTAGTTATGGATTCTATTTGAGGAAAACAACAAAAATGCCAACTTTTAATAATATATTGCACATTATGCCTGCCAAATGAATAATTTATCGCAGTGTGTCGATTCGGGGCTCGCATCCCCGGGGTTCGCGGGGTGCCCCCTCGGGGGCGCGCGGCGGGAGGGGCGCGCCGGCCGTCAGTCCGCGCCGAGCGGCCGAGCGAGCGCCATGTCCGCGTGTGCGCCGCGCGCCTGCTGCCGGCCGCGCGCCCCGTCGACGTTACTCGACATCACAGCGAAAATAGTCGCCGCCGCGATCCCGTTCCAACGCATCGAGGAGCGCTATGAACGTATCCCGGAGCCGGTGCAGCGCCGCGTCGTGTACTGGTCGTTCCCGCGGGATGAGCGGGACATCTGCATGTACTCGTCGCTGGCGCGGGCGCCGCCCGATGACCACCGCAACATCGCCTTCTGCCGCGGCCTGAAGCTGCTGGAGGCTGGCTGCGTGGAGAACGTGCTACAAGTCGGTGAGTGTCTGCCTCGACGCGCCTGCGCCTGTTTACTAATATGCGCCTCGCCCACCCGCGCCGTATAAATAAAAACCTCGACGTGTGCGATCGATAGCTGCTCCTCTCGGGAATTATTCATGCGTCGCCTCGTAAAAGTTTCAGGAGATTAGGGCCTGCCGGGGACGGTGATGGTGACCCCACAACCTCCGCTGATCATAGAGGTCGGCCGGTCGCGCCGCTCACTATCCGTGTGACGCAACTAATAGGCTTATCTAGCTGCGATATCGATAACCCGGTAGTTGCATTGACGTTTAATCGATCTAAAGTTTAACATATTCACGATTTTCCAGCGAACACTGGTCCAGGCCCGATAATGTCTCCCTGAGGCACGCCGAGCGACCGATAGGAAATCAAAGCGTTCGCAATTAATTGGGACTCATTACTATGCATCGATTCCGTTTCGCATCCATAATCCATAAGCCACTTCAATGGCTTTATTTTCCTCGTCACAATATCTATATAAAATCATGTGGTATAATTAATCGAACGCCTAATTAAGATTGACTTTCGAAACTGCAGATGCATCGTGAAATTCGGCTGAGATTTACATAACTGGAAGTCCCGTTACATAGGGAATTACTCAACCGGATCGGCGTGGTGTCCGCGGCATCGGTGTCGCGGCCGCGAGACGCGCTCGCCTCCGATGGCATTAATCCATGCAGACGTCGTTTGTTACTGTCGCCGCTCTGAATAACGGACGCGAATAAACAATATTAATTGCCTGTTTTTATTTTTATAGGGTCAGACCCGGTTTTATTGTGCTCGGTCGTGGGAGGACGGGCGTTACATATTCATTTGTGCTTATCTGCCATCAGAACGGCGATTACTGGTCATTTCGGGTCGCACTGCGGTCGCATACGCCACATTTGGTGGGGCCGCGTCGTTCATAACGCTGTCACGTCTCAGGAGAACTTCAGACGCATTAATGTAATAAAAGATATGGAGCATAAACACGAATTCATAGTTGAATCATGTCCGCAGTACGATTTTAGGTACTGGCTTACGTCCAACTTTAGGGCGGTGGAAGAGCCGGCTCGGCGAGATAGCGTTTCCGATATGAATCGTGTACTTATGTTACAGATAAACGCGTTAGTGGTCGGCGGCATGCTTCTCGTGTCCAAAGTGATATAAGTTCCCACACCCATATCATCTGAGTCACACAATCTACGATCAGGAGGAACCGCCCACTTGAACTAAAAACAGTCTGAAATATATTCCGAGAATTTAGTCGTAGCTCGTAGCTAACAAAGGTTCAAGTCAAGGAAGGATTAAATTGTCTGCTATGTAAATTTGTAGGTCACACGAGGTCTGAGCGAACGAAAAAGGAGCTCTGTTTAAATTCCTATTGAAAGAAACTCGATTTCTATTAAGTCCCCTGCTCGTGCAATCTGCATTGGAACTTTTAATGGAGTATGAATAACTTATGGACGCTTTTAAATTTTTAATGCATGCATATCGAGTTCCATCGGTGACAGCGTACAGACAGCACGAAATGTCATGTGAAGGAAAAAATATCTGGTTGGCACCATTCGAACAACTCACCAAACGAGAATAGCCAGATTCGTGTGTATGAATAAAAGAACGGTGCGCCCTCAAGGTACATGCAAATGATCGAAAATGAGCCCCACGTTTTAAATGTATTGAAGTCGCATGTACATATTTAATTGTCATGCAAAAATAAACGAGTGCACCCGGCACAGCTCTGTAAATATTTTAATTCAATGTTAATAACTTCATATCAATTCAGCTCGGACGAATCTCGGTGCGCTCCGACCGGTTCCCGGCTGATAAAGAGCTGCTGCGAGGGTAATGTTTGGTTAAACCATCGATACCACTCTTTGTTTGGATTTCATTTCACCCAAAGCGGACTGCAGCACGTTTCTAACACTGCAGTTCAATTATTATTAGTCATTCCAAGGAAAAAGCATTTTCCGTACTGTGTCGACAGAGATCGTAGATTATTCAATAGAATCGATTTTCCTTGGCTAGCATAATGGATGCATTAAATTTTTAAGTGCTACATCAACTTCTTCTATTGTATTGCTTTTCTGTTATACAATTCACAAGGCACTTCTTGGGTTGGACTTCGTTTGTTACGACATTGGAAAATGTTGTCAACAAAAAAATATGCTGACATGACAGTCGCATACAGCTATAGTCATGAAGATTCATCTTCGAACCCTACAATTCTACCGAAATTGCCACATATATCACAAACAAAATATGAAATACTGCAAACAAATATTTTAACAGTCTGTAAGCAATCACTCCTGCGCGTTTGACTGACAAACGTGAGGCGTCCGTCATGCCAAAAAAGATACATGATACATATTCAAATTGCGAACAGAATGCAGATGAAGGTATAATTAAAACAATTTTAGCGCACAATGTGAATAACTAAATACAAAGTAAAGATGATGATGATTTCCGTCCACATGTCGGTCTCACGGCGTGTCGTCACCAATTTAAGAGTTCACTGCTTGACTGCGGTTCTGAGAAGGACTGTAACGCCGCCATTATTCATAAGATGATCGTATGATATCCATTCTTGTACACAACGAGTTTGGAGCTTAAAGTCTGCGGTTTTTGTCGGATCCTTTTAGATTTTTGGGGCATCGTTTCTTGTAATATGACCAGTTTTATTTGTAACCTTTCAGTAAACGTTTTGTAGTGTATTAGCGTGTTTCTTTCGCAAAAGTTAGAATTGAGTTAACAGCAAACATTTGTTGTACCCAACTGTCCTCGGTGACGGAAAGAAGGTGGTTCCATATTTACAGGATACGTCAGGTCTCAACTACCGAACAAAGTCATAGATTAAGCTCATTATCATTATAAAATGTAGCGGAAACAGGAAAATCCCGTTCATTTTATCTCGGTTTTCGTAAATGAACGGCAGGAATTAACCCGCACTGTAGAAATATTAGGAAGTAGCAAAAACATGAGGAATCGGATAGAATTCTAAACTCATTTTTATCATCAACATTCAGCCGAAAGACGGCCTCTGCTAAATAAATATCCATCTCAAATAAATTTAAGCGGGATTGTCCGAAAGGGTTACCGCTACCCCGGAACACAAAGGGCTAAGGAAGGAACATAGATGGGTTTTAGTCAGTAAGAGTCTGACACTCCCTTCCGCTCCACCCAGAGCGGGAGAAGTCATTGGATGATTTCCCAGCCTGAAAAAAAAAATCTCAAATTAATAAAATAACTTGATGTGTCAATATAGACCAGCAGTTCCCAAACTTATTGTGTCTACTGCCCACTTTGAGAATAAATTATTTTATAGCGCCCCCTTTTTTTCACTTACTTAAAAACCACTTTCTAGATGAAATTACTAATCGCCCCCTAAGCCTCTACACAACGCCCCCATTTTTCTGGGTCTCCTGCTCACCCCCTTTAGGCCTGCAGCGCCCACAAGGGGTTGTTATCGCCCACTTTGGGATAGGCTGATATAGACCAAGCAGTGTAGACCATCAACATAAGTGTTCACTGGGACCTCATAGTCACAATTGGGAAGCATGTTGCAATAACCAGACAGGAACGTTTTAATCATCATGTTATTAATAGAGATGCTTTTGGCATCTGCAGACACTGATGCTGGACGCTCCTAAATAGACGCTCAACAATTAATAACTACTGGAAAACTTCTCTATTAGTATATTCCTACTTAGCAAGAATGAAATGGTATTCATTTCGTTCTCATATTTCATGTACATATCAATCACAGCAGTCCACTGTTGGAGTGATGGACATAGGCCTCTCTCCAGTTGCACGCCATTTAGCTCTATTCTCGGCAACTATATCCATTACTTACACAGAATCACCTAATTCACTCTTGACGATCTTCTAACGGTCTAACTCAATAATTTTAGCAGAGACAGCACGTATTTCTTCTTTTACCGACCCCGAATTTTTATCTCCAACATTTTCAAAGCAGCCAGTACTTAAACAGAAATTAGCCTACCAGCCAACACACAGCCAGGCAAAAATTTATGCACACTTCTTTTCGTATGTTCAAATATACACTCGGCGTCACAAAAATCGCACCTCTTCGAAAATAAGTTTAAAATACACACATCAAAAGTGTCTAGGGATCAACATATATTTTTGCAATAACTTTTCTCTTGATTGATATTAATTTAAATTTTCTTTAAGGATTCATCAAATAAAGTGTTTTCGTTTGTCACAGTAACGATAAACCAAGTCACCTTTGCATTAATAAAGAAATTTGCCATTTTCCTAATAAAGGGATTTTTGACATTTGAACCACTAACATTAAAGTTCGAAAAAAAGACTGAAATAACAGTTTTCTTTAAAATTTTATTGGGTAACTTAAACAATTAATAATCCGTGTTTCTACCGCGAACACTAACAACACAAGAACATCGGTTTGGCATACTCAAAATGAGTTCATCCAAATCACGCTGTGGAATGGCCGCCCATGTTCGTTGCAACAACAAAAAAAGGTCTTCTTGCAACTGGATACCCTCCATATTCGGCAGAGCTCTTCTCTGTAGCATATCCCATGCATGCTCAATCGGGTTCAAGTCTGGCGACTGAGCAGGCCAGGGCAGGACATTGATGTTAGCTGCGGCGAGAGTCTGTCTTACAACTCTTGCGGTGTGCGGTCGTGCATTATCATGCATTAACTGAAATAAGGGACCGATTTGCACTTGTAGAGGAACGAATGAAGTGAACCTTCATTCCCGAAGACCGCTACGGGTACCACCTATAGCAATGCACAATCGTAGGATTCGATATCAATGGGCTTTTGAACACAGAAATTGGGCAGAAGAACAATGGCGTTTCGTGTGCTTTTCTGATGAGTCTCGTTTTGGTATGAGACCGGATACAAGACGTATACGACACTGGAGAACCCCTGGACGCCAACAGCGATTAAAATCCTGCCAGGAAGTCCATCCTTATAGTGGTGGAACCATCATGGTATGGGCGGGTATTTGGATCGGCGGAAGAACTGAGTTGATTTGGATCAGAGGCAACCTCAACGCTCAAATTTATGCTGAGACGATTGTATCTGACGTCATCGTTCCTCTACAAGTGCAAATCGGTCCCTTATTTCAGTTAATGCATGATAATGCACGACCGCACACCGCAAGAGTTGTAAGACAGACTCTCGCCGCAGCTAACATCAATGTCCTGCCCTGGCCTGCTCAGTCGCCAGACTTGAACCCGATTGAGCATGCATGGGATATGCTACAGAGAAGAGCTCTGCCGAATATGGAGGGTATCCAGTTGCAAGAAGACCTTTTTTTGTTGTTGCAACGAACATGGGCGGCCATTCCACAGCGTGATTTGGATGAACTCATTTTGAGTATGCCAAACCGATGTTCTTGTGTTGTTAGTGTTCGCGGTAGAAACACGGATTATTAATTGTTTAAGTTACCCAATAAAATTTTAAAGAAAACTGTTATTTCAGTCTTTTTTTCGAACTTTAATGTTAGTGGTTCAAATGTCAAAAATCCCTTTATTAGGAAAATGGCAAATTTCTTTATTAATGCAAAGGTGACTTGGTTTATCGTTACTGTGACAAACGAAAACACTTTATTTGATGAATCCTTAAAGAAAATTTAAATTAATATCAATCAAGAGAAAAGTTATTGCAAAAATATATGTTGATCCCTAGACACTTTTGATGTGTGTATGTCCCGCCAGTAACGAATACATTAAACCCAATTAATATTGGTACCAATTGAAAGTATGTTTAACGACCTTTAAATTAACAACAGTCAGAATTCCTAAACACAACAGATCTCATTAGCACGTAACGTTAAAAAAAATGTTGTTAAAATACGCATTGCAACGGCCATTACTTGCACCTCCCTACAAGGGTATAAAACGGGCGACCCGGGTTATTCGCTATTCAACCTTTGAAGTGAACACACGTGAACAGCTACAGCAAGAAAAATACCCCAGAAGATGGATACCACTGCAGATGAAGCCGCTCAGGTCATTGCACTACTGCAATCAGGGATGCGGCAATGTGATGTTGCTCGGCAACTGAACTTGAGTCGTTTTGCCGTTCGACGAGTGTTCCAACGCTTCCAAGAGACTTGTGGCTATATCCGAAGACGTGGATCTGGAAGACAACGGTGCACATCCGAAAGAGACGATCGCTTCATTGTTTCGACGTCTTTACGTAATCGGTTCTCCAATGCTGTTGAGCTGCAACAACAACTGCGATCAGCTCGCAGAACTTCTGTAAGCGTCTCCACGACTAGAAGAAGAATGCGAGAGAAGAAAATTGCAGCTCATAGGGCTGCTACAGGGCCAAAATTGACTGCACAGCATAGGAGAGACCGGTTGCAATTTGTCCGTGACCATGTGGATTGGACAATAGACCAATGGAGGGCTGTGCTCTTCTCGGATGAGACGAGGGTGTGTCTTTTCTGCAACGACAGGCGTCGAAGAGTGTATAGGAGGCAAGGGGAACGATTCGCACAAGCCTGTATTCAAGAGACAGTGGAATACGGGGGTGGCTCGTGCATGTTCTGGGGCGGCATGTCAATCGACGGTAAAACGAACCTTGTGTGTGTTTCTCGGACTGGAAGTGCTCGCGGGCAAGGGTCGCTGACTGCTGCTCGGTACATAACAGACATCTTAGAGGAGCAGGTTGTCCCTTATGCGGGTTTTGTTGGCAGTGGGTTCACCTTAATGCACGATAACGCCCGCTGTCACACCGCTTTAATTGTAAGTGACTACCTGCAAGAAGTTGGAATCCCTGTTATGCGCTGGCCGGCGCGAAGTCCAGACCTGAACCCTATTGAGCACCTTAAGGATGAACTGAAACGGCGAGAACGGGCACATGATTCTGCTCCTACCACTCTCCAAGACCACCAAGATGCCGTCGTTGCAGAATGGGACAACATTCCTCAAGAGACTGTTGTCACATTAATTAGGTCCATGAGAGAACGCATGGAAACAGTCATCAGGGCTAGGGGGGGTAACACTAGGTTTTAAGTTGTTTTTAAGGACTTGTTGTAATTTTTGCTGATAAAATAAAATTTAACTTTTTAATCATTTGCATTAGCTTGCTTTTTTTTATTCCCTGGTAAACAAAAAACCAAATCCATTGATTTATTCTGAAATTTAAATAAATTGCCTTTCCAATGATACCTTATAGTCATATGTCTACCATTGATCAATAGGGTTAAAATGACTTTGAAGGGAATTCTTAAAGAGGTGCGATTTTTGTGACGCCGAGTGTATTACACACATTGTTTGTACAACAAAGGTTTTTACAAAACCATCAAAATGGAATATGTCATTGTAATTACTTCTTATCGTAGTTTAAATAACCATAATCGTGATGTGTGTAATTGTAAAACAATCTGTGTGCTATTATGTCTAGTAATAATCTCGTGTGCGTCCGCAGGCGTAATTGCTTTAGAATGAGAATAGAAACAATTTTGGTGACACACTGTTGCATAACAGTGTTAAGAATCAGTTTTAGTTTGCTTCCCCTTTTAGAAATAGTTCAGACTGTTGTAAAAGATAAATTTAAAAATATGCGAAAGCTTGGACAGTATCATCACAATTTACTCGAATTCCCTTTCTTGACTGACACTCAAAAGATAGTAGAAGATCACACAGTTAAAATGGACAAGAATCGAGCAGATATTCACTTATAAACCAAGCATTGAGAAGAGACAACGAGACTACTGATGCCTGGCTAATCTCGGTTTCCTTTCGCACTATTTGCAATACTACAACGACTCACTCTACTAAACCATATCCGTTAGTATTTCAACAACTAAAGCATCTATTCACGACCACACCATCACATCCGTAAAAAACCTACCAACCACATGTCAATACAATCGCGATTCATAGCAACAAAGAAATTACAGAGCAAACTGACAAACAGACAAACTCAATGCTTCTCTGTCGAATAACAGTGTTTCATAGTATCCACACAAGAACAGTTCTGTCGCACGACCTCGCACCAAAAACTAAAATAACACGCCCCCCCATATGCTCCACTTCACCCCCTCTAACACCTATATCAATAAGCAATGGGAAAGACGAGGCAGATCTCAAAATACTGGTCGCGCTCACAAAGACCTGCTTGTGAGTACCAAAAGCACCTCCGCATTTTAGAATCCAATTGCAAGTTAACGCGTGCAATTCGGGAGGTCCTTAATGTTCAAGGAATAGAGGATGTTTTGCAATGAATAGAGGCATTGTTGGTGAACGCATACAGTGAATCTTTGAAGGCAAACAAGCTTGTGAAGAGTATTGAATACTTGATTTGATGGTGTAGAGATAAACTTGCGAGTACCTGAGAAATTTGGTACTGTCGGAGAGTTACATTTAATACGTTACAGAGCTATTTCGTTCGAACTTGTTTAAAATTGAATTCCATACAACAATGTGTTTGGTAAATACGTGTATTATTACTTTTCCAGTTTATTTGCTTTGGTTATTACCGAGTATATGTTAACGTGTCGATATAATCTAGGACAGAATTGGCTTTGTGATACGGCAGCGTTCGAGCAAATACTGGTTTGGATTGTTCCATCGATATCCAACGATGTGGACATAATCAATTAGATGTAAACGAGTAATGGATTTATGACGTTGGTAATGATAGAGCACGCAATAGCAAGGCTTCGGCTGACCACAACGCTGTAACTGCAACACTGGTCGATTCTTCATAGATTGTAAAAAGGCAACTCGTTAAATCACTTACAGAATTTA
Organism: Hyppa rectilinea; assembly: GCA_951799385.1. NCBI lineage: Eukaryota > Metazoa > Arthropoda > Insecta > Lepidoptera > Noctuidae > Hyppa > Hyppa rectilinea. The sequence goes on along the minus strand of OX637318.1, from coordinate 14,893,423 downwards.
ATTTAACACAGATTTGCTATGCGAATAGGATAGAAACAATCCAAAACATTCGATGGTGTATGAATACAAGGATTAAAAGCTAAGACCCAATCTAAATGTTGATACAACGGAAAATTCCGAATGCAAATCCAAGGTCTAACCCGATCCATATTAATGGAGAAACAATTACATGGCGACTAAACTAAATAAGTAAATAATGATTCAATTTAACGTGGGAACTACTAGTATATGTATATACATTGGGTCTTAATTGATATAGAGTTCAGGGTCAAATATAGACAATTGCAAAGCTTTGACCTTCACGATCAATCGGGCTCAAATTGCTTCTTTATACGAATAGATATAGTTTCAGAATTGTGATCGATTATCTTGACTGAGACAGCTGACACCAGCAATGGGCAGGCTAGCAATCGTGAGTGTTTTACTGGTGCTTTTTTTTGTTTAAGTATAGGAAAGCATCAAATAACCCTCCCGCTGTGGGTGGAGCAGAAGGGAGTGTCAGACTTTTACTGACGAACACCTATCCAAGTTCTTTCCTTACTAGACCTATGTGTTTCGGGGTAGAGGTTTCCCTTTCGGACAATCCCGCTGAACCGACAGGCATCGGCTTGCGGCTTGGCGAGTGATTTTTATTCGGTAACGTTCATCCTGTCTATTATCAAATTCGTGCTAGTTTCTTAATTATCAACAAGTTTTAAGAGTCTTAAATAATCAAGAACCTAAAAAGTAGATAGAAGACGGAAATGAGGGCATTGATGAGCAGAACATATATCTCAAATTCTATCATATCCGGAACCTGCTTGATCGGTTTTCCAAACAAGTTTCGATATTGTGCGTGTTTTAAAATTTATTTAGGCCGTGTTTTGAAGTCAGTTCTTTAAGCAACATTTACATTAATTTTGAAACTCAGCTGCTTTAAAATTGAGTGTCTTCGATAATCGTAAAGCAGCTAAATCGATGGGTAATCAACGACCCAGTTCTAACACATCGTCATTCAAACGAATTTCGACAGCCATCCGATTTCTGATGAGTGTTCGGATGACATAGGTACCTATTGCGACCACTAGTGACTCACTTCCATGTTGGTATATTTTGTATGAATGTAATAAACACTTGTACAATTTAAATACAATGATTTTATATGAGCTCATTGTTTGCAATCAAGATTACGTGTTCTTCTGATTCTTGAATCTTTATCTGTTGGGAGTTCCCAGCTTCTGGGTTGGTAGGAAGTGTTGGAGCCTTCATTATGATTTATTGATGAATGGTAGCCACTGCATCATTGGGGCTTTAGTTATTTTCTACCACATAAGTACGCTTTATGATTAAAGATTCGTTTAAATTTTATTGCACCAAAACAACTCAATTCAAAAGGAACTGTCCAAATAGCTAGGGACGCGATCACGTTTTAATTTGCAAAACGCCTGAATGCATTCTCGGAGATTTACCAGCTCAATAATTTTCCTTTAAAATGTTTAAGGGACACTTCTCCAGTTTATACCGTACCACACCGAAAGAGCAAATATTACCATCACCAATTTCTCTGAAGCAGTTGCATGATATTTGCGATGCAACAATGAGCATTTTATTATTTTGTAAATAAAACCGGGCAGACATGACTCTACTAAGAAGACTGACAAAGAAAATGTTGCAACACATAATTATGTTCTTAAGAAATCTTATGTTTGTTTTAACGTTACGAAATCATGCGTTCCTTTTGCCGAGAGGATGAATCAGGATATTATTTTGCAATTATGCAGATAAGGGATAAGTCACAAAATAAACAGCGCTCGTCGTTCGTCATCTTGTTCCCAGTTGTCAATAAAAACAAAGTTTTCAGCCCTCTGAAAACTTTGTTTTTATTGACAACTAACCCTAACCTCAAGACAAAAACACGGGACGAGTGGAAGATACTAAAACATTCCTCAAACACAAACCTTTAAAGTCTTATGTCACCTCAAAAATAGGTACCAAAACGAGGAGAACACCGACGCAAAAACAAAAGAGTAACTACCGAATTTATCAAACAAGGCTTGCCAAATGAACTCAAAATAGTCCAATCTAAAAATAGTATTACATTAAATACTTTTATCACCACGCCTGGGTCAAATACAGTCAGGTCAGATCCAATTACCGCCACAAAGGGGCGAAAGGTGGGAGGTCGCGCAATTAGCTTCAATCAGACGCCAGGAAGACGGAATTAAGTTATTAGGGGGCCGACTTTGGCACTGACCCGGCGAAATGTGCGTATAGCTTGACAGTTTACATTGTAGGGCCATATATTTGTGAATTATTTGGTGTTGTGGGTGAGCAGTGGTGGTACAATGGTACTGACCCTGACTTACGAATTGTTAGGTGGTGGGTTGAAACCCAGGAAGACTCTTTACTTACTTTACTCTGTGTAAATAATGTCATCCGCACTGCTCTCAAAACGGTGAAGGAAAACGTCGTGCGGAAACCTGGATGTCCTAGAACCATAAATTCGAAAGTCAAAGACAAATAATTTATTTCAAATAGGCACAAAAAAGGCACTTTTGAACCTCAAAGAAGCAATAGAGTTGATTCTAGTCGCCCCTTCCAAAAGGTAGTTTCGTGTTTCGTATGGAGAAGAATGGGTAAGAAACAAGGAAAGAAGACATGTGATTCGGAAAATACAAGCTTCAACCGTTTTGAAAGAAGTCATAGTTCTGTACTTTAGTTTCTCTCTCTTTCTCTATTCAAGACAGGAAATATATTTATGCAATGCATAACATAGTTAGATAAAAACGAGTTCATTCTTAATCGGATATTATGTAAAGAAAATTAAATCTAGAGACAGATCAAACTAAACTATTGAAAATCGATTATAATATAAATTGATATTCTCCGAACGATATTGTTCTGAGTTTATCGTTTTGGCACGAAAATGGCATTTAAATACTATAAATCGTTAATAATGGTTCAAGTCTGCTGTGTTTTGAATTAAAAATCTGCCTGATTGGGTATATTTAGGCATAGCCACTAAAGTATTTATCTTCTCAAACGAGGGCTTTGAATTCTAAATGAAAGCTACGATTTTAGACGATGCAGTAACAGAGAATTCGGCCTTTCCCTAGAGATCGCAGACTCTATTCACGATTAACGACATAGTAAAGCCATAATATCTTTTGAAACGTAATATTCTAGATCCAGAGTATTCTGGACACTTGGGCAATGAGAGCTAGCCGAAAAAAAGTGTATCATATTGACGGTCACGACACTTGTTATAACAAACCAAGTACAGTCGCCAGCATATGAAGCTACCACAAACTGTATTTTTGTCTCAGCCGATTTTGAACTTGACTGTTATCATTTTAAGGTTTAAAATCGTTCACAAGCGAAAGGAATTTCCTTGCAACGGGGCGTCTCACGAAACCTTTCTTGTGTTAGCTTATACGCGTACAAAGTTGATCTACTAATGCAGCCACAAAAACAAACGAAGTCCCCAAATTTTAATTGAAAAAAACTCCTAAAATAAAAAAACACTCGTCGAAATTTAATATCGATTGAATTATACGACTTTTAAATATCCGTAACGTCACTAGCCTCGAATATCCATCAAACCGTAGACAAGGAGTTTTGTAATGTAGATGTGTATCATTTGTTATTGTCAATTATAATGATACGAGCTTGCTTGAAGGCTGGCCCGGACAGCACATCAAGTTACCACAATCTGTCAAATTTCTTTGATAGTATTTCAACTTTATTGCAAAGACATAAGGTTCATTTTTAATTGAGAAAATTTGACAGTTAGGGATAGCTTGATGTGCTGTCTGTACATTTATATCGGCGAACATAAACGGCTTGTGACAACGATTTACTTTGTATATCGTTCGCTGATGCTTGATCGTTTTTGTCTGCTCTGAATTAAGATCTTGTTTCTATTGTCTGTTTTTGGTCTTCGATTAGGGCACTTTTGAGTAGGTACACCAAACTGCGCGTATTCATGCAACGTCTAAATAATATGTAGATCTGGTTTACACTGAGACATATGTAATTTTATTCTTCAAAGGTAATTTTAATAAAGGTTATTATTACAAAGTTCAAAGGTTAGGATTAGATTAAATTAAATAAGATTAAATTAGATTAAATTAAATTAGATTAGATTAATAAGAACTGTCTGTAAAAATCTTACTAACATAGCTGTTAAGTGTCACTACTAACCCATATGGACTCCGGTCTGAAATAAAGTTTTAGTTTTTTAAGTTTTTATTTATTATATTTAACCGTTGTAAAATCAGTCGAAAATGTTCCCACTAGTGGGACACAGGACTCCTTTCTTAGAGAGAGAGTGGGCCATAAATCACCACGCGGTGCAGATTGGTGGATGACACATGTCTTCGAATAAGGTTGACTGTTAATCTTTGCATTTGTCAGAGAAGCCTCATCCACAATTATCATTATTAATCTTTTGAACGCCAGTGCATAATCGCACACGCGTGCCCTCCACGCCAAGCTATAAGTTGATTTCTTTTTGTTATCATGAATTTCTCAATATCCATGGTGTCTTTTAATTTGTTTCATGTCATTAAAAACGTACGAGAGCTTCAATTTTTAAGATATCTATAAAATCACTTACAAAAGTTATGATTTAATTGTTTATTTCGTGTTGTTGCCATTGTCATTTTTATGTGTCGTTGGCGTACAGGGCATGCGCTTGCTTGTCACGTTTATGTAACAGTGGCGTTCTTTTTGACTCTGGTCAAATGTGTCCTGTGTCTGTTTTTATTTAAAACATTTTGGTCGCTCTCGTCTCGTCTCAAACTCAAATCTCTACCAACATACATACGCCCCGTTTCATAGTATACATACTCCTCTATCAACCATAAACAACTCGTCATTTGTTGACAAACCTTTCACCCACATTCCACACACTCTAAACACGAAATTAAGGTCGGTACACTTGAAAAACTAACAATTTTATCTAGTTTCGCAACTCCGGTCACTATCGACCGATAGGCTTGCATGGTTGACCCAATATTCAATCTCAGATATCGTAAGTGTGTCAAAACATTTTGACAAGCAATACTAATAATGGCACATGTACTGTTTAATTTAGTTTGTGTTGAATGGCTGTAGCTAAAGCCGTATGTCTATTAAAAAAAAGGTGTACCCACAATAGGTACAGAGGTCAGCACATCAAGTTACCACAATCTGTCAGATTTCTTTGATAGTATTTCAACTTTACTGCAAAGATATAAGGTTCATTTTTAATTGAGAAAATTTGACAGTTAGGGATAGCTTGATGCGCTGGCGTCTGTACACCAACATTTCGCCAGTTATGTTCAAAGTCTCAGGTAATATACTCGTAGAAGGCGAGCCTATCGCCATCAACCGGGCACAAATCCTGATTCCGGGCTGCTATGAAAAAATTTCTAAAAAAAAAACTCAATAACACCTTTCCCGACCTGGGAACCAAACCCAGGACCTCATGCTCAGCACCATTAGAAAACGATTGCAAGATAACAATTACAATCTACCGTACACAGTTTTTACCTTTCGAACGCCAGAGCATTAACGCACGCGCGTGCCCTCCACGCCAAGCTACAAATTTATTTCTTCTTGTTATCATGAATTTCCCAATACCCATTGTGTTTTTTAATTTGATTCATGTCATTAAATACGTACGAGAGCTTCAATTTTTAAGATATCTATACTTATTTAAAACACACACAAAAGTAATGATTTAATTGTTTATTTTGCGTTGATAGTCTACTGCATTGTCACGTATTTGTGTCGTTGGCGTACAGGGTATGTGCTTGCTTGTCGCGTATATGCGACAATGGCGCTCAAAATGTTAAGATAATTGAAACGCAACCTTTTTGACTTCCTCCCAACAAAATGCAAATAGGATATTTTCATTCATACTGAATTGGGTCCAAAATCCTTCGCCCACGGAAGCATGAAGCATCCAACTCATTTGTCTGATCATGAAAAACCTTGTTCTGCGAAACAATAAACAATTACCTTAACATTACTAACGCTTCGCAGTAGTTCTATCATCCTTAGGTCACTGGTATCATTCACACTATGCAAAGGTGCCTTCCCACTAGAATTGACTAAATTAAATATGAAATCACATGGAAAAAAGACCGATCGTTTTAAAAACTTCAATCACCGTACAGAAATTAAATATTATGCGAAGATATAATTGTAAAATTGCATCTAATGCTAATAACTAATAAGTATTCCATTTGATTCTAAAAATCTGTGACGTCACATTGTTACTATATATTTCATAAAAATCACGTACCAATTCCGCGTTTTGACAATTATAATTAGCTATATATAATATTATATAATTAGCTGTCGTAACAAGTACCTACGTATTATAAATAAAACTATAATCATTAGAATCGTCAATATAATCCTCTACCACTAAAAACTTCTTAGTATTTATATTAGGAAAGACCGACGTTTTATTTCAATTATATACATCGAACAATATTAGCTACTAGCACAACTCACCTATGGTATATGAAAATCATCCTCGTGAGTTGTCACAAGGCAATGAAAACTGCACTTTTGGGTTGAAACCTTCTTTGACCTTCCTTTTTCGAGGGCTTCAGCAGTGGTAGCAGTGTTTTTGATAAGACTGCGGTGTGCGGCGAGGGTGATCTTTTAACGTTACACGTCAGTGTTCCAACACCTTTACCGTTGTCTTGTGCTCGGACCGGAAGCGAGTAGTTGAGAATAGCACTTTATTTAACTTTACATTGTGTGATCGAGTACCTACCAACCCCGTGATTACGTATTCAACGAGTTTTTTTTTATCTCACATTAAATATCTGTAGGAAAAAACTAAAAAGAGGTTCTGAACTCTTTAATAACGATGTAGGTTGAAGGTCTTTGTTCTATTGCTATTGCTGATAGGTGGTTGTCTAACAATTGGGGGGTTAATATTGAGAGGGTCGTAAGGATTCTAGGGAATAAAATTATCTGCCAGCATTTTAAACATTTTTATTTCTCTTCCACAAATGGCAGACTGGTATCTGCACTAGGAGAAACCTTTTTTTTTGAGGTTGGGAAATCATCCAATGACTTCTCCCGCTCTGGGTGGAGCCGAAGGGAGTGTCAGACTCTTACTGACTAAAACCCATCCATGTTCCTTCAGTAGCTCTTTATGTTCTGTGGTAACCCTTTCGAACAATCCCGCTTACCCGGCAGGCTTGACCCTTACTAGTAAAACTTTTTTACAAAAAATAAAACCGACTTCCAAAACAAACACTACAAAGTGAAAAATAATTTTGATTTCGGAAGTCGGTGTCTTCGGTTTTGTATTTTCATTTTTTGCCACCGACTTCCGAAATCAAAATTATTTTTCACTTTGTAGTGTTTGTTTTGGAAGTCGGTTTTATTTTTTGTAAAAAAGTTTTTATTTTTCACTTTTTAGTTGTGGTACCTACACAATCCCCCCCCCCCCCAATTTTAATACCACTACCTGGTATATAAATTACAGTGACAGGAAGTTATTAGAACATCGTCCACATATATTAAGTAGGATTTTTTTTAGATTTTTGTTGATTTTTCAAAAACCGCTTATCCGATTTCGATAAAATTTTTATGGGGCCATTTGGGAAGTATACCCTTTCCAACAAAAAAAGAATTTTTCAAATCGGTTGGCAAGCAACGGAGTTATGTGCGAACAAACATTAAAAAAAAAAAAAATACAAACATCCGAATTGAGAACCTCCTCCTTTTTGAAGTCGGTAAAAATCCTGTCACACAGATTACCAGCTCTAACTCACAAAACAATGATCAATTAGTTATTTGTTAATTGTTACAGTTAAAATGATGGTACCTAACATTAAAACTTAGGTGGTGGAGAACACCTTAGGAATTACCATAGGAGTGTACTAGTGACGTGAGGGGAGGTTTGCTGTGATGTGGTGTGGTATGTGCATTCATCAACATACATCATACATATATTCACAACATCACGCCTGTATAACCTGAAGGTTTAAACAGAGGTTTACTACTCAGTACAGTCACGATGTATCCACTGAACTACTTTAAAAAGTGATTTTCTCCTTCTGCATTTGTTGTAATTATATGTTGTTACGGACATAGTATTTGGGAACCCATACTAATATGAAAAAGACTCTATTATCACAAAGTTATCGTTATTTCACGAGACAATCGCTTTTGAATGTTTCTAAGTGTATACATATTGGTGCTCGTGACTATACACCCTCATTTTGCAAGTATTAAAACAATGGCAATGCCTTCAGCGCGAAGCTTAAATCCTTACCTATAAGCAATTACACAGCCTCCTTCGAAGTTTTTCTAAAACCGGCCGAAAAATCAGAAAACATGGGAAGATCAATTTTGTAAATTCGACACGAAACCGATCGGAACTATAAATAAGCCCGAGGCGACGGGGGCTAATCGTAGCAAAGCGCACGTACCAGCCAATCATGTGTAATTTGGTACCACTTTGTACCAATAACAAAACAAATTACTAATGTAACGGCCCTTTGGACCTACGGTATGCCACTCGGGTTATTATTGTGGCTAGAATATTTTTTTTTTTACTTTTTTGGTCACTACTCAGATACGTCATTATCTGCCAAGCCTTTTCCCAACTATGTTGGGTCGGCTTCCAGTCTAACCGTATGCAACTGGATGCTAGTATTCTGCATGGAGTGACTGCCTATCTGACCTCTACAACACAGTTACTGGGTAACACGATACCCCTTAGAAAGACTGGTTGTCAGACTTTCGAGCTTCTGACGACCCGTATCGACTGTAAACAATCCACGAATGACCGCCGGGACCAACGGCTCAACATGCTTTCTGAGGCATGGAGATGATATGTAAGAATGATCCCCCATCCACGGACCAACAGCGGCCAGCGTAGCTTAACCTGATCGATCGACCTGTGCGGTTGTTATTACTTAGCCACAAACCCCGGCCCAAGTTTTGTGTAAATTTTCAATTTTGTGAATACAGTCAAGTTTACGTTCATTATAACTACAAATAATTAACACAATTGTTGTCTGACTGAACTGTGTGTACCTATAGTAAAAGAGACAAACGTTCACATAACTCACTAAGACGCCACTTCAATGTAAATTTATTATCCAACTTTAGGCCACTCCACCATCAGCTTAATATGCAAAAACAGAAAAAAATATCAGTAAATCAATCAAGCGCAACATCGCCGTCGGTTGTAACAGCGATCAGTTTAGTGTTGCCATAAACAACAAAGTATGAATGTACTAATTTTACAATAACCCTATAACGCGGGCGGGGGGGAGGACAAAATTGCCTGCGGGGGTACTCCCGACCCAACTTGGGCCGCTGTGCTTTAAAACTTGATGCGCCCAAGTGGGGGGAGGGCTGTAGGCTGTAACTCTTTAGAATTCAACGGATTTTTAATAGATGAGACGTTTCAGGGGTTTTCTACTGTTATTGCTGTCTTTGTGCATCGCTGATATTGTTTTGTTTTTGTGTATTATTTTTTATGCGTGGTCTGGGGTATAGCATTAAAATATTACGTTGATAATTTAGATCTCGAAGATTACTTGCCTGTAGAGTGGAGCATAATAACTATAAATCTTTATACAGAAATATTATTATTTCTATCTATAGAGCCAAAGGCAGCTAACAACTTGCGGCCCTCTCAGGTAAATGTGAATGAGTAATGGTTATCATGACACATCCACGCACAAAGAAATAACACAGGTATCCGTATAGAGCATATATTATCATGACCAAAGGGGAAGAATCACAAAGGAGAACAATAAATAATTAATAAGGCGAAAGTCCCCGCTGCCTATTCGCATTAATAATCTCCTTTTAATAATGATAGGTACAGAATCTTATTTGGCGAAATTGGCTCCCTGCCCGCACCGAGGACGCCTAGAACCGGAACTTTACATAATTTACTTTTGGCAAAAAACCTACAAAATTATTCATTCTCCGTTCGAAAACCAATATCGGGCCCGCCATGTTGGCTGAATCCGAAATAGGCTTCACAAATTTGTGTTGTGAAAAAAAGCAGCGAGATTTGGCAGTTGGCGAGGTACCTGGCATGGCGGCCGGTCGTCGGCACTTGGCAGCGCCCTTAATGCGCCTGCCAATGTGCACTGGCCGGCCCGGAGATTTGGCAAGCCAACCTATTTCGACACCTTGTATGAAAGGATTTAGCGTTGTTGCCTTTGGCATGGCGGAGGCACCATCAAAGTGAAGCGTCAGCCGCAGACTTACGAAGCCGTTCTTCACGCACAAATACTTTGCGGTGTAATTTCTTTGTTCGTAATGCGGTAAATCATTGTTGCGAATCTGTTGTTGGGTTCAAGGTTTCAAATCAACTTCTTACTCACAATATAGTGTAAGTACATGTTCTCATCGAATAAATAATCCAACATAAAAATTACAGTCTTCCCCAATCCCTGAGTTGTTGAGACGGCAAGCAGGAGCCGGTTAATAACTCCAGGCGCCGCGCCGCACAAAACGATCTCCACTACAACCAATTAAAATAGAATTAGTGAAAACACAAAAAAGCCAAGAATTTCAACTCTAATTAACTGAAACTGTACAAAAAAATATCATATAAAAAAGTCTCGCGTGTCATTAGACCCCTGCGTCCCCATGGTGTTGTATTACAAACACAATTTATGTTTTTTCATCTCTATTTTTAGGAGTTAAGGTTCAATTTTGACTAGCAAGTACGTAGAAGTAAATATACTCTTACCCCCTCGGAGAGTGGTCCTTTTTTTCTCCAATTTTTTCGTCGTTTCGTACCTGTGGGCCCGACAAAAAGCGGTGCCGGGTGAAGCCAGATGCCTGCACTTGTATCAACACATGGATGTCCCATTGTGCAAAACGCACAGAAATGGGTTGAACATCTTAAAAGCTTATTCGTAAAAGAAGTTTCATATTACTGGGTGCTGGTATTGAAATGTCAGTTTTTAATAAATAATGCTTACACGTGTTTGAAATTTTGGCGACGGCACGCCTATAAATTTTGGTAAGAATGTTGAGACTGTGAGAAATGATTTTGTTTCGGCGAGCAACACTACGCCACTACACAAATAAGTTCTGTTACTTTACATGTTCGATCAAAGAGGTTATTTATCTACAAGATTTATTATTTGGAAGTTTTATTTTTTTTACGTTTTCGTAAACCGTTTATTCTTTTAGCACTATTCCTTGTTAAAAAGTGTTTTTTCATCCGGATTTTACTTCGAGAAACGGTAAAACAGCGCGTAAAATCTGTTTCAAAACCCTTTCCGATTCTTTCCTCAACACCATCGTTTATAATAATCAAAACATAATACCTTTAAAGGAGTACTTCAACCGCAAGCCGAATCTGACATTCTGACCACAACACAAACTCGCAAAGCTATCCCGACACTTAAACAATGAAAATTGACACTTAATACCTAACTCTTAGAGTTTATATGACCTGCACGTATAACTTAGTTCTCTTAACCCGTTGAACGAGTTCGGGCTATTGTTTTCAACGTATTTTTTACTTCATTTTACTTCCCAGCCCACCCGGATGCCTGCAATCAATAGATTAGATTTAATCTTAGATTATCGCATGGCAGGATGCGTAGTGAACCACCTTGTAATGGCAGCCTCGGATGCCACTAACATGGAAATGGTTTTAGAGTAGGTATAATGCTTGAATTTAGGTGTGGTTTAGAAAGATTGAGAAAGATACAGTTTTATTGTGATAAAACTGTATCTTTACGTTATCGTTACGTTGAGATATTTCTCAACAGCATGTGAAGCTAAGTCAGAGGTCCATGGGCAGTTTAAAAAGTCTGACACCAGGTTAGTCACTAACCACACGAAAAAGAAGGAAGATCATACGTTAGAAATAAATTTTATCTCCCTTCATGGTGTTTATTAAACTAAAAGAAAAAAATCTGACGCTATTGTGCAGGTCCTTGGTGATGCACACCTAGCATGTATCTATAGTAAAGAACATTAAGCATGAGGTCCATGAGGTCAGGGCCAAGCCTGCCGGGTAAGCGGGATTGTCCGAAAGGGTTACCGCTACCCCGGAACATAAAGGGCTACGGAAGGAACATGGATGGGTTTTAGTCAGTAAGAGTCTGACACTCCCTTCCACTCCACCCAAAGCGGGAGCAGTTATTGGATGATAAAAAAAAAGCATGAGATCCTGGGTTCGATTCCCAGGTTGGGTAAAGTATTATTGTGGGTTTTCCGTTAGGAATTTCTCAGTAGCAGCCCGGAGGAGTTGTGTCTGGTTGATAGCAAGGTTCGCCCCCTATTACGAGAGGCTTTAAACATAACTGCTGAAATGTGGATGTACAGACGCCAGAACATCAAGCTATCCCTGACTATCAAATTTTATCAATTAAAAATGAACCTTATGTCTTTGCAATAAAGTTGAAATACTATCAAAGAAATTTGACAGATTGTGGTAACTTGACGTGCTGGCCTCTGTACAGAGGCCTGGACATTAAGCTAGCCCAATCTGTCAAATTTCTTTGATAGATTTTCAACTTTATTACGAACTAGCTGCTCTCGCGCGGTTTCACCCGCTGCTGGCTCCTATTGGTCGTAGCGTGATGTCACATAGCCTATAGCCTTCCTCGATAAATGGACTATCCAACACAAAAAGAATTTTTCAATTCGGACTAGTAGTTCCAGAGATTAGCGCGTTCAAACAAACTCTTCAGCTTCATAATATTTAATGAAAAACGTTAATGTTCTATTGGGAATATTAATGGGCTAGCCTGTACCTACTATGGGTACACCTTTGCCTAAGCATCCAGGGAAACAAGGTGTGATGTTATATTATGTTATGATGTATTTGCAAAATAATTTAAACAGGTATTTTTCTTAAAATCATAAGCAACCACCCATTTTGCCTACATTACAAGTTCTTGTCAAACATTGCATCCTTACAAATAAAACCAAAGTCAATAAAAATAGCAGGTAACGTCATAAAGATGGCCTTTTAAGGCTACGCAGTGTAATTTCAACAGTTCATGACATTCTGATAAACAGGGCAAAATGGAGGTAGTTTTGATTTATAGTTCGTTGACTTACGAGAAGAACTAACTACCATCGTTAAGGCACATCACTACCACCGGAATAGGGCGAATGTTTTATTTCTTTATAAGGAATATAAATTTAGGGTTCTGTACCCAAAGCACCCGTCTGTACGTCAGTCACCAGGCTGTATCTCATGAACCGTGACAGTTAGACAGTTGAAATTTTCACAGATAATGTATTTCTGTTGCCGTTATAACAACAAATACTAAAAAACAGAATAAAATAAATATTTAAGGGGCGCCCATACAAAAACGTGATATTTTTGCAGTTTTTTTTATTTACCTACTTTATTTTTTGTAATAATAAATATTTTTTTTTCATTTTTCCATGTTTGTGTTTTAATAAATATTTGGACTGAGTTCTTACTATGCGAGTTTTAACAAACACATTTCTTTCTTTTTATAACTTTTCATGCAAACATTATAAAAACAAATCAGACATGTATGTTCCTTACTGGATGTGGACGTATGTTTTGCTTACACGTTTAACTTCTGACCCTATTTATCACAAGAAACTATAATTAAGTCCCAAACTATAAACATTGATAAGGAGATTATTATTTATTATTGTAACGGGAGTGAAAGACATGAGTGGGTAAACAAAAAGGCTTGACAAAACGAGAGATATTCCTTTTCAATAGATGGAGACAAAGACATTTTAATGCAGTGCGACAGAGACATGGACGCGTAACGTGTTACCATAGATTCAGTACAAGATGAGGAGCTCGTGGCTAAGTACTAACAGACGCACTGGTCGGTCGATCTGGGGTTGGCCGTGGATGGGCGACCACGTTTACTTACCGAGACTCCTCTGTACTCTGTAAGCCGTTGGTCCCGGCTGTCATTTGTACATCTTTGACAGTCGTTACGGGTCGTCAGAAGCCAGAAAATCGGACAGCCACTCACCGGGGGGTATCGTATTGCCCAGTTACTGGGTTGTGGAGGTCAGATAGGCAGTTGCTCCATGTAAAATACTGGTATTCAGCTGCATCCGGTTAGACTGGAAGCCGACCCCAACATAGTTGGGAAAAGGCTACGCAGATGATGATCCTGAACCCCAGCTTAGATTTTTTTTCGGTTATTTTAAAAATAAAAAAATAACTTAGGTGTTCCCTACATTTTGACTGTGAAGGTTCATTTTTATTGAGAACTACCAATAAATTCTTCGCTAAGGTCTTAGAATCATGTGCTGAATTCATGGTCACAGTTTAGGCGATGTTCGTAGGTACCACCCTGTATAGTATCTTAAACCCCATTTTATGGAAAAAAAATTAGCTACATTGAAATTAGCAGAGGAACAAAATCAATACTCAATACTCAATACGTTTATTTGCATTCCACAATGTGAGCTTAGGTGGTAGGTACATTTAGTTTTAGAGCATTGTGGGCCCTGTCGGGCATAACAAAAACAATAAATACATACCTAGTATAAAGCAAAGTCGCTTCTCGCGTCCTAATGTCTGTATGTATGCTTAGATTTTTAAAACTACACAACGGATTTTGATGCAGTTTTTTTTAATAGATAGAGTGATTCAAGAGGGAGGTTTATGTGTATAATTTGTCGATGCACATAAGCTAGGTATAAATAAATTCAGCGAATAACTAAAAATATGCGCGTAGGCATCTTCTATGAACTAAAAGTCAATTTATAAGCTGACGAGTGCAAGTGACAATCTCAAATTACCAATTTACAAAATTCTAAATTCACATTTATGTTTAGTCGTAGTTATACCCACACACCAAAAAATGCAAAATTAACAAGTCCGAAAGAGTACATACAAAACGTCCATTAGCAGTTCGTTAACCCCTTTTTTGAGTCATTGTTACAAGAATCATGTAATTGCTGGTAACATTTTTTCCTCAACTCAATCCTTAAGTCATACAGAGGTATTTTCTCATAATTTTTAACGGATTTCCCTCTTTTCGCGGACAAAGGAAATCAAAGTGGGCTACACAATACCTCTTTTTCGTTCTAGAGTGGGAAATCATGTCAAATACTCCTCCCGCTCTGGGTGAAGCGGAAGGGAGTGTCAGACTCTTACTGACTAAAACCCATCCATGTTCCTTCCGTAGCCTTTTGTGTTCCGGGCAGCGGTAACCCTTTCGGACAATCCCGCTGAACGAAAAAGGTCGGCTTACAGTCTAACCGGATACAACTTTGATTGATACAGAATTGATACAGGTACAGTCAATCATACTTCTGACATCTTTGGTAACAACTTGACATTTAAAGAATTGTTTTAAAACCTTTGTATAAAACCACTCCAGAAAATATTTATACCAAATAATAATTATAGCAACTTATTTAGCTCTCATAGTATTTTAAACCAATAGGAGTCTATAAAAGGATAACTTGTGGGTTTACGTAGGCGGAAATGCGAACTGAATTGTATTTCAATTAAATTATTTTACTTATAAAGTGTCAGTTCGCACGAAACCGATATGGGAAAAAACCAGTTTATTTTAATAAAATTTCTTTGTGCGTGATTACTGAATCATGTTCATTTATAAAGACCTATTTAATTTGTGCAGTTTTATAGGAAATACCACCCATTTTCGTATAATTATATAATTACAGAATGATTTTATTCATTGCCTCAACAATCTTTCATACCTAACAATTATTTAAAATATCTAGTAGAATATCGTTGTAAAACGTCACTCAAGTCGGCTAAAGAATCAATCGGGTAACCGAAAAAGCAGTCTCACGCTTTCGAATTTCAAATTTGACAGCGAACGTCACAGCAGCGGATCCACCCCAATGTTACCCCAACTCGTATGTTTTGCATTTGAAAGCGTTTGACGTCCAAATATAAACAGGCCCAACCCTTGCACTGCCGCTGACACGCTAATCTAATGCTGTAGACTTTGTAGTGGTGTGACATCATAGTTCATACTTTACTTTGACATCAGAACTAAGATGGCGGAATTGAGTTTTGACTATTTTTGGAAGTGATTTAATGTGTATATTTATTGGAAGTAATGCATTTTCTGCCGGGACAGCAACTACAAATTTCAAGTCACTGCAAAAGTAATAGGTAGGTACAAATCTGTCATAAAAAGATAATCGTAAAAAACCGTTAACCACACATATTTTTGACTATAATCCCTCGCTTTCACAATTTAATAAAGTAACAATTAAAACCCTTTTAAGTCTTCAATCACAAATCTAAGGCCCACAGTTTTTGTCAAATTGAACTGTCATTTAATTTTGTCATGCTGACACAACAATTAAATCATAAAATTGACATTATACAAAACAATTTAGTTAACAATTTGACGGAACCGTTATTCAAATTAAGAATAAAGATTTGAAATTTGACGTTTCATGTCAATTTGAGATGTCACTAGCTAAACTTAATCGATCGGTTAATGTCATTTCGTGTGTCAGGTTTTCTTTACGGCCAGTATTTGTGGAATAATATCAAAAGTAACATAAGCAAGTGGCGAAATAGAATAAACAGATAATTAACAATCATTATGTAATAGTGCTTTAATTATTGAAGTCCAATTATCTCAATCCTATCCAAAGTACCGAAGTAGGTTAAATTAAATCTACACAAATAATTCCCTAAGGAAGTAACTACCAACATATTTACTCGAAGGTACATACATACATACACGTACCTACACTAGTAACCAATAACAGAAAACGGGTAGAAATTAAATTAGACTAAGTTCGGGCCCCTAAGCCTTAGATTAAGGTAGATTAGTTGGGTGGGCCCCTTCCATAGGATCATGGGAGACGTATGGGGAATTGGCTTATTCTATAGCTTTAGGATATTTGATTAGGCAGGATGAGATCTAAGTTTAATACGGACATAGCTAGATATAATTGTCGATTATATTAACAATGCTGCAGGAAAAGGGTTATTACAGTATATTGCCGCGTTCCAAAATTAAAATAGAATGACATTTTAGCACGGGAACTTGACAGCTATTAGCATGTTGCCAGTTAGAAAAAGTTTTTTTTTTCAGGTCTTTTAAGTGCATTTGCCGTTTCTTTTGTTTTTTTTCCAAACCAATTAAGTATCGCTATAAAATCGTAAAAGTACGGTAAAATTTTACGATCTCAGTACGCAACTTTGTTCAAAGCGATCTAAAACAAAAACTGCAGCTTGATGCAGCCGAGAACCGAACCGGCTTTTTTTTTTTTTTAAGGCTGGGAAATCATCCAATGACTGCTCCCGCTCTGGGTGGAGCGGAAGGGAGTGTCAGACTCTTACTGACTAAAACCCATCCATGTTCCTTCCGTAGCCCTTTATGTTCCGGGGTAGCGGTAACCCTTTCGGACAATCCCGCTTACCCGGCAGGCTTGGCCCTGAGGGGCCCCTTCATATGCTGACATCTCTTTGAGGCGCGCGTGGAACATATACGCGCCGTCCGGCACGGGTCTGGTGCTGATCGGACGGTGAGTCACCCATTACTCACCGTCCGCAGGCCCGCGCCTACGGTGGCCGGGAGTCGTCACGTGGCTCCCGACGCCCGGGGCGTCTCCTGCGGCGGCTGGGACGGGAGGACCTTTCTCTCTCCCATCCCGCCACCTCCTTCGCGAGCATAACTTTTTCGCAGAAGGAGGTGACTGCCTCCCACTCCCTCTCACCCCGGACCATGGCTTGCACCAGAGCCGGGCGCGAGAGGTCGCCGCCGCCGATCGCCTCTACGAGGACACGGCGGTGCTCTGCCCATGCGGGGCAGGTTTGCACCGTGTGCTCTACCGTGTCCTCTGGGCGATCCTCGCAGTGGTGACACCCGGGCGTTTCCTCCCGCCTGATGATGAACCGAACCGGCTGTAGTCCGGAAATGCCAGTGACATGCCGACATCGACACGGGTCGATGACAGACCGGTGCATTGTATTAACTGAGGAACAGACGAGCACATCAACCTATCCCAAACTGTCAAATTTTTTCAATTGAAAATGAACCTTATACTTTTGTAGTAAAGTTGAAAAATTATCATAGAAATTTGACAGATTGGGGTAACTTGATGTATTGGCGAATGTAGGTACTTACTTGTTTCTACTGGGTCCAGTGATTCAATCAGCCGAGGATGGTAATTAGATTTAGGTTCGTGTATAAGAATGGCTTCTCTAAAGGGGTAGGCTGGGGTGCTACATACTACCTCTACTAACGCGAGTACTACGTAATAAGGGGTGACCCTAATACCATCAACAGAGGCCAAATCCAAACATTGCCATCCATTAGAACTTTTCTACACTGCGGAGTCTAATACTATTATTAAAACTGAAAATATGATTTATTTCTGTACTAAATTCAGTGTGACCAACTTCAGTGTTCAAATATTTAAAAAAAACTTTTTAAATTTTTTGGCACTTTTATTTGGTCTCACGCCATGTTGGCTCGTGCATAAGTAGATCGAGGGTGCAGCACCCCTAGTGCCCCTACGCGTCACTGCAACCCGTTGTCCTCAATTTATGACAGCTTGCACCGAATGATAAGCAGTTAATAATACCTAGGGTTCCGCTGGCAATCAGTGTCTTTTCATAAATGATTAGACCCTAATACTGCAACTCAAAATAAAATATATTACAAATATATACATTTATGCAAATTAGGCTGACAATCAGCGCTTTTTTAATGTTAAAATGACATTTAAAAAGCCCGCTTTTCACCTCTGTGCACACACACATCTTCGGGGTAATAGCGTAACACACTGACAGTAACAATGGCTTACATTTTGACAGTACAACCACATTCACTGCGTTATTTACGCTGTTGAGCAGACAATTTTTCGAACAAATGAAGCAATGAATTAGAGCCATCCTTCAAAATCGTTCAGATTGTGATTAAAAGTCTGCTACTTACGCTTAAGTCTGTTGTTTACAAGCATTTAAGAATAAAGGTGCATCTGAAAATTTCGATACATATTCTATGTTAATCACTAAACTAAAACACCTTGTAAACAACATAAAACCTACTTCAGATTGCTGTTCTAAAGATTGATACACATTGCCTTTCTGAGCACTATCGCTAAATTCCACAAGATACACGAGTGAAGCCACACCTTAGAACCAGCTAATATCCCTGTGGGGTTAGTGGGGGTGGGGGAACACCCCACACGACATATTGGAATGCCCACAGCTGACTACAAGTTTGTCTGATTAAAATTACTTTTCTTACACATTTATCTGAGAAGTTTGAGGTTCGTTGGTTCAGGATTTTCTCGGGAGATTCTGTAGTCGGATTTCTAGGTTTTTTTTGGGTTAATTCTAGGTTAACGTAGTTTCTAGAACTTAGGCATTTCATCGGCATCTCTATTCATCTATACTAATATTATCTATACTATATTATAAAGCTGAATAGTTTGTTTGAACGCGCTAATCTCTGGAACTACTGGTCCGAATTGAAAAATTATTTTTGTGTTGAATAGCCCATTTATCGAGGAAGGCTATGTAACATACACAACACGCTACAACCAATAGGAGCAGCAGCAGGTGAAACCGCGCGGGCGCAGCTAGTTTGTAATAAACTTCTGCTGAAAATGTGTCCGAACTAATAACACTACGTTAGTGATGTTCCTTCAAATAGAAAGGGCCATTCTCAGCATACTTCGATATAAGTTGAATTATTTTTAACCGACTTCAAAAAGGAGGAGGTTCTCAATTCGGATGTTTGTATTTTTTTTTTTTTTTTATGTTTGTTCGCGCATAACTCCGTTGCTTGCCAACCGATTTGATTCTTTTTTTGTTGGAAAGGGTATACTTCCCAAATGGTCCCATAAAAATTTTATCGAAATCGAATGAGCGGTTTTTGAAAAATCAACAAAAATAACCTACTTAATATATGTGGACGATGTTCTAATAAGTTCCTGTCACTGTAATTTACATACCAGGTAGTGGTATTAAAATTTGGGGGGGAGGGGGGGGGGTTGTCTAGGTAGGTACCACAACTAAAAAGTGAAAAATAAAAACTTTTTTACAAAAAATAAAACCGACTTCCAAAACAAACACTACAAAGTGACAAATAATTTTGATTTCGGAAGTCGGTGGCAAAAAATTAAAATACAAAACCGAAGACACCGACTTCCGAAACCAAAATTATTTGTCACTTTGTAGTGTTTGTTTTGGAAATCGGTTTTATTTTTTGTAAAAAAGTTTTTATAAAATATTCAATTCAATGTAGAATGAATGTAGTCCTAATTTTTAGTGGAGTTTTTTCTGAACAAGCCGCAATAGACACGACATATAAATATTAGGTTAGGTAAGGCCAAATTATCTTAACGTTCCCTTTTATTTCATTATGGTCCCCCTTGACCCTTTCCGCTCAATAAATAATAAATTGTACACCGTTCCTGAATTACTTTTTCGTAAAATATGCATTTCCTAATGGTTTATTTTTCTGGCTTTTGAAGCAACTCTGAATTTGTGAGCAATGGAAATGTTTTATTCTCTGTGAGCTTAGGAAATTTATAATTATAACAGAATTTCAAGATATTTGTAAAAAGATGTCAATACTTGCAGAAGATTTTTTTAACAAAGAATCCTCCTTTCATTAGAGTTGTCTCAAAAAAAATTGTAAAATGCAAGCAACTTGAGAACTGATGCTGTCTCATATATTAAATTTAAAAAAATAAAATTTTTGTTTTAAAAAAGTTTATGTTAATTGGTGTTTTAAACACTAAAGTATTGTATAAATTACCCTTTGTCACTATTGTTAAATTCTGGTTTAGGTTGGTTCTGTCCTTATACATTTTAATTTGAGATGCATGTTTCATAAAACTATATGGACGATCGCAACTTATTTTATCAACCTACTTGTACAGTCGGCAATATAAAAGCATCCGGGAGATAACTCCACATCCTTCCAGCATCCATCTTCAATCTTCATGAGTGTATTTAATCTTAGAGCCATGCTTAAGTGCTTCACTTCCCATAGAAACTCGAGTGCTTCGGGGCTACTGGGGCTATTATGCCCACGTGTGGGGAACCTGGGGTACCATTGCGAAGTGAAGATTGAAAAACATTTATGTTTAAAATTTTCGAATTCACGATGTTCTTGTCAGACTAGTTTTTGGCTTATCTTTTTAAGTTGTTAAATGTTTGCTGATATACAGCATGTATTTTATTAATAAAAAGCAGGTTTAAATTCTTAATCGAATAACCGTACAAAACAGTCCTAAAATGAACCCCTTTTCAAAATAATACAAGTTCCAAATTTAAACACGCAGTCCCTACGCTACGCTCGCGTCCATTGTTTTTAAATTTCATATTTTATGCAACAGAACAGATGCGTCACGATCTTACACCATAAATGGAACGCACCCCGGTGATAGCCGACATAAATTGAGCCTCCACTCCCCCCTCGCGTCTTTATAACTAAACGCCACAGGGGAATCGGTGTAGAATGTCAGAGGTCTGGCTTTAATGGCGCTTCTAGGCCGAGGGGGCCACACATTGGCGCCATTGGCACTTGATATCGATCTTTGTTCTGGCTCCCCCGCGTCTTAAGCCGTGCTCTCCGAATTAGGGCTAGAAATTTATGTTACTGGATTGATACAGTTTGTAACTGTAAACCGGCTTAAACTTTGACGGAGACTAATTTTCTGAATCGCTAAAATTGTATTATGGCGCGTTTCGTTAAACGGGTTATTCTGCAAACTATTGTTTTATTCGAGGTCGTGTAGATGTCAAGTCGCTGTAGCTGCTTTCGACTATGGCAATACAAAAATAGGGTTTTATATTTTTTCAACATTAAAAAATACTTAGCCAAGTAATTAATTTTGTGTGTATATGTCACTAGGTCAATGTAGCAGGATTCAGCAAAAAGTAGCAAATGTTCAGCAAAAACGTCATGATATTGTATTTTGCATGACAAAGCAGGCTGACGAGTTAAATGAGCACAATCTTATCTCCCATTTATTTATCTAAGAACAGAACACAAGCGCAGGCCGCACGTCCATCACTGCTCCGCCCCCTCACGTTCGTTCGTGATGATACATAAAACCAGTCTGCGACATTACTAAAGGCGATTCTAACAAAGCCAAGAAATAAAACGTTCTCAATAACAATGCAGATTATTGAAAACAATGTTAGACACGAACAAATTTTTCCGTCGGGCCTGCAAGCCGACCCCCGCAGACAATACGAACTTATCGGTCCGACTAAACAAGTTTTCGAGTGGGGATGCCGCCGCTTATCTGTTCGGGCACATGTGAGCCCGTGCCTTGGGGCCTTTAAACTAATACCACCATAAAAAGGCCCCCTCGGCCCCCGCCAGGCTTCATAAAAGAGGCCATAGAAGGAAATGGGCGTGTAAACTGGGAGGTCAGGCTACGCTGGTGCTTCGTATAAAAGCTTTTGCCCGATTACTTGGTTGGCTGGCTCGCGTGCGTTCTATTTTCAAACGTGATAATGATAACCGGATAGTTGGGACGTTGCGAGTGTACGCAGTTCGGTGTTTGAAAGTAGAACAAAAAAGTATTCTTTGTTCTGAGGCGAAGGCATTTACCATACAACCCTGTCGGTGGTTCTGATTTTTATTTGTTCCCTGATTGAATTGGCTTTGAACTTTGTTTCATCCGATTTATAGATAAGTTGCAGAACATTTTTGCTTTATATCCTCGAACTCTATTCTGATAACAAAGCTCGCCGAACTGGATTACAAATCCTATGGAACAAAAACTCGTTTCCCCACAATTACGTACTTCATGCAACCATTTCTTGTACGTAGCAATATACCAAAGAAATCAATTTTTTTTTAATATTTCAGCACTATTTCAATAGAGATCCAATTCTCTATTTTGTATTTCCAACGCTGGCTGTGGCCGTGCGTGCCTGTGCCACAAAAACGAATGGAACTGAAGCGCGCACCCTTGTTTGTTGTGCAGATTACTGAGCTTAGCACGCGGGCGGCCACGTTTCGTGGTGTTGCCAATACTTGGAACAATAGAGAAATTAACCAAAAACTTTTTATGCAAATAATTCCGTCATAAAATGGTTGAGAATCTTTTGTGTTTTTACTTTCCACAGGATTGAAGTAAGCTTTGCTAAAACCTCTGCTTACTTTGGTCAAAAAAGCTAAATATTTCAATGGATTAACTTTAAAAAAAGGTAATTTCACAACCTGACAAAAGTACTAAAATATAGCCTTCTACAACATAGGTAACAAAGATATATCCTTACCGCATTACACCGGTTCAAACCAGTACACTCAGCAAATCTCAAAAAGCAAAATACCTAGGCGTGGTCTCCCAGACCATAAGTCCTGATTAAGTCTAATGGTGGAAATGGTCATGCTGCCCGTGAGGGGGGTTATAGCGCCCAGGGGAAGGGGGGCGAAGTACCATTAGATGGTCATCACAGGGCCAGGTAAACCTCGGTACTACGTAAACTCGCTTTTGTGTCCCACAACACGTTGTAATAGAAAATTGGGTGATATTATGGAAGGTCGTTTCACTGATTATGTTTTACTTGTTTGAAGATTTTGTGGAGTTTATTATTTCAAAAATGTAAAGGGTCTTTGGTCTGATTGAAATTATTATTTTAGTACTAATTTCTGCCCGTCACTTCGTCGCATTCGCATCGCATCGTCTGCTTGTACTAATATGTTCTTTTTGATTGTTTTCTTTTTGCTCGGTTCCTTAAGGCCTAGGCCCCGTGATGTTAAGTAGCCTGTAGCATCAAGAATTTGGCTATCAAACACAAAAATATATATTTTGTCAAATCGGACCGGTAGTTTCAGATATTAACGCGTTTAAACAAACAAACTCTTCAGAAATTGATTAGTATAAATTTTAATCTTTAATACAATAAAGTACTACTTTAAGTTCAAGTCTTCTAATCTCCCTTTTTATAGAAACCTTTTTGATTCGTCTTTCCTCAGGTAGAGGCCCTGTTAGTATTTTTTTCCCCGTCATCGCCCGTACAAATTCTGGCCGACCTGCAGCGGACATACAAACGTACGGACGTACAATTTATGTTTGCAACGTAAAATTTTCGTTGTATTTTACGGAATCCCTACGTAGGATTTATGTGCGTCTGTGGCGTATAAAATATGAGTACGTTTTTACGATGCAGGGTTATTGATTGCATGAGTTTTAGTTAGTTTATTTTTGGCTTTTTTAATCTGGATTAATGCCAGTACATACTGGATTTATTAAAAGTGTCTGTTATTGTTTGTGGTTCCGAATGATTTTTGATTCAATTTTTTTGTATTCTAAATTATTTTCACAGCTAAAATACTATTTTAACTGTAACAATATTAACACCCGCCGCCATGTCGTCCTCAACATAGATTGGTCGAACCGAACAATCCAAAATTAAATCAGCCATCGAATGCAAACGGGAAAAACCTGCAGAAACCCAATTAGTGCTTAAATTCAATCTAGTTCCAGCATCTAGTTGGATATCAACCTCGGGGCTCCGTGTCAGAGCATAATGCGGCATCCGTGGCTCAGCATAACGCTAATCCTCCAACGGGTTCGATTCTCGAGCACGTACGACGGTATTTAGTTAGAAACCGTCCTTCACCGGTCACGTCTCACTGTTTGTTCTTGGGATTCTATTAATTGTACGTTTTTATCTTCGCTCTCTATCGCCTCGCTCGCTTAGGTGAGTTCACATTTTATAGCTGTAACGAAAGAGGCTGGTTGTTGAAGCCTTTGGAGTTTTTGTACTAAATTCTTGTCTTTTTACAGAATGGCCCATGAGCTCAAAGTAGGAAATAATCAACTTCGGACGTATATGCCATGAGGATAACAAGTTTTGGAGTTTCCAAAAATATTTTCTGACGCAGTCAGTACACGCATTATCTGCAGTGATCCAAATACACAGATTAAAAACCACCCTTCTTTACATCTGTTATAATTTAAAATAAACTGCGCGAACCGAATCGGCCATCTAAACGTACCCTCGCAAGCGGTGCAGTTACGAAACGCAGATTTCAATGTTTTACGACGCAGCCAATTTTTCATGAGCCCCCCCGCCTCTCGGAGCTCATGCTCTAGAGGGCCATTGAAGGGGAGTGGTGGGTGATGCCTGGGATCATAGCATAATGGTCATGTTTATAACACGACCCCCCCGCATTAAGGCGCGGGCCGCGTATAAAACGCGTAATAGAATTTCAGTGACGACTGCCACCCTTGATAGCGCTTCACTTTACTGCCCATGTAACGATGTTAGCGCGGCGCATGCGCCCACCGGCCGCCGCGAGTTATGTCAAAGCCCAAGACGTGACAATGGCAACATTGTGACAATGATTATAATTTTGTCGCGTTTCTAAGGAATACTTCGTGTGAACATATTGCTGGGAATTTCTGGCGGCAATTTGCTTGAGCGAATTAATTTTGCCAGATTAATGATCAAATTAAACTTTACTCCTTTTTAGTCTTAATCAAAATTTTGCAGAATAACGGCTATACAATTTTACACCCTGTATAATCGTACAACACAGTTTTAGAGCAATAAAATGGGGTAGTGAGTGTGCCGAGTAGGAAGGAATTCTATTTGAATGTTTATCTAAACAAACAAAACTTTGCCACCCCTATTCGATTAAACCTTACTACCCGCACATTTCCCAAGGAACATCACACAAACAACTGACTACACAAGATGACCGTTCCCGCCAATCAGCGCGTCCAAACTTTTCCCAGCAGAGGCGTTATGTCCAAACCACCAATGGGGGAGGTTGGCGCCCTCATTGTTATCCAATTACGGCCTCCCGCCTGATAATACGCCGCGAATTCAAATTAGGATCGGGGAGAGCGGTCGCCGACCCCGTTCTGATCAATCGGTGACCGCGCCCGGCATCGATATGTGGACTCGATCGTCGCACGCGATGCTTAATCGGTTCCCGCGAGCGATTTTTGTAAATCGAACTCCGTTTTGATTGGGATGTGATTTGTGAGTGTCGGACTCGGAGCCATGTTGAAGCTCGTAAAATGGCGGAGATTTTTTATCATTGCAAGAATTGGGAAATGTCGTGAGGAAAGTCTTTAGTTAAAATCACCCCCTTTTAACTACTACTGAGATGAGGTCTTCTATACAACACAACATTCAAAAACTTATTTGTCTTCTTTTGAAGAAAAAAAAAATGTTGCGCAGACCCCAAATAAATTGGGATAAGGGCACGAGAATGATGAGAAGGCACTGAAATGCCAAAGAGCCACCGGTTTTTGGCAAAGTTTATTGGGGACAAGAAAATTCAAGAAATGTCTTAATTCTGATTGAATAAGCGTTGTCTTCTCCAATTTTCAAAGGAACGATTCCATTTCTTTTTACAGAAATTCTCGTGAGCCTTCTTGTCTATACAAAGGCCACATCATTATTCCATACGTATTACTAAACCTATTAAACTAATTAAGAAAATCGCCGTTCAAATACGAGCTCTTATTTAACTTACATTAAAATCATTCGGTATAATTAAGCAATAATTCCGATACATCGTGTGGGAGCCTGCAATGGCGGAACAAGTTCGATGCTTTATATCGGACAATGTAAACGAGAATTACAAGAAACGCCTACCTTTCGCTGTAATTTGGTCAGGCTCTTCGCGTCATGCCACTTTTGTCTGGAGATTTGAGAAGATGGAGGACCGTTCATTCTTTCGCTCATTTTTTTTAATTGTAGTGCCCTGAATAATTTAAAAGTTTAATGCAAACTCCTTTCAAAATTGATGTTGGTTGGCTACCAACATTTTAAAATCAAAAAACTAGACAATAGATTGTCAAATTCGTGTCAAGCACAGAAATCTTAATAATAAGGCCTTATTATTAAGATTTCTGTGATGTCAAGTGTTGAGCTGCTGTTATTCTAGTCAGCCAATTATTTGACAACTACCAAATTGTTATAAACGGATTTTTAGAAACCTTCTAACAATTTTTTAAATTTGTAAAGTCAAGCAAAGAAACCTCAGAGGACACGGTAGAGCACACGGTGCAAACCTGCCCCGCATGGGCAGAGCACCGCCGTGTCCTCGTAGAGGCGATCGGCGGCGGCGACCTCTCGCGCCCGGCCCTGGTGCAAGCCATGGTCCGGGGCGAGAGGGAGTGGGAGGCAGTCACCTCCTTCTGCGAAAAAGTTATGCTCGCGAAGGAGGTGGCGGGATGGGAGAGAGAAAGGTCCTCCCGTCCCAGCCGCCGCAGGAGACGCCCCGGGCGTCGGGAGCCACGTGACGACTCCCGGCCACCGTAGGCGCGGGCCTGCGGGTGGTGAGTAATGGGTGACTCACCGTCCGATCAGCACCAGACCCGTGCTGTACGGCGCGTATATGTTCCACGCGCGCCTCAAAGAGATGTCAGCATATGAAGGGGCCCCTCAGGCCTCAGGGCCAAGCCTGCCGGGTAAGCGGGATTGTCCGAAAGGGTTACCGCTACCCCGGAACATAAAGGGCTACGGAAGGAACATGGATGGGTTTTAGTCAGTAAGAGTCTGACACTCCCTTCCGCTCCACCCAGAGCGGGAGCAGTCATTGGATGATTTCCCAGCCTTAAAAAAAAAAAAAAAAAAAAGCAAAGAAACCTGCAAGCTGCGGTAAGAGCCAACGATCCTATATATACACATTTTCTGCCCAGACCACAATATTGAAACAGTGATATGTCCGGAGTCCGGGAACGCATAACGGAACATTACGCAACCTGGGGACACTTCTCACGGCGACCGGCCATGCTGGATTACTGCGGTTTATGACGAGCGTTTTTATTATTTTTAATTTCACCCGCCAGTTGCATCATTATTTGCTCTCGAAAATGGAATCGGTTTGAATTTCGAACGTAAACATTAATTTGTGCGTGTTGAATTTATTTGGTAATTTCGGGATTCGATAAACAAATATCACTTATTTGTTTATCTTATTTGGCACTGGCCACTTCTGATTATCGAACCCAGTATTAAAGCCTTCATATTACTTTCTTCATTAGTGTGTGCGAGACTCGTCCAGGTCTTAATTGTAGATCTATGTAGACCATGGATATAAGAAACAAGATGCAAATCAGTCTGTTGGTCTGCCTGCCGAGAATACTCTACCTTCTCGTGTCTATCTTCGTCTTGTGAGTAATATCCTGGGTTACTTCAAAGTTCTACTTTACTCTCTCATCTCCTCTTGTATAATAGTTAGTTAGATAGTCTTTTAAGTATGTAATATATATTTATATATTTTAAGTATGTATAGTATGTATAAGTTGTTATTGTATTAGATTGTAGAAATTATTGTAATTTATTTATTAAATTAATTGTATTAATTAATTGAAACAGGGAACTCTCTCATCCTTAATACATAAACCTCAGCTGCTCTAACATTCAATGAAATTTTTGAGATTTTGAAACAAATGCCTAAAAACCGGAAAAGTGCGAGTCCGACGCGCACACCATAGGTTCCGTACCACCGTACTAAGTGCAAACTTACGATTTTTTTTTAATACTTTCTTTTAAAAGACGTTTCTTGTATGTACTGTTCTTGTGTGTATTTAGTCGTACCTATCTTGTTTTATTTGTTGTTATAGCGGTATACACAATCTGTTAAAATTTCAACTATCTACAGTACCTATTACGGTTCATGAGATACTGCGCCGGTGGCAGACGGACGAACGGTCAGCAGAGGCTCTCTAGGGTTCAGTTTGGCTTCCTTCGGAAACGGAAACATAATAATGAATACGTGTACGAAAATGCGTCGTATTTCCAGTGTTTCCAGCATTCTTACCACAGATTCCTACGCTGTCAGGTGGCGCCACCTACCGCCATTCACACATGTGTATCATTTATTATTAAACTTGCGGCTTTCCGCGGCACTTTCCATCACTGTTAGCGGATGATGGATTTATATTCTATGAGTTTAGAACGTATATTTCGCTTTCATTAATCGAACAAAAGAATGGCGGGAAACTTATTTTTTTTTTATTTATGACGTCATCGCAAAACTTTAGACTGTGCTCTCCACCACGCAAGTCTAGTGTGGTTGACACCTAGATATCACATGGATGTTCGGTTCCTGGACATGTCGGTGACACAACAAAAATCAATCTGCCTAGCTTTCCCAACTATGTTGGGGTCGGCTTCCAGTCTAACCGTATGCAGCTGATAACCAGTATTTCACATGGAGTGACTGTCTATCTGACCTCCACAGCCAGTCAGTAACTGGGTAATTAATACGATACCCCTTAGTAAGACTGGCTGTCAGACTTTCGGGCTTCTGACCTGTAGCGACTGTCAAAGATCCACGAATGACAGCCGGGAGCAACGGCCGAGGCACGGAGGAGTCTCAATATGTAAAGGACCCACCCATCCACGGACCAACCCCGGCAAGCGTAGCTTAACCTAATGTATCGATTTGTGCCTTCGATCAATCGAAGATTTGTGCAGCTGTTATTACTTAGCCACCACGCTCCTCACGATATGAAACATAAATACGCTTGCGTTCTAACACATCTATATTGTACTTTATTCTATTTTAATTTATAATAGTATATTAAAGTATTTGTTATTTGTTTCAGGTAAGTTGGGGATTGCCAGTGAGGTCACATAGTCTATCTATAGCGACCGTTGAGACGTCCTTCCTGTTGCTAAACTTAGACTATTGGTTAGTATTGAGTTAAACGTGCGTTTGTGGTAAAACCTTAGTTAAAAACTATGGACAATATTGAACGGGATATGATATTTTATTATGACTTTACACATCGCAAAAATCTGAAAGATTTTGAAATAACTTTTGACGAGTCGCCCCGTTTCGCACGGGTACATTGTATCGTGCAGGCAATGCCACGGGCTATTTAAACTACGTATAAACTTCCTCGTGAATCGCTCCATCTATTGATAAAACCGTATTAAAATCCGTTGCGTAGTAAAAAAGATATAAGCATACAGAGGGACAGATAACCGTTTTTAAGGCTGGGAAATCATCCTATGACTTCTCCCGCTCTGGGTGGAGCGGAAGGGAGTGTCAGACTCTTACTGACTAAAACCCATCCATGTTCCTTCCTTAGCCCTTTATGTTCCGGGGTAGCGGTAACCCTTTCGGACAATCCCGCTTAAGACGACAGGATGCAACTTTATTTTATACTATACGAGATAGTTACCGAATTTACCGATCTAATACTACGCGAATAAAAATAATAAAACAAATGACTAAAGCCACAACTTCAAACGAAGAAAAAGGCATTCTGAATTTGATTGTAAAAGTACTACAATCCTTTCGCAATTATTTTGCATCTGACAAAAACCTTATGGCGAGGAAAATAAAGGTCATTAGATGCAAAATTACAGGTAAAATAACTGCGAAAGGATATTATGTACTTACGTCCTTGAAGAAAAACTAGAGAACAGCTGTTAGTTGTAGAGTATGGAGGATACTGTTTATAGTTTTTATTAACTCTTCACATGACCTCGGCAATATCGGCGTGATGTTATATAAGGTATGTAAAAAAAATATGAGCTGTTCCATACATTTTATTAAGTTACGTGTGCATAAATGTATGGAACAGCTCATATTTTTTTCGCGATTTCTGGGTTCATCCTTTATTAAAAGTTGTTCGTAACGATGAGTACAATGCTCCCACGAAATTCTTATAGTTAATTAAAATTATCCCACAGGAACCGTACATTTTTACCACCTTATATGCCTATTCCAGACAATAATCTATCTTTGTGCCAAGTTTCATCCAGATCCGTTAAGTAGTTTTTGAGTTTATTCGTTACAAACATACATACAAATTCTTCCTCTTAATAATATTAGTATAGATAATATGTGCACTGAATATTCAGCGTGAAAAAATACATATTTAAATTAAAAATCTAGAGAACGTTCAGTCTTCATAAAAGAAGTTGATTAGACAGAGTGCTACCCATCCTATAATACTAAAGTTTCAGTATAGTGTGAAATTAAATAAAATTCAATTATTTTCTTTAATTCCTTGTCATTCTGCTTAATGATTCTCAATTTCTATGGCGAGAAAAATACAATTAGATAATGCAGATAATTACCATGCGTGTATTTTTTGTCTACAATTTAATTGGTTATTTAAATACCTACAATTGTAGGGGTTTTTATTAATTACCTAGTACTTTGTAGTCACAAAAAATACAAATTACGAGTAGTAAGTAAATAGAATACGTGAGGATCGTAGCGTTTTATGACTTAGCTTTCTGTAGTATCTGCTTACCACCTTTGAAAAACTCGTGAGTTTTGGAGGTATGTAGATAGAGCCTTTTTTTAAGGCTGGGAAATCATCCAATGACTTCTCCCGCTCTGGGTGGAGCGGAAGGGAGTGTCAGACTCTTACTGACTAAAACCCATCCATGTTCCTTCTGTAGCCTTTTATGTTCCGGGGTAGCGGTAAACCTTTCGGACAATCCCGCTTACCCGACAGGCCCTAAAGGGCCCCTTCATATGTATGTAGATAGAGACTGTATTTCAAGACCATAACCACAAAAATTCCAAGTGAAGGAAGAGTTAGAGGAAGACGAAGAAGGCTCCACCGGGAAATCAAATCCAGGACCGCATGCTCAGTTATAGCGCTTGCGATCTAGACTTGACTAGACCAATGAGAAAGTCATCGACGTTTTAAATTTTAATTAACAAAGTTATGAAACAGTTCTAAAAATTTCCGTAAAAAACCAAGAAAAACCTTTTTATAAAGATAGAAGTCGAAACTGAACCCTAATAAACATAAACCATTAAAATACGCGCAAATGTAATAAATAGGCAGTATACAGCGAGTTAATTGTCTCCAAAGTAAATAATGTGAACGCTGCCATATGCTGCGCAAAAAATTCTAAGGTTATTTACGCAACTGGCAACACTTTTTATCGAAACTTGAATGTTCGCACGTATTGTAATCCTATCGATGGATTTGGACACACAATGATGGAATTTTAACAGTTAGGATGATTTATAAATTCGACCAAGACTCACAATAGCTACATGGGTTACCACAATAGAGCTACATTCCCACTAATTATATAATCTATTGTTGGATTTTGTGCAGAAAGTATCTGTATGACAGTACGATCGCTAAGACTAGTGGTCAGTTGGATAAGGTATTCACCACAAAGGTTGAACCATCTACCTTCGGCCTAATTATGTAACGCACCCCCAATGACAATCGCTTCAATTTGACAGTTCAACGAAACATTGGATTTCATGAACACGGATTTTTTAACACAAAACGCAATGGGTATCTTTGAAATGTCAAAATGAAAGCGATTGGGAATTGCAGAGAGTTACGCAATGTTAGGCCAGAGTCCAATCGTTCAAAACTCCAGGGGGCCAAACGTGGCCGGTGGCGGTTATTTCACGATGCGGCCTTACAAATTAGCAGATTCTTTCCGCATTTTGTCTTCCTGCCTGCGGTTTGACGTCAGCTGCGACAACTTACTGGCCTATCCCTTTTTCCAGCAACTAATGGCGTAATAAGATGTTATCGCTCGTATAATGAGCTATTATGATACAACGGACGATTGCTATACACGTTTCCGAGACGTCGCTCGTCCCCTGGACTGCGGCTGCGCACATCTGGCCCGCATTCGTACGGCCAGGAGTCAGGACGGCCATTTTTTATTGCTTCAATCTTTCTTGATCAGGGCCGCACTGGTACTTTAGATTCAAGTTTATTCGAAAATGTGTAAAACTCAGGTGGCCAACCACCACAACCGAAAAAGCATAATCTTTATTATTTTATTATTACTTCAGTGTTGTCAAGAAAAAAAAATACTGCTGTTATATGAGGTAGTGGTTGGCCCCCAGCCAGATCCATTTGGTGCATATAGTGTAGGAATCATCAGCCTATTTGTATTGTTTCCTGCTGGAGCTTGGATCTTTTCTATGTGGTTAGAAATCAAATAGAACTATTCTCAATTTGTATATAGCTGGCCATGTGGCTGACTTGATAGTCAAATTGACCATAATCTCATTTTATCTTTAAAATAAGTTGAGCAACTTGCTCCATAGAATGACTGATATTTAGGGCAATCAATTTCATGCTTCAGGTTTTTCTTATCTTATTGTTGCGCAGGTCAAGATTACAATGAAATCATCAAACTGATTATGAATTTATGTCACAGAGCAATATTATTACGCATTGTCTAACACTTAGAATGTCCGAGTGTTTCTTTTAAATGCATCTTTTGGGCTGCCCATCTGTAAAGTATACTTACTTCTCGAGATATCTCAGCATTTGTAGCGACAGTCGATTGCACGATCTATGTGACAAGATTTAGAAACGACCTCGTCGCTAACCATGAAGCCACAAAAAACGAGCCTTGGAATTTAACACTAAAAAGACCATTACAAAAAGAAAGAAAGCTGAAGTTTGTAATACAGTTAACAAATTGAATAAAAAAAACTTTGTCCTCCAAACGCACAATTGTGTGTACTCCATTATCTGTGTAGGACGTTAGGTAATATCTCTAATGACTTAACTGTTGCTATAATATATGGCAAATGCGAGGAATAATTTCGCTACGAGTCATTAGCGAGTGCAAAACTCTTTCCGCCCTTGCCCCTAACTACGGCCCTTGACCGGCCGTTGCGTTGTAAAACGCATTTGCAAGCAATAAATTTGAACATCCGGGAAATTATTTAGCATGCGGCTAGCGTGTGCCCGCCGCGTTTTGTCGCGTTAACCCACCATTTAATGGAAACGAGTGTCACCGCAGGAAAAAATGACAGCTGCCATGCGGGCACCCCGTCAAGCTTGGAACATCTTGCCGCGATATAAAAACGAATGAGTGACTCGTCAACCTCTGTCACTTGATTACCTGATTTCACTTAAGTTATTAACAAGTCGTTAAGCTCAGAACACGTTCAATACGAAGTAAAGCAGTTAATACTAATCATAAACAACATTAGTAAATTATTTATTTTACTGCGTAGTTTTATTTTATGCACTCGTAAATCCGAGTTTTGATTGGCTCATAAGTGCAGTTTAACATAAATGTAGACGGTTATTGTGCTATAACACGATTTCTATCGAAGCATATTGCGTTTCGTACATCAATTCCACTTCGATTGCTCATAGCTGCTAATATTTTAAAGCCACACAGGTTTAACGAGTTTCCTTCGAAACTCGACATTCAAGTAAAGACAATATCGTCAATATCGGAAAGCAAACATGGCGCCCATAAAGATGCGTTCCAACGTCGCGTCGTCGGAACAAAGGGCGCGTTCAGAATACGTGTTAAGTGCTAATAGATTTCCGGCACCTGTAAGGCAGGTGCTTTAGCGATTGCGATTCGGAACGCAACCGACACGCCTACACGCGATATTGGATTTACTGTGCGTAGGACGCCTTTGATGTGTGTTTAGGGCGCGATTATGTAGAATGGTTTTAGAGGCGTTGGTAAGTTTCATTTTCAGCCTACTTTGCTAGAATAATCGACAAGCATTTCTTGATTAAACAAAAGTAGGATTCACATTGATTGCGCGGAAAACTATCTACATCCTATGCATGAATAAGAAGACATTGTTGAAAATTCCTTTGAGAGGTAACACCTGTTATTCTAAGAACTATACAACTTTCAACCGGTGGAATATGTTTCGGATGCGTGGAAATATCCTTAACTGCGAGGCAACTTTCCAACTGCGGCAAAGACATCCAAAACGATCGAACAGGCACCCAAACGAACTTTCACTTTATAATAATCTTATAAGTTAATTATATTAGTATTGTGGTTATTAAGGTAATTAATATTAAACCAACCGAAGTAAAATAAAATAATATGTTTTTTTCATGGCAAACCGCGAACATCTGTTGCTTGTATAATACAATGTAAGCAAGTATCAAGACTTTTTGTCCCTGCAGGGCCCATTTTAGGTTTACTAAAGGAGCTTATTCTTTTACCATTTTTTTTTTGTTATAAAAAGTAATCGCAACAATTTTCGTTTTAATACAATTCAAAGCAATCAACTTCATTGAACTGCTAAAATGACACGTAATTGTCTTCCCATTACAACATTTGCTATACATACCTATATTAAATAGGAATGTAGTTTCTTGAGCCATAGCAGGACCATTTTTCGCAGAATGCCTTCTACTCCTTCTTTACCTTTACTCTTAAATCCTAAACTCATAAGAAACACAGTTTTTGCATTAAATCAACCTTATAAAATGCCTCAATAGCCATTTTCAACACCTAAGGGGAAAGACACCCTGTTAAGGCTGCCGCAGACATGTGTGACGCGACAGCGCGACGCGATTAGTAAAACAATTTCTATGAAAACTTTATGGAATTTGTTCTACCAGAATCGCGTCGCGCCTGGCTGCGGAAGCCTTGATAAACTAGTTTTATCAACATGCTTGCATGCAAATCTGGATATGATGGAAAACTAGATTGGCTTAGCTGATATTTCCACGAATATTTGCTGTTACGAGGATCGGTATGTCACTGGTATCAGCACTTTCTGTAGCATTTGTGCTGGAATTCGTCGGGACCCTTACCTCGTGGTAGTGGCAGTTTGGCCAAAACGGATCACGCTTGAATTTGCAATTCGTTTTGGAAAGAGACAAGATGTTGCGTGCATTGTAAAGTTCATAATTTTATAACCAGTAATGCTATTCTGTAAAATATATCACCGTGAATAAGTAGGTGAAGTGACTTTAAAGTGAGCTGTCAATAGCGTCAATCCCTAGCATAAGGTGGACCGCCAAAGCGGGATTGTCCGGGGTTGGTTGTCCAAAAGGGTTACCGCTACCCCGGAACATAAAGGGCTAAGGAAGGAACATGGATGGGTTTTAGTCAGTAAGAGTCTGACACTCCCTTCCGCTCCACCCAGAGCGGGAGAAGTCATTGAATGATTTCCCAGCCTGAAAAAAAAAAGGTGGACCGCCAACTCACTTCGCGCTCATTTCACCATAGTTTTCACGATGAGATTTTTACAGAATAGCACCACTGATTTGATTTGTGACTCACGGAGAATTCACTTAATTCTCGATCATCACCGCTTTAGAAGTCCTTATTTTTTAAGGAATGGGATTTCTAAACCCATCCATGTTCCTTCCTTAGCTCTTTATGTTCTAGGGTAGCGGTAACCCTTTCAGACCATCCCGCTTACCCGTCAGGCTTCGGCCCCAACCGGCCCCTTCGTTGATACTGACATCTCGTGGAGGCGCGGGTGGAACACGTACCCACCTGTGTTCCTTCAATTGCATATGCCAGGACCACGGTAACTTTTTCTGTTCCTTCGCAAGTTTAAAAACAAAAAAATTGTTTCTTTCATTCCAAAAAATTCGTTTAGTGAAATTCTACCAAACCTTGAAAGCAACGTATTTTGCCAACTGATCCGACATTGATTACACATTGCAACAGCGATGTCGCAACAAGTTCCGCCAATTCTATCCTTCACTTACAAAACTGGATTTTTCGTAACCTTCGGGCCAATACCGTGGGAATAAGGATCAAAATTGCGCTGGCGGTTAGTTTGTTGGTCGGTACAATAACTTTGCAGGGTTGTACCCCTCCCTAAGGGTCGGTCCCCGATGTCGCAGATGTTTAAGCGTTTACAAACACTTGTTACTTACAATACAACGTGCTCCAATACCCAGTGTTGGTGCCACTGTGTTGGACAAATGTTTGGGCAAAACTTGAAATTATTTCGAAATGAAGTTGGTTCAATATTGTTTTGGGATTAGTCCTGGGGCTTTAAAGCAAATTTATCTAAAGACATCATTTTCTAATGCGGTTCGTGTGTTTCTTAAGTTAGGGTGGGACGACACCTATTGTAGAATTCTTCTTTCTTGGTTATGAGTTACTCAGAACTCACTAGACGAGTGATGCTTATATAGAAGCGCATAGAAATATTTCTGAGTCATCTATCGCCAGATCTCCATAGCATTGCGTTATTTACGTTGTAGAGCAGACTAACTTTCCAAACAAAAAAAGCAACTAGCTGCTGCAGCGGCCTCGCCCGCGTGGATGTCGGAAATTATCCCAAGGGAACGTACTACCGGGATGAAAGTATCCTAGGTAATAATCCAGGTCATAAACTACCTCTGTGCCAAGTTTCATCCAGATCCGTTCAGCCGTTTGAGCGTGAAGGACGGACAAACATACAATCTCACACACACACTCACTCACAGACTTTCGTGTAGGAGCAATTGAGTATTTGAATCGGTCAAAACTAAAATATGAAATCACATGGAAAAAAGCCCGCTCGTCATAAAACTTCCATCACCGTGCAGAAATTAAATATAATGCGACGATATAATTGTTAAATTGCATTTAATGCTAATAAGTATTCCATTTGACTCTAAAAATCTGTGACGTCAAAATGTTATATTTCATACAAATCACGTACAAATGCCGCGTTTTGACAGTTCATAAAAAGTAACGTTGTTGACTACCCTTTCAAATACCCCATTCCTTTCAAAATCTTTTTGATTGTGAATAAAAGTGTGTTGGGCAAACTGTCTTCAGCTGCTTCTGTCAAATCAGGATGTGTCAAACATTAGACAAAACAAACATGCTTGGTCCAAGTACAGTTCCCCATCCCCCCGATCCTTGCTCGAGCCAACCCGCGTTGCCGCTGAACCAGTAGTTTATAATACCCCCGATCCAGCTGTCCCTTGCTGTCCTCCCCCAGCGACGCCCTAAGCCGAGGTCCGTAACCCACAGGTGATGCCCTTAGCGTGTAGTTGCTTAGTTTGTAAGTTTATTTTAAGCCCTGGCTGGAGGCTACAATTCTTTGGTGGCATCCACAGGCAAGTCCGGTTAAGCAGTAGACAACCCTATGGTTGAAACTGCGAGATGACATTATTAACTAATTTATAATCATCTCTCATCAACTCGTTCAACCTTGTCATTGTGACCGAACGTTATAAGTGGATGCATTATCAGCTTGTCAATTGACATACATACTTGTTGGTAATTTGACGTAGTGGTCTAATAGGCGGACCATGTTTAGAAATTGACGTTACTGGCTGGCCTTCAACCAGAGGAAAAAATCCACCAATTTTTCTATTGGATCAAATTCTATTGATGGATTTCTTAGTTATTTGTATTTCTTCAATGCGGCTTGCCGTAGGAATTGACTGGTAGAAATCGTCACGTAACGAAAAAACGTTATGCGATGAGACTTGACCATGAGACTTTCTCCCTCTCCTGAAAAGAGTGTGAATTTGGTTATAATTCCAGATGGTGCTACCAAAAATTTGGTTTTTTTTCATTATGGGTGTCGTTTTCTTTGCACAAATTATACGCAGCGTCTAAAAATCTTGAAGAGGGAGGCGATAGTAAAAAAGGACAACATTTTATGTGTAAAACAAAATATACCTACTATGAGGAAGTCCAGGCAAATAAACAGAACCTGATTTTGTTTATTTATAAACTTAATAATATAGGTTTGTTTATTCTTGGTATTTCCCAGTAACTTAACATTCTACTTGATAGCTTCGTTTATAATTATAGGCTACTGCAAACAGGCGCGACGGCAGACTCTTGTTGAACATTGTCTATGAAAAATTCAAGGATTTTTTCTACTTGATCCATTCATCATTCCATCCTCACAAAATTATAAGTATGATTTGTAAATTTCGTGATGGCAACATTAATGATAAGTAGGATAGCCAGTTTGTGACACACATACAAAATTATTCAGTTTGTATACCTGGATCTGCGCGTGAGTGTGTGCCGGCCATGTTAAAATGCAAATGCTGTTTTGTACAGCAGTCGTCATGCTTTTGATTTTAAAGGGTTATGCAGATATGGTAGCACTTTACTTCCTTATTTTGTACTAGGTTTTGCCCGCGGCTTCGCACGCGTTAAATTCGTAGTGAAACAATTCCCCTTTCCCTATATTGTGAAGATTTCCTGCTATCTTTGGAATATCTAAATTCATATAAGTACTACATTTTACGACTTCGCATTTTCAAATCGATTCATCATTTTCGCATTTCGAAATCTTAAAATTATCAGTGGTTCTCTAATATATTAAGCATGTTATTATACAAATAAACTTTCCTCTTGAATCACTCTATCTATTAAAAAAACTGCATCAAAATCCGTTGTATAGTTTTAAAGATCTAAGCATACATACATACATGATACCGACATTAGGACAGACGCGGGAAGCGACTTTGCTTTATACTAGTGATATTATAAAGCTGAAGAGTTTGTTTGTTTGAACCCGCTAATCTCTGGACAACTCACAACATCTCTGTGTGTAGAATAAGTTACTAACATAGTCGTTAAGTAATATTGTTACTAACAAATTGAGTCTTGGATACTTTTAAATAAATGAATTATTATTATTATTACAACTGGTCCGAATTGAAAAAATATTTTTGTGTTGGATACTCCATTTATCGAGAAAGGCTATA
The DNA here is from genome assembly GCA_951799385.1 of Hyppa rectilinea. Taxonomy (NCBI): domain Eukaryota; kingdom Metazoa; phylum Arthropoda; class Insecta; order Lepidoptera; family Noctuidae; genus Hyppa; species Hyppa rectilinea. Next base: position 14,854,105 of record OX637318.1, on the reverse strand, counting down.
GGCAACGTCACAACACGCTAGGACCAATAGGAGCCAAGCAGCGGGTGAAACCGCGCGGGAGAGGGGGGAAGCTAGTTTTGAATAAAAATGACACTTCGAAAAGGTGACGTGTATATGTGACGTCTGTCAATGTCACCCGATTTTTACCCAAACTATGGCACAACACAGAAAGAGTATTTAATTAAATGTAAGATCTATTTTTTGAATTATATTCCAAAGACGTGTTTTCCATTAACCTACACACATCAAAAGTGTCTAGGGATCAACATATATTTTTGCAATAACTTTTCTCTTGATTGATATTAATTTAAATTTTCTTTAAGGATTCATCAAATAAAGTGTTTTCGTTTGTCACAGTAACGATAAACCAAGTCACCTTTGCATTAATAAAGAAATTTGCCATTTTCCTAATAAAGGGATTTTTGACATTTGAACCACTAACATTAAAGTTCGAAAAAAAGACTGAAATAACAGTTTTCTTTAAAATTTTATTGGGTAACTTAAACAATTAATAATCCGTGTTTCTACCGCGAACACTAACAACACAAGAACATCGGTTTGGCATACTCAAAATGAGTTCATCCAAATCACGCTGTGGAATGGCCGCCCATGTTCGTTGCAACAACAAAAAAAGGTCTTCTTGCAACTGGATACCCTCCATATTCGGCAGAGCTCTTCTCTGTAGCATATCCCATGCATGCTCAATCGGGTTCAAGTCTGGCGACTGAGCAGGCCAGGGCAGGACATTGATGTTAGCTGCGGCGAGAGTCTGTCTTACAACTCTTGCGGTGTGCGGTCGTGCATTATCATGCATTAACTGAAATAAGGGACCGATTTGCACTTGTAGAGGAACGATGACGTCAGATACAATCGTCTCAGCATAAATTTGAGCGTTGAGGTTGCCTCTGATCCAAATCAACTCAGTTCTTCCGCCGATCCAAATACCCGCCCATACCATGATGGTTCCACCACTATAAGGATGGACTTCCTGGCAGGATTTTAATCGCTGTTGGCGTCCAGGGGTTCTCCAGTGTCGTATACGTCTTGTATCCGGTCTCATACCAAAACGAGACTCATCAGAAAAGCACACGAAACGCCATTGTTCTTCTGCCCAATTTCTGTGTTCAAGAGCCCATTGATATCGAATCCTACGATTGTGCATTGCTATAGGTGGTACCCGTAGCGGTCTTCGGGAATGAAGGTTCACTTCATGCAAGCGGTTTCTGACTGTTTGGTCGCTAATTAAGTTCCCTGAAGAGTGATGAAGCCTCACGGCTAACATCATGGCGGTTATTGTTGGAGCTCTTCGAGTTAAGATTTGAATGTATCGGTCTTGTCTCCGTGTGGTGCAGCGATACCGTCCTTCATGGCGCTCAGCCACGGTACCAGTGCTTCGGTAACGTGTCCAAAGTCGACTGATAACACTCTGACTTGTATTCAGAGCTAAAGCCACAGTACGTTGCCGGGAACCAGCTTCTATCATTCCCACGGCTCTGAGCATTTCTTCCCTGCTTAAATGACGTCGCCGCTCCATAATAACGTTGGTTTTAATCAGTAGTAGGGAAACAGTAGCACTAATAATGTCTTCAACGCGTTGTATGTTTTTATAGGGAAAATATTGACAGCTGATTTTCATCTTTTACTCGAATTTGATTGACAGTTCCTGTTTCAAATTATGAAATGCACCAAAAAGGATCCATATAAATTTATAAAATCATAAATTTATTACAAAGCCACATCTCAATCTCAAGAAATCCGCATAAAAATGCTTGATCCCTAGACACTTTTGATGTGTGTATTTTAATGTTTTAATTTCGCAGAAGGAAAACGGAACTGAGAGGTAGTTAAATAAATAGGTACCTAAGTTTACATATATGTTTAAATAGGTAACATAATTATAAATATTAATGGTTTCACCAACTAATATTCAAAGGTGCGTCACGCGTTGAAACCATGTACCACCAATGTATCATTTTGATTACGACATGGTAAACATTTCGGGAGTAAACCGTGTACCGTGTACTTACACCAGCACATCAAGCTATCCCTAACTGTCAAATTTTCTCAATTAAAACTGAGCCGCTTATTGCTACCTGTTTTTACCTTTTTTTTACTTTTTAGATTTGATAGACCTACTGTTTTTTGTTATGTTCATGTTCATAGACATTAAGGATGATGTTCCAGGGTAGCCCGCGAAATTCAAATTTTCTTAAGTTTTTTGCAATTTGCAGGCCAGTGATAGGTTGTATGTTGATTGTTGATGAACATCAACAATCATCAAAATCATTAATACAACCCTCCGAGCTCATAAAGGTGTAAAAATGACTTTTTACAAGGTCAAAGTCATTCCGGAACCTTTATAATAATAATAATAATATCCTTGGACATTTTACACAGCTCCATATCGTCCCAAGCTAAGCAACCTAAATGCTTGTGTTATGGTAACGAGATGGCTGATATACTACTTATATACATTTTTTTTTGTAAATACATACATATTATAGATAGAAAAACAGCCAGACTCGTAACAAATACTTGCAGGCCGTACAAATATTTGTTCCGTGCGGGAATCGAACCCGCGACATAGTGCGCACCAGTCAATCGCTCAACCACTGCGCCAACCGTGTCGTCATATTATGAGCTCGGAGGGTTGTATTAATGATTTTGATGATTATAATTCTGTAACTACATACGTCTTACAGCCGCGAATCAAATGTTCATCAACATACAACCTATCACTGGCCTGCAAATTGCAAAAAACTTAAGAAAATTTGAATTTCGCGGGCTGGTTGGAGGATTCACCTTAAGTGTCAGTGTTTTGTCTGTGGTCTTGGCCGAGATACAGATTGTCAACTGTTTAATGGCTCTGAATACGAGGCTTTCTAGCTACTTTGCACAGGTGTATTTAGTTACTAAGTAATTTTTTTTAGTATGTGCGTTTTGTTTGTGCAGAATAAACACTTTCTCTCTTTCTCTCTTTCTTCTTTTAAAGCTTTATTTGATATATTTTAACCGACTTCAAAAGAGAGGAAGTTCTCAATTCAGTTGGTATTTTTTATGTACATACAACGTCCTATCTATCGGTGTAGGACGTTGGCGCAGCTGGATTGTGACAGTCCTACCTTCATACCGGCATAAAGGGGTCATGCAGATAGATAGGCGCGACGCGACGGTGTAAATATGTATGTGAGCACCATGTACATACTTATGACATGTACTTATGACACAAGTTTACTTGCCACTGCCACATTTGTTTTTCTTTTCACCTTTTGTGGTGTATTGTTTTTATTCTGGGTGCATCTCAAACTCAAACTCAAACTCAAAGCATTTATTTCAAATAAACCAATTACAGGCACTTTTGAATTGTCAAGGGGTCGGTCAGTCGCAGGTCCTCACCGGACATGGATGTTTCGGGAGGTTCCTGCACATCATCAGGCGGGAGGAAACGCCCGGGTGTCACCACTGCGAGGATCGCCCAGAGGACACGGTAGAGCACACGGTGCAAACCTGCCCCGCATGGGCAGAGCACCGCCGTGTCCTCGTAGAGGCGATCGGCGGCGGCGACCTCTCGCGCCCGGCTCTGGTGCAAGCCATGGTCCGGGGTGAGAGGGAGTGGGAGGCAGTCACCTCCTTCTGCGAAAAAGTTATGCTCGCGAAGGAGGTGGCGGGATGGGAGAGAGAAAGGTCCTCCCGTCCCAGCCGCCGCAGGAGACGCCCCGGGCGTCGGGAGCCACGTGACGACTCCCGGCCACCGTAGGCGCGGGCCTGCGGACGGTGAGTAATGGGTGACTCACCGTCCGATCAGCACCAGACCCGTGCCGGACGGCGCGTATATGTTCCACGCGCGCCTCAAAGAGATGTCAGCATATGAAGGGGCCCCTCAGGGCCAAGCCTGCCGGGTAAGCGGGATTGTCCGAAAGGGTTACCGCTACCCCGGAACATAAAGGGCTACGGAAGGAACATGGATGGGTTTTAGTCAGTAAGAGTCTGACACTCCCTTCCGCTCCACCCAGAGCGGGAGCAGTCATTGGATGATTTCCCAGCCTTAAAAAAAAAAAAAAAAAAAAAGGGGTCGGTCAGTCAGAAAGATGAAGCTAGTTGCCCATTCCAAAGCAGTAGGTACCTATGGAGAAGAACGGGCAAGAAACTCCATGGACACTCTTTTAAATCAAAATATGTTTACAAAAACTGGGTTACATCACTCATGTTGAAATATACACGTGAGAACGATGCAGAACTTAATAAAAGCGTCCATAATTACAAGATTTTAAAAAAGAATTCAAAATTTATTTAAATATTAAAACAGCCGTGGCAGCTAAGAGGTGACCAGCCCCTACTGACGGTGCATAGTGTACATCGTCTTCACATATAATGTTATAATACATGTATACAAAACATGGTGAAACATTTTAAAAGAGTAACGGTGGAGTTTCTTGCCCATTCTTCTCCACACGAAACTACCTTTTGGAAGGGGCGACTAGAATCAATTCTATTTCTTGTTCATTTTTGACGTTCAAAAGTGCCTTTCTTGTGCCTATTTGAAATAAATGTTTTGACTTTGACTTTGGTGCGAAGCAATACTATTGGAACAATTCCTATGAAGTTTTCATAGAAATTGTTCTACTAGACTCACGTTCTGAATTAAATAATTCAACATCAGAAAAAAATACTCAAGAACTATTTCCTCAGTCGCTAATTATACAAAGGACAAAGATTCACAACATATTTGACGGTTAAGGTCACAAAAATGTAACGTCGCCGTCGTCTTGTCGGTTGACACGCCCGCGCGCACACCGACGCGCCGTACACAAACACACTGCCAACACAGCGACGCGCGTGACGAAACGGCGTGACGTCATCCGCGGCACGCGAACACACCCACACTCGCGCGTGAGCCGCCGTGACGTGTCCACGCACATTATGAAACACGCTCCTGTACCCTCGCACACTTACGTCGATGTAAACAAAGTGACGTAAAGACGTGACTCACACAGGCCCGGCGCCGCACACTAGCCGCGCGCTTGTGATGAATGTAAACAAACCGGTCTCGTTCATAGCTCTTGCCACGCACACATTGAACTGTCCGTACAAAAGTGGGCCATCTGGATACTAGTGTATATATATAACTACCTACACACTGTACATATTTATTGATAAACAAACAGAAATAGTACGTTTAGAAGATTATTAAAATACCTTTCTATTTCTGCTTATTTATTTGCGTAATGTAGTAATGAATTCGTTTAAATTTTGTAGGGTTTAATGTTACTTATCCTTTGTATTTCTGAATAAAACCAAGCTTAATACCATTTTTAAAAAGCCGAAAGCTTCCAATTTCCACAACAAAGAACAATAAAAACCAACGGAATACAGATAGCGTTATAAAAAAATTAAAATAAAAATCACAATACAGTCGCGCACAAAAGTTATAACCGGCTGAATGTGAAACAAGTACAGTCGTAAATAAAAACGAATAGCGCGCGGGCCGACGCGTACTGTTATTACTCGAAAATTTATGGCATTTACCCAAAAATTACCAGTTCCAGCTACTTTATGACGCACTGAATTCCGGCAATAACCGTCCTTTCTATATAATATTCCAAGTTAGTTATTAACTAAAACATGTTTTTTCTTAATACCGAACTTTTTACATAAATTTCTTCAAGCTATAATCATAATCCAGATTATAAAAATAATGAAACATTAGGTTTTTTATTTGTTTTTATCATCCTGTTTGTGGAGATCTTGAGATATAACTATAAACATACCGAAATATGAAGTCGATATGCCGAATATAAAATCATGAAAGCCGTCGTTATTTGTAATTCTATACCTAACAACTTTCTAAAACATTGGACTTCCTCGAAATGAGTTCGAACATTAATAAATTCAACTGGTAAAAAAATCACATTCTAATGTGGAAACAAGAAACAATGTTTAGAATAATGCAGCTTGTTCTTCAAGCGATATTTACAAGTTTTCTCAAAATAATTGAACCAGACTAAATGGTTTATTGCTTTAAATCGCCAGTAACCTTCATTGTCGATTATTAATAACGCTACATGCACAATGATAATGATTCATGAATATTGAATACCTACTGAGATACTGACATTGTTTGTAAATAATTACGATTTATTTAGATTAGGAAGTATATTGATTAAATTAAATAAGTACATAAGATCTAATAGGATATAACTAACAAATGAAACGACGAGTTCTTAAAATAACTAGCTACTGATTATTGAACAATATCTTATAACTTATTTGACTACCTGCATAATTTTAGGAAAGCATCACTACAAGTATAAGCAAAGTCGCTTCCCGCGTCAGTCCTAATGTCTGTATGTATGCTTGCTTACATCTTCAAAACTGCACAACGGATTTTGTTGCAGTTTTTTTTCATAGATAGAGTGATTCAAAGGAAGGTTTATATGTATGTATAATATGCAATTTCCATCATCCACGTGGGCGAAGACGCGGGCAGCTAGTTTCTGAATATAAGAAATAATGACTTAATGCTGCAACACATTTAATGACCTCTAAAACACACACACACACATACTACTACTAAAATCTAATAGCTATTCCTATTCAATCCAGCCAACTTCAATCACACACTACACATTAATAACTAATTCCATTTACTCAATTGTTCTGCGTAACACCTCTGTACGCGAGTGTACAGCTGTAATTTGACCTGGATAAATGTATCTAGGTCAATAGCGGGGTCAAGGCGTCCGCCATTGTTAGCTCGGCAATCAGCTGTAATTACACGTAATTGTGTTATTACCAGCCAAGCCGATCTGCTGATGATAACAGAATTTCAGCCGCTCATCAAGCTGTCATCGTCATCCCACTTAAGAGGTGCTGCAATAAGGGATTCTAATGTGTTGGTCACTTGTCCCTAAGTTAGTTTTTACTAGTGATGTGCCGATCATATAAAATGTAGATCCGCGGTTACGGATCCGGATACGGATCTGGATACGGATCTTAACTTTCTTACTCAATCGGTGTCGGTGCGCGTGATCTTGAAACGATAGGTTCCGCTTGACTAATATTAGATTTTTAAGAATAAAAAGTAATTTTTAATTTAAATAAGTATACCTAATAATATTTTATTGCTACCTTATTAATCACCTACATATATTATAAGGTGTTCAAAAATTAAGTCAAAGAATTTCGTGGGAGCATTGTTCTCATCGTTACAAACAACTTTTATTATGGGATAAACCCTGAAATCGCGAAAAAAATAAGAGCTGTTCCATATATTTTATTGAGTTACGTGTGCATAAATGAATGGAATAGCTCATATTTTTTTACCCACGAAATACTTAGAGTTAATTTTCTGACACCTTATAAAATTGAATCTATGTATTAAACATTAATAAGGTGAAAGATCCTTAAAAATCCGTCCAAAATTTAACGGATACATTTTTATCTAGCGTACTGGATTTTGACCCAACAGAAAAATTCCGAAAAATTCAGAACCCAGTGCGTTAAAGAAAACACACTGTTGAATTTTCATACTACTTTCAACTTAAAATGTGTAGGTGTGAATGTTATTTATGTTCTAGCCAAAGGGCATATCTATAAATTTGAATATTTCTATGCTGATTCCGCTTTTTAAGACGATATTAATTCTATAGATACACAAGTATTACACGATTTTGGACATAGGAAAAGATTTCAAAATACGAATAGCTAGATACTATTGTTTGTAATTTTTAGGGTTCCATTCCTATTACTAAGGGTCCACTGTGCGTCCGTCCGTCCGTCCTTCTGTCACACAGGGCTGTATATTTTGAACCGCAATAGGTAGACACAATTTCCACAGAGGGTTTAATACTGTAGCCGCTTCAGCAACAAACCACAAATATTCAATGAAAGTGTGTGAGTGGATGTGATTTTAGTATATTGTTTATCTTACGACTTCGAGGCTAACTACTAGCGGGCAGCTTTGCGGGCAAAAGCTAGTAAAATATAAAGTTGTATGACTTGTATGATAGTTTACCCGCAGGGCCATTCAACAAGTAACAGCAGGCCAGTTAGTCTGGTTTGCGCTGAGGCCAACAGGGCTCTATTGATTTCCTGATGAGAACCGAGATGTATGTTGCTTTGTTCTAAAGAAACGGTAAAGATGGTGTGACTTTAACAAGACATAATATAAGTGATTTTTTAAGGCATCTAAGAATTGAGGTTATATTTAAGTAACAAGCGCGATCCACTTGCTAGCTTATATGTTTAGTTAAGTATTTCAACGCTATGTTAAAAAAAAATATTTTTAAAAATATAAAAAGTATTTAATGTTCTCTAACCATTTTGTCTAAGACTGTACTTGGCAAAGTTGTCACGAAATGCAAAAAATATGTAATTTCTATTTTTTAAATATTCATTATTTTTTACATATTTTTGTAACCATTTCCTCGCCTTAGATCGAGAGGCAAGAGATCCGCCTCTAATAACGAACGTGACTGTACGCGTGTCCCTCGTATCAGCTTCGGACACGTTCCGAATTTGAATGTAATTTTCAAATAATGTTCTCGTATAATGACAATTTATAAGTACATAGTCAAAAATTTTTCATTTTTTTTTTACTTTTCGAAACGCATGTAAAATCGACAGTGGTTATGTCGTACTTACAAAACATTTTGATTGCCTACAAATACATATTTTTTCGAAACAAAAATAGTATAAAGTCGCAATGAACAAGTCTGCGATTTAGTTCCTTATTAAGGCGCGGGTCACACAAAAAAAGACGTGAGACAAGCGAGCGTGAGACGGGACGGAAAGCACTTTTAAAATCTCGTATATGGAAGAGAAAAGACGAGGTTCGGTCACGGACAGATCGAAAACCATTCATACTTACTTTGATACAAAATTTCGAGGGCAGCAGCGGTGTCTTGTGGTTGTGAGGTTTGAAATTTATATTTTACTAGCTACTGCCCGCGGCTTCGCTCGCGTTAAATTCGTAGTAAAACAATTCCCCTTTCCCTATATTGTGAAGATTTCCTGCATCCTGCTATCTTATCAAGTTCAAATCACAGAAATCGCTATTTAGAAATCTTGAAATTATCTGTGGTTCTCTAATATTGGAGCATGTTATGATATGATATGATACATATAAACCTTCCTCTTGAATCACTCTATCTATTAAAAACTGCATCAAAATCCGCTGTGTAGTTTTAAAGATCTAAGAATACATACATACAGACATTAGGACAGACGCGGGAAGTGACTTTGCTTTATACTATGTAGTGAAGTTCGACCATCCTGTGTGCCCCGCGCCTAAAAGGTAACCTTTTTCTCTGCACTGGGACAATTTACAAGCCAGTATTATAAAAACACATTTAAAACATGGACTATTGAGTCGTATGCTCCTGATGTGTCCTACTCTCCCGCCATTAGCTGCTTATTACCAAAGCCACTTTGCGTTTCACTCAAGAATCTTGAATATGTATGACAAATATGACAATACACATAATTATCATACATATACCGGGTACTTAAAGTGAAGTAAGTTATACTATAGGAATTGTACAGACCTGAGAATTATTAAAAATATTGTGAATATATTGAGGAATCAGGTACCTTTTTTTTGTGGGTGGGACATCACCAAATGACTCCTCCCGCACTGGGCGAAGCGGAAGGCAGTGTCAGACTTTTACTGACTAAAACCCATCCATGTTCCTTGCTTAGCCCTTTATGTTCCGGGGTAGCGGTAACCCTTTCGGACAATCCCGCTAACCCGGCAGGCTTTCAAATGATGACATCTCTTTGAGGCGCGTGTGGAACATGACCGTCCGGCACGGGCCTGGTCCTGATCGGACGGTGAGCTACCCATTACTCACCGTCCGCAGGCCCGCGCCTCCGTCAGCAGGCAGAAACCAAGTACCTTGGGTACACTTAACTTAACATCACGCCTGTATTTCCCGAAAGGTTAGGCAGAGGTATACCTGCCAGGAATATACCCTATTTCACCAGTTAAGTCAGCCATATATTAGGGGGGGGGGCAAACCTAAGAAAAAGAGAGAGAGCTTGATGAGTAATACGATGTTTTTTTTTTATTTCGGCTTGTTATTCAGTCTTTTCAGTCACATCTGCATCCTAATAAAATACGTTGTACAGAGGCCAGCACATCAAGTTACCACAATCTGTCAAATTTCTTTGATAATATTTCAACTTTATTGCAAAGACATAGGGTTCATTTTTAATTGAGAAAATTTGACAGTTAGAGATAGCTTGATGTGCTGGCCTCTGTACAGTCAGCAACATTAATCGTTGAGCAGATTGACAATTTACTTGACTATATTTTGAGAGTGACTGTACACAAACCGAAGGTAAAAATTGCGGTGCAGTTAAACGCAGATATTGTTCAGTTTAGTAACTATAAATACCTAGTACTTAAATAAAATAAACCGTGAATTGATATCGTAACTTAGGTCTTGTCAAAAGTAATCCTGAATGATGCGATGCGACGCTATGTAATGCGATATATTACCGCGCAATAAAACCGCCCTGCCAACGCAGCTGTGCCAACATTTTTTTAAAGTTTTTCGTCCATCAAAAACCTTAAGTTTGCTAGAGATCTTCAACCTTTAAAAATGTGGCTTCCAAAAAACAGCCCAAACTCAACCGTAGTGCGTCGAAATAATTTTGTGGTTTCACTATTGTTCATCGTTCAAACGCTTTCAAATAGTTTTTTTATTCTTGAACAACAAAACCGCCATTTTGTTTCGATCGATTTCGCATTGATCCGTTGCGTTGCGATTTATCGCACCGAATACTTGGATAATTGATTGTGTTAAAAAAAGTACTCGATTCGTTCTCGATGCTGATAATCAATAATTGCCTTGGTACGTTCTACGCAAACCGGTCGTTTTCTATTACACTTTTTAGATATAAATAAATTGACTCTAAATTATTGTTGTGTTTGCATTGGACATGCGTATTGTTACGATATTAAGCATAAAAACTACTTGGATGAAATATTTGAATTTTTAAAAGTGAAAAACAGGTTAGGTACTAGTTATGTAACATTTTAACAGACATAATTGACAAATTAGGACAAGTATTGTGCGTGAAAAACGGAAAAGTAGGCCAGGAATGAAAAATATTTACATTATGCACTTACGTTGTATATCTACCGCTATAAATTAAAAGCAAAAGAAAACAAGCATCTATAAAAAAATAAGTGAAACAATCCTAATAAGTTATCAAAAAGCATTATTGCAAACGTTGTCAATTTTATAATTTAATTAAACATTTCACCCGTTTTCATCACCAACAGAAGTAGCACGCATTTTTAAAACACGCTTTGATATCGCGTTCAAAAACGAAAAATTAAAGTGAGAAAAAAAGTCGCACAAAGCAAAAGAAGTTCGAATTTCAAAGCCTGACGAATCGTAATCGATTTGCTTTAGAACTCGATGCTATGATTACTCGACTCGAACAATTTCGGACCGAATCTATTCACTCCAATAACTAGGGTGCCACTATATTGTGATCGAATGTACTTCAATTCGAAGTCTTTCTTCCGGGTTCGTGAGAACTCTAAATTAGTTTGGAAATCAGAGTATTATATAATTTTGTTCGTGGAGCTATTTAAAATATCGTGTACACTGCAGCTCACGCCTTTAATTCTCTTCGAGTAACTAAACCGGACGTGGGACCAAAAATCGACTTTAATAGGGACGCACAATTTGTAAATGAAAATAAGAAGCTCAGTTTTAGTATTAATTTTACATGGAAAGAATTGCTTAATTAAAAGGCTAGTCACTTTAGCGTTACTTTTTATGAAATGTCAAAACGCGGCAATTGTACGTGATTAGTATGAAATATAACAATGTGACGTCACAAATTATTAGAATCAAATGGAATACTTATTAGCATTGAATGCAATTTTACAATTATATCTTTGCATAAAAATTAATTTCTGTACGGTGATGGACGTTTTCACGACGAGCGGTCTTTTATCTATGTGATTTCATATTTTATTTTTGACCGTTTCAAATAGTCGATTGCTTTTGGATTAAATATTGACAGGATACTGTCATGTTCATGCCTCTGAAAAGTACCTCTGAGCAACATGCACAAAGGTTTCATCCAGTACAGCCGACGTATCTTGGCGGTCCTGAAGTTAGCCGACTAGCTGCGCAGTAGACCATTTCGTTCTTAAAAGATTCATTGCGCAGCAAAATAGCGAACTTCAGGACCGCCAAGATACGTCGACCGTACTTTACGCTAACTAAAACAATATTATTATTTAGTTGGGTCACCACTAAAAAGAATATCATGTGTATCGTTACAGATTTATTCAAAAATATCCACAGGATATGAACACTTAAGTTCGTTACGTTCAAATTTAACCGCAAAGCCGTTAAAGTATTAATGGCAGTCAGTTATTTTGTAAACTGTTGCCGCTCTAATGGGCTATTTACAAAATATTAAACAGTTTTGGAGTCGTTAAAGTTGATGCAAATATACTTTCTAACATGTTTTCAATACTAAAGCCGAAGGAACTTGCTGTATGGTATATTTTTGGAACGAGTCTCGATACTCCATGAAAGTTATTATTGCTATAAGATTGCTATAAAGATCTATTGTTTTGGTATTGAAATAAAGAGCAGTGTATCCGACAATTTCTCCACGCGGGTTCTTGCTAAACGTAGGTCTGAGTATGTACTACCTTAGCAATGTAGTAGTCCTTGGTCATCAGGTTGAGACTGTGGGTTGAGACCAACCATCACTACACTACCGCTACCGCTAACCGCCCCTCCCCCCCCACAATATGTACCAGTGTCCAAGGGGTAAAGTCCGTCGGGATCAGCGGGATCGTCCGAAAGAGTTACCGCTACCCCGGAACATAAAGGGCTAAGGAAGGAACATGGATGGCTTTTAGTCAGTAAGAGTCTGACAAACTTCCGCTCTACCCAGACCGGTAGAGGTAATTAATTTGTTGATTTTCAAACATAAAAAAGGGGGTATTGTGTTACCCAGTACATAATTGATTTGTGGCAGTCAGATTGGCAGTCGTTCCATGTAAAATAATGTTATTCAGTTGCATCCGGTTACACTGAAAACCGACCCCAACTATAGTTGGGAAACGGCTAAGAAGATTGATTGATTATACAATATGTTCTAGAAGCAGTTTTACACCTGAAGTGATGTCGCAAGCACTGCTGACATTACAGTTCACGGAATAGCTGTACAATAACGAGTTCAATTCACCCATTTTCCATTTACTGAGCATTCTATTCTGTGGTTTGCAGGTTTCCATTTGAGCGGCGTGGTGCGCGCGCCTGCCGCAGTGCCGCCATGCTCGGATCCGGAACGGCTATACAGGGTCACTGTCTCGTTCGACAGGTAAGCACCACAATGTTCAATGTTAATAAATAAATAAAGTCATATTTATGAAATAGGAACTCGAAGAACAATAGAGTACAAACTTACAAGGGAATGAGGGTCACACTCATCGATAAACACTCAATGGAAATTAGAGTTAGTGAGGTCACAACCAACCTATCCTCAGTAATGAAGGTTTGAACAGATTGAGACGAATCCCTCGCGGGATCATCGCACTCATACAAACTCGGCAAATGTTTTAGCGCGAATTCGTCTCTTAAACCTTGAGGTAAAGAGAACCAAGCTTACAAAACAAAGACCATAGTCTATAAAAATCAATCATAGTTCACGCAAGCGAAATAAATGGTTCCTTCAACCATAAGCTTACAAGAAAACAAAGAAGTTTTAATAGAAAGGGTCACAAAGGCCCTACTATTGTTTGTTCTAAAAGGGCACTTTTTACCCAAAGGCCGATGTACCCGCATAATGGCTATTGTGTAGAAAACTTTGTCACTTCCAATAATAGCAATTGTCGTTTACTTTACGACAGCATTCTCTGGAGCTAAGTTGTGAGACTTTTAGAAATATGTCATGGATAACTAAATTGATTTCTGAGATTAGGAAAGATTAGAGTCCTTATTCTGATAGTAAGCTTGATTGAAGACCTTCCGTCGCCGTGTTAAGGGATTCCACTCATTTCCAGGTCAATCAAGGAGACCATAAGGTAAGTAATGAAAAGGGAAAATTCTTGCGTATTCCTCTAACCGGAACCGTCGCAGGAGTACGCTATCGACGCTCTATATTTTATGAATTACTAGCTTCCGCCCGCGGCTTCGCCCGCAAAATATGTCGACAAATTATACACATAAAACTTCCTCTTGAATCACACTACCTATTACAAAAAACCGCATCAAAATCCGTTGCGTAATTTTAAAGATTTAAGCATACAGACAAACAGACAAAAATAGCGACTTTGTTTTATACTATGTAGTGATGACGAACGCTATTTGATTGATCGCGCGAGTGTGTCTTCTTAAGAACGCGACTACTAGTGCGACGATTTTTGGTTAGGGCGTGGCCCTAGAGTCACTATTACCACTGACCTAATTCCATCATCCCCACAGATGCAAGATTACCGGAGTGACGTGCAGCTGCGAAGCCCGCGACATCTTCTGGTGCCAGCACGTAGTGGCGCTGGCGTTGTACCGCATCAGAAACGCAGACTCCGTCAGGCTGAGGGTGCCCATCTCAGGTGAGACTTCATCAGTGGGACTGTCCGAAAGGGTAACCGCTACCCCGGAACACAGGGCTATATGGATGGGCTTTAGTCAGTGAGAGTCTGACACTCCCAACGACCATACAGCCCAGGTCGTTGGACACTCCCTTCCGTTTCACCTACAGATGGAAGGGTCATTTAAAGAAGAGTGAGACTTCAGATCTTCATCTCAACTCATCTTTGCACGTCTGCAAAACCTACGGTGAAAACCCTCACTGCTAAGAAAATGGCAAAATGAATACTTCCCTCTGTCTGAAAACCAGATCAAGTTTGGTGTTTGTGTGTGCAAAGAATTTAGATGCAGTGTGAATCATCATCTGCCTAGGCTTTTCCCAACTACGTTGGGGTCGGCTTCCAGTCTAACCAGATGCAGCTGAATACCATATGTATTAGTTCAGTATTTTACATGGAGTGTCAATATTTGGCGTATATAATATAACTACCGAAATAATGTATGAGGTTGTAGACTAAATAGACCTTCGGAAACTGAGAAATGTCTGACTTGATAACTGATCAACAATTTATTCTCACTCTCTTTAATTCCTTTTTACTTTCAGTTCTTGGGGCACGTTTTAGCAACATTCGTGCAATATTATCAGTTATCGCTTTAAATTATACCAGAAGGTCAGACTTTTCTTAGTTTCCGAAGGTCCGTTTAAACGTCCTCTCAACAAAACGTTTCAAGAAATAAAACCAGTAAATCCTCTTTCAGAAACCCTCCTACAGATGGACAGACAACAGCTCCAGAAGTTCGTGCAGTACTTAATAGCGGAACATCACACGGAGGTCCTTCCGACGGCACAGAGGTTAGCTGACGAGGTCCTACAGGCCAGGTCGGCTATCAACAGGATCTGCGGGGCGCCCGACCCGACAGCTGGGCCTCCGCCTGATGCACACCATGCCTGGCACTTGGATGAGCAGCAGGTTCGTCGGAAAAGTAGTATATATCCTAATCTCAATAGTCATAAAGGAATCCAAGGTCTTTCTTAGATCACTAAGTATTTTCTTTTATTTGAGTCATTGTTGTAGTATGTGGAACTCGGAAATATTTTGATGAGTGACAAATGTTTGAAAAAAAAAACCACTACGACTGCCTTGTGGTGGTCGCAAGCGCTACCGCTGATCATGAGGCCTTGGGTTCGATTCCCGAGTTGGGCAATTTGTTATCGTGTTTCCTCAATAGCAACCCGGAGTCTGGATTTGTGCTGGGTTAATGGAAATAGGCTCACCACCTATTACATGGGACTTATAACAGGAGATTGTACAGACGACAGGACATCAAGCTACCCCAATCTGTCACATTTCTTTGATAGATTTTCAACTTTATCACAAAAGTATAAGGTTCATTTTCAATTGGGAAAATTTGACAGATTGGGATAGGTTGATGTACATGACTATAGGTACACCTCTGCCTAACCCTACACGAAATACAGGCCAGATATTATTTTATGTTACGTAAGTTAATTGATCCACTATCAATTTATCGTTGTAATTTCATTGTATCTCTTTACTGTAGTTTCTGTAGTCTGTAGTGTCTTCTAATATTACTCAATACTCAATTTCTTTTTTGCGTTCCAAAATGTACATAAGTTTTACATTGGTTGGTGGGTTGTAATAAGTCACAATTTTGGACCCTGTCGCGCACAGCATAGAATGTGGGAGAGAGGAGGAAGAGCACTGAGTGTTTACTTCTAATACTAACTATATAAGAACTAATTTATTACGGATTTTACTTTTAAATTCTAATGGTTTCGTTATGTTGCTTACAGGTCTGCGAACAAGTGCGTGCGTACTTATTACAGGGGACCTATTACAATGCAAATAAACAACTTAACTCATTATTTTCTAAGGTAAGTTTCGCACGGACATTACTTCTATGACACAGCATTTTATTTTTTTTGTAGGATCTACAAACAAAATATGTTCACAATACGGGCAACATCAGGTATTAAGTAGGTGTATTCCTTTATGCACAAGAAAGAAATAAAGATGTCAATTAAGCGAACTATCGAGGTCGGGAAATGGATCAACCTCATTTGGAACTGACCAGACATTCTTATTCAAAACCCGAGGGACACTAAATTAGCCACAAAATCTTAAATACTTAATGGATTTTCGATCAATCTAATTGACTTTATCTACGTCTAACTGCCCTTTAAACATGAATGAAATACTACAAACGTTTTCCAAAACAATTTAAGATCTTGACAATACACATTTTATCCTCTAGGTAAGAGAAATGCTACGAGCCCAAGACTCCAACGGTCCACGGATGCTGATGTTGATGACAGAACAGTTCCTATCGGACCCTCGGCTCCTGCTGTGGAGGAACCAGAACACTCCCATGACAGAGAAGTGCAGGCAGTTGTGGGAACAGCTGGGAGCGCTGTGGGTCAGCATAGTTCTGGACCCAGGCAGTAACAAGCACCATAGGATACAATGGAGGCATCTGTTGGAGAAATGGTCTGCTGTTGAAGTGTGTCCTACTGAGGATCCGGATTATAGGTCTTTTCCTTTGGTATGTATGTTTTGTTAACCACCTGTTCTATGAATTAAAATAATAATAATATCCTTGGACATTTCACACAACGCCATATAGTCCCAAGCTAAGCAACCTAATGCTGTGTTATGGTAACGAGATGGCTGGATAAACTACTTGTATAATTTTTTTTTTTGAATGCATTCATATTATAGATAGACAAACACCCAGACCCGGAACAAGTACTGTGGGTCGTACAAATATTTGTTCCGTGCGGGAATCGAACCCGCGACATTCTACGCAGCAGTCAATCGCTCAACCACTGCGCCAACCGTGTCGTCTAATTAAATATAGTATGCGTTAAACTTTATGACTACTCTGAAGTGCGCTACTCGCTGCGCAGTACCGGACCCCTCTCCCCCGCTGCCACATGAATTCGTTACTGCGCAGCGACTCGCCTCATGTTCAGAGTCGCCATTAAGTTTGAATCGTACTGTACTCTATGACTTACCTACTAACTCAAATATCTGCTTTATCGTAATGGAGTCTAAGTTGTATTTTGAGTGTTCCTTCATTTAAAAAAGGTTAAAAATAATTTTTATTTGCAATGGAATTTGATTTTGTTTTGCAAGACTTTAAGTTTCTGTTTCCTTTGCTAGTTATAGCGGTTTAGCAGCATTAATATATAATATAATGATGTGATTTCGTCCTTGTCTACAGTACGCAAGAGAAAGGGAAAGAAACGAGAGGGATCGAGACAGAGACCACAGAGACAGGGACAGAGAGAGGCACCGCGACCGGGAGGAGAGGGACAGAGAGAGACTGCGCGAAAGAGAGGAGAGAGATAGGTGAGCTTAAATAGAGATTTTACTTATGAATACAGTAAAAAATATATCTTCGTCAGATTTCGAATTCTTTTCCATTGTGAGTCAGTAGGTACAACTTTTTTATCTACGGCATTAAACAAACTATTGCATAGAAAACTATATTTAGTTACTTGACAATAAAGATCAAAATAGCATGCGCTTTGCATTATTTAACCTAAAACCTTTTTACTGGCCTAGCCACTATTATATATGGAATGCGAAGTCGTTAAAGCAAATACAAAAAGTGGTCTTGCCGGGCAAACGTATGTTCGGACAGACAACAAAGTGATCCTATACGGGTTCCGTTTTTCTTTTTAAATTTCGGAAACCTAAAAAGGGGTTTGCCGAAACTACAGAACGCCACCTGCTACGATCCTTACGTATCTCCTTTTGTCTCGTTTCTTCAGAATTATTTACATTGTATTGAACATTACATAATAATAATTATTGCATGCTAAAACATTATTAATCAATACCAACATAGAAAATATAATCTATTCATGTTATTTTTTTTGGAAAATATAATGTCAAATTTATTTAAAAATTTTAAAATACAGTGTCAAATTTATATAAATGTCAATTAAGTATAAAATATTATGTCAAATGAATCGGACTAAAATCGTTTACGTTCATAAATCCTGTTCTTTTTATTGTTTGTTATTAAACCTATCACGAAAGGATTGGTAACTAATTTGAGATGTAAGTGAATGCAAGACAATTTAATTTAATAAATTTAATCATTTCTTTATATTTTCAGAGAAAGACATAGAGAAAGACAGAGAAGAGAAATGCATTCCCATTCCGAGAGTTCCGATGAAGAATCTAGGCCTAATAAGTAAGTAGTTTCTCCCTTCTACCCATCAACCTCTGTCATTTGACAGAAAGAGATAGAGATATGTGACATTGGTCATTCATAGAGTAAACTTGTACGTAAAAAAAAACCTTCGGATAGGAGAAGGATTTTTTCGTCAGGGCAAGCGAGCCATAGAGACTTTCTTACTTTATCTAAACCAGCCTTTCCCAAAGTAGGCGATAACGCACCCTTGTGAGCGCTGCAGGCCTAAAGAGGGGTTGGAAGAAACCCATAAAAAATGGGGGCTGTGTTTTGTGTAGAGGCTTTTTTTTTAAGGCTGGGAAATCATCCAATGAGCGGGAAGGGAGTGTCTTACTGTCTGAAACCCATCCATGTTCCTTCCTTAGCCCTTTACGTTCCGGGGTAGCGGTAACCCTTTCGGACAATCCCGCTTACCCACAGGCTTGTGTAGAGGGTTAAGGGGTGATTTGTAATTTCATCTAGATAGTGGTTTTTAAGTAAATGAAAAAATGATTTTTAAGTAAATGAAAGATAACAATTTATCTCAAAGTAGGCAGGAGACAAAATAAGTTTGGCAACCCCTTCTTCTTCTTTTCGTGAGGTTAATGACTAACCTGGTGTCATAGTTTTTATGCTGCCCATGGGCCTCTGACTTAGCTTCACATGCTGTTGAGAAATATCTCTAGACATTCTGGTTTCCTCACGAGGGAACCTCTGATCAAACTCTCGTCAAAGATCGCTTGAAAATTGTTCGCAAGATATTTCTAGAAGTTCCCATAACAAAACATCACGCCTGTTCTTCCCCTAAGGGCTAGGCAGAGGGGTAACTTTAGTAAACCAACATTTCACCAGTTATCTTTGAGTCCCATGTAAAAACCCAATACCACTTTGCCTGACCCGGGAATCGTACCCAGGAACTCATGGTCGTTCCTATAATTTTATGATGCAATTATTTTATTTGCAGTTATGAACGTGAATACAGGAGAGCTAGCAAGAGACTAAGACTAAGTAACCAAAGATCCGCACCGCAACTGACGCCACGGACTGTTTTTCATAAGTAAGTCTATCCACGACCTATATTCAAAGTCAAAGTCAAATCATTTATTTCAAATAGGCACAAGTAAGGCAGTTTACGTCAAAATGAACAAGAAATAGAATTGATTCTTGTCGCCCCTTCCAAAAGGTAGTTTCGTGTGGAGAAGAATGGGCAAGAAACTCCACCGTTAGATACTCTTTTAAAATGTTTCACAATGTTTTGTATACTTACATGAATTATAACATTATATGTGAAGACGATGCACCCAGAATAAAAACACTAAACAAAACACCACAAAAGGTGAAAAGAAAAACACATAATAGTAATGGCAGGTAAACTTAAGTATGTCATAAGTACATGGTGCGCACATATTTACAAACATTCGAAAAGTTAATAATAATAAATCAATCAATGTGTGAGAAGTTATTTCAATATGTTAAAATAGTATTTTACAAATAATAAATTATTACTTAATTAACTTAGCAACCAGTTTGATTTTGTCTGTTAAAAGGAGGTACAATGTGTGAGTTTGTATGTAGGAGCTCATCATACAAACTACTGGGCCCCACCTCTTTTAGCAGTACTAGCTGGTTCCGCGCGGTGTCCCTTGCTGCTCGGCTCCTATTGGTAGTAGCGTGATGTTACATAGCCTATAGCCTTCCTCGATGAATGGACTATACTATCCAACACAAAAAGAATTTTTCAATTCAGACCAGTAGTTCCAGAGATTAGCGCGTTCAAACAAACAAACTCTTCAGCTTTATAATATTAGTATAGATTATTCTAAAAATGCTTCTCATTGGGAAGAGATTCAGCTTTACCTCGTGTATATTATTTTGTCTGTGTCAAACAATTTTGGTTGCACTAGAAAATGTATTTTGTAATATATGACATTGAGTTCATTGTTCCAAAACTAATTAATTTCATCTCTCCAGGGCGCTGGATGCGGTAGACATATCCTGGGAGAACGAGCACCTGAAGAACATCCTGGGCAGTGACGAGTACTCCGACCCTGACAAGCCGGAGAAGCCTGGCACTTCTACCACCACCACCCTACTGCCATACCCCAAGTTTAATGAGGACGGTCAGCCGCTGTGGCACGGTGAGTCAGGGAATACCTACTTCTATCTATTTAATAAAAGTCTTAAAATTCATTCATTAATCAGACAACGCACAGTCTAAAACTCTGGGTCTAAACCAAAACTCTATGGTATCAATGAGACCATATCAAAGAATCAACTGGCAATTAAATCATTTTTTGAATTACATATAATTCAAGTGCCAATTATATTTTTTCATACCGCATGTGAAGGTAAGCCAGAGGCCGATGGGCAGCATAAAAAACTCTGACACCAGGTCAGTCAGTTACCACACGAAAAGAAGAAGATGCAAAATATTTCGACAGTCTGGATTAGGTATTAATGTAATGTAAATGAAATAAACTATTATTATTATTAATGTAAAACACCCTTACATGAAATATAACAACGTAGCATTTTCTTAGCCTTCTATGAATGATTGGTTTGAATGAAATTGAACTGGTCGTACTCGTATTTATTAATTAAACTTAGATACCTATAAACATCGAGATAAATTCATCCTGAATGATGATATTTCGTAATTTTGCATTTGTGGTCTTTTCGTATTATTTTTACTAATAGAATATAACCCTAGATTTATGGGATATTAAAAAAACACGTTGTTTATCGCGGCGATAGTTCGGATTTTGGCCACGTGCCAATAGATCTTCGTACTGCAATACCCATCTTTGACTTACCTTATCATTCTTTACAGAACACTTGCCAGTAGTGGGGGCTCGCATTGAGGCCCTGAGAGCGCACGGCCGCGCGCCCGCAGCCCTCCGGCTTGCCGTCAGCGCCGCTCGGGCCATGAGACATCGACAGGTAACACTAAAAGCATTTATGTCAAATAAACCCATGGCAAACAGGCACTTTTAAATTGTCAAGGGGTCGGCCAGTCAGAAAGATGAAGCTAGTTGCCCATTCAGAGACTCCTCCGTGCCTCGGAATGCACGTTAAGGCGTTGCCGTTGGTCCCGGCTGTCATTTGTGCATCTTTGACAGTCGTTACGGGTCGTCAGAAGCCCGAAATCTGACAGCCAGTCTTACCAAGGGGTATCGTATTGCCCAGTTACTGGGTTGTGGAGGTCAAATAGGCAGTCGCTCCATGTAAAATACTGGTATTCAGCTGCATCCGGTTAGACTGGAAGCCGACCCCAACGTATTTGGGAAAAGGCTAGGCAGATGATTAACTTTTTTGTTCCCCGTACAGGAGGTATCCCAACAGCGCTGGCAGTCAGCAGGCGGCGGCGAGGCGTCGTCGTCGTCGGCGTCGTGCGCCAGCGCCGACGCGTGCCTGGGCGCGTGCGGCGAGCGCGCCAAGCTGTCGCAGGTGTGCGCGCACATGGACTCCGGCGCCTGCCTCTCCAGCGCCGCCACGTGCGCCCTGTCGCACTCGCAGCGGTGTATCGGGAGAGGTGAGGCTTTACGCTGACGAATATTGGCTTTAGATACGTGATCTTTATACACGGTGATTTTTAATTCACTATTAACCATCTCAGTAGTTTATCAGCCATCTCGTCACCATAACACAAGCATAAAGGTGGGTACTGACCGGCGTTACGCGGCGTAATGCTACGTGTTACACCGCGAGCCTTCGTGCAGTCAGTACGCCGTGTTACGGGGAAACCAGCGAGCAACGAGCCGCTCGTTGCTCGCTGGGAGCGCTCCACCCGGCTGTCGGTTTTTTGGCGAATCCTTTGAGTGTTACGCGGTTCGGTCAGTACGCTCCTGCAAGTCGTCGCGAGCGCACGGGCGTCGCGAGTAATCACACGTCGTTCCTATCGTATTTACTCTCGTACTCGTCGTTCTTAAAACATGGAGTGGACCCAAGAAAAAACTATATTTTATAGAAAAATACAGAGAAGAGGAAGTGTTGTGGAACCCAGCTCATCTAGAGCATTATAATAAACGGCGAAAGCGGAGCACAGAGTTTTGACGAGCATGTTACGCCGTTTGTACTGACACCGCGTATTCGCGGCGAGCGTGCTCGATGCGAGCACGCTCGCCGCGAATGGTCCATTACACCACGTAACGTTGGTCAGTACCCACCTTTAGGTTGCTTAGCTTGGGACTATATGGCGTTGTGTGAAATGTCCAAGGATATTATAAAAAAAAAACCTTTCAGGGCGTGAAAGTACCCATGATTATGAGCAACTTTTACTATGAGACCAACTCCGAAATATCGAAAAAGAAAATCGGCTTTTTCATACAAAAATGCAATATTTAATCGATGAAAATCACCGTGTATAATAAAACAACGACATTGCATCCTTATTTCCCACCGGGTAGGCAGAGGTATACTTTTATAATGTCCAAAATTAATCAAATATTAGACTAGTAGTTCTGCCGACTTTCCAGTTCTATGTCTAGAAGTCCTTATTTTATTTAAAATTTGAAAAACATTTCTTATAATAATTATTCATATTTATTATTAACTAGCTTCCGCCCGCGGCTTCGCCCGCATAATATGTCGACAAATTATACATATAAACCTTCCTCTTCAATCACTCTATCTAATAAAAAAAACCGCATCAAAATATATTGCGTAGTTTTAAAGATTTAAGCATACATAGGGATATAGGGATAGAGAAAGCGACTTTAATTATACTATGTAGTGATTGTAGTACTAACAGACCACTTTTTACCACCATCACTACACATGGCTACATGGGCATGTAACACTTTGATATGAAGTTAACCATTTTTTAACCCCCAACGTGTAGGTATGAAGGTATACATTTGAGGATTCTGTCGTTGTGTCGTGATGTTTGTGACATCGTAACTCCCAAACGGGTGGTCTGATTTCAATGCGGATTTTTTTCTTTACAGACAGTAGATGTTGGACGGGCTGGACGTTAGAAGCCATTTGGTGCGTGTACGAGTGTCTAGCGGACGCCTGCTTAGCCCCCGACGACCAGCGGGCGTCTCCTAGACTACACACCGCGTATCTAGACGAGGAGCCAAACACAGGCCTGCCACCTAGGTAAGCTATTATAATGGTGAAGATGGGAAATTTTGAAACAACCTGCTCGAAGTGAATACTGAGAGAACATGGTAGATGACATATTATTAACGAATTTTAAAAAGAAGTCTGTAGTGCCACTTACATCTTCAGTGCTTCGAATAATTATTTAAAATTATTAATTAATTATTCAAAGCCGAAATTTCAATTTCAAATCACCTTACAGATATTTTTAATTTTACAATTTGAGTTGAGTTATAAAAACGCAATTGTCGTCGATCTTATCATTACCAATTTATTAATAATGATACCTTATTGTTGGAAAAAACTGTGGGATTTAGAGTTGGAACCATCTAAATACAGATTAGTGTTTTATACATTCCCTTTGGTAAGCGATTGCGTTAGAATTTTAACCTGAAATGTTGACACTTTCATCACATACTTACTTTTGAAACAAAGCATAGGCAGCAAAGTGACAGTGACCACGTTCCATAACTTGTTCTAACTTGTTCTAAACTCAGAAGTGTCGCAGTCACAATGGATATTCCAACTCCAGCCAGCCTTTAAAATATAAGTCCAAATTACGTAACAATTTTATTTCATTATAGATACCAACACGTCCCGGTGGCTGGTAGCAAGAACCCTGAGGAGACGTACCTAGCGCTAGCGCTGGAGGCAGCTCTGTTAGGTTTGGGTGTACAGCGCATGTTACCCATGGGACTGTACGCGCAGGAGCGCCATTGCAAGCAGGTGAGTTTAGCATTTTATTTTATGAAATGTCCTCTATGTTCGGGGATTTTTTACAAGAACAAGAAAACGAATAAAATAAGTTTATTTGCCCTGAACAACTGCTTGACACTTTCTATAGTTTCTATATCTTTCCCAACATTTATTTAAGTTAAGCTGTGCTTAAATTATCCAAAGCTTTAGCTTCTGAGACAGCACTTTTTCAAGTGTTCTTGTCAAGTTATGAACAACAATAGCGCGTCCAGAAATTCGGTGCTATTTTTTTGGCCGGGCTATAATGACTTACTTTAAATTAGGTTTGCATGAAATAAAAAACTTTTTTACAAAAAATAAAACCGACTTCCAAAACAAACACTACAAAGTAAGACACCGACTTCCGAAATCAAAAGAATTTTTCAAATCGGTTGGCAAGCAACGGAGTTATGCGCGAACAAACATAAAAAAAAAAATACTAACATCCGAATTGAGAACCTCCTCTTTTTTGAAGTCGGTTAAAAATGAATATGATACATTATCAAGCATGTTGTGGGAAAAATACTTGAATTTGATTATCACAGGAGGAGCGGCTGATCGCGCAGCTGCAGCGCGTGGAGGGCGAGGCGGCGGGCGGCGTGTGCGCGCGCGTGGCGGGCGCGCTGCTGGCGGGCGGGCCCGCCTCCTGCCTGGGCGCGCGCGTGCACCCGCGCGCCGCGCCCGCGCACACCTTCGCGCGCTTCCTGTTCCTGGCGCTGTTGCCGGCCCATCCCGACCTCGCCTACCGCGTTGGGCTTAGAGCTATGAGGTTAGTCACTTACAGTTCAAATTAATAAAACAACCGAAATTGGCAATTTAATAAAAAAAATACCCAAATACAAGCTACTTATTAAATGTTAGAAACAAATGAAAAGTGTGTCTAGTAGACCTAAATCAAGAACAATAAAACGCTTCAAGGTTGTGGCGTGACCAAAACCGGAAGCAACGCCACTATCTTATAAATGTGTGATCCGGAAACCGTTTAATCGTCCACAGCGTTCAGTCGAACGCAATTCAATTGAAAGAAAACCAGAATACAGCTGGAACCTATTGAAACTCCATAGGTAAATACTATGCAAGGCCAGCTCAATGTTACACTCGCAAAATCTTAAAAACTGCATGTTTTCAATATTTTTTCCTAATAAGTCTAAGAAGCACTATTAACGCATACACTGCCACTATTTTTTGTCAGGTGCTATTCTAAGCTCAGTGTCTTCAACACGCATACGTTAATGTTATACGTAACGTGTTCTAAGAAAGACCCCCTCCCGCCCCTGTAACGCATCGTGACGTTTTACGAGACCCCCCCTCCCCCCAAATGGCGTTCCGTTATACTTGAACGCCCCTTATGTCCGTGCAGGTTACCGATGGTGGAGGAGGCGTACGCGCTGGACGGCAGCACCGCGGGGGGCGCGGGCGGCGCGGCGGGCGCCTGGCACACTCTGCAGCACGCCGAGCAGCAGCAGGCCGCGCTCGCCAGCGCGCTGCTAGGTAACTACTTTCTTTTTATACTCGTTACCTGACTGAGTAAGGACTGAGGATCGTGACCCGTTTCTTCGTGTTGGCTTAGTGCCTTGGCAACTCTCCGTTCACTTGTGCAAAGTGATGGCGAAATAGATCGGACTGTTAAGCATAGAATTAACACTGGGTGGATGAAATGGCGAAGGAAAGGGAGTGACTACCGCGATGACGACTAATAGAGAAGTATGGAAGAAGTAGACATGTTGCGCCGACCCCAAATAAATTGGGATAAGGGCAGGAGAATGATGATGGCTTGGTGCCTTGGCGTCAAATTTTTCGGACCTGGGCTACTCTCGAAGTTTCCTGGAAAATCGAGTCGATCCAACGGTTTGGTCGTCAACCTGGTTGGCGACTTAATATATGACGAAGAGAGTCCTAATTCTAAAGTGGAAAGTGATCAGGGAAAAGACCTGAAATTTTTCCTGGTCTTGCCACCGACCCGCACTAAAATTGTTTCGACCTGGTAATAAAAATTAAAAAAATAGCGCTTTGTCACGTAATTGAATTACATATCGTGACAATGCTTTATTTTTCATTTTATTATAGGTTTTAAAATTTTTATTTTTATACTTACATCATAAGAAAACAAAACATATTTAACCTATTACATATTCAATTATCAGACCTGAGGACATTTAAAGTTTAGTAAAGTTACGGCATTACAAATAAAACAATCAAACACAACAAACATCAAACATTAGATACAAGTAAAAAGTCCTTAAGAAGGACACTGGATATTTTCTAGCGTG
This sequence comes from Hyppa rectilinea, assembly GCA_951799385.1. NCBI lineage: Eukaryota > Metazoa > Arthropoda > Insecta > Lepidoptera > Noctuidae > Hyppa > Hyppa rectilinea. Next base: position 14,827,218 of record OX637318.1, on the reverse strand, counting down.
TTTTTAGCGAGGCGATTTGTGAACGTGCTCTCCGTGAGAGAACAAGCTAGTCGCGTCAATGCGTTTCCACAATATTGTTAAATCACGTCAATCGCTCTCGTTTGCGTAAACACAAAGTGCTCGCTACGTAAGTACACGTGGGGAGCGCGTTACATAAACACTTCGCTGGAAACACGCTCCCAAACTTCCAGTGTCAAAAGGCCCCTGATATAGCTTTATCCTGTGAGAGTTCTGTACATGTTACTTTTTGTACTCATGGCGTTAGCAATAACAATAAAGATTTCCGAGCCGCCCTACAGCGTGTACTTGTGGCGCAGGGGCAGCGCGCGGCAACCCGGGCCGCCTGCGCGCGGCGCTGGGCGCGGCGCAGCGCCACGTGCGCTCGGCGGCGCAGCTGTTCCGCCTGGCGCAGGACGCGCTGCGCCACGCCGCGCCGCCCGCCGCGCCGCACCACCACCGCGACCTGCTGGCGGCCGCCTTCGAGCTGGGCTTGCAGGTACTGGCTGCTGTCTGGGGAGGGAACCTTACATCTTGTGCAGCCTGGCGCTGCTGCTAGAATAATGACTGAGGCGAATACTCGCCACTTGAATGTGTAAAACAGTTATGGTATAGGTGTAAAAAGGAGCACCTTCTCTTGAAATAAACAGCAAATATGCTTATTTTTTTCGTGTGTAGCGTTTTCCCCGTATAGATATTTTTGATGCTGCGAGCGCTCGTAGCTAAGCCACACAAGCACTTTGCGAACTAAAATTTATGCACACATCCTAGAATACTAGACAGACGAATGTGGCCTGCCACGACTTGAGACGCTCATAAATGTACGAGTTTACCATCAACCAAAACCGGGCTTTACGCTGCATTTAATCTCAAATACAACGTAATTTCGATGACACATTTTTTTTTAATTGCCCTATTCGTCACCTGCCTTCAACCTGTGTCTGCGTACACAGCTCACAGGTCTGCACTATATATCATATCCAGCGTCGCTGGCCTCGTCTCCGCTGAATCTGGATTCTATTATCCCATTTTACAATCTTCTGGACCCTCTGACGATTTTTTTCCCAGCTAATTGTTGACTTTTTACCCGCAGGTGCTCAGGATGACGCTATCCTCAGTAAACTGGCGTCGGCGCGAGATGGTTCGCTGGCTCGTTACGTGCGCCACGGAACTGGGGCTCGACGCGTTGCTGTCCATCATGCAAAACTGGTCAGTATCTTTATATTACGTTGATAGCCATCTAAGTATCTTACTACCTTACTAATACTATAAACGTCAAAGTTTGGATGGATGTTTGTTACTCAATCACGCCAGAACGGCTGAACGGATCTGGATGAAATTTGGCACAGTGATAGATTATAGTTTGGAATAGCACATAGGATATATTTTTATCTTTGTGGTATCCTCACGTTCTCATAGGATAATTTCCGACACCCATGCGGGCGAGACCGCTGGCAGAAGCTAGTCATAGTCACGTCTTAAATGTTTGCCAGTACACCCCCTTTGTCAATGTCATTCAAATCCTTGTAGCAATTTAAATTTTGACAGAACCCCTTCTAATCTTCCTTGTCCTGTAGGTACGAGCTGTTCACGCCGACGGAAGCCACGGGCCCTGTGGCCGCAGCGGCGATGTCCCACACGACGGCACTGCGGCTCGGCCTGAGCTTCGAGCAACAGGAGAAACTAAGTGCCTGCGCCAGGACGTTAGCCCTGCAGTGTGCTGCTAAGGTATTTATAATTGTTGCAACTTAGCAGATAAGGGTCAAACAAAATCCTTCGTAAATTGCGAATACTCATTTCTAAACTAGGTATGTTGTAACACATTGCACCACAACAACATACTTACTCAAAATAAAAACCTTTTACTTGTTTTGAAAAAAAAACGACGTTTTTTTTTCCAGCCTTTGGTATACCGTGCCCTCTCCTCAACGACTCTATTTTGATACCCTAAAGGTACATCGTACTAACATTTTTGTTTTAAAGAAACCTTTGTGATTTTCGAAAAATAAAACTTAGCCTACAATCGAGAGCAATTTAAGATGAGTGACACCTCATTTATTAAAATCCACCCAGTTGTTAGGCTGCTTCGAAGGTAGGCAGAATCACATGTCATTGCGGTCTGTCAGGTAAAAATAACCGTTGTCTCCCAGGACCCGCCCGGCTGCGCGCTCAGCGCCCTGTCGGTGTGCGAGGGCTCGGCGGGCGCCTTCGAGGCGGCGTGCGCGGCCGTGGGCGGGGCGGCGGCGCGCGGCGCGCTGGCCTCCAGCCAGCTGTTCGCCGTGGCGCGCTACATGGAGCAGCGCGGCCAGCCCGCGCGGGCCATGCGCCTCGCCACGCTGGCCATGCGGAACCTCCATTTGCATTACAACCAGGTAAGCAAGAATAGATCCCTCGCGATTTATAACATCCAAAAAATCGTAAGGTTCGTGAGGTTCTTTTGGCCCTCCATATGAAGCGATAACTACCAACCAGCACCCTAACTCGTATCGTAATCGAAATGATTCTGAAGGATATTGCTAATCCATTTCTTCATATAGGTACCTATTCAAAAAATTTGTCTCCTCAACTAAGTATAAAACGCAATGAGTGTTGTTGAACTATCAAAAGACATTATGATAATAATAGTCTACGTACTATTCGTAACAACAAACACGCGTTTAAAGTAATTTGGTAAAAAAATATCAAATTTAAGATAATATGTATACCTAGTTGCCACCCTGCCGGAATGTATACCTACAGTGCTATTGTTTGTTACGCAGCTACCCTGCCGGTCTAACAAAACGTTCCACCATAGAAATACGTGATCTTTGCAATTAAAGCATTAAACGCACAGAAAAAAAAAACAAAAGCACTTTTAAAACAGCACAACTAAAATGACTATCTTTATGCCACAGGACAGTCACCCCGCGATCGCGGACATCCACTGGGCCGTGGCGCTGGCGCACTCGCTGGGCCGCGCCGAGCTGCAGGCGATGTTGCCGCTCTTGGTGAAGAACGTGCAGTGCGCGCCCGTGCTGGTGAGTAACATTCATGAAAATTAAATCATAATAAGTGTGCAGTAGTGTAGTATGGCGTACTATAGAACCCCCCCCCCCCCCCAGTCGGACGTGCTGCGGCGCTGCTGCGTGGCGGCGGCGGGCTGCTCGCGGTCGCGCGGCGCGCCGCCCCGGCCGCCCACGCCGCTGCGGCCGCTGCTGGAGGCGGCCCTGCGCGCATACGCCTCCACCACGCACGCGCGCCTCGCGCATATCTCGCCCAGACATTACGCGGACTTCGTCGAGTTTCTTGGTAAGTTTAATAACAATACTAGCCTATTGTCCCACGCGGGCGGTGAGTACCTAATGGGTAGCTCACCGTCCGATCAGGACCAGGCCCGTGCCGGACGGGGCGAACATGTTCCACGCGCGCCTCAAAAAGATGTCAGCATATTAAGAGGCCCGTCAGGGCCGAAGCTGTTGGGTAAGCGGGATTGTCCGAAAGGGTTACTGCTACGCCGGGAACATAAAGGACTACGGAAGGAACATGGATGGATTTTAGTCAGTAAAAGTCTGACACTCCCTTCCGCTCCAAACAGCGGGAGAAGTCATTGGACCACCCTCAAAAAAAAAGCCTATTGTCCCACAACTAAAGGCCAGATTGATAAAAATTGTCTCACTTCCTATTACTTAGAACTACAATATTATTAGCAAAATCTGGTTGCATCATTACATCTCTGCATATCCCCGTTGTTATTGGTTGCAACGCAGCCGACATAATAAAAAACGATTGTTAAACCACGGAACTCCTTTGTTACAATACTAAATGGTTTTATGTTCCAATCAAAAGTTCGAACTTGAAGTCCTCACGGATCCAACTCAGGCGTATAAAAGCCACCTTCTTCTTTTTATGTACCTACATTCTAAACAAATAAAGATTCTATTCTATTCTATTCTATTCTACAAGGTATCTCAGTCTAATATTTTCAATTTTTTTTCTTTCCGTAGGCAAAGCCCGTGACACATTCGCCCTGGCCCCGGACGGCCCGCACCAGTTCGCCGCACTACTCCAAGAGATCAAACTCAAATACAAGGGGAAAAAGAAACTCATGTTCCTCGTCAAGGAAAGATTCGGATGATCCAAAATTACTCGTCGCAACCCACCGAGCTAGCAACAGTTTCTAGATACGGCATTCCATATTGATAGAAAAAAGCATTTTAGTTTTGATGCGTTTCGTTTGTTCCAAACTTTTCGATATTGCATCGTTTTTTGTGCATATGACAAAGCTCACAACGCTACTGCCGTGGTAAAAGGTCAAGGAAAATTCAACTTTCTTCCTACTACGCTAGTTACCTACGTGTAAGCACGGTAATAATATATTATCTGTGTCAGATTCATGTCAGCCAAACTATGCGTAGCTGTAGCTAACCAATATCTCTGTGTGACTTCTATGGGGTCTTTAACCATACTTGTAGCAATAAAACAAGTTAATATGAAATTCATGGTATGCTAAATTATTGTTCAATTTGTGCAATCATTGTTTTCATTGCAAGTTTTTGTTTTTATTTTGTAAAAATCGTGCAATAAGCTGCCATGACGAAAAGAAAAATTTTGCTTACGTTATATAAACGTACTACATAGGCCACACAAGGCCTTGTCGTGACGCATAATAATTTTAGAAATAAATGTTGTGGAAAATGATAATGAATAATATGTATCGGTTAAACTTATCTACAGTTTTTGTTAGGAGTTGTTAAAAAAATGTCCATGATTTGTCAAGCACTAGTGTCACAATGTTACATAAAAACGAGGACGTGAATCGTTTCGTTCTACGGTAATTTATGCTCGAAATAATTTTACCGTAACGGTAAAAATCATTACCTCATGAAGGTACACAAATAATCTCGTGTACCCGCCGTGTACCAAACCAGTCTATTCTAAAGTATTATTTTTTATTTAATAATTATAAATACGGCTGACCTCGTAATTATCATTTTTTTATAATCGTAAGAAATGATCTCAATAATTCCATTTGTGTAAATAGAAACGAGTTTGTAAATATAGTAAGAAGACAAGTTTAGTATTGGAAAATATTAGTTAATTAATGTAATAATTAGTTATGTGATCTGTGCGAGGATTGCGTGTTGTACAAATTGTGTAAATGTCGGTGTGTTGTGAGATAATGTGGAGCGGTGCGCACAGATCGCAAGTTGTAAGTAGGTATAGCGCGCCACTCGTATAGCGTCCGATAGCAATGGGATAATTCATAAAATATGACACAACACCAAAGAACTATATCGTAAGTCCAAGTGTGAGATAAGCAACGCCATCATGTTTTCAGTATTTTTGAGTATTCTGTATCTGTAGATATTTGTTTATATGTTAACTCCCGGTTTTATTGTTATGTTGGATGGCACAGGTACTAAGCCGAACATAGGATGCATACTTTTACACGACATATTGTTACAATCGGCGCTGCAGTAGTCTTCTGTAAACCATTTTATCAATGTTATTTCAAAAAAGACGTTATTAACTAATCATGCCGTATCTCTTGTCTATTTTCTATTTCATTACACAAATCTTATTTAAGAGTTTACTTCGATCATCAATATTTCTAAAACTCAGCCTTTTTCTTGTTTAGAGTAGAATATAAAATTTTAACAAGAAGTGCATTTATAAAGATAGAAATGATTAATATTTAAATAGAGATGTATGGATAGTGTTGAGAGAATAGTATGAATTGAATAGTATATAGATTTAATGAAGGACTTTTGTACTTTTTGTGGTGTGTATGTGGGTTGCGCAAAAAAATATTTTGACACTGTACAAAGAGACATACAACAAAATAATATTGTATCTGTTCATTATATCAAAATGTTGCCAACCCTAAAATGTGTCAAATAAAAAAAAACAGGACATTAGTACTCATTATATTATTGATATGAATGTAAATATAAAAAATATGATTTTTAGGTAGAGCGCTGATAGTAGACACATCCAATAAATCTTCCTTATCAGAGACTTTTACACGAAGAAATAAGTAATATCAGGTAGGAAAGTGATCAATAGTAAAATTTGTGTTATTTATTATACCGCTTTATACATGTTATACACATAGATCGACCTAACATAGAGAAGTCTAGGCCTATTTTATCAGAAGCATATTTAGCTCGAGAAAAAGCTGATTAGCTAATATACCAACATAAAAGGCACCTTTACATTATTCATTTTGTTAAAGGCACGAGATGTCTTATAATTCTGTGATCTATATCTCGAGTTAAATATATTTCCTGCAAAAGTTACAAAATATCATATAAAGGAGTGTTTACTGCGTAGGTAAGTGAAATAAAGCATCTCTCAGTCTGAACGCAGCATGGCGTAAGTGGTGTTTATAAAATTATTTTTTGTATGAAAAGAGAAATTAATTTCATAAGCAAATAACTTTTAAATGTCGAGCAATAATTTTGAAGCCTTCGGCCGGTCTGCCGTGATTTTGTGTACAACTTTATTGGTTGTCGAGAACATGTGCTTGTGTAGCTTATTTAGTCAGTACGCGTGACCGTTGTTTAATGGAGTCAGTCAGTTACAATGCGATAAGAGATATTTATATTAAAGAAAATTGTAACAGAATTTTTATTTGGAGATTATTTTTCCTTTAAAACTAATTTTTCAATCATTATTCAAAAGCAATATTTTAATCATTATTTCTGTTCTTTTTCTAGTTGTTTTTTGTATGTTTAACTTTATTTTTAACTTTATTCAATAAGTAGATTTTTCCTAAACATCGACTTGCCAACTTGTAACTCCAAGCAAATATTTGACCTCAAGTGCCTTCAGGCGAGTCCAAATAAGCCAGACCGGCTCCAACTTGATTTTGTTGTATTTTTATTTTGTAATCTGTCAGTGGTTATATCGTAATTGTGTTGTACGTCAAACGTGGACACCCTTCAGTGCTGGTATTATGAAGGTGATAATTTCAATATAAATAATTGAAAAAAATGTATCTTGTTTTATTCAGAAGAATTCTCAGCTGCATTGTAGTCTGCGAATTTCAAATTTGGTTACTATTTCTGAAATTTACAGGTCAGTATTAGAACATACACGTTGATCAAAATTATGATTGGGGGCATCCATAAATTACGTGAGATGTTTAACCTTTTGACCGCCACGTCAAAAATGAAAAAGCGTGCCCTCAGCGCCCAGCTCCGAATTCATTCTTTAATACCTACAAAATAGTAGTGACGTCGAAATTATTATTATTATTTATTTACGTTTAAAATTCTGTCACCCAGTCGCGACCGTGGCGTGCTGGGCACATTTTGGTTTGTCGTCTATACACGACTGTGGCGGTCAAAAGGTTAAGGGGGGGAGGGGTCGAGTCAAATCTCATCTAATCTTACGTTGGAGAAAGGGGGAGTCTTGGCAAATTTCAAGCATTTTTATTTCTGATTGTAACAAAGAAGTTATACTATTTTGGTCCATTTAATCCAGATTAAGATTGAATCCTAAGCGTAATCGTAGTTAATACGATTAAGATCATTCACAATTTCTCACGACATCTCACCAGGGGGGGAGCGAGGGACAGAAAATAAAAATAAATACCTCACGTAATTTATGGACGTCCCGTTGGTGACCGCAACAGATATGTATTTACAGAATGATATACATTTATCTAATAAAATCATCAATACGGTACAACTCTTTACCTATTTACATAGGTAGTTACGTACGGATTACTCTATTGATGAACTATTTCATGAAATTGCGAATCTTTTGGTCAAATTGTATCACTGCGTTTTATGAATTTAATTCTTTTGATACACTTTTTAACGGTCGCATTTATAACCTACCAACCTTGAACCTACCGGCAAATTACAAAAAACGCAAGAAAATTTATTTATTTATATCTTCATCTTTACATCTATCATTACAGGTAACAAAACCCAGTGCGATAAATATGCTTATCCTAACTTATAATATCTACTAACATCTATAACTAATAACTAATAATGCATTCCTTGTGAATTCACCCAGAGTAGAACGCCAGCACATCAAGCTATCCCTAACTGTCAAATTTTCTCAATTAAAAATGAACCTTTGCAATAAACGACGACACGGTTGGCGCAGTGGTTGAGCGATTGACTGGTGCGCACTATGTCGCGGGTTCGATTCCCGCACGGAACAAATATTTGTACGACCCGCGAGTATTTGTTACGAGTCTGGGTGTTTTTCTATCTATAATATGTATGTATTTACAAAAAAAAATGTATAGAAGTAGTATATCAGCCATCTCGTTACCATAACACAAGCATTAGGTTGCTTAGCTTGGGACGACATGGCGCTGTGTGAAATGTCCAAGGATATTATTTATTTATTTTAATTTTTTAAAGTTGAAATACTATCAAAGAAATTTGACAGATTGTGGTAACTTGATGTGCTGGCCTCTGTACAACAAAATATGTCCGTTTCACTAGCAATCAGGTTGAGCGTGCGAAGCGCACGCGTCAGCGGCGCCTCCCGTAGAAGGTTGGTCCGACTGCGCGGCTCCACCAGTAGTTGCGGGCGTCGTCTTCGCCACACGTACCTGTCGGGAACACACAGGCTCACCTGCCCTAAAATAGCCGGATTATGCAACTTCCCTCTCAATATTTTAAATATATGTGAAGATAACCGACGTATTTTTTTTTACCGAGGTCTAAATTGACACCGGTTAAATTTTAACTTTAACTTTACTGTAATGTACGAACAACCGGACGTTAGACTAACTGTTACCCGTTCAGAGGGTAATTCCATATTATGGAGGGTAGAAGTAAGGAGGACCATCTCAGTGTTGAAAGTTGAAAGGGAGCAAATTAAGGTGGCGCTACAGTAGCAAGTGGAAGGATTTTAAATAGAGCGCCACGAATTATTAGAGTAGGATACTAAATTAAAAAAGGAAAGAGACATTTCCGCTTTGTTACAGCGCAATTTTTTAAATTTTGTTATAATATATAGACAAACATGAGTATGGAATAAAAAAAATATACAGTGTTTTCAAGTACCCCACTTGCTACACCAGCGCTATTTCGGTGAGAGTTCGAACAATAATTTGCTGTTTACAAGTGGACACTTTTTCGACTAATCCCCCATACAAGACGGTCCTCCTTACTTCTACCCTCCATATTCCGTATTTAGATTATAACGTCCGCAAACGTATTTAACTGTCTGTGGGTACCTATTTGACAGGTTAGTCAATGACGTTACTTTTTATGAATTGTCAAAACGCGGAATTCGTAGTTACGTGATTGTTTGATAAAATGGAATACTTATTAACAATAAATTAATTATTGGAATAATTATTTTCGCGGGCTACCCTGGAACATCAACCTTAATAATTTTCGCTGTAGTGAGGGAAAAGTTGCCTGTTTCGGTCGGCAGCGAAGATTTTCTGCGTCTCGTATCTTTGAAACCTTCGCTACGCTCAGTATTCTAGAATCCTTCGCTTGCTCAGGTTTCAATACAAGTACTCGCGCCAAAAAACATCTTTCAGCCTTGCATAAAAAATAACTATTAATTTCAGAAGTCGGTGGCAAAAAACTAAAATACAAAACCAAAGACACCGACTTGCGAAACTAAAATTATTAGACAACATTAGTTGTTATAGGTCACGTCCACATTTTAAACATTGAAACATGGTAACATCATTATAGCAAGACTACTCATAATTTACTCACAACGTCGACACGAGAGTAAGGGCCTATGCACACCACGTTTTTTAAACGCGCCGTCGACGCGCGTTTTAGGAACGCGCGTCGCCGGCGCGTTTTTATCCTGCAGAGCAGTTTGTTGTCGTTTGCATCGATACAAACGCGCGGCACCGGCGCGTCTGTATCGATTCAAACGCGCGACACCGATACGAGCGCTAGCGCGCGCGCCTTCCCTACGGACGGGGTTTCCCCCGCAACGAGGGAAAGGGAAGTGTGAATCTACGTTAGTAGCAATCGAGCGATTTGATGCACCGCACGTCTTTTGAACAAAAAAATGGAGCCTTTCGACACAGAAAACTTCATAACTTCGTTTGCATCGCGTCTGCATCGCTACACACGCGCGTTTGCATCTCGTCTGTATCGCTACACACGCGCGTCTGTATCGCTACACACGCGCGTCTGTATCGCTACACAAGCGCGTCAGGTGTGCAAAGGTCTACAGGCTGCGTCTGACTTGCGTGCGTATCGCGTCTGTATCGCTACAAACGCGCGTCGACGGCGCGTTTAAAAAACGTGGTGTGCATAGGCCCTAAGAGGACGTTTTGCTAGCTGCTGCAGCAATTATTGTTATGTATTTTTATTCTGTAAATGGAAGCAGATCTATGTTGGTGACTTTCTGAAATATTGTAATCGGTTGCACGCACTGAATTGACAACTATTTTGTTTGTTTTTTTTTAATTCACATCGCAGTTCCACCAATGGTTTGACTAGTGACTACTTACTGCTGAACCGAACTCAAATATTTAGGTGGAAGCGGTGGACCTAAAAACCGCGCGCTCGTATGTTCGTAACTCGTTGTTTGTACGAGGCTGTGTGGGGAGCGATGCCCGTATGCGGACCCGAATCAGCCAATCAGAGCGCCGCGCGGCCTTGCGGCGCTAACCGCATTGAATAGTAACCCCCCGGAGACCCCTCAACTTCCTGCTCCCTCAGAAACCGTGTACTATTCAGTGGTTGAACACGTACGCCAAATTTATAAAATGAGTGTCCATTTCACTGAACCAGAAATGGTACAACTTGTAGAAATCTACAAGGAATACGATTGTCTGTGGGATATGAAGCATGAACAGTATAGAGACAAAGAAACAAGGCTAACCGCATACAAGCAAATCGCGGAATTATTAAACATTCCTAACCTAAGTGCTAAAGATATCCCGAACAAAATAAAAAATTTAAGGTCGTCATACTACCAGGAGATCAAAAAGATTAAAAGAAGTGTTCGTTTAGGTGGGAAGGTTTATAAACCGAAAGTGTTATGGTTTTCAACTGTAGATAGCTTTTTAAGACCATTCAGGCATGAACGGAAATTTATTTCACAGGTAAGAAAGAACATCTTGTTACAACCATAGTTTTGGAGTTCCGTAGCCAAATGGCAAAAACGGAACCCTTAAAATATCGTCATGTCGATGTCGGTTCGACAACGTTGACCCGTAAATTGTCTGTGTTCCGTGTAATTGTATTGTAGGTATTGATTATCATCGTAAGTAGGTCTGTATGGTTATCAAGCATGTTTCCTTTTTGCAGAGGCCAATGGAAAAAGTTGATACCAATTCATTATCTTTAAAAGAAGACAGTAACAGAATCCAGAAAGATATTAAACAAATTGACTCAATAGCTGAAAGGGTAACTCAGTCAAATATGAAAATGGAAGATGAGTTTGATAGTTTTGCCAAATATATCGCCTCCTCTCTGCGTTCGATGCCACAAGAATTTTCAATAATTGCAAAAACAGAACTACAAAAGACTATATCAGACATTCAATTAAAAATAGTAAGGCAAATGAATTCTGGCAACGATTACCTTAACCGATCACAGACTCGGTGTGGGAGTGCATCAACTTCGAGTGACGACGAAACTCAACGTATAGAATGTTTGTCTCCAACGTCTGATACTTGCATTACGACTGTTAAAATAGAATACGATATCGATGAATAGGAACATCGTGTTTTTTTTTTTGTTATAGATAACGTATTTTTTGTCAAAAGCAGCTGTCAGTTTTGTTCCTTTTTGTGAAAATTCTTATCACCATAATATTTTTTTTCTAATAAATAATGAAGCCTCAATTTGTTTTTGTTTTGTTTTTTAAATTGAGTTTTTAATATTTAATAGTTAATAGGTACCTACTGCTTTGGAGTGGGCAACTAGCTTCATCTCTCTGACTGACCGACACCTTGACAATTCAAAAGTGCCTGTAATTGGTTTATTTGAAATAAATACTTGAGTTTAAGTTTGAGTTTAATTAATATCAAATTCTAGGTTTACGGTTCGTTGGAGCTGTAAAAACCTCAAGTCTTCATTATCTGCCTAGCCTTTTCCCAACTATGTTGAGGTCGGCTTCCAGTCTAACCGGATGCAGCTGAATACCGGTATTTTACATGAAGTGACTATATGACATGAATGGCCATATTTTTTGGTGCCATAAATAACCTCACAAGTCTTATAAGGCATCGAAAAAGTATGGCCATTCATGTAGTATAGTATTTCACCTCGCAAGAAAATTAAAGCCCACAGGGTAGGTCGTTCTTCCCGTTGATTTAGAATCGTGAAAGAAAATGAAAATATCCGAAAATCAGTCATTCAAACACAACGCGATTACATACTTACATTTGCAGTCATTAGATTCTCGATATAGGAGAGAATATTTCTCAACTACAGAGATATATTATCTCCAAAATTGTTGGGCCATAATGATAAATGACTTAACATTTTATTGTTTATATGTCATTCAAGTTGTTTCACTTTCCAATCTATCAAAAGTTTATTTTCAATGTGGAGTCAGAGCGATTCTGCATTACATCCGACCCGGTCTGAACTTGTCCGTCCACATTATTCCTAATTCGGATTGAACTCGGATCTTGCATTCGGATTCGGTTCGGGAATATTGCGTAACCGCTCTTAACTTTCAATCTGGAATTAGGAATAGGGAATATGCATGTTTTTATTCGATTATTTACATCATTAAATAATTGTAAAAAAAAATCAACAGCAAAAAAGTAGGTACTTATATATATTAAAATTAGCCAACGTTTCACTAGAGTGAAGTCTGAATTAGGCCCCTCAGATCCAAGCCTGGCGGGTAAGCGGGATTGTCCGAAAGGGTTACCGCTACCCCGGAACATAAAGGGCTACGGAAGGAACATGGATGGATTTTATTTCCCAGCCTTAAAAAAAAGAAAAAAAAAAGAAAAGGCTGCTGGGTACAATATTGACACGGAACCCCAGAAGAACGTGACTCCTACTCGCATTTGTCCGATTTTTTTTTTTAATGTTGTCCTTTGTCATTTATTTAGCATGTCTGTCAAGTGTCAAGTGACAATTCTCTCTAAATGACAGGCAGCTCCAATCAAGAAGACTTGGATCGTTTCTGTCTGTCTCACATACCTAATTAATGAAAACAACACTGACATTGGTCTTGTTCTTGCTCTATAAAACTCAAACAAACATAAAAATATAAGTAAAATGTACAATTTATGTTGAATCGAAATTAGTTAGGTAGGTACTGCATGAACACTGAATTGCGATTTAATAAACTTCAACTCTCGATTTGTGAAATCTATTATGATAATTAAGGTTTGTATATTATTTATCTTTGTTTGTATTTTGTTTCTAATAAGACATGTAATTTAAAATGTAGGTAGGTATTTAGAGTAAAATTCCCTTATTTCTCTATGATTAATCATTTCTAACTTGAGGTGTCAGATAAGAGTAAAAATAGAATAGAATATGGTTTTTGTAGGTGGTTCCTAAATAAAGTTGGTCTAATTCAAAAAGCATCTCTGCCACATACTTGTAGGGTGTACCATTATACGACTGACATGAACAGGAGACAGATAACTAAACTAACTATGCACAAGAACTATTCTTTGAAATACAGGGAAAGCTCGAAACAAAAGTATATAAGATAAGAATAGGCACATGCTGGTTTAATAAAAAAGAAAGCACCTAACCAAAAGTCTCGGAAGTCCACCATTATATGTATTTCTGTAATAGTCATTTGACAGTGAGATACTGTACTGAATAAAAATGCTGTGTACAATATAAATCTCATGCTGCACATTTGTTTATCAAAAGTTGGGTGGTGACAGGCGCTGTGGCAGTGGGTTGCATCCCCCCTCGGCTTCAATATGCTTCTACAGATGCTTAAAGAGAACTCAACAACTATGGGAAAATATACACAGGTATGTATTTAAGTATGGTTGATCTTGCTTGCTCCTTATAAATCAAAGCAATCGGAAGATGTTTGTTCCGCTGTTTTCCATAAAAATTCTTTCATATAATCCTTGTCCTGACAATTACGAACATTAAAAAAAAACAGTCTAGTCATTCTTAAGTGATGATCGGTCAGACATGTGGCAATTGGTTTTTATTTACATTCATAAATATTAATGAATTATAATCATTAATTATTTATTTCAGATAGCAAAGACGTTGGAAAAGACAGAAGGATGTAACCTAGAAAACAGAATTTTTGTTTCTTCGTCAAACAATAAATCAAAATTGAGACAATCAACTGATGTTGAAAAAGCAGACTTCAGTAAAAAGGACAATGCATTTTCTGTCTATGTAGGTACTATCTAGTTACCATTATTATCTATGTACCCAAACACAACTGGCCGAAAATAAAAAACCAGAAAATGTATTTTTAAACTGGCACCACCAACACTGGGTCTCAAACATTCTAGGTGCAATGTGGGTGCGAACGCCCCCTGGTGGGCGCTGCAGGCCTCAAGAGGGGCAGTAAGAGACCCAAAAAAAAGGCATTGTGTAGAGGTGGAGACGATTTGTAATTTCATCTAGTGGTTTTTAAGTAAGTGAGAAAAATGGGGGTGCTAAAATATAAAATATTCTCAAAGTGGGCAGTAGACAAAATAAGTTTGGGTATCCCTGGTCTAACCGTTCAAGGATTACAGACGTTATGTTGTATCATAGAACCTGTCCTTGAGAATACTGTGCTGGGTCTAGTTTAAAGATGAATGTTCATTACATTTTGGTATAATAATGTATATTGTACCTATCTAAAGATGACAGACCAACAGCCGATAGGTCATAAAGACCCCAACCCCTGATACCTACCCCTTACATTCCTGAATAAACTTGGAGTGAGTTCATACAAGCAGATATTTAATTTGTTTTCTATTTACATATCTTCATTAATATTCTTTTCCGGCTAATGACTGAATGCGGAAACCATAATGTCCTAACAACAACAATTTCTTTCTTATTACTTTGTGATCATTAAGACAAGAATTTTTAATTATTTTCAGATGAACAAATATGGAGATTTGAGATATCATGAGTTTTCTAATAAAACTGAGCTAATTTATGCTAATTTCTTTACATTTGAGGTAAGTGCTAAGAAATATGATAGTTATCATTAATATATTTAGTAAGTAAGTACTTACTACTTTTCTGTTTTTTTAACTTAATCATTAATAAATTTAATACTTAGGTACTATTTTTCTGTTTTCTTAAAAATTGGGCACCTATTTTGATGTCACGCCATCAGTACCTATAAATAAAAATGAGGATTACTTTTTCAGAGAAGGTGGCAGTTAAATAAACATTCTGGTTTAACCATGAAGCTATACAACTCATTCAATTATGCGGACGACGTCAGATATGAGGGTAGAGTAAGTTCATTTATTATCAAAACACATGCAGTAACTGGCCTATTTCTCATCGGTGACAACCTGAATCAAATCCGTTCAGCACTTTTTGAAATAAGTGAATTAGGTGCTTTTAATCAAACAAACAGATTGATTTAATACGTCTTGTTCTCAGCATTGATGTTTTTTTTTTATTACTAAGGCTCCGCTGCCTGTTTGTCGGCTGTTTGTCACGGACCTGTATCTTTTGAACTTTATTAGGTAGACTTTTTTCAGTGTGTCCTACTTTGGCCGCTAAAACAACAAATAATTATATTTAGCCTTTTTAACGCCATTGTCACATATACGTGACAAGCAAGCGCATGCCCTGTAGGCCAACGACACAAATATGTGACAATGGCAACAACACTTGAACACGAAATAAACAATTAAATCATTACTTTATTGAGGGTTTATAAAGATATCTTAAAAATTTAAGCTTTCGTACGTATTTAATAACATGAAAAAATAACGTGGATATTGGGAAATTCATGATAACAAGAAGAAATAAATTTGTAGCTTGGCGTGGAGGGCACGCGCGTGCGTTAATGCTCTGGCGTTCGAAAGGTTCAGGCATTATGTTGATAATGCCAGCCTATTAGGTACTGCCCCACTGCAGTTCAATGGCCTCTCCTCATACAGAGGAGGCACGAGCATTGATCAACATGCTTGTTCAAGACGGGTTGGCTTATACAGACTTATATTAACCATTAGTCTAGGTTTCCCCACGATGCATATACAGAGTTGATACGACAGAGGGACTTTCCTTTAAACAGCTTATACTAGGGACCATTTTCAAGCTCTGTACCAAAAATCAATTAAATAGGAGCAGTAGTTTATTCGCAAATGTTTTTTTAAGTTTTTGCCCCGTTTGAACACGATGTATCCCTAACAGCGCTCCGGCGTGCACGCGTCGGTGCCGCTGCGTTACAAGGTCAGTTTTTATTTACAAAGGGTGGTTGCGTTTTACTCTGATTTGTAAGCTATTTAGTTTGTTTGAAAAAATAAATACCTCATTTTTGGTGCTTTTTATTTTTATACCGTACCGAGTTAATACTAAACACGTAGTGTAATTTAATGCCCCTCTGTCATATCAACTCTGTATGTTAATCAATCGAGTGATAACGACTAGACTCAGAAGACTGCTTCGAGATAAAAAGGATTAAGTCTGATGAATCTTCAATTACTTCCAGTTGATGGAACTACCCCTCCTTAAAGAAGATTTCAAGCTAGTGTTAGTTCTCCCGGACGAGAGTGATGTGGTAAACTCTCTGTTCGCGACGCTGACC
Source organism: Hyppa rectilinea (assembly GCA_951799385.1). Classification (NCBI taxonomy): domain Eukaryota; kingdom Metazoa; phylum Arthropoda; class Insecta; order Lepidoptera; family Noctuidae; genus Hyppa; species Hyppa rectilinea. The sequence continues at coordinate 14,810,565 of OX637318.1, read as the reverse complement.
AATCAGGGCCTTGCTGCAGCTATCAACAGCATTCAACCACTGTTTACTGCAGACACGGCGTTGTCGACCCCTATGAGTGTCAATATCAAATCAAGAGTTGAAATTGAGGATGTAAGTTTTATACTTGTATTAATTTTACATCATCCGAGAACTGCATCATCACCCAGTCACCCGCATCTGCCTAATTTATATTATGTAGTGCAAAATAGATTAAATATAAAATCTAAAACGCAACACATCAGTTTTCACTGCCAAGCAAATATCGACTTTGACACCGTTGGAATTAAGTCTAAAATACTTATTGTGCGAATCAGTTTTGATCCTTTTGCGTTAGTTAATTGGTTTTCAAGTGTATTGTTAACTAGCACAATGTTGAAATTTGTTTGCAGTGAAAACTAGTGCAAGGCTGCCCAAAATGTTATTTTGTGATATCTGACGGACTATCTTTTGGACATAAATCTTGTCTACAGTTGTGGAACTCATCTAGCTATTGTAATAAAACAGCTGCTCCCGCGCGGTTTAACCCGATGCTCGGCTCCTATTGGTCGTAGCGTGATGTTACATAGCCTATAGCCGTCCTCGATAAATGGACTATACAACACAAAAATAATTTTTCAATTCGGACCAGTAGTTCCAGAGATTAGCGTGTTCAAACAAACATACTCTTCAGCTTTATAATATAAGTAAGTAGTATAGATTTTCCAAAAATTCATGAATATTTTTGGAGATTCCTGTGGTTGTGTAGAAACTGTTTCAAGGAAGTAAGGAAGTTTGATTTTGGATTTCATAATTTTAAGCGGGATATAGGCTACTTGAAAATGTGTTAACAAAGGGCAAAATATTGTTTGAAATCCGAAACCTTTTCTAAAAAGACAATGCCGACCAGCTGACCGCTGTGTCGCTGTGTTGGCGGGAAAATTTAAATACGGTAACGGCCCACTTTCTGGCCCACGGGCTAGCAATCTTGAAAGCAGTATGTTTCGCCAGGCTAATTGCGACTCTAAATAAGTATAAATATAATAAAAAATCACTTTTCAGAACATGTCTAATGGATTAGCTATTCAGTATGGCACAGTAGCCGTGTCCGACGAAGGCACTCGAGTGAAGGTACTGACTTGTAAGTATATTTTGTTTCTGTTTTCAAAAAAAATCCTTAAGACTGCTTAGCTATTCAAAATTATCTGTATTATATAATATTTTATCATTGCATTAATTTTTTCAGGTTTATATTTACCTGTGGACTCAGTGATTAACAAAGTCGAGCACGAAACCATAAAATCTGACACGCCATCGCCATTGTCGCCATTTTACTTCGCAGTTGTATACCAAGATACGCCGATTTTTTATGGCGATTTTAAAACGCGATTACGCGCTCAAAATATGTAAGGGAAATTATGTAAAATGTCAGTGAGAATGTGCTAAACTGCTAAGGAGTTCCATTAGGAATATGTCGAGAAGAGAAACTTAAACTCCATCTCTTGCCCACCGTGAAGTAACATTTTATTTAATTTTTTTAATTAAGTAGATTGTATTTCTACGAATTAATTTTTGGTGACTATAAGTTACCTATATCAGCACCCGAATTCTAAGGCGTTCAGTCCGATACGATGGAGGTTTTGGTTGGCCTCCTGGAGGGCATAATCATCATCGTTTTTAATTAATTAAAGTGATAAGATACACATAATTAAACAATTAGTATATCGAGTAAGTACCTTATAATAACTTAAAATGAGAACTTTATTTTTGATAGTTTTTTGGTGGTTCCTTTATCTCTGTCGTTTTAGTAGGTCCCTGTTTTAGTGGCGGTGCAGTTATTTCTTCTATTTCTGTTGCGGCAGTTATTTCTTCTGTTTCTGGTGGCGGACCTGTTTCCTCTGTTTCTGGTTGTGCGGTTTCCTTCCTTTTTGTTAATGGGGTTCGCGTCTTCTTTTTTGGTGTAAAGTTTGTGCCGGCTTCCATCGAGTCTTGGTATAGCTCATCGTAACATAGCACCAGAGGCGGCAGGACGACCAGCCTCGCTATGCGCTCCTTTGTTTCAGACTGCAAACAAAAGTCACAATTTAAGTGCAACTATTCCCACCGCGGGAGACGCCCCGGGCGTCGGGAGCCACGTGACGACTCCCGGCCACCGTAGGCGCGGGCCTGCGGGCGGTGAGTAATGGGTAGCTCACCGTCCGATCTGGACCAGGCCCGTGCCGGACGGCGCGTACCTACATGTTCCACGCGCGCCTCAAAGTGATGTCAGCGTATGAAGAGGCCTGTTAGGGCCAAGCCTGCCGAGTAAGTGGGATTGTCCGAAAGGGTTACCGCTGTCCCGAAACACAAAGGAAAGCCAAGGAGGAATATGGATGGGGTGTAGTCGGTAAAAGTCTCACACTCTTTTCCGCTCCACTCGCAGTGGGAGGTGCCATTTGATGATTTCCCACCCTCAAAAAAAGGGTGACTATAAAACAATAAGTATTAATATTTGTTTCTTTATATACACATATTTGATGCAACGCGCCTACAATAAAAGATTAATATTTTGAAAGCTCGAATGCAGCCAGATATTTTCTAACTAATCAGCATGGTACATAATAAGGTTGCATCTAGGCTTTACAGCACACACATCGCAGCCTGTGCGCCATCTTGTTAACATGCTTATATTTTACACAAGACATCACAGAGAGAATAATATAATAATCTACGTAGGAACTCACCACCGTGAAACAAATAGTTACTGCGATCAAAACCAGCATTAAGGACATTCTTACATAATCACTAATATTTCTCTATAGTTCACACTTTATAGCCAGTCGTAAACTTTGAATTTTATTTTCAAAATGCGATACGTTACAGCGCGCATTTTATTTAAACTCCGTAGATATCAGTGGTTCGTTTTCATTTGTGTGTAAATCAGTGAGCTACAGAAACGTCAAAATACTAATAGGAAAGTTATTTGGGTTCGAAAAACGCGTAATTCCGTTTTTCTTTGGATAGGTAGTTCAGCCAGGGTTAATACGCACCCATTGCTAGGTGCAACCCCTACCTATCCCTTTAATTTACCACTATCAGATTTTTCCATACTGACAACATTATCTCATCAGAGCAACCTCTATGTATACCTACCGAATATAAGAAAAAGCTGCAGTTTATTGAGACATCTATAGGCTAGCCTGTTTAAGCAGTAGACAACCTCTTCTCTCATATTTTGCTGATGTCGGAGCAAAAAAAAGTGACGTTTGTTTTAAAACAAACATTATTTGGGAATTCCCTGTGGTTCGCGAAAATAACTAGGTGGGGCTTGGCCACTCATACACACGTTTCGTAGTTCAGTGTTTTGTTAGGTTAACGGTCGACTGCAAATCAGCGATACCTACACAAACCAACTTCAGTGTCACTTTAAAATAGGAACCATCTAAACTTCGTCAGGTCCAAACTGTTCCTCCTCCGCAGCTTTAACGGCTGGCAGCTCCTCTTCAGCATCGAGGACAAAGGCTGGTAGACGAGACGACCCAGCCTCTCTCAATAGCTCAAACAGTGATGCTATCGCACTGGCAAGCTGGAGACAAAGATTGATCAGATCTTAGTGTAAAAAGCATTATTTCGGGAGAAGGCTACACTGGACCTATTAACCCTCAACTTGGGGAGGCCTTCCAGCAGTTGTTTGTCATAGGCGGACTTGATGAAAGTGAGGGCAAGATTCTGATTGTATTTTTTTTGTTACTGCAGGGAAAAATAGGGGTGGAACATTGACGCGGGTGGAGCCGCGGGCAGCAGCTAGCAGTCGATATAAGAGCTTTAAATCGCCAACCCGTCTTGAGCAAGCGTGATGAGGAATGCTCGTGCATTATCGTTACGAGACGAGTACCTACTGTCCCCTACTGTGGGACAATCATAGATGGTGCAATTCAATAAAATGAAATGACCTGTGCATCTGCCGTTTCCTCCTTCGCCAACAGCTTGACAGTGACAACGCACAGTCGCACAGTGGTCTAGAAATCGAGCTCCATACTCATAGAAACTTAAAGTAACGAATTTAAAAAAAAAATTGTAATGGTATGCTCCCTTTACATAATATTAACGTATGGATGGTACAAGTAACACTACGCGTGAGAAAAAGAAGATTTGTGTTTTTTTTGTATGGGAGAAAACAATAAAAGTAAGGTGGATCGGGGCAACATCGAACGAGATTTTGATGAGATGAGGTATATTTTTTTTAAGCGTCTATATGGATCCGAAACACATATTGTAGCAGCAAATTATAAAACTTTCAATAAAACCAACAGATTGTACTTTACTTTACACCAGGCTGAGAATCATTATTCTTATATATTAATATAAATATTAATAAAAATATACACACAAACGAAAATAATGAAAACGGGTAAAGATCGTAATGTAGGGGGGAAGACCGACAATTGGTGGTATTTTTTTAAATTTTCGTTTTAGATCCCTGATTCTCTGACAAATTGTGTAAAGCATGTAAAAGTATACGTGTTTCTTCATCAAAGTATTTTAAAGTAAAAAAAAGTATGAAATATTGCAAAATAATGAATTTTATATTCCGGTCTTTCCCCACTCCTACCAAATTCAGACAGAGGTTCTCAACTGTTTTAATATCATAATAGTTGTGTAAGTACATTACTATCCATTGTCCCTTGTTGATGATCTACGTTTAAATGTTGACGTAGTAGTTATCATAACTAGGAAATGTATGGAAACAAAATTTGGCAATACAAATTATATTTTTAATAATCAAAAAATAATTGCACAATTCACTTACAGAAAGATGCAACATTACAAAAATATTATAAACGGCTCATGTTAATAACGTAACAATCAAAAGGAACAAGCAAACGTTTTTGTTTGGTATTAAAAATAAAAACAATGTTAAAGAGAACTAAAAATGTTATACTTAAATCAGTCTTATTCTGAACACATCATGAAACCTGTCATTCAGGCACTACTACTTATATCAACAATTATAACGAGATTTTTCATAGCTTATTACTCATTTAGCATCTTATAATAATAGCTACGAGTAGGATAACAATCAATGGAACATAGCAAATTAAAAATAAAACATTAGAAAGACACAATGGTGTTTATTCTAGTTAGCACCAACTAAAAATCATAGAGAATTGCTATCTAAACCTAAAGCTGTTACATTTATTCAATTTTCGTGCTACAAGTAGACACAACATGTCGACTAAAATACACCGAAATTCGTACAAATCAAAATATAATATAGTTTGACAATTTCAAGGCAACCTTTTCTAACACCATGGGCTAGTAATCCTCCAAATTAATTTTAGTTAGTTCTAATTAAAGTGGTAACGCCAGGGTAGCCCGCGAAATTCAAATTTTGACAGTTTTATCTTATTTGCCGGTCAGTGTCAATCTATATATTAACAAAAATATGATTCGCGGTCATAACATGTATGCATTTGTAGAATTAAAATCATCAATACAACCCCCTAAGTTCTTATAACAAATGATTTTGATCCATTTCATGAAAATATCATGATTTGGACTCTCATTGGGTTTAGAAGGTTGTATTGAAGATTCTAGTATTATAATACTAGAACCGCGAAACATATTTTGGTTAATATGTAGACTGACACTGACCGGCAAATTACAAAAAACTTAGAAAATTTGAATTTTGCGGGCTACCCTTGAGCTACCACCTTAAATTGGCACAATCATTTTTGTGCAAGCTTACAATAATAATTAAAAATAAATAATAATATATTTATTCTATAATCATTATTGTATGTTAAATTTATTGAAATTGATGTCAAATATAATTTGACCCCGCCTTAAAATCTGTGGCTCTGGCAATATTGACACTATGTCATCACTATGTTTTATGGTACAAATGTCGTCAATTATTGGGTAAGTGAACACTGTTCCTTTGTTATATTTACTATCCTTAACTTTACGTAAAAACTTGACGGTAGGTAATGTCTTGTCAATCGATAATACTCTGCCAACAAAATGTTTCAAGCTTTTTTTTGTGGCGAAACGGGCTACTATCCAGTCATTTTCTTTTAATTCATCCTGTTTAGTAAAATATGTGTCGGCGTCGCATTATAAACAACACGCGGTGGCGCCGTAGCACCGTAGCGCGCTGCATCATTCTCCCGCCTCCTTGCTACGGGGCGGAGTTAGTATGCGCTACGTCGTAGCACTGCGTATAAAAGGGGCCGCACGGCGGTAAAACGGCATTCTGACTACAGGCGTCGCCCGGTGCACAGGTTGTATTGCTCTTAATTATTGTTACTCTGCCTCTCTGTACATTCTTGCTATTTTGTGTGAACTAAGCTGTTACTGTATTACTGAGGTGTCGTGGCTATTATTATAAGGTGTTGAATTAATTATTCCCTGAAAACTGATTAAGTGAGTAGCTGTAAAATTCATTGATCAAATAATTCTATTTCTTACTGTTAACCTAACGTCTTCTATTTTACAATATGTCTGATCCTGTGCCTTCATCAGAAGTGGGATCAGACCCACTCCCACCTATATCTGGGACTGCCGGCAATTTATTGCAGGAACAAATGTCGTTTTTTTTTCGGCTAGTATGGAATCTATTAAAAAAAAAATATCAGATAATATGACACCTCGCCACATGACACCCAGTATGCAATTTCCTTTCATATCCGAGTGTAGCCTTATGAAAGAAAGTAACTGTGATCTTATTACTGGTGAAAAATTTCATTAACAAGTTTAAAGGGAGTTGGTTCTAATAACGTTAATTGCTCCCTCCAAATAAAAAGTCCAACCTTGGTACAAAACTGTCTTCTCGATGTTACATATCATTGCATATTGCCTGATGAATGTCTCAATGAAAACATATTATTAGGTCGCGATATTTTGAGGCAAGGAATATCCGTTGTGGTTAGTAACGATGCCTTAACTTTTTCCAAAAAAAAACAAAATGTCATGTCCTAGCTCTAAATTAGAAATGCCTGTTGACATTAATTCGATTGACACAGATCTTTGATATCATCTATAAGGAGGGGAAAAATATGGCACATGCAGATTTCCTTTCACGTAATCATGCTGACCCATCTTTTACTCATAAGCCAGCTAAAATTGTAAATTTATCTGAACTGGAGAGAAGTTGGTTATCTGAGGAACAACAACGTGATTCTGAAATATCAGACATTATTTCTAAATTCCGTTCAAATGACTTGCCATCTGAAATGTCACACACATGCGATATTAAACAGGGCGTACTTTATAGTAAAATCGAACGTAATAAAACCACTAAATGGTTACCAATATTGCCACACTCTTTAACCTAGTCAATGATTAATCACGTACACAGCGAAATTAAACACCTTGGTTATGAAAAAAACAGTAGATAAATTATACGATCTATTTGTAGATTCATTCGTCGTTTGTTAAACTTCCAAAGGTCCGTCTACATCCAATCCCTAAATTGGCCGTTCCATGGCATACAATTCATTTAGATTTAACTGGCAAACTCAGCGGAAAAAGCGAGCGTAAGGAGTATTGTTCCGTGATTATTGACGGTTTTACAAAATTGGTCTTGTTAGAACATACCTTAACCCTAAATGCATCAGATGCTATTAAATCACTTAAAAATGCAGTGAACTTGTTTGGCGCTCCTAAAAGAATAGTTGCAGATCGTGGTAGGTCATACGACAATACTGAATTTAAGAATTTTTGCAAAGATAATCGTATTGATTTACATTTAATAGCCACTGGTTCCAGTAGGGCCAATGGCCAGGTCAAGCGTGTCATGAGGACCTTGAAAAGTATGCTGACACAGATACCGATAGCTTATGGCAACATCATGTAGGCGATATCCAATTGGCTCTCAATAGTACTCGTTGTAGAGTAACAGGGTTCACGCCCTTGGAATTAATGTTTGGTATTAAGAGTAGTTCATTAGGGATATCAAAAGTATCTACCCATCATCCTGATGAAGACAGGTTAAACCTCGAAACCATTCGATCCGATGATTCTGCTAGTATAAAAAGGCTGGCCCAATATGACATAAGTCGATTTAACAGGGGTAAAGCTATAGTAAAACCTTTTTCAGTAGGTGACTTTGTCTTTGTTAAATTCGAGGAAAGACACCAAACGAAATTAGACCGTAAATACAAAGGCCCCTTTAAAATAACCGCTATTTTGGAAAATGATAGGTACGAATTAAAACACATTAATGGAAACAATAGTCTACAAATACTCTCACGAAAACTTGCGAGAAGTACCACGTGGTCAGTCATTCTTTTCGGAAAATTATGATGAGGATGACGTGTCGGCGAATAATAACACAGAGGTTCATGAGACTAGGCACCAGATTAGCAATGATGATATTCAGTCTGATAATAGTGATACTTTCTCTGTCAATAGTGATACCATGTCTGCTAAAAGTCACACTATATCTACCAGTTCAAAAAAAAAAAAAAAAAAAAGATCCGGTCCAGTCTAACTGAAGGGATACAAAAAAAAAAGATCCGGTCCAGTTTAACTGAAGGGATACAAAAAAAAAAGGATCCGGTCCAGTTTAACTGAAGGGATACAAAAAAAAAGGATCCGGTCCAGTTTAACTGAAGGGATACAAAAGAAAAAAAGAAGGATCCGGTCCAGTTTAACTGAAGGGATACAAAAAAAAAAAAGGATCCGGTCCAGTTTAACTGAAGGGATACACCTGAAGGGCAGTTGCCGGACCAGGGAGTAAATCCGGTCCAGTTTAACTGAAGGGATATACCTGAAGGGCAGTAGCCGGACCAGGGACATTAAAAAAAAAAAAAAAAAACGAAAAGAAAAAAAAAAAATAAAAGAAAAAAAATAGAAAAAAAAAGGAGCTCATCTTGTAGGGTCAAAAGTTGACCGGACCAAGAAACAAGCCTTGAAGGTTCATGTATGACCGGACGAAGCAGTAATAATTTTGAAGGGTCGATAGACCGGACCAGATTATTACTCTGAAGGGATTACTTTGAAGGGTCTAAGTAGACCGGGCAAAAAAAAAAAAAATATAGCAGGATGACCAAACGGTGCCTAATCAGTTTTCTGTTCTAGATATGACATTTTAAGCTAAGCGTACGAGGACGTCCGCACGTCAGCATGGCCGTGTCGGCGTCGCATTATAAACAACACGCGGTGGCGCCGTAGCACCGTAGCGCGCTGCATCATTCTCCCGCCTCCTTGCTACGGGGCGGAGTTAGTATGCGCTACGTCGTAGCACTGCGTATAAAAGGGGCCGCACGGCGGTAAAACGGCATTCTGACTACAGGCGTCGCCCGGTGCACAGGTTGTATTGCTCTTAATTATTGTTACTCTGCCTCTCTGTACATTCTTGCTATTTTGTGTGAACTAAGCTGTTACTGTATTACTGAGGTGTCGTGGCTATTATTATAAGGTGTTGAATTAATTATTCCCTGAAAACTGATTAAGTGAGTAGCTGTAAAATTCATTGATCAAATAATTCTATTTCTTACTGTTAACCTAACGTCTTCTATTTTACAATATGTCTGATCCTGTGCCTTCATATGCAATATCATGTAGTCCCATCGACTCATTGGGCTCATCATTTTCTTTGTCTCTTTCTTGGTTTAAAAGTTCAGCTATATATTCTTCATAATCTATTTCGTCTGAATCAGCTAATTCAAATAAAGAAGATAAACTCGAATCACTGTCACTGTGACAGAGTTTCCCTTTTTGTCTATTCTTTTCTTTATTGTCAGCTTCAATTTTTCTTTTCTTAATTTTCTTTGATTTATTATCAGTTTGTTCCTTCTTATTTTTTTTATTATTTATTTTAGGGTTAGCAACGGTTTCATCTTGTTTTTCGTTTTGTACTTTCATTTTTTTCTTTTCTTTGGTATTTTTTAGTTTTGTCGTTTGTTGTGTATTATAGTTTTCTAAACATTTCTGTGTAATAATTTCAGCACCAAGACCTACACGCTTTCTCTTGGTGTTATTGTTTTCGGGTCTAGTCTGTCGTATTCTTTCTAAAAGTAAATTTTCAAACGTGTGTTCATAATCAACTGGTTTTTTCAAATTATTTGGAGAGTTATTAAAAGTATCAGAATTAGTTGCTTGTGGTGTTTGTAGACATTCTGGCAGGTCACAACTATTTAAAGCAACAAAAGTAGTGTTTTCATTATCGTTTTTAGAAAGTCTAGTCAAAGAATGGACATTTGAAGTACCAGGTTTAATAATTATGTCAGAGAGTATAATTATTTTGTTGGACATATTTTTTGTTAACACTTCGGGCTCTTTAGTAACAGTTTCTTCCTCTTGATAGCTTTCCGGTATATAATCACTATGTATAAGTGAGCAGTTATTCATTGTATTAGCAGTTTGCGTGTCATTTGGTATAGACATGTGTGGTATAACAGTTTGATGTAAATACAAATTGATAGCATCAACACATAAGTTATTAAGGCTCTGGACAGTTTTAGTCGTCATAATTACATGATGAGAAGCAATACTTTCTTTTTCAGATTTGCTTTTAAGCCATCTGCTATAAGATCTGGGATCATACTTTTCGACAGGAATCGTATTGCGATTGAAAGGAATAATTCCTGCCTTCTTAAAACCACTACGTATAATATCGGGATTAATTTCGTGCCATATTTTTGCAAATAGTTTCGAAAATTCTTTTTTGGGTAATTTAACACCCACATTATGTCGTTGCCAGTCTACCAACTTAGCATCCCATCGTGTTTTAAATGATTTGAAGACGCAGACGTCAAGGGGTTGTAGTAAATGTGAAGTGTGAGGTGGCAATTTTAAAATAGTAACACCATTACGGGTAGCTAATTCTACGACAGAAATATCGACATGGCTTCCGTGGCCATCATATATCAGTAATACAGGTCTTTCGTCTCCAAGATTGGGAATGAAGACTTTTTCCATGTAATTACGAAATATGTCCGTTTCCATCCAACCTTTTTTACTAGCAGCATATGCTAATTCAAAACCGTAATCATTTTTTACGTCCGCTATCCACTGATTCCAAACATATTTACCTTTAAAAACAATGAGTGGTGTTAACTTTGCTCCATTAGCATTAACTGCAGTCAACACTGTTATATTCTCTTTTCCTGTGCCAAATGTGGTGCGTGAGGAAGCTTTTCCGATTTTTCCAACTACCTTAGTCTTTGATGGATCAAGAGACACCGATGTTTCACCTAGGTTCCATACTTGGCTAGGTCTGTTTACTAAATCAAGGTCCAGCAATACCTTTTCTAGTAAATTAAAATATTCTTCAATGATAAAAGGATCCGTCATTTGGCGTCTGACATGTTCTATAGGCTGTGGTTTTTTTACAGAAAGGCCATGGCGTTTGCGAAAATTATACAGCCAGTCCGATCCCGGCCTCCCATTCCTAAACGGTGTAGCGATTGCATTAAGTTTGATAAATTCTTCGACGAGGTTTATTATTTCGACCCTGGAGAGACCAAAACCCCATTTTTCCAGTATTATTAGAGCATTGGCTAATCTGACTTCTACTTCGTTAGGAATGGCGGTTGGTCTACCCAGGGTTTGGCTTTTTATTCTAGTTTTACCCTTAATCCTGTCATTGAGTGTCGATACTGGTATTCTGTAATGTTTTGCAGCAGCATATTGGCTTCTTTCCCCTTTTGCTATACTTTCTAAGGCAGCATTTAAATCTTCCTGAGTGTAATTGGTGGCACGAAGCGATTTTCTATAATATTTTCGTGGCATGATTAATCTGTAATCACATTGCATAAAAAACGACTTTTCTATGAACCTAATTACTTCCTAAAATATCCACAGTCCTTTTAATTACATAAACAGTAATAACCTCAATAATATTAATGTTTTATCATTTTAATTTGTTATGACAAACTTAAAACGATATAATATAACCCAAGTTGAGAACCCCTGCCTATTATATGAGCTTTTGAAACGGGGCAAGATCGAATGAATAGTATTCCGAACTTACCTCTTATCAAAACGATTGGTGAAGATCGAAAATACAAAAATATCCGAAATAGCACTATTTATGAACTATCTACGGCTTTGTTATCACTAATAACGTAATAATAAACAATTACAAGTATAAAACATATAAATATCTCACCTGAGAGGAAAGTTATAGATGATGGGTAAAGATCGAAAATCTTCATAACTTCGTCGAAAATGACCGTTGGCAAGAAATGCATTTCACACACAAACACACGGTTAGAACGCTCGAGGCAGACTGAGGTGGGGGACGGCATGAGTTGTCGTTCACCGCTAGGTTGCCATAAGTAAAATTATTTGCCTAAATCTCAGGTAAATGAGAATTTTCGTACTTTACCCTTTTACGATGTTACCCCGACGTACCTTACGATTTTTCGAAACTTAATAAAAAAAAAATAATAATAATAAATAATATATAATAATTTCTTATTTTAATTTTATACAGTCTAAGCTTTTGTTTATATTTATAATTTTTCTTTTGTCATTTTTTACAGACCAATAACTTGTTTGTGTGGTTGTTAAACTGTTAATGCAAGTTGGTTATAATAAAATAATAAACATAATGGAACTGTTAGGCTGGTGCTCACACGAGCTATAGTCCCATACACGGCGATCAAGATGACATACAATAATTCATGTAGGTACCTTTTCCTTTAGGCGTCGCTTCGTAAGTAGCAAATTTTTGAAATTTTGAATTTTCGATAGGACGTGTTTTTTCAAATCTTTGCCGTGGTTAAATGACCCTGCCGATCGATTTACTTATATTATAGTTAGATTTAGCCTGCTAATGCCCATTATGATGACAATTATTAAAAAATAAATTGATTGTTATGTAGGTAAGTATAGGTTTTTTTTTTCAAATTTCATTCTAAGAACTAACTCATTTTTTAATCACTGTGATTAAGGGTTAAGTTAATATCATTAGATACTAATGACATGAGCATTAACTAGCTCTAGCAGGGTCAAATGGGCACTATTCACAATACAAATCTATTGTCTGTCTGCTTCGATCAAATTAACTAATTAGAGAATAGCGAACGATAATGAGGGTAGTTGTATAATGACAGGACATATGAGTCTAATTTTATCAGTAGCTCTCAGTACTTGTGCGCGCTAACTTATTACCTTATATTTGTTATTGTGTCGTGATGGAAGGTTTTGGTACCAATTTCGACATTTTCATGTTTGTGCCAAACAACAGTAGTTTTTCACAGCCCAATGTTTTATTTGAAGCTTGAGAATACTGTTCAATTGTCGGAAAATGAAAAGAAGGAGTTGAAAAAATTCTATCAGAGTTATGTGAGTAACTTGAGGAAGAATTGCATCTCGTGTAATCGCACGAGACATTCAACAATTATATAAAAAAGTATGACACATGGCTGCAAGAGAACATCAAATGGCCTGAGGTCGTGAGGGAAAAAATGACTACTTCTGTAGTGTCGCTTGAGCAGCAATCATGATCCAGTTCTGACTTTGGTGTCAATGAGGGTGCATCAACATCCTACACACCGGAGACGTGTAGTTTTAGACTCAGAGACTACAGAAGAGAAGGAGAGTGGAAGAACTCCTAACGCATAGCACTGAAAGCCTTGCTCATGCAACTAGTTTGACAGCGCAAAACAAGAATGTAGAAGATATCATTAAACTGGTATCGGAGCATCCCGAAGACGCTACAAAGATAAAGAAATTGTTAAATACAAAAAAAACGTGCGTCCGCTGACAAAGGTATTTTGACCTCATTGAAGCTTTCGAAGTGGCAGTATATAACATTAAGATCTTGTGTAGAAAAAAACTTTTTTACAAAAAATAAAACCGACTTCCAAAAAAAACACTACAAAGTGAAAAATAATTTCGATTTCGGAAGACGGTGTCTTCGGTTTTGTATTTTCATTTTTTGCCACCGACTTCCGAAATCAAAATTATTTTTCACTTTGTAGTGTTTTTTTTGGAAGTCGGTTTTATTTTTTGTAAAAAAGATTTTATTTTTCACTTTTTAGTTGTGGTACCTACACAACCCACCCCCCAAAATTTTAATACCACTACCTGGTATGTAAATTACAGTGACAGGAACTTATTAGAACATCGTCCACATACATTAAGTAGGATTTTTTTTAGATTTTTGTTGATTTTTCAAAAACCGCTGATCCGATTTCGATAAAAAATTTATGGGACCATTTGGGAAGTATACCCTTTCCAACAAAAAAAGAATTTTTCAAATCGGTTGGCAAGCAAAGGAGTTGTGCGCGAACAAACATAAAAAAAAATATACAAGGTGATTGGAAGATGGGTGCAAAGCTTTAAGGCATAGAAAGTACAGACAGTTTAGAACCATTTAAACCACGGTTGTCTTAGACGAAGTCTTACGACTTTTTTTTAACCTAATTTTTAAGATTTGTTTCAAAAATTCCCAAATTTTTAACTAAACTGCTTATTTATGGCCAAATTGAATGATAAATAAATTCATTTTTATTTAATTTAATTAAAATAATGTGTCGGCAATCTAGCAAAACATGTACTGGGCCTCTGTGTCGTTAGACTTTTTTTTACAGACATTTAAACTACATAACAATTTTAAAAATTCATAAACGCCTTTTTTTAAATCTTATTTAAAAAAAAACTAAGGGTGCTGTTTTTGTTCAGACCTTTTAGAAAACATGCTTGATAATCGCTCTTTCTTTTGAGGTATCATTTACGCGGATATCTTACAAATTATTGAAATTAGGACCTTTTTTTTTTTTTTTTTTTTAAGGCTGGGAAATCATCCAATGACTGCTCCCGCTCTGGGTGGAGCGGAAGGGAGTGTCAGACTCTTACTGACTAAAACCCATCCATGTTCCTTCCGTAGCCCTTTATGTTCCGGGGTAGCGGTAACCCTTTCGGACAATCCCGCTTACCCGGCAGGCTTGGCCCTGAGGGGCCCCTTCATATGCTGACATCTTTGAGGCGCGCGTGGAACATATACGCGCCGTACGGCACGGGTCTGGTGCTGATCGGACGGTGAGTCACCCATTACTCACCGTCCGCAGGCCCGCGCCTACGGTGGCCGGGAGTCGTCACGTGGCTCCCGACGCCCGGGGCGTCTCCTGCGGCGGCTGGGACGGGAGGACCTTTCTCTCTCCCATCCCGCCACCTCCTTCGCGAGCATAACTTTTTCGCAGAAGGAGGTGACTGCCTCCCACTCCCTCTCGCCCCGGACCATGGCTTGCACCAGGGCCGGGCGCGAGAGGTCGCCGCCGCCGATCGCCTCTACGAGGACACGGCGGTGCTCTGCCCATGCGGGGCAGGTTTGCACCGTGTGCTCTACCGTGTCCTCTGGGCGATCCTCGCAGTGGTGACACCCGGGCGTTTCCTCCCGCCTGATGATGAGCAGGAACCTCCCGAAACATCCATGTCCGGTGAGGACCTGCGTCAGGCGGTAGGTGAGGACGCCGTGACGCCTCTCTAGCCACTCCTCAAAGAGGGGCCTTACCGCCACTATCGTGGCGTGCCCTGCGCTGGGTTCCGACAGTCGCTGATTCCAGGCCGCCATGAGATCGCGCCGGAGGTCCGTCCGCTCCGCCGCAATTTGCTGCGGAAACGGAGTTTCTCCCCGGCTTAGTACCTCCGCGCGCCACTCGAACAGGCGCGCGAGGACTATCGCCTCCAGATCCCACGGCGGCAGTCCGGCAAGGAGGCTTGCCGCCTCGCCCGAGATCGTGCGGTACCCCCGGATTAGCCGAATGGCTACCACCTTTTGGGGCGCGTTCAGATAGTGAGCGGCTCGTCGCCGCAATGAACGCGCCCACACCGGGGCCCCGTATAGGGCCATGGACCGCACGACTCCCGCGTAAAGCCTCCGGCAGGAGGCGTTTGGCCCCCTCAGATTGGGCAAGAGCCGCTTGAAGGCGGCCCCAGTCCGTTCCAGCTTGGGGGCCAAACGTCGGAAATGCTCCACGAAATTCCATCGGCTGTCGAGGACCAGACCCAGGTATTTCATCGTGGACTCGACGCCGATGTGAACCCCTCCTACCGTAAGTTGGGATCCCGATGGTGGCCTATTCCGAGGCCCATGAAAGGACATGGCCTCGGATTTGTGCAATGCCACCTCGAGACCCAACTGCCGGATCCTCTCAACGACTGTCGCAACCCCGCGTGTCATCGCGTCGGCCGCCGCCTGATGCGACCTCCCCTGCGCCAGGACCAGCGTGTCGTCAGCGTAGCAAACTACGCTGACGCCGTCAGGGAGGTCGGCCCGCAGCACCCAGTCGTAACCGATGTCCCACAGGAACGGCCCCAGAACCGATCCCTGCGGGACACCGCACGACATCTCTCGCCGGTTCCATTCCCCGAAATTAGGACCTACAAACCAATTTTAGGGAGAAATTTTAGATTTCAAGGGGACTTAAGGCGAGATGGTATCGTCGTCACGTAGGTATTGAGGGGGTGAAGCAGACGCGAGCGGCTGAGAGGCGCGCGGGGCCCCGCGCTCTGCCGCACGCCACTGGCTAGCTAGCGGCAACTTGTAGAACTAGTTTGTATTTGTTGTGTAGTAGATAGAGTATGTACCTATTTATTTATTTTTGAATATGGTGCAATAAATAAATGAAACGTGTCTAGTGTGCCTACGAGAAAGAATGCGGCCCCTTAGAATAAATAACTATAACAATAAATAATATTTGAACAGGACATCTCCGCCCATTATTAATTGAAAATGGAGGTTCTGTTTTCAAACTCTATGTATGTATGTAATTCGAAAATCGCGGACAGACAAACAAACTGGTTGTTTGTCTGTCCGCGATTTTCTCAAAAACGAATGAAACAATGTTGATGATTCTTTCACGGTCGTAATGTACAGAGGTCCAGATGATATCAAGTTATCAACGCAAATAAAAATATTTCATTCCTTTCTACCCTAATCTGTCAAATTTCTTTGAAGGATTTTCAACTTTATTCCAAACACATAAGGTTCATTTTCAATTGGAAAAATTTTAGTACGGAATAGTCTTGCACCAACGCAACAAAAATATTCTATTTCGTTCTACCCTAATCTGTCAAATTTCTTTGAAGGATTCTCAACTTTATTCCAAACACATAAGGTTCATTTTCAATGGGAAAAATTTTAGTTCGGAATAGTCTTGCACCAACGCAAACAAAAATATTCTATTTCGTTCTACCCTAATCTGTCAAATTTCTTTGAAGGATTTTCAACTTTATTCCAAACACATAAGGTTCATTTTCAATTGGAAAAATTTTAGTTCGGAATAGTCTTGCACCAACGCAAACAAAAATATTCTATTCCATTCTACCCTGATCTGTCAAATTTCTTTGAAGGATTTTCAACTTTATTCCAAAAACATTAGGTTCATTTTCAATTGGAAAATTTTTTCAGTTAGGAATAGTTTGTTGTATTCCGGCCTACTAATAATTCAATAACTGCACACAGATTTACAATCTATAGTAAAGTTAGTCTAGTTATAAAGTGATTTTATGTTCCATTCCCACAGACAAACCGTGAAAACGGTTTTGTGGGGCATAGTTGATAAATTAATCCTTTTTGTAAACTTTACTTTAATAATATAAATAAATAATAATAATACTAAAGATCGCAGTTTCAATTGGTACCTCCAAGTGATTAGAGTTGGAACCTAAACCGGTTTTTTGCTAAAACCGATTTAGGTTAACCGGTTAAAATGAAAAACAGGTCTAATAAATGTTATAAATATATTCAAAAATAAAAATAGGTTGAACTTGTTAGTGGGGTTCTAAAACGGGTCCACTATCGACTCCCAAATTTTTTTCAGAGCCTCTCAAAGGCATTCCACGGTTTCGTCGGGAATCTACCAACTCTGGAAGAATGTGTGAGTGGTAAAAGTCGACGAGTTTTGGCTCCATTTTATTCTTCCAAAACTCATCATCTCTTTGGATGTATAATATTTCCATTTTTGAATCTTCTCCTCCCCATATCCCAAAAATGCATCGCTGCTTATCGGTCACTCGTAGCTGTCCTTGCACCTGATAATACCAGTTACTATTTGTATTAATATTTACTTGGTTAAACTTTTTATTAAATTTCAAAATTTGAACCTTGTTTTGATGGATAGCATTTTCTATGCCGTTTTTAAAGGCAGCTACTGGACATTTGACCTCAACGATGGTATCTTCTCCAATGACTCCGTCCGGTGTGGCACCAATGTAAGGAAATTCTCTGTCCACAAAAAGTCCACAGTCCTCAATGTGTACATTTTCTTGGCTGCTCAATTGTTGCAGCGCAAATTTTTCATTTTTGAGCCCATGGGCCACCGATGCGACGGATGAAATATTAGATTTGTATAAAATATTGTTCACCAGGGCAGCAAAATTCTTTTGCCTCTTAATTATTGCACCAAAGTTTGAAGCCGTTATCATCAACCTTCTTATTTGCAACCATTCAGTGCTTTCGCGTTGCTGCGTTGTTCTTTTTTGTATGCCCTCCCGATCACTTACCAAAGTTGCCAGATTACTCATAAAATCTGCAGACGCTGCGCTGTACTCATCGGCAGACATGTCTGGTGCAGCTACTTGTTTACCGTAATTATTTTGTTTCTGAAATAGCTTACATCTATTTTTTTTTCTTTTTACAGCATTGGCTCGGTTTCTTTGTTGTTCTCTCCTTTCTTCCAGTTTTTTTAAGTTGCCTCTTGGGCTCTTACCTAATATTTTTTTATGTAGCGTGTACAGAGGTCTTTTGGTGTTATAGGAAACAACAGCAGCCGAGCATCTCGCTTGATAAGAGCGTCGAGAAGCAAAATTTATTCTTTTGCCTCCGACGAATTTCGCAATTATGCTGTTGAATCTTTCAACAGCATTGGTGTCAACGTCTTCCAGAAGACTTCTAGATTTTGCTGCCACCGAATTTAAAATAACTTTCAGCCTGAACCAAAAAGTTGAGTTTTCAAGCTCAGCTACAGTTGAAGACAATATTGCTTTATCTTTATTGCAGCAATAATCTTTGCAACGTCTGTGATCCCCGTACGCATGGTTCAAAGAATTTGTGATGTCTTCGTGAAGTTGTTTTATAGCGACATCTCTGGGATTGTTTTTATTATGTTTGATGGAAGTCGTGACGACTTTTCTCATGCTCATAACTTTTTCGTCGGTAATGTGTTTTCTCTGCACTTTTGGGTACTTTGTGTCTTTGCCTAGTGAACGGAGCTTGTTACACATATTTCGTAGAACGTGGTTTCGGCACTCTATTTTAGACACTACATAGTCTGAATATGGATTTGATGCCAATATTTTAGCATAGGTTGCAGAATCACCATCAGCCACAATGTTACCATAAATAAGTCCATACATGTTGATGGATTCCTTGAAACCTTCGCATACAATCGCCGCTTCCATTCCACTGGACGAGCCTTCATAATTTTTATAACATTTGTGATTTTTGGGTTGTTCCTGACGTTTCTCTGCCCTTGCACATATTAAACAATATTTATTTTTAACACCAATGAAAAGAACTTCTCCAAATTTTCGGCCCACAATTGCAGCAACACCAGACAGTGCTTTATAATTATTCCCATAAGAACGTTTGCACCATGCGCCATCCGCAAATACGTCAATCACGGGTATGCCATTAACCACTCGCCCTTCTTGGGTTGCTGCTTCACGTTCAATAGCAGCAGCTCTTTCCATTGTCTCCACTGCTGTAGCCTCCCATTCGTTAAACATGCTATCCTGAATTTTCGCGTAATATTTTTCACGAAAAATAGGAATGTCCATGGCACTCATAGTTTCCTCGAATTGAGAGTAACCAATACCTGAGGATACTATACCCGATACTGCTGCAGTATTAATATCTACTCTAGAGCTCTCAGAGCTTAAGTCGTCAGTACACACCTTAAAAATTTTCATACATATTCTGCATTTAAAATTAAAATATGAAACCAAACCGATACGTTTTTCATTTTCTAAAACTAAGCTGCTGAAATCACACTGAAAAAGAGGTTCATGTTTTTGTTGTTGCAGTTGATTAATGAAATAAACTATGTCAACAATTCTACGACCGGTGATTTCTTTGCTAGTCTTTGTCTCACGCTCATGTTCTACAAGATAAGGCAGGTCTTCCTGGTCGCTGAAACAATTGAAAAAAAAAACGTGTCAATGTGATGAATGCGGTACTACTACAAAATCAATACCAGTTTTGTATCCTCCATAAAATAATAACCAGTAAAAACTGGTATATCGGTGTATGACAACTTATATTTATAGTCCACGAAAAAAAATTCTTTATACATTACAATAGCCAAAGCAATATATTTTCTATAATTTCACTGGACGTTAGACTTACTCAGCTACACAATATGGCGGTGGTGTAATTCCCATCGATTGAAATTCTTCAGGTGCCACATCGGATAATTCTGCTAGTTGTGGAGAGACCGTCTCTGTTCCATCAGTATCCAATAGTTTTTCCGGGGTACTAAAATATAGGAATGAAAGATTAAAAAAAACCGGTCCATACAACCGGTTTTAAACTGATGCCGGTTTTCTTGAAGTCCCATTTGCAACATCAAATGAAAATACCGATTAGAATTAGAATTAGATTACCGAATTAGTTTTTACATACAAAAGGATATGCTACATACCACCAAACTAAACAACTTTTACTATGGAACCAACTCAGAAATCGTAAAAAAAAACTGCTGTTCGCTACATTTCGACGAGTCACGTGACCAAAAATGTATAAAACAGCTGTTTTTTTTGTAATTTCGTAGTTGGCTGCTTTAGTAAGTATACTACAACTCTTTCAGTTACACCCTGTATATAAAAATTAAAATATAAAAAATATTTTTATATAAAAACCGGTTTGCTATTCAATGACCTCTAATATACAAATTATATTTTCATAGCATTTTTCTGCTGTAGGTTCGAATGAATTTAGCTAACGTAACTCCGCAGACGTGATGGGTGAATCACATGATCAAATAAAAAATAGATTAATTTGATGAGTTTTTTTTTTGGGGTCATCAACCGCAGTTATTGTAGTCACTTTCACATTATGATAATTAGTTTAGTTGATGTTTAGTTTTAGTTGATAATTATCTCAACATGATAAAACATCCGTGATAGTACACACCAAAAAAAAAATCTCCAAATCTGCTTTAGTTTGACCCTGTGGGTACGTAAGCCAGCTTACTCAAAAAACTTGGTCGATACTGATTGAAGTTCGACTAGTGCCCCCTCAGATGTTTCTGGCAATAATGGTGGAGTGACAGTTTTACTCATTTCTTGTGAGTCAGTTGGCAACTCCGCAATTTGAGACTCAGTGCTGATACGAGTTCTGTAAAAACAAAGTAAAATGAATAATGGATCCTCGTGCCTACGAGTAACGGCCTGGCCACGAACTCGATCTAAAAGGCGCGTGGCGTGGCGAGCGGCGCGATGTCGACAAACGCCGCCTTGTCCATGTCACCGCTCGGGTTGCCGCTATGAGCGTCACACGCTTCATACATTTTGATAGGTATATTTGTTTTTACAACAACTGTACAAACTGTGGCCAGGCCCTTAGTACAGTTAGTACCTACGTAAGTATTTGGTTATAAAACTTACCTATGCAGGTTCATAAATTTTAGTTTCTTCAGCTGCAGTTGTGATTTTTTTTTTACTTTATTACGTTTATTCACCATTTTTGTGGCTAATATTCTCTTAGATAGTCGGCGACAGCGGGCGCAATAAAGATGTACACGGGTGCTCTCTAAGGCGCGCTGCGGCCGACTGACGGGGTGCGGGCGCCATGGTATCACTGGGTCGCGAGCGAATTCACTGCACGCTTTTTATAAATACAAATAAATTTGCTCTATTTATTAAAAAATAAGAACATAATCCCCTAATGTAGGATTTTCAACTTTATTCCAAACACATAAGGTTCATTTTCAATTGGAAAAATTTTAGTTCGGAATAGTCTTGCACCAACGCAAACAAAAATATTCTATTTCATTCTACCCTAATCTGTCAAATTTCTTTGAAGGATTTTCAACTTTATTCCAAACGTATAAGGTTCAGTTTCAATTGAAAATTTTTTAGTTCGGAATAGTCTGTTACCAACGCAAACAAAAATATTCTATTTCATTCTACCCTAATCTGTCAAATTTCTTTGAAGGATTTTCAACTTTATTCCAAACGAATAAGGTTCATTTTTAATTGGGAAAATTTTAGTTAGGAATAGTCTGTTGTGCTGGCGTCTGTACAGCATATCAAGTTACCAACGCAAACAAAAATATTCTATTCCATTCTTCCCTAATCTGTCAAATTTCTTTGAAGGATTTTCAACTTTATTCCAAACGAATAAGGTTCATTTTTAATTGGGAAAATTTTAGTTAGGAATCGTCTGTTGTGCTGGCGTCTGTACAGCATATCAAGTTACCAACGCAAACAAAAATATTCTATTCCATTCTTCCCTAATCTGTCAAATTTCTTTGAAGGATTTTCAACTTTATTCCAAACGAATAAGGTTCATTTTTAATTCGGAAAATTTTAGTTAGGAATAGTCTGTTGTGCTGGCGTCTGTACAGCATATCAAGTTACCAACGCAAACAAAAATATTCTATTTCATTCTACCCTAATCTGTCAAATTTCTTTGAAGGATTTTCAACTTTATTCCGAACATATAAGGTTCAGTTTCAATTGGAAAATTTTTAGTTCGGAATAGACTGTTACCAACGCAAACAAAAATTTTCTATTTCATTCTACCCTAATCTGTCAAATTTCTTTGAAGGATTTTCAACTTTATTCTTATTGACGACACGGTTGGCGCAGTGGTTGAGCGATTGACTGCTGCGCACTATGTCGTGGGTTCGATTCCCGCACGGAACAAATATTTGTACGACCTGCAAGTATTTGTTACGAGTCTGGGTGTTTTTCTATCTATAATATGTATGTATTTACAAAAAAAAATGTACATAAGTAGTTTATCAGCTATCTCGTTACCATAACACAAGCATTAGGTTGCTTAGCTTGGGACGATATGGCGTTGTGTGAAATGTCCAAGGATATTATTTATTTATTTATTATTTACTACGTTTATACTTTATTACATTTATTCACCATTTTTGTGGCTTAGGTATCACTTTACGCTTCAATATTCTCTTAGATAGTCGACGACAGCGGGCGCAATAAAGATGTACGCGGGTGCTCTCTAAGGCGCGCTGCGGCCGACTGACGGGGTGGGGGCGTCATGGAATGGCCGGCCGCGCGCAAATTCACTGCTCGCTTTTTATAAATACTTCTTTTTTAAAATAAATTTGCTCTATTTATGAAAAAATAAGAACATAATCCCCTAATGTAGTTAATAGTGAACGTGTAGACGAAATTTTATTAAAATTAGTCTAATAACAATCGAATAAAACAAGTTTTTCTCTTCGTAAACGTGTATAAAAATGCTATTTTGGGGAAACTTTGCGATTTTTTTGTATCGAGCCAAATTGTGTCAATCGTGTTTTGGCCAACATAATTCACTAAAGAATATCTTTAATTTTGATAATCACGAAAAAAAATACTGAAAATTTGTTGTTTTATAGGCCAAAAATTGATTTTGCGAGCAGCCTAAATGCGTCAAAACATCATTTTTGGGTCCCATGTCACCTTAAGGGGAATTATTTATTTTTCATGTTCAAAATGTCTGCCGTGATTCCTAATACAAGCCCGGCTCCGTCTTCTGACTTCGGTTGTTGTTATTTTCAACATCATCTCCATCTTTATTGTTTCAAACGCTGAATTTATTCTTTCCATCAATTCTTCTCTCGTGTTTATTTCAACATTCGTATACACCAGTTCCTTGGCCCTGCCCCACACGAAAAAGTCAAGCGGGGTCAGATCTGGTGAGCGAGCGGGCCAAGGGATGGGTCCATCTCTGCCGATCCAGCTGTCAGGGAAACAATTATTTAAGTGTTCCCTTACATTTAACGTCCAATGAGCTGGACAGCCGTCTTGCTGAAAGATGACTGTTCGGTCTCTTTCGAATATCGGGACACCGGTTTCCTCTATCAGCACTGGTAAATCTACTTGTAGAAAGTGCAAATAATTTTCACCATTCAAATTATCCGGTATACATTGACTGAGGGTAGGACATTGGTCCTGCCAATCACTCCAGCCCATACATTGACTGAGAATTTCCTCTGAAACGACATCCGCTTCTTAAAATGTGGATTGTTGTCTTTGTCGGCCCATTCATGGAGGTTATGAAAGTTGGTAATGCCCTCCCTAGAAAATTTGCTTTCATCCGTCCACAAGATTGATTTCAGGAACCACGCATCTTCGATGTCTCTGTTGAGGAGGAAACGGCAGAACTGTATTCTTCTTTGGGGATCTTGTTCTTCCAGACCTTGCACACCCCTGCAATGGAACGGATATTTGTCATTTTGGTGCATTGTATGCCACACCTTCCATTGTGAAATGTTTAGACTTTGAGCTACTGCTCTGGTACTGGTTGTGGGATCCGCTTGAAATGCTGCCAAAATGTCTTCTTCGGCATCAGTTCCGTGTCTGCCTGGGTTGACTCCAGGTTCCACGCGGTGAAACCCATCTGGGGCGAATCGACGAAAAGTGTTGTAAAACACTCGCACACTGGGTACCCTGCGATTCGGATAGCGTTCTTGATACATCCGTCGCGCCAAGGATCCATTTCCGTCTGCTCTGCCACACATAAATACGATATCCGCATATTCCTGATTGGAAAAAGTAGCCATAGTCACTTAAAAATTAAGAAAAACGGCGTAGGAGCGCACTAAATCAATACGTGCAGGAGCTTGAGGCTACGACTAGACACGGTGAAACAAAAATGTCCAAAACTAACGCAACAACACGTGCAGGAGCGCAAAGGGCTACAACTGAACACGGTAAATTGCGAATCAACACGACAACGTCCTCTCACATGGGCAACTGTAGTTGCACTAATTAAACTAATTATAATGAGTAAAAGATGTAACCGCTTCAACACATGTTGACTGATCCTGACTAAATAAAAACTAGACTTTGTTGCCTTAGTAACTAATACCATTTTTCTGTAAAAAATAACGTATTTATCGCTATTTTTTATTTACTGGGCGTTCTACCTGGAAATGCCGACGCACCGCTGTGGCCATTGTTTAGATAATCCCCTCAATTCAGTTCTTTCAAGTGCCACACTGCGCGCGGTAGCCATTGTTTAGATAATCCCCTCAAATTGCATGTGCAAAATATTCTTAGAATTAGACTAAGTTATCATTTCGAACACATGAATTAATTTTTAAAGCAAACATTTTGTTTTAATTCGGCTACCTAAAATTAAAAATTTTCTCCCTCAAATTGGTTTGTAGGTCCTAATTTCAATAATTTGTAAGATATCCGCGTAAATGATACCTCAAAAGAAAGAGCGATTATCAAGCATATTTTCTAAAAGGTCTGAACAAAAAAAGCACCCTTAGTTTTGTTTTTTTAAGATTTCAAAAAAGGCATTTATGAATTTTTAAAATTGTTATGTAGTTTAAATGCCTGTAAAAAAAATGTCTAACGACACAGAGGCCCAGAACATGTTTTGCTAGATTGCTTATACATATATACTTTAATTAAATTAAATAAAAATGAATTCATTTATCATTCAATTTGGCCATAAATAAGCAGTTTAGTTAAAAATTTGGGAATTTTTGAAAAAAATCTTAAAAATTAGGTTAAAAAAAAGTCGTAAGACTTCGTCTAAGACAACCGTGGCTTAAATGGTTCTAAACTGTCTGTACTTTCTATGCCTTAAAGCTTTGCACCCATCTTCCAATCACCTTGTATATAATATACATATACAGTCGAATTGAGAACCTCCTCCTTTTTTAGAAGTCGGTTAAAAAGAAGGAATACCACTGTATCCTTCTTATACTGCTATCTTTGAGGCGAAGAAGGACTGCTACCCCCCAAAAGATACCAAAGACATCACGGAAAGAGAGGTAAAAGTAAAGCTCCAAGCAATTTTGGACAAAACTGTGGCTGAGCGTGGAAAATTCTTACGTGTGGAATCTTCGCTGGGTGGCAAAGATTTGACACTTATAAGCAAGTGGGGCTTTGATGGTACTTCAGGGCAAAGTTTGCGAAGTTTATAAGCAAACTATGGCAGACGAAGTCGATTCCAGTATTGTTATGTGTTCTTTTGTGCCTCTGCGCTTAGTTTGTGGCGATGAAAAAGTATGGCAGAATCCAAAGCTATCTTCCATCATGTTTTGCAGACCTATTTATTTTAAGTTTTCACATGAAAACAAGTTAAACATCGTGGAAGAACAGGTTTTGTTTGAGGCTGAGATTGAAGCGCTGCAACCTTCTGTTATGGGAAGCCATGTTGTAAAGCACTCAATGATTATGACCATGATATATGGCAAAATCATTACACAACTATCAAATACCTCATCGCAGACATGTGATATATGTAATTAACAAATGAGTTAGTTCTTGGAATGACCAAAAAAACCTATACAATCAATGTCTTTTTTAATAATTGTCAAATCGATCGGCAACGTCATTTAACCACGGCAAACATTTGAAAAATCATGGATCAAAAATTTAAAATTTCAAAAACTTGCTACTTGCGAAGCGGCGCCTAAAGGTACATGAATTGTATGTCATCTTGATCGCCGTGTATGCGGTGTATGGGACTATAGCTCGTGTGAGCACCAGCCTAACAGTTCCATTATGTTTCGAAAAAACGTACTTTTAGTGTTTTCTCCACAGAACAGATAAAGAGGTTAGAATGGAAGTAGTTCCTGATTTGTATAAGAACGCGTGTCGCCGCATGTCTCCCACTCTTGTCTCTCAAGAGAAAATACGTACGCGCATTACACACACAAATAAACCACACGCACTTAGATCGCGTGTTTTCTATTGGTTGCCACACTAACGCAAATACTGCTCTGGACGTACACTCACACACGTGTAAAATCAATTTATTTCTCATATATGTATGTTACGGCCACCAAAAGGTCGCATAATCATATCGATAAAATTACTGTAGTTTATACAAGCTGTTGATTTGCATCCTCGTCAAATTTCAGGTGGTTGTCCTAAAAGACATAAATAATCCATTGAAAGTACAGTACCGGGCAATAACTAATACGCGCGGTTTTTTTTTGTTGTTGAAATTTAACAGTATTTCAGAATTACATCCTAAATTCAATGAGAATAACCCGACTAACTACGCACACAGCGACAATCAGCTGTGTGCGTGAGCGTCGACGTCTTACCTACTAAATTCAAGCGTGCGCGACGGAGCAATGACCGTAGCGACCGGGGTAGCAAAAATTTTACCTAATTTTATTTCGAAAATCACCTACATTATTGTCATAAATTTCGTTTCATAATTAACTCATTTTAAGCATCATTAGAATACGGAAATCTTACTAATGTCAGTAATCCTAGTGTTCCAAAAAAAAGTTCACTGGCCTGCTACCTATCAGATGATTAATAAAATGTTAGTTTTGCTTTATTGCTATCGTTCAGCATAAACTTTTCGTAATGATTTTGTTTTTACTTGTGGATTAAATTGGTTGATTTGAAATTTTCCTTCCTACTTAACGGGCTTAGGACCGGCAATAATACCTACCTACCTGCTTAAGTTGGTGTACCGATCTACTGAGTATAAAAGTGTTTTTTAAAGATTTGCTAGTTAAGTGTAAGTAGGTGTTGATACTTTCGACTCTTAGGTATTATTGGCGTAGTTAAAAATTTTAAATCAACTTATTTACACTAATAAAATTGATTAAGCTAACAACGTATTTACAAAATGTACAAATAAATAAATTACCTACTTATGTTACCCGGAGGTATTGTTCAAAATTGTTACCATCACACTCTTGGCACAATCGAGCACGACGTAGCTGGTTTTCCTTCAGCTTACGTAACACTAACACATTCGTTTTTAAAGTGTCGAAAGCACTAATGATCCTTGCACGTAATTCTGTTACACTTGTCACTTCCTCCGTGTAAACTAACCTTTTAACGTCTCCCCACAAATAAAAGTCTAGAGGCGTCAGGTCCGGAGAACGCGGAGGCCAGGCCACAGGTCCTCCGCGACCGATCCAGTGGTCACCAAACCTTTCGGTCAAGTACTCGCGTACTTGCCGACCATAGTGAGGGGGGGCACCGTCCTGCTGGTAGTACAGGTTGTGATGGAGTGCCAGAGGAATGTCTTCTAACATCTCCTCGACAACGTGACGCAACAGCTCCAGGTATGTTGCACTGTTGAGGTACCCATCGATGAAGTAGGGTCCAAGCACGTGTTCCCCTAATATGCCAGCCCACACATTCAGTCCGAACCGCACTTGGAACGCATGCCGTTTGGTTACGTGCGGGTTATGGTCGCGGTGAGCCCACCAATGTTCATTATGAACATTGTAGACGCCAACTCGAGTAAATAAACACTCGTCCGTCCACAGGATGTTGGCGTCTTGGTGTTCCAGCAACCAGCGACAAAATGTAATCCGCAACGCATTATCACCTGGGTGAATGTCTTGTCCCTTGCGGTAGTGGAACGGGTGCTGCAGTTCACGCTTCAGTAGGCGCCATACTGTGGTGTGGTGCACTCCAAAGCGTCGACCAGCCTCCCGCGTGCTTGCCCGTGGTTCTCGTCGGAAGTATTCAAGGATGTCTTCCTGCAAGGCGACAGGCAGGCCTACGCTGCCGCGAGCTTGAGCATGCCGGGGAACGTCAAACTGCCGATGATCCCGCAGTCTCTGCGTAGCAGCCAGCATGACGCTCTGTGATGGTGGTTCCCGATCGGGAAACATTTCCGTGAACAACCGGATGGCTCCACGTAGACTGTCTCCACTGATGGCATACAGGCGGACCATCTCCACCAACTCGACATTAGAGTAGTTGTCAGTCATCTTGAACTTAGTAGGTACCTATCGAATGACGTCTCAACAATGTACCGAGCGGAATTCGCAAAGCGCAGCGTACGCACACTGCGGCGACATCAAACGCACTGTTGGTTTGGCGTGTTGCGCCGTGCGCGAGCGGGGGAGCGGGGTGGGAATGTGGGATTGATTACCTACGAATTTATTGAATGATCGTTGCGTATGCGTTGTGTATGTATTAATGCGTTTGTTTGTGTGTGAAAGCGCGGTTTAATAGGGCTAGTAACAGACGGGCCGCTTTTATCTACGGCTGGTTTACACTTATGGATTTCAATAAACAGGAAAAAATAAATAAAAAAATACCTACTCATTTTATTGTTGATTTGGGTCGAGAATCATTAGCATAATTACGTCCTTGAATTTGACTAGGATGCAAATCAACAGCTTGTATAGTTAACTAAAGTTCTGCATTTTTTCAAGTTGCACATACGGTACGAATAACTTTCTAATTACATATAAATAAACTTAAATAAAAGTCAAATTAAGGGGGCACATCCGATACTGCCGCGAAATTTAAATTTTCTTTAGTTTTATGCTAGTTGCAGCTCTGTTTTACGTCGTAATAATGAAAGAAAGAAAAATAGCATTTTGAATAACATAAAACGTAAAACAACGCTACAATTTGCAAACAAACTATAAAAAAAAAAACACGTCCATATCGAATGCTAAGTCGAATTAACATAATATAATCTAATTTATTTATTGTGAACTACTCCGTGAAAAAGTATTTATTAATTGTAGCATGTTAATTTATTAATAATAGCTGTGCCCGCCGGTTTTACCCGCGTTACATAATCATTTTCTGCAAAATGTTGCAAACATAAATTGTGCTACATTTAGTACGTAGGTATCCATTCAATTCTACCAGTTGCTTCAAACCACAGTTTTCTTGTAGCTGGATCTTTTGTAAAATTTAAAAAAAAGTGTTTGCATCGTAAATTAGATTTTAGACGAAAAACCAACTAAGAAACTAAATTAATAATCCACATTATACAATAATTGTTAATATAAACAAAGTTATTTTTATTGTTATATTACTGACAATAATCATTCGTATACACATCTTTATATCGACATTGTTTACAATTTGGTACAACACTATCGACGCGCATAGATTTCCCAGAATTTAAGCTTTGGATCGACGCACGCGACGTTTGCAGTGAACGCAATACATTGCGCGACCGCTCACGTCGTGCAAGATCGTACCAATACTACCAATGTAATGCAAGCAATGTATAATTTTGCATCTGAATGCGTTTTTATCGTTTTTGTCTACAAACTACATAATACTTTTGAAATAATAACAAATATCACTCGTATTT
The DNA here is from genome assembly GCA_951799385.1 of Hyppa rectilinea. NCBI lineage: Eukaryota > Metazoa > Arthropoda > Insecta > Lepidoptera > Noctuidae > Hyppa > Hyppa rectilinea. The sequence continues at coordinate 14,780,408 of OX637318.1, read as the reverse complement.
TAAGGTTTTTGGAGTTACCGGTGAAAACAAATCCCTCCTCGGGCAACATTACACTCCTGACTTCTTTTCCGACACGTTATAATTGGGCAAGACGGCATAATTATTTTTTTCCGCGGAGAATTGAACGCTTTCACAATAAGAGCGTGACTGTTGACCGGTGATTCTATTTTCGGTTGGGTTTTGAGCGCCCGCGCAAACGTGTGGCGCGCCTGTCCCGCCCACAAGGCCCTTCTAACCTCTTTAACTGTTCTGTGGTTTTCTCCCATACAAAAAAAAAAACTTATTTTCTCACGCGTAGTGTGACTTGTACCATCCATACGTTAGTAATATGTAAAGGGCCAAAGTATACCAGAGCCATTACAATTTTTTTTTAATTCGTTACCTACTTTAAGTTTCTATGAGTATGGAGCTCGATTTCCAGACCACTGTGCGTCGGCCCGGCTGTCCCCCAGGCGCTTCAAGGCTATGATGGCTATCAGTAGCACCTGAATCAAAACTTGGATTAATCCAGATTGCGTTCGGAGCAGATGGAGTTCTTGCCTGACGTAGATCAAAGATAAACGAAACTAAAAGAGGGAGGCCCTTCTTAACAGAGGCTTTTTATAAGTGTTGAATGGTGATGGTTGATGTCTTATTTAAAGTAGGTAAATTCGTGTCATTGACACTGGCCTGCCCACCATTAGGCATTTTAATTTTGATCACACAAAAAATTAGTCGCTAATTTGTCGAAAGGAGATTGTTCTATACCGCCCTATAACCAACAAACATTTGACGTGTACGTTAATTTTAATTATATTTTAATATGCTTTTTAAAAATAATAAATTCAAGCGGACACTGTTTAATTCTTAATAGGTTTTTTATGGTGACCTCATTGATTTTATTACCAACTGAACTCGCCATCTTTCAAGGAATTGTCAATGTGAATGTCACAAAAGATTTGACAGTGTCGCTCTCGCTCATATTATATAAATATCGATATCGACGACGATGTCCATATTATCTAGTGATAAATAATGGATGTTCGATATTTATCACTTCCAAAACATTGAAAATGTGCAACATAAAAAAAGTTTTTCATGCATATTTTTTTCATGGAATTAGTTCCGTGAACATTTTAATGGAACTTATGATGAATATGATGGCCTAGCACGATTATGATGAAAATATAATGAACAAAACAAACTCACAAAGTGTACTTACTAGTCGAATGAGGGATTTTCTCACAAGTGAGAAAATATTAGTTCAAAAGAGGCGTTTGTAAAAAATACGTCACTGTCTCAGGTTTTTGACATCAAATAAGCTTTCTTTTTTACGTTATGGATCTTATTTTTGTTATCAGTAGCCAGTAAAACGAAAACGTATTTTTTACCCACGCCATCTATTGAACTATGTTTTTTCACTTGTCAGAAAATCTCTCATGTAACGATTGAAATGTCATTTACGACGCAACTCTAGTGAATTGTTCTAGTGAAAGTATAAATATGGCTATTGAAGTCGTGAAATGGTTATGTTTCACGACTTCAATAGCCATATTTTTACTTTTTAAGTACTTAAACTCTATTTTTAAATGTCGCAAACTAAAACGTTACACATTGTTCGTTGGGAACAAAATATTTTATTTTAGCATTAATTTAATTGGAGTAGAATCATAGCAACAACGTGTTTATGTTTGAAACGGAACAAATTAATTTACATTTGACATATTGATCTGTCATTTTGGTCTACTAAATTAAAACCACAGTTTAAATAGGTGGTCATTGATAATCGATATACAATGATTGATCTTCAAGAGAGCATCTCTACGTTACTACGTCAGTCGGTGCCTGTGGCTGTGTTGTGTTGTTGTGAATAACTACCTATTTGGCGATTTCTTTTGGCGTTTTTTATTTTGTTTCTGTTTAACGGACTACAATTTGGATTGCTTTCAACGTGACCTGGCTTCGAATAACTGATTCACCTTAGCATTTTGACAACGGATAACGGACTTCGCTTAAAGTAAACTTCAACCAATAAATAATAACTGTAGGTACCTAAAAGGCATAATACAACTATATTTACGGTAATATTTTACTGTATTTGAAGTTTAATGCTTTGTAGAAAACAGAAATAGCGATTTTAGAAGGAATTACTTAAGTTTTCTTTTATTAAAAATAACCGCAAAATCTGTTCCTTTTCTTTAAATAAATCTTTTCTCTAAAGTGTCCGTCAAGAAACTTTTGTTCTTATGGGCTACTAAGGGCAGTTTACAAATAGAAAATGATTTTTTCTATGCTGTTGGCTCCAGGGCGAACAATGTATGGGCGTAGAACAATCTCCTTTTTCGCCAAATAAGTATCAGAATTTGTCAGTGACTGGTTCAAAAGATATAAGGGTTTATAGGTGGCCGATCTGGAGAGAGGCTTCCCAGCTTGGCCACATAACTAGCGAAGTTCTGTTTTTTTTTTTTTTTTAACTTTCATTTTTTTTTATTCTATTTGATTTAACTATTTAGAACCTATAGGTAAAGGTTGTCCATAGAGTTTCTTGACCGTTCTTCTCCATAGGAAACTACTAAGCTTTGGAATGGGCAACTGTAGATACCTATAGCTTCAATTACCTAACTGAACGACTCCTTGACAGTTCAAGAGTGCCCTATTTGTTTAACCTTTTGAACGCCATTATCACATATACATATGTGACAAGCAAGCGCATGCCCTGTAGGCCAACGACTCAAGTGTGTGAAAATTACAACAACACTTTAACACGAAATAAACAATTAAATCATTACTTTATTGAGTGTTTAAAAAGATATCGTAAAAATTTAAGCAAAGTAAAAGACACCATAGATATCGCGAAATTCATGATAACAAAAAGAAAATTTTGTAGCGTGGCGTGGACGGCACGCGCGTGCGTTAATGCTCTGGCGTTTAGTTACTAAGCAATTTTGTTTTTAGAAAAGTGCGTTTTGTTTGTCTGTGCAGAATAAACGTTTTTCTTTCTTCTTTCTTTCTTTCAAAAGGTTAAGGCATTATGTTGATAATGCCAGCCTATTAGGTACTGCCCCACTGCAGTTCAATGGCCTCTCCTCATACAGAGGAGGCACGAGCATTGATCAACATGCTTGTTCAAGACGGGTTGGCTTACTCAGACTTATATTAACCACTAGCTTCTGCCCGCGACTTCGTACGCGAATCCTATTGCTTATACCGACAACGGGGTATTCAAAATCGAAGATTTCAATCACGATCAGCGGTCAGTCGCGCATCACGCACGCTCGAAATCGATGTGTATACCGGGTTATTTTTCAATGACCGGCCAAATTTTCGCAGGGTGTTCTACCCATAAATATGAACATTTTTTTTTCGTGATTTCAGAGTTGGTCCCATAGTGAAAGTTGTTCATATTTATGGGTAGAACACCCTGCGAAAATTTGGCCGGTCATTGAAAAATAACCCGGTATACGTCTCCGACTCGCGAGACAATGCATGACTTTCATGATCAGCGGTCAGTCGCGCATCATATTCTTCACTGGTCTCTAGAGACCTGGATGTATATGCATAAATACGCTGAGAACGCAGGCGGTGGTAGATTCTTGGGATCTTATGATCTTTAATCTTTTAGCTCCTTTGGAAAATTGGGAAAAATTTAACTTCTTTCTAGGCATTGTAATAGTTTTGTTATAAAGACACCTGATCAATTAAAATCTAAGTGAGTGCTCCCCAGCGTTTTCGGGTAGGCTACCGTGTCAGGAAGATAAATGGAAAAGGAAATTAAACACTCAAATAACATAAGCCCGAAGGCATATTTATTCGATAAAATAAAAAGAGTTTTGGCCAGTAGAGTCAAATTTTCAATGATATACCATCGTCATCGAAAATCGGTCCTAAACTGTTTCCGCCTTCACCGCGTGGAAGTACGCCCAGTTTATGTTATTTTAAGATAATGTTTTTAATGTTTTTTTAATAAGATTATAGATAGCTTTGATTTCCACATCAGATGTTTCTGATCTTCGATTTCTTTAAGTCAATAATAAATGACCATCAGACTGAACAACATTTGCTAAGACGTCATTCCTATATGTGTTATGGTGTGGCTGGGCTCTTGGAGTTCCACAACAGGTGTTCCAGATCTTCGATTTTTGCAAGTCAACAGAAAGTGCTCATCAGATTGAACAACTTTTACTAAAACGTCATTCCTATATATGTTATAGTGTAGCTGGGCTCTTGGAGTTCCACATCAGGTGTTCCAGATCTTCAAATTCATTCTCTCAGCAGAAAATGGTCACCATGTGGAACAATTTTTGATATGGTACCATTTTTGTATCTCTTATAGTTTAGCTGGTCTTTTGAGGTACTGCACCAGGTGTTCTAGTTTCCTAGATAAATTATAGCCTATATGTTGCCCAGACCCAAAACCTACACAACAAAAAAAAATCATTCAAATCCGTCCAGTAGTTCCGAAGATTAGCGTGTACAAACAAACAGACATACAGACAAACAGTCAGAATTTTTTTTTTGGATTCGTGCTCTTTTACTGTGTCTAAACCCCCCTCAATTATTATTTTTATAATATATTCAATATACAGACACAGTTTTTTTTACTGTTTCACTATATTATGTATAGATTTACAAAGGAGATTGTTCTACGCCCATACATTGTTCGCCCTGGAGCCAACAGCATAGAAAAAATCATTTTCTATTTGTAAACTGCCCTTATTAGCCCATAAGAACAAAGTTTCTTGACGGACACTTTAGAGAAAAGATTTATTTAAAGAAAAGGAACCGATTTTGAGGTTAAGCAGATCACAGAATCAGTTATTCGAAGCCAGCAGGTCACGTTGAAAGCAATCCAAATTGTAGTCCGTTAAACAGAAACAAAATCAAAAACGCCAAAAGAAATCGCCAAATAGTTAGGTATTCACAACAACACAACACAGCCACAGGCACCGACTGACGTAGTGACGTAGAGATGCTCTCTTGAAGATCAATCATTGTACATATATCGATTATTAATGACCACCTATTTAATCTGTGGTTTTAATTTAGTAGACCAAAATGAAAGATCAATATGTCAAATGTAAATTAATTTGTTCCGTTTCAAACATAAACACGTTGTTGCTATGATTCTACTCCAATTAAATTAATGCTAAAATAAAATATTTTGTTCCCGACGAACAATGTGTAACGTTTTAGTTTGCGACATTTAAAAATAGAGTTTAAGTACTTAAAAAGTATAAATATGGCTATTGAAGTCGTGAAATGGTTATGAGAACAATTCACTAGAGTTGCGTCGTAAATGATATATTCAATCGTGAGAGATTTTCTGACAAGTGAAAAAACATAGTTCAATAGATGGCGTGGGTAAAAAATACGTCTATTTTTTACTGGCTACTGATAACAAAAATAAGATCCGTAAATAAGAAAGCTTATTTGATGTCAAAAACCTGTGTGACGTATATTTTAACAACGCCTCTTTTGAACTAATATTTTCTCACTTGTGAGAAAAACCCTCATTCGACTACCTGTACATTTTGTGAGTTTGTTTTGATCATTATATTTTCATCTTAATCGTGCTAGGCCATATTCATCATAAGTTCCATTAAAATGTTCACGGAACTAATTCCATGAAAAAAATATGCATGAAAAACTTTTATGTTGCACATTTTCAATGTTTTGGAAGTGATAAATATCGAACATCCATTATTTATCACTAGATATTATGGACATCGTCGTCGATATCGATATTTATGTAATATGAGCGAGAGCGACACTGTCAAATCTTTTGTGACATTCACATTGACAATTCCTTGAAAGATGGCGAGTTTAGTTGGTAATAAAATCAATGAGGTCACTTTTGAAAACCTATTAAGAATTAAATAGTGTCCGCTTGAATTTATTATTTTTAAAAAGCATATTAAAATATAATTAAAATTAACGTACACGTCAAATGTTTGTTGGTTATAGGGCGGTCTAGAACAATCTCCTTTAAAAAAAATAAGAAAAAGAACCTAACCCATAAACCCTACAACATAAATAAATGAAATATGCAAACAGTCAGTATTCAAGTGAATCGCAATAATCGAATGCAACTATTCGCTTATACTCTCCAGGATACGTGCGTTCGCTACGAATAACTGAATCCTTATGGAAGCGGCGGCGCGTTTTTTTTTGTTTTTTTTTTATTAGTGCATCTCGCAGTTCAACCATTATGAGGGTTGTCTACTGCTTAGCCGGACTTGCCTGTGGATGCCACAAAAGAATTATACCCTCCAGCCGGGGCTTAAAATAAACTTACAAACTAAGCGACTACACGCTAAGGGCACCCCCTGTGGGGTACGGACCTCGGCATAGGGCGTCACTGGGGGGAGGACAGCAAGGGACAGCTGGATCGGGGGTATTTAAAACTACTGGCTCAGTGGCAATGCGGGCTGGCTCGAGCACGGGTCGGGGGGATGAGAGTGGACAGGGTCGTCGCGACGGGCCTCGTTGGCGAGGACGGAACGACGGAAATTTGTATCTGTGTGTTACTCTAACAGTGCTAGTAGCCGGGCTGCTCTCCTGGAGGAGAGTGGTGGCATCGTCGGGGGCAATGAGGGTATGCCGTGGACGGCGAACCTTACTGATGCGGGACGGGGTGTATCGGGAGGCGGCCGCAATCAGGGGATTGCGGTGTTTTATAGCAGTGTCAAAGAAACGCTTCGAGAGGCGTTTCATAAGCTGCTGAACTGTGGGGACTTTAAAATCGACATGGAGGTTCATGTTACGGACATAGAAGGGAGCACCTGAAACCCTACGGAGGAAACGGTTCTGATGGATGCGGCGCGGCTCTCAGCGCGCTTTATATGTATAGCCACGGACGCGCAGGCGCGAGGCGTGTACGTACTCTGGGATCCTGCCGTTTTGCCGAAAAGATTTTGCCAAATTTTCATTACCCAAACAAATTTTCGCATAATTTCATTTGCCAAATTATTACTTACCAAAAAATCTCTTTACAAATAATTGTTACGAAAACCTATGTTTGGCAAGTGAACGTTTGAACAATAACTTGTTCACCAACTAGTACTTTTACCATTTTTTATCAAAATAATGTTTTTAACAAAATAATGTTCACCGTGATTCTTTAAATTGACATAACTTTTTTATTTATGAACCGATTGACATGAAATAAACACTAAATGTTAAGTGAAGCTTACTACAATATATTAGTGAAAACTGCAACTAAATCGAATTAGCCGTTTCTGATATTAGCGTGCACAAACACACAGACAAAAAAAAAATATTACAATTTTGGGTTCGGCATCGATATAATAACCCCTGCTACTTTTTTTAAATTTATTTCCATTGTACAGACACCACTTTTCTACAATTTTATTATATGTATAGATATAGATTAGTCTAGGTTTCCCCACGATGTTTTTCTTCATATATTATGTTAATCAATCGAATGATAACGGCTTGACTCAGAAGACTGCTTCGAGATAAAAAGGATAAAGTCTGATGTATCTGCAATGACCGGGGCGGCTTTTTACGCCGAATTTGTACGCCTCGCAAGGCAAAACATAGTGATACAACACAAATTTTATAACATGTACCATATTACCTATGTTTAACAAATAAAATGCTTTCAATTTGACTTCGGTGTGGCAAAATGGAATGATCAAAGGTTAACTCTGCTTGAGCAAAGTGGAATGCCTAAAGTTTTGCAGTGGTATCTTCCCCACTAATTCGATTCTTTAGTTCTCAGTGAATCAGTGTGTGACAATAAGTTCCCTATATCAGCACCCGAATTCTAAGGCGTTCAGCCCGATACCGATGGCGACATTATACTGCTTTAGGAGGTTGTGGTTGGCCCCCTGGACAGCACACAGGGCACAGCTATCATCGTTTTTAGGGTTCCGTAGCCAAATGGCAAAAAACGGAACCCTTATAGTTTCGCCATGTCTGTCTGTCTGTCTGTCTGTCTGTCTGTCCGCGGATAATCTCAGTGACCGTTAGCACCAGAAAGCTGAAATTTGGTACCAATATGTATATCAATCATGCCGACAAAGTGCAAAAATAAAAATTTAAAAAAACATTTTTATTAGGGTACCTCCCCCAGACGTAAAGTGGGGAGCGATTTTTTTTTTAATTTTAACCCTAACGTGTGATATATTGTTGGATAGGTATTTAAAAATGAATAGGGGTTTTCTAAAATCATTTTTTGATAATATTAATATTTTAGGAAATAATCGCTCCGAAAGTCAAAAACAATGTGTCCCCCCCCCCTCTAACTTTTGAACCATAAGTTTAAAAAATATGAAAAAAATCACAGAAGTAGACCTTTATATGAACTTTCTAGGAAATTTATTTATTTATTTTATTTATTTTCAACTTGATGAGTTGAATAGTTTTTGAGTTATATAGCACTTTTTCAAAAAAACGCAAATGATAACTTTGTTTTTCATACAAATACTATGAAAAACAAAGTTATTTTTGCTGACGAAAAATGTTGGTATTTTTAATGGTCATAGATAGGTACTGTCCCTGATCTATGCTTGTTTGAGTTTAGATTACTTTATTTGAATTTAGTTTATATTTTATCATCCTGAACGTATCTCCTTTCAAATAAAAAATCGGTTCACGTAATCCAAAATTTCCCGAGAGATGGCGCTGTACGTAATCTTTCTGTTAAAGTATGTTAGGTATATTACATAAAAAATAAGTTCATTTATCCACTTTTTGTTTACAAAAAAAGACAACTTGAAAAATGCACTACAAAGTTCAAAATAACGGCGTAATTTAAAAATATATTTTTTTATTAAAAAAATAATGTGTCCCCCTCTAACTTTTGAACCATAAGTTTAAAAAATTTGAAAAAATTCTCAAAAGCAGAACTTTATGTAAACTTTCTAGGAAAATTATTTTGAACCTTTTGGGTTAAACAGTTTTTGAAAAATAGTACAAAAACTAAGTTTGCGTGGGAAGCTACGGAACCCTACAGTGAGCGTGGCCCGACACGCTCTTGGCCGGTTTTTATGAATTAAATTGAAAAGATACACATAATTAAACAATTGATATATCGAGTAAGTACCTTATAATAACTTAAAATGAGAACTTTGTTTTTGATAATTTTTTTAAACAATTTTTACATCTGTTCACAAACTCATCAGTATACCTCGTCCTGTCGCATTAATGTTGTACATTTGGTTTTTTTCTTCAGTTTTTTCAATAAACTTCTATAATTCCTTCTGAAATTTCGTCTTCCTTTTGTGTCTATTAATATAGTGCGTAGTGGTTTTTTTTCGGTTTTCTTTTTTTTTGTTGGTTCCTTTTTTGTTGAAGAAGGAGACGATTCTTTCTTTTTCGTCTCTGCAGCCAGTTTCTTTTTTTTGGAAGAAGCAGCTGGTTTTTTCTTTTTTTTAGCGGCAGTTGATTCCTCCTTTTTTGAAGAACCATCCGATTCTTTCTTTTTCGACTCTGCAGACGGTTTCTTCTTTTTGGAAGAGGCAGCTGGTTCCTTCTTTTTTGCCAGTACAGGTGGTTCCTTTATGTATGTCGTTTTAGTAGGTCCCTCTCCCTGTTTTAGTGGCGGTGCAGTTATTTTTTCTATTTCTGTTGCGGCAGTTATTTCTTCTCTTTCTGGTGGTGAAACTGTTTCCTCTGTTTCTGGTTGTGCGGTTTCCTTCCTTTTTGTCAATGGGGCTCGCGTCTTCTTTTTTGGTGTAAAGTTTGTGCCGGCTTCCATCGAGTCTTGGTATAGCTCATCGTAACCCAGCACCAGAGGCGGCAGGACGACCAGACTCGCTATGCGCTCCTTCGTTTCACACTGCAAACAAAAGTCACAAATCAAATGCAACTATTCAAAAGTCACAAATCAGCTCGGCACCATCAGCGAATCACATTAATAATCCCATAATATGTGACTGCAAATATATGATGACTAGCTGACTCAACAGACGTTGTCCTGTCTTAACGATGATACCTACCCTACCTACCCTACCTACCCTACCTACCCTACCTACCCTACCTACCCTACCTACCCTACCTACCCTACCTACCCTACCTACCCTACCTACCCTACCTACCCTACCTACCTACCTTTCCTCACCTTTTAAACCTTCCCTGGACTACGACAAACATTTCAACACCAAAATCAGCTAAATCGGCCCAGCCGTTCTCGAGTTTTAGCGAGACTAACGAACAGCAATTGATTTTTATATATATATATAATATATAGATGAAGATGATAATTTGTAAAAGGCATTATACAAGTGGTAGCATGAATATGTTACATGGAAGAATAAAAGTATCTGATTGTTTAATCAGACAGTTTTGGGTTTGACTTTTGAATGGGTCTTATTTATACTATATCTAAGGCGTTACTATTCTAAAGGCCGATTTTGGTAAGTACTACACAGAGGAGTGCTCGTAATTTGACTCACAGAGGGACTATGAGGTAAGCGGGATTGTCCGAAAGGAGGAATATGGATGGGGTGTAGTCGGTGAAAGTCTGACACTCCTTTCCGCTCCCCCGCAGTGGGAGGGGTCATTTGATGATTTCCCATCCTCTAAGAAAAGGGTGACTATAAAACTATATTAATATTTATTTCTTTATATACATAATATTTGATGCAACGCGCCTACAATAAAACATCAATTATTTTGAAAGCTCGAATGCAGCCAGATATTTTCTAACTAATCAGCTTGGTACATCATAAGGTTGCATCTAGGCTTTACAGCACACACATCGCAGCCTGTGCGCCATCTTATTAACATGCTTATATTTTACACATCACAGAGAGAATAATATAATAATCTACGTAGGAACTCACCACCGTGAAACAAATAGTTACTGCGATCAAAACCAGCATTATGGACATTCTTACATAATCACTAATATTTCTCTATAGTTCACACTTTATAGCCAGTCGTAAACTTTGAATTTTATTTTCAAAATGCGATACGTTACAGCGCGCATTTTATTTAAACTCCGTAGATATCAGTGGTTCGTTTTCATTTGTGTGTAAATCAGTGAGCTACAGAAACGTCAAAATATTAATAGGAAAGTTAGTTAGTAATAATAATAATAATATCCTTGGACATTTCACACAACGTCATATCGTCCCAAGCTAAGCAACCTAATGCTTGTGTTATGGTAACGAGATGGCTGATATACTACTTATATACATTTTTTTTTGTAAATACATACATATTATAGATAGAAAAACACCCAGACTTGTAACAAATACTTGCAGTTCGTACAAATATTTGTTCCGTGCGGGAATCGAACCCGCGACATAGTGCGCAGCAGTCAATCGCTCAACCACTGCGCCAACCGTGTCGTCAAAGTAGTTGGGTTCGAAAAACGCGTAATTCCGTTTTTCTTTGGATAGGTAGTTCAGCCAGGGGTAATACAGCACTTCTTGCTGTACTACCTATCCCTTTAATCGACCTCTATCAGATTTTGCCATACTGGCAACATAAAGACGATAAGAAAACGCTCTAGTTTATTGAGGCATCTATAGGCTAGCCCGGTTAAGCAGTAGACAACCTCGTCTCTCATATTTTGCCCAAAACAAAGTGTCGGACCAAAACAAAGTGACGTTTGTTTTAAAATAAACATTATTTTTGGAATTCCCTGTGGTTCGCGAAAATAACTATTATAGGCGGGGCTTGGCCACTCATACACATGTTTCGTAGTTCAGTGTTTTGTTAGGTTAACGGTGGACTGCAAATATCAGCGATACCTACACAAACCAACTTCAGTGTCACTTTAAAATAGGAACCATCTAAACTTCGTCAGGTCCAAACTGTTCCTCCTCCGCAGCTTTAACGGCTGGCAGCTCCTCTTCAGCATCGAGGACAAAGGCTGGCGGACGAGACGACCCAGCCTCTCTCAATAGCTCAAACAGTGATGCTATCGCACTGGCAAGCTGGAGACAAAGATTGATCAGATCTTAGTGTAAAAAGCATTATTGCGGGAGAAGGCTACACTGGACCTATTAACCCGCCACTTGGGGAGGCCGTTCAGCAGTTGTCTCTCATAGGCGGATTTGATGACAGTGAGGGCAAGATTCAGATTGTATTTTTTTGTTACTGCAGGGTAAAATGGGGGGTGGAAAATTGACGCGGGTGGAGCCGCGGGCAGCAGCCTGCAGTCGATATAAGAGCTTTAAATCGCCAACCCGTCTTGAGCAAGCGTGATGAGGAATGCTCGTGCATTATCGTTACGAGACGAGTACTGTCCCCTACGGTGGGACAATCATAGATGGTGCAATTGAATAAAATGAAAAGACATGGCGTGTTCTTGCTGCAAAAGCTTATACCTGTGCATCTGCCGTTTCCTCCTTCGCCAGCAGCTCGACTGTGACGGTGGCCTCCTGCGCGGCCTCCTGCAGCCGGCCCGCACGGGCGTGCCTGCCCGCCACGTTGAGCCTGAGCAGCGCGTCGTCCGGCGCCAGCGCCAGCGCGCGCCCGTACGCCGCGTCGGCCCGGCTGTCTCCCAGGCGCTCCAAGGCTATGGCTATTAGTAGCACCTGAATCAAAACTTGGATAGTCTAGATTGTCAAATTTCAAATTTTATTTATTTATATATAATCTGTCTTACAATAAAACGTAGGGCGGTGACCCCCAAACTAGGCATTTGCCTGTATCTTGGGGATCGGAGCATTATTATTTTAGTATTAACATTTAGGAGGGACTATAAAGTTGGTAAACATGTAGGTACTTAAATTAAACTAAACTAAGAGTAATATTGAAAATCTATAAAAAGAAAAAACACTTAAAATATACACTGTCATCAGCGTGAGATCAGGTAGGTCAGTTAGATAACTAAGTAAAATTATTATATTACTGTTATCGTAACTAGATAATTATAAAATCTAATAATCAATAGGAACAAATTAATTAAAGAAAAAAAATAAAAAATAATAATAATAGTAACAAAAAACGTAGAGTGTAAGTGTGAGTATGTGTTAGAGAGTGTGTGTGGTTGGGTATTTGTCTGTAGTGGACGTGAGTGTTAGGTGTGTGTGTGTGTGTGAGTATGATGTTACTGATTGTGATATTATGAGTAAATAATGTTTTCTGTGTCATCGTAGGAGAGAGTAAATAGCCATTTCTTTATTATCTTTTTGCAAAGGGACATTTTGAGGTCTTTTATGTTGCAGCACTTAATGGCTTTGTTGTAAATGCGTGGGAATAAGTAGTCTGGGGAGCGTCTAGCCATAAGGGAGTTTACTTGGGGAACGGGTATCCTAATTGTGCGCTTTGACATTATATCTTGATAGTCTGTTCTGAGTTTTAATTTCCTATGAATGTAGAGTGTTGCGTTAAGAATAAAAAGCTGTCGGACACGAAGAACCGGGAAGTCACTGTAGAGTGAGTTAGTTGGGTACAAGAAAGGCTTCTTCAGCATTACTTTAATAACGGCTCTTTGTGCTCTTTCGACTTCGATGAGTGCAGTGGCGGCACCACCCCAGACCGAGATGCCATATTGGAGGACATTGTGTTCGGAGCAGATGGTGTTTCTGAAGGAGGAGGCCTTTCTTAATAGTTTATAAGTGTTGAATGGTGATGGTTGATGTCCTATTTAAAGTAGGTAAATTCGTGTCATTGACACAGGCTTGCCCACCATTAAGAATTTTAATTACACACAAAATTTGTCGCTAATTAATTAGTCGAAATTTTAGTTACTTTTGTGAGTTTATATATAAAAATTTAAGCTCTCGAACATATTTAATGACATGGAACAAATTAAAAGAAACCATGGATATTGGGAAATTCATGATAACAAGAAGAAATAAATTTGTAGCTTGGCGTGGAGGGCACGCGCGTGCGTTAATGCTCTGGCGTTCGAAAGGTTCTTTGAATTCAATGCTTTGCGTTTCCATTGAGTCATAGGGGGAATGTTAGTTCTGACAATAGAAATGCAATGTATTTTAAGAACTTAAATTGAACAAGTCATGGTTGAAGCACTTGTTATTGCCCTACCGTGTAAGGCTGGAAAGGCTGCAAGGCCGCAGCAGTAGCGAGCCGGCAAAAGGCCGAAGCTGGTCTCTTACACACGAGCAGCGCTACGCCGAGATCATGCGCCGCACGCGCACTCAGCGGAGCCGCCCATGATGCACGCTGAAGACATGTTAGGGCCTGCACGAGAAAATAACCATCTGACTGACACAATATCGTAAAATCAGTTAACTCGTCATATTTCTTTACTCCTTTTTTCAAATTTTAAAGACCAAACCATAAACCTACAACAAAAATAGAATAGAAAATGTATAAGCCAGGAGGATACTTTGTTCCTCCAACTAATTGGACCTACTGTCGTACCTGCCTATCGTAGTACCTAATAAATATATGTCATAATAGGTACGACATCTAACATATAGTACCTACCGCAATATACTTCTTCTTAGCCAACAACGCCATTCCCAGATTGGCATGAGCTGCAACGCAGGTTGGATGTGCTGTAAGGGCGGTCTTGAGTCTGGATAGGGCGGCGTCCAGGTCTTTATGCTGTAGCATCATAGCTGCGAGGGCCAGGGCGGCTGCATGCTGTGTGGGCTGCTGCGCCAGAGCTGCCCCCAGGAGTTGGAAGGCGCGTCGAGGATCCCCAGCTCGAAGACGAAGAGCTCCAGCGGCTGCTAATGTGTCCGCTCCGCATGCGTGCGTACTGCGAGAATGCGTGGTATCATGTCAGATGTATATTTATTGGCTAAAATTGGATTAAGTATATTCATAATTATAGAGGACACATTTTTTTAACTTTATCGAACAAGTCCTTTACAGCAAACCACTGCTAATGGTTTTTGGCTATTGCAGCTCACGAACTTTGTGCTAACGCCAACCGTTCAATCGGTTGGTAGTTTTAATGCAGATTGGTCAACTGCAGTAACTGCAACTGTCAAAATAAAGAGACCGTCTCTTTTTAGATTATTTTAAGGTAGGTACATTGTAAAACTGTACCACCATCGTCGTCGACAACACGTTAGACCGTCGATCCATCTGAATAGCTTTTTGTATATTACTCCACTATTTTTAGTTCTACGTATTCTCGCGGTTTCGATGAAGAAATAGTTTTACTAACGTTAAAGCCTGGTCATACGCAACTAACGCGCCTTGCTCATCGCCACAGGCTAGGAGTAACTTTGCCAGGAGAGCGCCGGCTCGCTCCCCGCCCCCTGCCTGTACCGCTGATCTGGCCCATTCCACCCCATTCTCCAGCTCGCCTAAGTTCCACGAACACTCCGCTGAAAATATTTTATTAAAAAAGAACCTCTAATTAATCATCCAAATAGTCAAATCAAGCCTATCGTAGTCGATGCTCGAAATAGGTCTCTCACAAGTTGAGGCATAACACCCAGCTCTCCAAGTACGAATCAAGTGTACTGGACCAGCTGCTTTTACGAGGTTGTCGGTCCACTCAGCTGGAGACTGCAAATATTTGGAAAATTTGCAGTGTCCATTTAAGGAGTCGTCTGTTTCAGGATGCATAGAGGTGACATGCGACCCAAAAATGATGTTTTGACGCATTTAGGCTGCTCGCAAAATCAATTTTTGGCCTCAAAAACAACAAATTTTCAGTTTTTTTTTCGTGATTATCAAAATTAAAGATATTCTTTAGTAAATTATGAGGGCCAAAACACGATTGACACAATTTGGCTCGATACAAAAAAATCGCTAAGTTTCCCCAAAATAGCATTTTTATACACGTTTATGAAGAGAAAAACCAGTTTTATTCGATTGTTATTAGACTAATTTTAATTTAAAATTTCGTCTACACGTTCACTATTAACTACATTAGGGGATTATGGTCTTACTTTTTCATAAATAGAGCAAATTTGTTTTTAAAAAGAGGTATTTATAAAAAGCGAGCACTGAATTTGCGCGCGGCCGGCAAAACCACCGGCGCCCGCACCCCGTCACTCCCGTCAGTCGGCCGCAGCGCGCCTTAGAGAGCACCCGCGTACATCTTGATTGCGCCCGCTGTCGTCGACTATCTAAGAGAATATTGAAGCGTAAAGTGATACCTAAGCCACAAAAATGGTGAATAAATGTAATAAAGTATAAACGTAGTAAATAATATCCTTGGACATTTCACACAACGCCATATCGTCCCAAGCTAAGCAACCTAATGCTTGTGTTATGGTAACGAGATGGCTGATAAACTACTTATATACATTTTTTTTTGTAAATACATACATATTATAGATAGAAAAACACCCAGACTCGTAACAAATACTTGCAGGTCGTACAAATATTTGTTCCGTGCGGGAATCGAACCCACGACATAGTGCGCAGCAGTCAATCGCTCAACCACTGCGCCAACCGTGTCGTCAGTAAGAATAAAGTTGAAAATCCTTCAAAGAAATTTGACCGATTAGGGTAGAATGGAATAGAATATTTTTGTTTGCGTTGGTAACAGACTATTCCGAACAAAAATTTTCCAATTGAAACTGAACCTTATACGTTTGGAATAAAGTTGAAAATCCTTCAAAGAAATTTGACAGATTAGGGTAGAATGGAATAGAATATTTTTGTTTGCGTTGGTAACTTGATATGCTGTACAGACGCCAGCACAACAAACTATTCCTAACTAAATTTTTCCCAATTAAAAATGAACCTTATACGTTTGGAATAAAGTTGAAAATCCTTCAAAGAAATTTGACAGATTAGGGTAGAATGAAATAGAATATTTTTGTTTGCGTTGGTAACAGACTATTCCGAACTAAAAATTTTCCAATTGAAACTGAACCTTATACGTTTGGAATAAAGTTGAAAATCCTTCAAAGAAATTTGACAGATTAGGGTAGAATGGAATAGAATATTTTTGTTTGCGTTGGTAACAGACTATTCCGAACTAAAATTTTTCCAATTGAAACTGAACCTTATGGGTTTGGAATAAAGTTGAAAATCCTTCAAAGAAATTTGACAGATTAGGGTAGAACGAAATAGAATATTATTTTTGTTTGCGTTGGTGCAAGACTATTCCGAACTAAAATTTTTCCAATTGAAAATGAACCTTATGAGTTTGGAATAAAGTTGAAAATCCTTCAAAGAAATTTGACAGATTATGGTAGAATGGAATTAAATATTTTTATTTCCGTTGATAACTTGATATCATCTAGACCTCTGTACATTACGACCGTGAAAGAATCATCAACATTGTTTCATTCGTTTTTGAGAAAATCGCGGACAGATAAACAACCAGTTTGTTTGTCTGTCCGCGATTTTCGAATTACATACATACATAGAGTTTGAAAACAGAACCTCCATTTTTTGAAGTCAATTAATAATGGGCGGAGATGTCCTGTTCAAATATTATTTATTGTTATAGTTATTTATTCTAAGGGGCCGCATTCTTTCTCGTAAGCACACTAGGCTCGTTTCATTTATTTATTGCACCATATTAAAAAATATATAAATAAATAAATAGGTACATTCTCTATCTACTACACAACTAATACAAACTAGTTCTACAAGTTGCCGCTAGCTAGGCTAGCTAGCGGCAACTTGTAGAACTAGTTTGTATGCGGCAGAGCGGGGGGCCCCGCGCGCCTCTCAGCCGCCCGCGTCTGCTTCACCCCCTCAATACCTACGTGACGACGATACCATGTCGCCTTAAAATGGTGACTATGCTATGAGTAAGGCTTGATGTGGAAGGCGGAGGACTAAGTGAAGTGGAATAAAAAAGACGCTTGGGGAATACAATAGCAGAGTTGAATTTACCTAAAGCGCAGTATATATCAGGATCAGGATGTTTTGACAGCTTATCAGCTTCTAAATAAGCTTCAAGGGATAACTGGAACCGATGTTGCCGAGACCTGAAATGTTATTTGAGATGTATTTGTTCTCCAGTGATAACAATCTGAACATAAAACTATGACAATGATGGTACATACAAACAGCTGGCAACTTGTTTCAAAGGCTCGGGGTCCTGAGGATGGAGTCGTATACAGCTGTGGTACCTCTCTAGAGCTTCCTGCAGTCTGCCAGCATCAGCCAACACTGAACCCTGGCCAATAGAAAGGTAGAAATCTTTATCACCAATCTTCTATACAGGAATAGTTTTTATGCAGTGTGTGCATTTTTTTTTGGTGGATTTGTATTAGTCCAACAAGAAATCAGCAAAATATGGATACTATCTATTCGTATAGCCATGTCGACATGAGGCGTGCGCACACGACGGGTATCAGTGGAGGTGTAATCCCCTCCTGGGCGGCTGAGTGGAGCCGTGTTTTACTGTTTATCTCTGCTGACTTCAGCGATAGGAAGGTTAGCATTAAGGAAGGGGCCCGTCCCAGCCACCGCGGGTTTCGCCCCGGGCGTCGGGCGCCGTGTGACGACTCCCGGCAACCGTAGGCGCGGGCCAACAACGGACAGACCAGGACCAGGCCCGTGCCGGAGGCGCGTAAGTGTTCCACCCGCGCCTCCAAGAGATGTCAGCATTAACGAAGGGGCCCGTTAGGGCCGAAGCCTGCTGGGTAAGCGGGATGGTCCGAAAGGGTTACCGCTACCCTACAACATAAAGGGTTAAGGAAGGAACATGGATGGGTTTTAGTCAGTCTGACACTCCCTTCCGCTCCACCCAGAGAGGGACGAGTCATTAAATGATTTCCCACCCTCAAACAAAAAAAAGGGTTAGGTAACCATTAAAGATACAATATATGTATGTCTGTCTGTGAGTCTTGTATTTTAGCTAATGATGATGACATCTGATTCTGTGCTACGCATGAAGTAACAACTAAATACTACACACTACATTTTTATTTTAAGTAGCATCAAACCTTTATGTAATGCGCATATATATGTTTGTTGCCGTGTTGTTTCTGCAGATCATCAGCGAGGTCCAGGCATAACGAATGCTCTCCTCTAACGTAGCGGGCGTGAAGCAGCCAGTTGCGAGAACCTGTGTTGAAACCTGATAAAAAAAAACATTATTACTACCATCACTAAACTCTCTTAACTACCTACTTCCGACACAGCATGTTGTACTTTAGTAACCAAACATCGATTTAGATAAAATGGACAGAAAAATTGTACCTACCATCCGCATTGCTTTCTAAAGAGAATCGCCGTTTCTTCATTGCCTTGTATTGCGAGTCTTTTTAGTCTTGTTTGTTTGTATCGGTACCGCTATGGCAACTACAGCAGCCTTAGAGCATTTAACCTAACAGCAGCACATCGCGGTGGGTAATAAGATTACTACCGGTTTTTACAAGATTTTATTTAACTTGTTTCCACTAAATAGACAATTACAAAAATATTGGGTACCTACGTGGTTACGGTTGGGTCTCAGAACGTATTGATACGAAATAAGTTTACTTCCTTCTTTGAAAGAAAAATAACTTGGAAAACTTTTCTTTGATAATTTTTAACATGTCTTTAGAAATTCACCAAGCGCACAACAAAATAAAATAACATTATTTTGTCATAAAACTATTTCCAACAAATCCTTCCTAACGTAGTCAAAATACGTTTCCGAACGAAAATGACAAATCAAAATTTGACAAGTGTACTGTTGCAATGAAATTCATAGATTCGTAAATAAGACGATATTAGATAATTTCCATAAGTTTTAAGCTTCGAACATTCCTGAAAACATATTAAATCGAAAATGGAGGATACGGCGAGACTCGCTGTGGTAGAACAAAGTTTGAGAGATGTGGATAAATTTTATAAAATACTGTATGAACTTTTGCGGCATATTAATCATATTTTGGAAAATCCCCATGATTATGAATTGAGGACAATAAAAAGCGATATTCTTAAAGATTTGTTAAAGTGCGAGGCTTTCTATGAATACTTGAAATATGTCGGCTTTCAACCGGTAAGCACAGAAAATAACATTCAACTATGTATTACTTCATTACTTTTAAATTCTGATGGAAACCTATACAAAATCTATAGAGACATGAGAAGGCACCACAGTTATTCCCATAAAGATATGGTTTATTCCTTAAAAATAAAGAATACTGCTATAAACATCTTACAACTGACAATGAGTCATTTGTTTTAGTAACTTACTTGTTATCTTTATTAGTTGATTAATGACGACGATGACGCTATTAATAGTGTTTTATGAATATGATGTTATGCATAAATTATGTTGCAGCATTACAGAAAAACTTATGGGCCTTAAAATGTTAGGTCTGGGTGTTTTTCCATCTATAATATGTATGTATTAACAAGAAAAAAAAAAGTATATAAGTAGTTTATCAGCTACCTTGTTACCATAACACAAGCATCAGGTTGCTTAGCTTGGCACTAAATGGCGTTGTGTGAAATGTCCAAGGATATTTATTTATTTATTTAAAATGCCCTGGTTCTCTTAATCCATCAAACAATCAGTACTAGAAGCCGTTTGCATGTCAGTGCTTAACGGTTTTCACAATTATAGTTGTTTCATGTGTAATTTTCTTATGAATAATATTGGTGGTTCATATAACATATTTTGTTAAGTTACACAGAGAAGAAGCATAGATTACTCTTTATTATCAACATAAAGACTACAGATGTTCATTATTATATTAATAAAATGTTAATAATTACAGGATGGTACCCAAGTCATTTACCCGAAGGAACAAACACTGAATAAATTGAGAATGGCACAAGCAGCAATTGAGAGAAAGATAAGTTTTTGTTATGGTAGCCCTAACAAGCGGGGTAGTCTCAAAATCAGTCATAGTCCCAAGATGAAGATGTTAACACCTGCTAAGATTCTGGTATTGTATATTCATGTATTCACTCTGCGTTGTGCTGTACCGACTTTGTGCACAGTTTACCTAACCTTAGTGACATTAACTCTTAAGACGAAGGTGCCACGGTTGCATGCAAAATTCAAATTTTCATTTGTTTTTGTAATTTGCAGCCAGTCAGTTTAACTTATATGTTACTCAAAACATGATTCATGACTGTAAAAAAAAGTAAGTATTGTAAGAAAAATGAAAAACCATTTGAGTAAATATTTCTTTTAACCCATTCTGTATATTTTAACAGAATGTGTTTATGTTACTATAAGCTTCTTTGCAACTCCAGTTATAAACAGAGAGGCTCCCTGTTTGTTGTATGTCTCAGTTCTGAGTTTTCAAATTATGTGATTTGGAAATTTAACTTTTATGCCTTCATTAAGTTTATGGACTTCCAACTCAATTTTTTTATAGCCTTTTCAATGATACTGATCATTCCGTAATCAACCTTATTATCAATGTAAAATTCAGGTGAAAATAATATGTCCACTCGGCATGCAAACAAATGATGATATTCACTGAATGGGTATTTTGATACAAATATTTTATAAATATTTTATAAAATACCCATAATAATTCACAATAAGTACAAAGCAATGTAATCTATTTACCATTTATTTATCTAATCTATACTTCTATAAGTACTAATATTATAAAGAGGAAATATTTGATTTTTTGTTTGTTTGAAATGAATAGGCTCCGAAACTACTGGACCGATTCAAAAAATTCTATCACCGTTGGAAAGCTTAGTTTTCTAGGAGTAAAATAGGATTTTTATCCCGGGAAAAATAACGGGTCCCACGGGAAAGACCACGGGAGGGAAGCCGCGGGCAAAGTGCTAGTGCTAAAATAAATGGAGTATAGTCTGTTGTGAATAAGTGGTGGTTGGGTCAACTTTTTATTGATAAATTGATAAATAATGTTATTTTCGTAAATAGGTTTTCACAAACACACATCAATAAAATCTGATTTATAAAAACTTCACACTCCTGTTAACTTCATTTGCAGACAACAAACAACCACCTGCTATTAAAAATCGAGAGGCTGTTTAATGACGTCCTGGTATATGAGGAAGAAGACTTGCTGGAGCTCGCAAGGGAAAAAATACCCATGGTCACCCTGCAGCTTATGGCTCTCGACAGGGTTCGTGAGGTCCAGAAATGGATCAAAGCTGGTGAGGGCGTTAGTTGTAATATTGAGCGTTCCTGCACACGATGCCGTCACCGCGCCGACGCCGCACAATAACACTGTAGGTGTACGAGCCGCGCGAAGCCCGCCGCCGCGCGCGTTCCCCTCCCTGCAGTGGCGTAACTATAGGGTGGCTGGACAGGCAATATGCCACGGGCCTCCGGACCGACGGGGCCCCCGGCCCGAGAGGCTGCGAACTCAAAAGTTACCTCACATTTTTAACAAAATTTAGTAAAAAATACTGCCTCCCTGTCTGTTTGAATCATTCCATTACCTACCGGCCGCGTACGAACGTGCACGTGCGTAACTTTTTAAGAAATTTCCATGGAAAGTTTTGATTACGAAACGTTTATGTTTAGTGGAGGACATAGAAGTGTTAGGTATGGGACAAAACTTTGGAAATATATAAAGACAAGCGTAAAGTTTAAAAGCTTGGTTTGAGATCTGCGCGTGGAGACGGCGCGGCGGCGGTGCGGTGGCGGGCTTCGCGCGACTCGTATCTACAGTTTGCGCGGCGACGGCATCGTGTGCAGGAACGCTCAGCAAAGAAAATAAATTTAAACATGTTTGTCAGCTTTAACTCGTCATTGGTTTTTGTTATCAAGTAATTAGATATACAGGGTTACTGGTAATTCGACGTATTCCTTGCAGGACGTCATAGTAGGGTTAAAATGCGGCAAATTAAGCCACCAAATGTTCTACCGAAATTCAGTAGTTTTTGAGTTAGTTCGATTTTTTGGTTTTTTATGAAAAATCTCACATTAGATCATTTGGAGCCAATTTAAAAATGATTTACGGCGCGACTATACTGAATTTTAAGTTAATATCATAGTTGTTGCCGTAGCAGATCTTTTTAAATAATTAAAGGTTCAAAAATGCCTAAAACCTTGGCAAATATCACTAATCAAACATTTAATTTTTTGTAATTTTTGCTATTACTCCATAAAAAATGTTGTCTAGTGCAAAAAAAAAATACTACGGCCGATGTACAAATTACTAGGAAAATATCCTTGTCTTAACAGCTATTCAGAAAGGTATGGTTGTCAATACTTATGCATGTGTGACAGGGAAGGGAAGAGTTTTATGGGGAGCAGGTAAAATTGCGAGACGGTCAACCAATTGTTTCGTATTCGTATTATTCGTAGTTTTTACCTGCGCTTGAACTCCTAACACACGGCAAGCTTTGTGATTGGTCACTATTGTTCTCTCGGCATGACACGGGGTGTGACTTTACAAAATCTGGTCGTCAGCGTTAGTTAGTTTCAACTCTACGTCGCGCAAGCTCGTGTATTGTTATCTGGCTATTTCGCTAACTGCTGCCGCGTATCTTGCTCTTGTGCTGTGCTGTGCTGTGCTCTGCCTTCATATCTTCATTCTTCTGCATTTTAATTCTACTATGACGTCCTGCAAGGAATACGTCGAATTACCAGTAACCCTGTATATATAGTTTCATTTGCAATAGTCTGCCTCCGCTCGGTGTGGTAGCTAAGTGCGTCCGCATTCTAATCTCAGTAGGTATCATTTTTGGCAAAAATTCCTCAACTTGTCTTAAATTTTTGTCAATATTTTGTGATTGATCGTTGCTGATATGAGAAATTTAATTACTGGAATTGACTTTCTGGTATGTTTATTTTTACGTATATTTTCTTTACCTCATAGGCCAAAAGGATACCTTGGACCTGCCGTTCGACATAGCTCTTCTAATGGAACTGATGGGCTGGTTCAAGCACAAGTTCTTCACTTGGGTCGACCAGCCGGCGTGCGAAGGTTGCGGTGGTCGCACCACTTTCAGCAAGAACTATACCATCAACACGGAAAGGGAGACTTGTAAGATGGAAGTGAGTAAGAATGACAATGACGTTTCGTTTTGGCGCGAGCTAATGCGGTGGCGATGCTTACGTCACAGCTGTACAAGGATCGTTTTTGGCAAGTGGCCAAAATTGAAACTAACGACACCATCTTGTTTTTTTCGATACAATTTCACAAAATGTTTACCAACAGCGCACCCTGTAAACATAAATCGAGCGCCAAAAGATCCTTCTACCGGTCTACGTATATTTATCATCATTTTCGGAAAATATGTTGCTGTAAGAGTATACAGGGTGACTTGTAATTTGACGTAGGCGAAAATTCATGGGATGCGAGAAAATCAATATTTATATTTTTTTTTTTAAATTTCCCAGAATGGCCCTGGGCAAATGCAATGGGCATCTAATACTGTAACAAACCTTTCGATGCAACAAAATTTTCAAAAAGTAAAAAGCAAACAATCTGCCTAGCCTTTTCCCAACCATGTTGGGGTCGGCTTCCAGTCTAACCAGATGCAGCTGAATACCAGTATTTTACATGGAGCGACTGCCTAGCTGACCTCAACACAGTCAGTAACTGGGTAATACGATACCCCTTGGTAAGACTGGCGGTCAAACTTTCGGGCTTCTGCCTTCCCGTAACGACTGCCAAAGATCCATGAATGACAGCCGAGACCGACGGCTTAGCGTGCTTTTCCGAGGCACGAAGGTATCTCGATATGTAAAGATGGTCACTCATCCACGGACCAACCCCGGCCAGCGAAGCTTAACATGATGGATCGATCCGTGCGGCTGTTATTAATTAGCTACGAGCTCCTCAAAAAGTTAAATCAAAAGAAAAAATTTAATACCCACCAAAAACAATTCACGTACACACGGCTACTTATCAAGCATAGTTATACCTATTTCTATAATATCAAGCTATACAATTCCAGTCTAAGCTGACTTCTTACCGCACGGATACAATGAGAGATCAGCTTATACTGGAAATATATAGCTTGATATGTAGCCGTGTAGCTATAACTTTGACACCAGATATCTCAAAGTTTACAATGACAGAAAGCGTTTAAGTTACAGGGAAGATATCTTCATTTAATCAAATATCGAATGAAGTAGGTACCTTAAAAACTTAATAAAACAATTGTGTAATAATCGAATGAACTAACTAGTTTATGCCATCTCACCACTTTTTTAACTCCCTGCTTTTTAGCTCTCTGCAATCAGTCACACGTTAAGGGGCCCACTAGGGCCGAAGCCTGCCGGGTCAGCTGGATTGTCCGAAAGGGTTACCGCTTCCCCGGAACATACAGGGCTAAGGAACATGGATGGGTTTTAGGCCGTAAGAGTTTGTCACTCCCTTCCGCTCCACCTAGAGCGGGAGGGGTCATACGAAATATGACTTTCCAACCTCAAAAAAAAAAATTACCCAGGTCGTCATGATGAGCTCATAAGTCGCGGAACAGCATTTAGATTTTTTAGGGTCGCAATATTAGAACATTCTTTCTTTCGTGTGGTTAGTGACTAACTTGGTGTCAGAGTTTTTATGCTGCCCATGGGCCCATGGCCAGTCAGAGGCCTCTGATTTAGCTTCACATGCTGTTGAGAAATATTTCCCAGACATACTGGTTTCCTCACGATGTTTTCCTTCACCGATTTTTAAGTAACTGATAATTATACAATACGCACATGAATCCGTAAAATTTGAGGTGCGTTCCTTGAGTTCGAACTTCATTCTTAAGAGACTTCATTCTAGACAATTTCATTCCTAAAAGATGCATTGCGCAGTAAAACAGCTTACTTCAGGACCGCCAAGATACGTCGGCCGTACTATAGTATAGATAGGCTGAAGCGGCAACAGAAATACCCATGCGTTCGGCCTGGAACTGACAGAATAGACTCGCAATGGTGTGGCTGTGTGTACCTATGCTGAAGTCCTCCGACAACATTCCAGCACCTGTGCCACTACCTGTTTTGTCTCCGGGAAGATGCGCAGGTCTGCGGCAGTAAACCTTCGCATCGACGATCCTCGTCAAGTTGGATTCTGTATTTTTTTACCAAAGATAGATTGTTTGGGCACCCGGTCATTTAGTCATGACTTTCGTAATGGAGAACTCCTTGTTGAGTCCCTCATGTACCGTGGGGTGTTGTGTCTCTCTCAACGCAGAGTTATAGCATTTAGGCGCACTGCCACCATCGTAGCTTCCTGTTGTATGAACAGATGGAGCGTTGGTAGTCCCAGCTGCTGTAGCTGGGTCGGTGCGGGCCTGCGGAGCCAACAGTCCACGACCCTGGAAATTTTCTGTAAACTCTGGGGGATAGATGAAGTTTACAGAAAATTTTAAGCGATAGGCTCCACCTCTTCTTGTCATTTTCCAGTACTGCCAGGTTATGCAGGACCAGTATAGCTTGTTGTCTAAATGACTGCTCCGGTTTAACTTACCATCTGAATGGTACTTGACTTCGTGGGCCAACTGGAGCTCTGCAATTAACAGTTTTGGCAGGCGGAAATGGCCTAATGCTCGTTCACCTAATATTCCATCCATTATATTTTTAAATTTCATTCACTGTACCTGAAAACCTAGGTTGTCAAACTCAAACTCGAAAGTATTTATTTCAAATAAACCAATTACAGGCACTTTTGAATTGTCAAGGGTTCGGTCAGTCAGAAAGATGAAGCTAGTTGCCCATTCCAAAGCAGTAGGTACCTATGGAGAAGAACAGGCAAGAAACTCCATGGACACTCTTTTAAACAATATATGGTTACAAAATATTGGTTACATAATTCATATTATTATTATACACATGTGAGAACGATGCAGAACGTTAAAAGCATCCGATATAAAATATGTAAAACCAGTTCAAGTTTTTAATAAAGGGTTCCCCTTTTTCACATGAAAGTATGGTTCAATAATTAAAATACCATGTGTATATTATCTAGGCGTACACCTGCAGTGCCTGTGGTATCGGATCGAAGTTCGTGCGGTTCAACGACCCGCGCACGCTGCTGCGCACGCGGCGCGGCCGCTGCGGCGAGTGGGCCAACTGCTTCGCGCTGCTGTGTCGCGCGCTCGGCTACGACACGCGCTTCGTATACGACACCACGGACCACGTCTGGTGCGAGGTAACACCATACATTTATTTTATTCAGCTTTGTTTACGTTTTGTTTTTTTTTTCAAGTAAGATGTTTTTGAAATGTATTTTTTCACCTCACAAGCTCGGAAAGACTCTGTTTGTCATTCGAAATCTGAGCCGAAAATCGATTTTTGCTCTCTAGCGTGGAAAGAGTTTTTAAAATTCGAACCTTTCAATTTAATAATTTTCTATACTGCCAGTCCACTGAAAGTGCATGACACGGTCTAAAATAAAATATTAAATAATACCGCTCACCTTAAAAACTTCCATCACAGGACAGAAATTAAATATTTTGCGACGATATAATTGTAAAATTGGAATTAATGTTAATAAGTATTCCATTTGATTAAAAAAATCTGTGACGTCACATTTGAATATGCCATAAAAATACTACCCTGTCAAATACCCAATTGTGTAGTAATTTAAGTTTAATTTTTTAAATAAAATAAATACTAATATAATGTTATTTAATCCTTTGCTTGGCAAAAATAAATATGTATTAAATTAAATTAGTTAGTTATTTGTATTAAATTAGTTTTTTTCTTTCATTCTCCTTAGAGGACAAGTAGGATATAGAACAAAATACAGGGTATTTAATTTTGGAGATATTCTATGTAACTCATAAGATACATTGCCAAGTATCTGTTATTTTCTTCACATGAGTCAATGTATCTGAGACGCTCGAACAAAATAAAACTCAACAACACCTGTTTTCTTGCACCTAGCAGTTTCCTCGCTGTAGTGAGGTGAAAAATTGTGTGTTGCGCTCGGCAGCAAAGCTTTTCTGCGTCTCGTTATCTCGTACCTTTGAAACCTTCGTTACGCTCAGGATTCTATATTTGAAATTTCAACCGTAGAATCCTTCGCTTACTCAGGTTTCAATAGGAGTACTCGCGCCAAAAATCAACTTTCCAGCCTTGCATAACAAATAACTATTTTTTCTATTTTATGCGGTACAACGCCTTGGGAGTTGTCCTGTAATGTTGTGCATGTACATTTAAATAAATAAAAATACATTTGTCTAGTGACTAATTACGCGCTCCAGTTTCTCCTGGTCTTTAAGACTGGAAAAATCAGATATATTTTATTTATTACTAGCTTTACCCGGCCGGCTTCGCACGGGTAGAAGTAATTATTTATGGCGCACCTGCCTAGGTAGGCACGCTAGTTAGATTGACTAACTAGCCTACCTACCTACTCTGCCTGTCTACCCTAACTACCAACCCTATCTATCCTACCCTTACTACTCTACCTACCCACCTACCGACCTTTTAAACCTTCCTTGGACTTCTAAAAATATTGACTTATGATAACCTAAATTAGGCAAATCGGTTCAGTCGTACCCTACCTACCCTACCTACCCTACTTACCCTAGCAAAAATGTGCAATAAAAATATTTTTCTCATACAAACTTTGCCACCCCTTGTAACCCTTTTAGGGGTTGAATTTCCAAAAAAAAATATGACTATGTCCTTCTCATGAATGCAAACTATCTACATACCAAATTTCAGCAAAATCGGTTGGGTGGTTTAGGCGTGAAAAGGTAACAGACAGACAGACAGACAGAGTTACTTTCGCATTTATATTATTAGTGTGGATATACAATATATAGGTTAGGATAATAAGAACGAAAAGAAAAGAAAGAAAGAAAAAATATTTATTCAGCACAAACAGGACGCACAATTACAAAAATAACGTAATACCTGTGTAGTTTGCACATAATCGGTCCGAAATAAATTCTTTATGATACCATACCATCGTAAAGAAACCGCCTCAAAATCCTTTGTGTAGCTTAGAAGATCTTATCTATCTTATTTCTTGAGAAATCCTAATTTACAATTATTGTCAATTTTGCTTTCTGCCCGCTCTTAAGTCCTCGTTGCTTCATTCGCTTGAATAAACTATATTTCATTTTTTTTTTTTAGATTTTCGACTACGATTCAAACACGTGGATCCACGCCGACCCGTGCGAGGCCAAACTCAACGCACCCCTGTTGTACTCCCACGGCTGGGGCAAGAAATTGTCTTACGTCATCGCGGTGTCCCGAGACGACGTACAAGACGTCACCTGGAGGTATACCATGGACCACAAAGAGGCAAGACATTACCCTTTGTAAAGCGCGATGCCGGTCGCCTAAATTGTGCCATACGTCATCCAAACGTCATCTATACGTCATCCATACCATACTTATATTATCGGCTTTCGATGAATGTGATGACACACATGACGTGGGTTTGGACCACAGAACAGCTATGGACATAGGACCTTGCTCTACATAGGATAATTTCCGAATTCCACGCAGGCGTAGCCGCGAGCAAAAGCTAGTACAAACTGTACGAAGGTGATCTAAGAAGAGTTTTTCATTGGCGAGCGGCCCGCTAAAATGCCTTGGCCCTTAAGGCCCGGCGCCCACTATCGGTGGGCATCGGTGCGGCTTCGGGCGGCTTCGGGCGCCTGAAAGCTGCGTCGGGCGACTTCGGGCTACCTCGGCAGCCATAAGCATGGCTAAGGACACCGAGGCTATCTTCGGGTAGCTCGGGTGGCATTTAGTATCGCGATGTTATGTCATACAGACATTCGTGAGCTTGCACAAGAATAATCAACTTTTCTTCTGTCATCGTCTAATAAAACAAACTGATACGATACTATACGATAATGGAGGCGCGTGCGGTGATTGAAATGACTGTTCTGCGACGTGTCTGCCTCGAAAATGCCACCCGAGCTACCCGAAGACAGCCTCGGCGTCCTTAGCCATGCTTATGGCTGCCGAGGTAGCCCGAAGTCGCCCGACGCAGCTCTCAGTCGTCCGAAGCCGCCCGAAGCCGCCGTATGGCGCCCGAGCTGTACCGAGCCGCACCGATGCCCACCGATAGGGGGCGTCGGGCCGTATGGTTGGTATTGTCCCATTCTTCGTTTAGTCGCAGTTGAAGAGATCGCTTATAGCGCTAAGACCGCCCATGATGTCACCCAAAAAGAATATACATCTATAATTCATATGGTGTGCATTAATAAAGACTATTTATTCTACACAGACACACACACACACATATACATAAACTATTACTCTTTTCTCATTAGCCTAGTCAGACTCTACCGAATGCCTGCTACAATCCTTAGCTACCTTTCGGTTTCTCTTTTTCGCGCCATCTTGTTTTAAAATATTAACCAATAATTGAGGTATGAAATAACATAAAAGATCTACTTACAGAAATAAACGTCATTTAATTTCAGAATAAAGAGTATTGTATACAATTCTATTATTGTAGGTACTGAAACGTCGTACGGAGTGTACGGAACAGGAGTTGATCGGGTGCATAATGACGCTGCGCGAACATCGGCAGAAGCAGGTGTCGGAGCCGCGGAGGCGGTACCTGGCCAAGAGAACCCTGCAGGAACTGGCTGGCCTCATGATCGAGAAGTATGATCACGTATGCTTACTAAAGAAAGGTAGACAAATACGTTTAATGACATTACAACAAAAAACGGTCAAGACGGAGGCTGGACTCGCGAGCCGAGGATTCCGTACCATCGTTGATGATTTCCGAAAGTGTGCTATTTTGAAACTAGTGTGCTATTTATTTTTCCTATATTTTTTACATACATTTCTATTACACAGAATAATTTCGCCGATAACTATGCGGCTTAAAAAGACAAATCAATCTTTGAGAATGTGCAAACAGCGCTCGTCTTCACATAGTTCTTACTTCATACTTCACATAGCCCTAGTAGCCCCAATTCGAATTTTTAAGTCCACGCAAAAAAAAATTTGCGTCATCTAAAACTATTTCAAATTTCAAGTTAATAGCATTAGAAGTTATTGGCTGTGACAGGCGGACAAACAGATAGACTGAGTCGCACCATAGGGGTTGCTTTTTACTATTTTGGTACGGAACCCTGAAAACACGTTAACGTTTAAACGCTTTTATTAATGCCTGTAAATCCTCTTGTAAACGGCAAGCATAATATTATAATGGTGATGATCACTATATTTTTTTAATTAGTCCATAATCTAGATTATTGAAAAATGTTGGACACGAATTTTTCTTTTTTTACGTAATCCAAAGATTACGTCTATACATTGAATTAGATTGTGGTATAACGTCACAAGTATGTAGTATTATACTTGTGACGTAGCGAGCCCCACTCCCTAAATTAAATGCGTTTTATCGAAGTAATTTTCTATTAATATAATAAAGCAAAAAATACGTGTCAAATATTTTTTTATTTTCTGACTGACGGACGAAATATATATAGGTATGTAATTGCTTTTTTTTTTACCTATTGAAATAAACTATCACAGGCGTATTGTAATCTGCCTTTCAAATAACACGATTTTATGAACACAGGAAACCAACAGACTATGAAACCCACGGCCGGATTTCGGGATCCGAGCAATGGCGGGCCGAGCGCGGGGAGATGGGCAGCCAGGTCTCGAGAACTTTCGAGTTCAAAAAACTCGGCCACTACACACTCTGTTACTACATAACCACGGACTTGTACCGCGTCCAACACCAGAATGAGGTACTGGAATCCATAGCCACCTGGTCTGCAGGTGTCTACCATGCTGAAAATGTCTTCAGAAAAGTAGAACACGATTGGAAGCAGGTTTATCTAGCTAGAAAAGGTAACGAATGTTGGTTTCCGTCCAATTTTCTTTTTGCAATTTGTCACATTCATTTTGCGATTATTTTCGTTCGGGGAACTGGCCCTACGTGGCCCGTACTCACTGACTGATGATGCTGTTTGCTCGCCAGAGGGCGCGGCGCTGGGCAGCGTGGCGTGGCGCGTGTGCGCGGGCGCCGGCCTGCAGCTGGCCGAGCTGCGCCTGCGCGTGCGCCAGCAGCTGTACGCCTCGGGCAAGCTGCTCTGGACCTTGCAGTACGACGACTTGCCGCCCATACCCGCCGACTTCGACACCGAAGCTTTGCGTAAGTGGCCTATCTATTTATGTCAAAACTAGCTCTACTCCGCGGCCTCTCTCGCGTTAATTTATTATTTAACAAACAATTCGGGTTCTACCCTGCTAGTTGTAAAAAAAAAAAAAAAACAGAAAAAAAACTAACAAAAAACAAAAAAAAAACAAAAACGTTGTGTGAAACGTCCAAGGATATTATTATTATCAAATTATTATAGTTGTTTGGCTGTAGCAATCATGAGCTCAGAACTGTATTTTAACAGTTCGAAATCCAAAATTGGTACGCTGATTTAAAATATGTGCGTTCGTATTATATAAATCATCTTCTATATATATAAAAGAAAGTCGGGTTTGTTCCCTCCATTATAACTCGAGATCTGCTGGACCAATTTTCATGGTTTTTGTTTCGTTTGATTTGTCTCCGCCCTGAATAGCAGAATACATTTTTTTTTTTTTTTTTTTTTAGATAGGTTAGGTAGGGTAGGTAGGTAGGGTAGGGTAGGGTAGGTAGGGTAGGTAGGTAGGTAGGGTAGGTAGGGAAGTTAGGTAGGTAGGGTAGGTAGGTAGGGTAGGTAGGGTGGGTAGGTAGGGTAGCTAGGGTAGGTAGGGTAGGTAGGGTAGGTAGCTAGGTAGGTAGGGTAGGTATCACAGTTAAGACAGGACAACGTCTGTCGGGTCAGCTAGTATTTATATATAAAAACCTCCATCAATTAGATTTATTTCATAATTTTCTCTTCGCAAAAAACAATAGCCATTTCCGACTAGAAAAAAAACAGGATTCGTTGCCGAGGTGAGACTGTTACCAAAATTAAGTACATGTTATTTAATCGATCCTCTAATAATTCCCATTATGGGTCCTTAAAATATTATTGAAATAACACGATAAAATAATTCCTATTTTGGGGTCTTAAATAATAGGAGTTAAAGTATGAAACTGCCATTTTATTGTATTAGTTCGAATAGACATAGATAGAACCTTCATGGTTTGAGATTTTTGAGTGAAACTTTTTTCACATAGTACCTATGAAGTTCTTCTTTTAAAAAACGTGCAACATTCGATTATAGACTTTCAGTTGTTTTTTTTATTCACCTTTGACAAGAAAGATGGATACTTCGAAAATTCGAGTTATTTTTGAATACGAGTTCCGACGCGGAACTAACGCGGCAGAAACAGCTCGCAATATCACTGTTGCGTTTGGAGGGGACTGCTAATGAACGCACCGTGCGATTTTGGTTTAAACGCTTTCGTGATGACAACTTTGATTTGAAGAACGAACCACGTGGAAGACCGCCCGAACATACTTGATAAATTAAGTGAAAGGAAAACCATGATCTGGGCTTACAAATTTAATGAGTCAAGTTAAAGCTCGGAGCTAAAGAGAGTTCGGTTATATCGCAATATCGGAATAAAAAGAAGTGTTTTAAGTATCAATTCGAGTTAACCAAAACACGCAGTAAAAGCCCCTTTAAAATTGACTACACTTTTGCACCCTTTTAGGGGTAGATTTCAATAAACCATCAAGGTTTATTGAAAATCTACCCCTATAAACGTAATTCTTTATTTATGATTTTAGGTATAAATACTGAGTTTCGAGTTAATCCGACCGGTCGTTAAAATTCGTGTAAACAAACTATGACACCCCCATTCCCCCTTTAAGTGGTTGTTTAGATAAACAAAAATGGCAAACTTGATCATTTACTTATAAGAATTTGTACCTAAAGTACGATTATTTATTCCAGTCAGTAAAATGACATTTCCAGTGTTGCAGGTTTTTAGTCCCAAATAAATAGTGATGTGGTAAATCGAGGTTTTACAATTAAAAGTTACTCGAGATTCCTTTTTTTTTTAAATTGATGATTTTGGCTTTTCGGCGATACGTCGTAAAGTTCACCAATTCTTTTATGCGAAGGACCCTCCAACTATTGCCAAGGTACAGTACCCGGCGATAAATATTGCACATCGACCTTTGGAAAGAGACAGTCGGCTAATTTCGGCTTCGTAGAGCGTTATCTCTGTCGCACGAAATACAAACAGTCCGGTATCTATTAGGAGTTGTTAAAACAATTATGATTTGCTTCTTTTGATAATTCTTTTTTATTCTTTGTATAAAATACACCAACTTTTCTATCAATTCATATATCAATTTCTGAAAATTTCTGTATAGGCTCAAGCAAAGGGGTACGTCGTCAGGAACAATACAAATTTTAAATTAAAAGACGTAAAAAAATTATTTGAAGAAGGCCTGAAAGAAGTGACGCCTAAAAATTGGAGACAGTGCATCAACCATGCCATAAAAGCCATAAAACTCGACCACATAGATGAATATGTGGATTCATTCATTATAAATGTAACTCATTCCGATTCCGATTCTGAATATACCGATTCAGAATCGGAATCAATAGAAACCGTAATGAATAAAAACGTATAAAATTACTTGTATTTTCCCGACTTTCTAGTGTTAATTCCTCTGAATCTCTAAACATTTTTTTCCCAGCTTTTGTAATAATGTTGTAGTGAGAAATTTTAATATGCTGGTAAGGTCCATATTTCTAAAATCGTATTATTTAATACGGTATGTATTACATATTTACAATAAAAAAACGCTTTGATACCTAATAAAAGAAAGCATGACTAAATGTCTAAGTCTATCGATTGCCAAACATCACTATTGTAGCGGGTCACCCTTTTTTGTATCAGTGACAGTTGCACTTGTCATTTTACTGACTGGAATGAATAATCTTACTATAGATTCAAGTTTATTAACTGAAGGGTTAAGATTATTCATGCAAAAAAACTGCCTCTTTTCACCCCATAGGGGTTGATTTTTTTTGAACCCTGATACACGTCTTCT
The DNA here is from genome assembly GCA_951799385.1 of Hyppa rectilinea. Taxonomy (NCBI): domain Eukaryota; kingdom Metazoa; phylum Arthropoda; class Insecta; order Lepidoptera; family Noctuidae; genus Hyppa; species Hyppa rectilinea. Next base: position 14,745,803 of record OX637318.1, on the reverse strand, counting down.
ACTTCTTCGTGTGGTTAGTGACTAACCTGGTGTCAGAGTTTTAAAAACACAAAAAAGAAATACTGAGACGGAATACTGACCGATATAAATACTGAGTATCGAGTTATTCGGACCGCTCGTTTAAATTCTTCCATACAAAACTTTGCCACCCCCCATCCCACTTTAACTTTATAATTTACTTAGATAAATATGAATGCCAAGTTTCAATTTTAATAACTTAAGGAATAAAATATTTCACACAAACTTTCATCGCCTATTCTACCTCATTTATAGGGGTGGAATTTCCAAAATTCCTTCCTCCGTGGGTGCCTACATTATCTAAGGTGTCTTTGTGCAAAATTTCAAGTCTCTAGGTCCAGCGGTTTGGGCTGTGCGTTGATATATCACCCTCAGTCAGTTAGTCACTCAGTCAGTTTACCATTTTATATAAAGGGTTTCTCAACAAGAACTTTGTTTTCTAAAACAAAATAAAACAAAGAATTTAGATGAAGATAATTCAAATTTTTATTGTATTACGAAGAGAAAAGTTTGGCAATTATGAATGAAAAATGATATCTGGCAAATGTCCACCACGACGCGACGTCGCTAACAGATGTCAATTCTCTCGTCAAAGTTTTTAATCAATTTTTGGCAAAATGGCTGGTCTATTTCGTTAATCACATCACGGATTTTGAGTTTTAAGGCTGCAATCGATTCGATTGGCTCCGTATAGACTCTGTCCTTAACATAACCCCACAAAAAATAATCCAGTGGTGTTAAATCACTAGATCTGGCTGGCCACTTAACAGCTGTATTTCGTGAAATTATGCGATCGGGAAATATGGTTTGCAATAAATTGATCGTTTCATTGGCTGTGTGACATGTGGCACCGTCCTGTTGAAACCACATGTCAGTGATATCCACGTCATCAATAACAGGCCAAAATTGAGTTGCTAACATCTCGCGATAGCGTGATCCATTGACCTTTACCGCCAAGGCCGGATTTAACCTTACCGGAAAAAATTAAGGGATCAAAAAAAACGAATTTTTGGGCAATTTTCAACAGGCCTCAACTACGAGAGAAATGGTCGTACAGGAAATAAAAAAAAGGAAATTGTATCTCCAAATGTCTAGTTTTCGGATTAGAACAACTTTTAATTTCGTAGCATCAGCGGTTTTTGAGTACCAGCAACAAAAAAAATCATTTTTTTTTAATTTTTTTTTTGGTCTACGCGCGTGGTAATTTTTTTTTCACTCGATTGAATTTTTGAAAAAAATACTGGATTACGTTGTTTTGCTCTGAAAAGCTCATAATTAAAACAAAAAATATTTTTCAGAGCTTGTTCTACATTTTTGTTGCATGAATGCTTCAATTTTCAAAAAATAAAATGTTCTTGAAACCCGCCTTTAACTTTCTGTGCGATCATTGGTTGCTGAAATAACGATAATCAAATAGGAGTTTTCAAATAATTCGAGTGTCTACTTTCATTTGCCAGACTCTATTAATTTTTAATAAAAGTGCCAAAATTATAATTCACAAAATAATAAATGAATTGAATTTATTGAATACCTAATCAATTAAACAGAAAATGATTAATTCATATTGAGCAATCGATAAGACTAAATTTTTTTTTCTTTCAAAATTTTGCCGCCCTGGGCACTCGCCCCGACTGCCTGGGGATAACAGGCGTTATGCAAGCAGTATTTAAATGATTGGGTTAATTCCCTAGAGAGCGGCGTGACCTTGGAGCGGCCGTGCAGTGCGCTAGTACTACGCGTGGAGCTGTCGGGCGGCAGCGGCAGCGAGGCGTGGCAGCACGCGCAGCTGTGCCGCGCGCCGCTCCCGCCCGACGCGCCCGCTGCGCACGCCGCGCACTCCTCGCACGCCGCACACTCTGCGCACGCGCACTCCTCGCACGCCGCGCACGCCGCCCTCGCCGCGCCCGCTGGCCTCACACTCGAGGCGCGCGTCACTCTGCGCCCATAACATAACCATCCAAATCCACATTCTAAATATTTTAATATTATTAATAACAGCCTGTTGCTGCCCCGCCGCGGCAAATGCTTCTTTTTATAAAGAGAAGCCACGAGTTTGCTCAAGACGAAAACTACATGTAACGTCAAAAGCTAGCACAGTTCCAACTGGTCGGTTGTTATAACTCCACAGTTTGTCCTTTAAAAATAACTGACTTTTAAAATATTGTCAAAATTCAGTGTTAATAGGATGGCTGGACAATACAGGACTTACAACAAGATCATTTGTTTCCCAATAGTGTAGTTGACATTTTCTAAGAAATCAATCAATAATGTTCCTTGTAGATTATTTTGCTCAAAATATGAATACTTCAGCGTATAATAAATATAAACAAACCGCCAGCCTCTCGGTGCCTTCACGCTCATAGCTCGCGTCACTGTGCGTATGCACTACTATCACCCTATAAATTATTATAAGATAATAATATAGCATATAATCAGCCTATAATGTTCCCAGTGCTGAGACACAGGTTCGCTCGGTGAGAGAGAGAGGGCCGTAATACACCGCGCGGGCCCAGTGTCGCTTGGACACGGTTGGTAAGTAATAACCAGCCTAGTATTGTCTTATTTCTGGCAGATAGACAGTTGATCCATGTAAAATAAGTACTAGTATTCAGCTGCATCCGGGAAGACTGGAAGCCCAGTTACTAGGTTACACGTTATCCCTAGGTTAGACTGGTTGTCCGACTTTTTAGCTACTGACTGCCCGTAACGACTGTTAAAGAAACACGAACGACAGCAGATACCAGTACCCCAACGTATTTTCCGTCATTAGGACGCATCATAATGGCGGGACCAGTGTTATCGTGAAGTTCCGCTTTTGCCGTGTGATGTACAAAAAATTCCGGATTGGTACAAAATAGTACTAAAAATAAATTACAAGAATTGCTCCCACCATTATGATGTTTTCGCCATTGGGGTGATATCGCATCGGCAAGTATTTGTATCTAACCCTGCTGGTGTCGTTCGCAGTGACTAACATTATTATAATAATATTAAATAATAATTAAAACAATTTTTACTGTCTTTTTTACATTTCCCATAAATGATCAAGTTCTTGAATATATTTACGCTAGCATAGTTTTAACTAAGTATCAGAGTGTCAACAGAATAAAGACGATAATTTAAATTAAATGTGTATTTTTTTATTTTATGTTATGTCCTCTTAAGTGGATTTAGATGCGGTTTTTCCTTCTTTTTTACCTTTAGATAATTAATTTGTTATATTTATTTAACTTAGATAAAGCCAACCAAATCCGCAACCGAGCGAAGCAGGTTTGTTAAATGCTTACACATTATAACTTGAACACTTTCAAGGGTCTTCGAAAGAGTGAATATGTTTCTTCTAGGCCAGCACTCATGCACATTATCGGTCACCATCAGGTGATATCGTGGTCAAGCACGAGCCTATTATCAATAGAAAGAAAAACCTTCGATTCCACCCACATTTTAAAACGAAGAAATGTTTTTAGGTTAGCGTCAGAATGGCTGGTTGCCTATGGCAAGCGGCTCTGAAAGTATATTCAAGAATTGCTATCGAATTGCTACATTTCTTCAATAACTGCTACATAATGAATATAATGATACATTTGACATTTAGAGAAATTTGATTATTTTTTTGACCAGCCATTCTGACGCCATTGTGGATGGTTGGCTTCGTGTTCAGAATGAGGGACGCAGAATTTCTAAAAGTTTGTTGTATCAACAATTGCTTGCTACTTTCACGAATTTAAGTTTGAGCTTCGTACTTATAATAAGTAAAAAAATATAGCTTTGATTAAAATTTGTAAGTCAAAGTCAAATCATTTATTTCAAATAGGCACAAGTAAGGCACTTTTGAACGTAGTCTTTTGTACAGATTGTGGTAACTTGATGTGCTGGCCACATCAAGTTACCACAATCTGTCAAATTTCTTTGATAGTATTTCAACTCTATTGCAAAGACGTAAGGTTCATTTTTAATTGAGAAAATTTGACAGGGATAGCTTTATGTGCTGGCGTCTGTACAAAGAAAGTGTGTCTAATAATTTGGAAATGCACCAGATTGTTTTACTACTTGCTTGTTCTAATCTTGCAGGCGTTCACTTCAACTTAATTTAACCCTCAATTAACTAGTGAAACATACTTACGTAAACATCTTCTATGAGTCCCAGGGACTCACCTTTATTTTTATTTTTTTTATGGAATGAAACAAATATTATTAGAATATCTTTTGTTATTATTTTCTTTATTACTTAATTAACGATACGAAAAAAATTACAAAACGGAATAACAATTGAGATCCTCTTACAAATTAAGAAAATTATACTCATCAGTCTTAAAAAGCAATGGCTTTTTAAACTCTTCAAAAATTAAACAAATATTCTAGAAATTAAAAAAAAACATGTTTTTAAACTTTTATAGATATTAAAAATAAAATAAAAACAACTAAATTAATGGTACGCTTCTATATAAAAATAAAAAACCTGCAAGTAGTTTCCATCACTATACGCAGCGTCAGTGTATCTTCTTTGAGCAAGCCTAGCATATCGGCTTCAAACATTTCATAATGAAAAAAAAAATTTCATGGGCATTAGTGCCTGCCACACCAATTGGGAGTTACAGTCCCCAACCTATATGTGATTGTAACTCCCAATTTCATCGTCGAGTTCTTGCTGTTGCCGGGAATTCAATACTGAGTCTGCATCATCATCGTTAACGTTTATTGACCTTGATTCGGGTTAATATGCGCCATTTTTAAATTCTGCAATAAAAATATAACATACTTAATTTAAAGTAGTTATAACAATAAAAGTTATATAAGTAACAATCCAAATGAATTATAAAAATCATAACACAAATAACTAGTAGAATGAATTCTATGAGTCCGCGGGACTCCGATACTGCCGCGAAATTTAAATTTTCTTTAGTTTTATGCTAGTTGCAGCTCTGTTTTACGTCATAATAATGAAAGAAAGAAAAATAGCATTTTGAATAACATAAAACGTAAAACAACGCTACAATATGCAAAAAAACTATAAAGAAATTTTAAATTTCACGTCCATATCGAATGCTAAGTCGAATTAACATAATGTAATCTAATTAATTTATTGTGAACTACTCCGTGAAAAAGTATTTATTAATTGTAGCATGTTAATTTATTAATAATACCGTTACCGGTTTCACCAGCGTTACATAATCATTTTCTGCAAAATGTTGCAAACATAAATTGTGCTACATTTAGTACGTATCCATTCAATTCTACCAGTTGCTTCAAACCACAGTTTTCTTGTAGCTGGATCTTTTGTAAAATTAAAAAAAAAGTGTTTGCATCGTAAATTAGACTTTAGACGAAAAACCAACTAAGAAACTAAATTAATAATCCACATTATACAATAATTGTTGTTAGTATAAACAACGTTATTTTCATTGTTATATTACTGACAATAATCATTCGTATACACATCTAAATATCGACATTGTTTACAATTTGGTACAACACTATCGACGCGCATAGATTTCCAATTGATCTTGAAGATTGAAGCTTTGGATCGACACACGCGACGTTCGCAGTGAACGCAATACATTGCGCGACCGCTCACGTCGTGCAAGATCGTACCAATGTAATGCAAGCAATGTATAATTTTGCATCTGAATGCGATTTTATCGTTTTTGTCTACAAACTACATAATACTTTTGTAATAATTACAAATATCACTCGTATTTTAAGGTTTTTGGAGTTACCGGTGAAAAGAAATCCCTCTTCGGGCCACATTACACTCCTGACTTCTTTTCCGACACGTTATAATTGGGCAAAACGGCATAATTCTTTTTTTCCGCGGAGAATTGAACGCTTGAGCGTGACTGTTGACCGGTGATTCTAATTTCGGTTGGGTTTTGAGCGCCCGCGCAAACGTGTGGCGCGCCTGTCCCGCCCACAAGGCCCTTCTAACCTCTTTAAGGTGAATCCTCCAACTAGCCCGCGAAATTCAAATTTTCTTAAGTTTTTTGCAATTTGCAGGCCAGTGATAGGTTGTATGTTGATGAACATTTGATTCGCGGCTGTAAGACGTATGTAGTTACAGAATTATAATCATCAAAATCATTAATACAACCAACCCTCCGAGCTCATAAAGGTTCCGGAATGACTTTGACCTTGTAAATAGTTATTTGTTATGCAAGGCTGGAAAGTTGATTTTTGGCGCGAGTACTTCTATTGAAACCTGAGAAAGCGAAGGATTCTAGGGTTGAACCATGAGCGAAGCGAATGGTTCAAATATAGAATCCTGAGCGTAACGAAGGTTTCAAAGGTACGAGACGCAGAAAAGCTTTGCTGCCGAGCGCAACACACAATTTTTCACCTCACTACAGCGAGGAAACTGCTAGGTGCAAGAAAACAGGTGTTGTTGAGTCTTATTTTGTTCGAGCGTCTCAGATACATTGACTCATGTGAAGAAAATAACAGATACTTGGCAATGTATCTTATGAGTTACATAGAATATCTCCAAAATTAAATACCCTGTATTTTGTTCTATATCCTACTTGTCCTATAAGGAGAATGAAAGAAAAAACTAATTTAATACAAATAACTAACTAATTTAATTTAATACATATTTATTTTTGCCATGCAAAGGATTAAATAACATATTATATTAGTATTTATTTTATTTAAAAAATTAAACTTAAATTACTACACAATTGGGTTTTTGACAGGGTAGTATATTTATGGCATATTCAAATATGACGTCACAGATTTTTTTAATCAAATGGAATACTTATTAACATTAATTCCAATTTTACAATTATATCCTCGCAAAATATTTAATTTCTGTACTGTGATGGAAGTTTTTAAGGTGAGCGGTATTATTTTATATTTTATTTTAGACCGTGTCATGCATTTTCACTGGACTGGCAGTATAGAAAATTATTAAATACAAAGATTCGAATTTTAAAAACTCTTTCCACGCTAGAGAGCAAAAATCGATTTTCGGCTCAGATTTCGAATGACAAACAGACTCTTTCCGAGCCTGTGAGGTGAAAAAGTTATTTTTACACCTATCACTGGCCTGCAAATTGCAAAAAACTTAAGAAAATTTGAATTTCGCGGGCTACCCTGGAACATCAACCTTAACTGTTCTGTGGTAGTCAATAACGCTACTTTTTATGAAATTGTCAAAACGCGGAATTTGTATGTGATTTGTAAGAAATATAACAATGTCACGCGTCACAGAGTTTTAGAATCAAATGGAATACTTTTTCGCATTAAATGCAATTTTGCAATGATATCTTCGCATAATATTTAATTACTGTACGGTAAGGATTAGTAAGGAAGTTTTTAAGACCGCGTCAAATAGTCAAATAAGGGTCACACCCACCCCAGATCTGAAAACGCGGAATCGAATAATATATTGTCTTTTTATTAATGCTTTTATATGAATAAACCGTAGTACATCATTAAATGTTTTACGTGTACATAAAATCAATAATTTTTTACTCGTCTTCGCATCTTCTTTTTGATCGTCGTAACAATTCCACTGCCTTAGCCTGCAGTCAGCTTTATTCCAATTTGTATTCCGGGGGATGGAGGAATATTCTATTATTGACAATAAACGAAATTCAGTGTTATGCAATAACAGATTGTTCTGTGGATCATCTACTGAAATCAATTTATTTGAACTAAATTCAAATGCAATAAGGTCTCGCAATGCTAAATTATTAATACCCTACTGTGTTAATACCGTAACAGTTATGCCGACGGCATTGTGTGCAAGGCCGTCTTAGGCCCTGCCGGGGCCCTTGGGCACACAAGATTTTGAGCCCCTGTTGGAAAGTAAAAAATATAATGACATCATTTTTCTGCTGCTTTTGTCATTAAGGTTGGTTGCTACAAATCAAATTTATATTTAGGTTGGAGTCTAGCTTTTATAGGGATAGTTTTTTTTTCACCTTAAATGCACATAGACAAATTGGTTAGGCGTATCGGGGCCTCCTTGACGATCGGGGCCCTTGTCACGGACCCTGTGTATAATCTGTGTATAATTATGGTAAAGACGGTACCTACTGATTGTGTGTTTTCTTCACCATTAATAAGTGTATTTGCGGCTTCTTGTAACTCGTTAACAGTTTTATTAACGTCTATAATGTAGAACAGGTAGGTATTTTCCGCTGAACATTATTGATCGGGCATTCTAATTCTGCGCAATGTAATGTACAGACGCCAGCACATCAAGTTACCACAATCTGTCAGATTTCTTTGATAGTATTTCAACTTTATTGCAAAGACATAAGGTTCGTTTTTAATTGAGAAAATTTGACAGTTAGGGATAGCTTGATGTGCTGGCGTCTGTACATAAAACTGACTGGTGTACCCTCACTGAGGGTGTTCCTCAGGGTAGCGTGCTCTCTCCTTTTCTTCTTCAATTTTAATTCTTCTTCTTCGTGTGGTTAATGACTAACGTGGTAGGTATCGGGCCTCTGACTTTGCTTCACATGCTGTTGAGAAATATCTCTCAGGCATGCCGGTTTCCTCACGATGAGACGATTTGTTAAGCGTTAAAACTATTGTAAAAGCAAATGGTTTATAAGATGCGAATATAACAATGTTATATACATCGATTTTTAAGCAAGCGATAATTATACAGTAGGTACGCACCTGAATCCGAAAAATCAGAGGTGCGCGCCTTGGGGTCGAACTCGAGACCTATGACTTGGCAGTCCGACGGTGACTCCACTAGACTATCACTGCTTGCAAAACCTGTGTACTAGCTTTGTTTTCGGTCTTCGTAAGTATGACGTTTCTCACCTTCGCAAAGAACTTAAGTGGCTCCCAATCCGTCTTCACAGGAACACTCGTATTTTAAGTCTCTTCTTCAATATTACTTATTAAAAGTACAAGACAGAAAACGTTCAGCATATCTAGCAGCAAGTGTCAAAAAATTACAGCTGTCAGAATTCCATCGAATTAAAATTCAGACTGCTCACCATCCATCATTAAGTCAAGTCGCCTGCAAAATTTGAACAAGCAAGATGATGTAGTAAAAAACAATCTAATGCCTTACCAAATTATTAGGCACTTCTTCGTATAAAATGTAATAAATGCTATATTTTTATCTAGTGTAAGTACGAAGCTCAAACTTAAATTCGTGAAAGTAGCAATTGGTAAGCAATTATTGATACTACAAACTTCTAGAAATTCTGCGTCCTTCATGCATGAACCTTCATTTATTATTATGTAGCAAATATACATTATATGTCAAAGCGCCAACGCTTACCAATCAATCTGGATCAACGCCATCTATCTGTTACTGGAGGAACTATGTAGTTAGATTTGACAGCTAACGTTTTGGAACGTCAAGTACCTAATAACTTGGGGATGGTTGGCGTGGAGTAATGGCAACACCGAGCGAATAATCGAGTCAAATGTCGTTCCGGAAGTTTAATCAGCTATTTGACATTGACAAGTAGGTACTGACGTTGACAGGTAGGTTGGCTGACCTGTAAGTGGGGGGCTAAAGTGTGCGGTGACAGTTGAGTGAGGTGAGGACACTGAATCGGTCTGTCAGTCTGAGTGGACGTTCGTTACTCCGGGCTAAACTTCCCGCGTTCCTAAGTTCTTAATCGAGCCATCCTTGATTATTTTGTATTCAGTGCGAGCTAGCAAGTAATTAAAAGCGTTAACCAAGGTTTTGTGAGTGTTATTTCCGATGTCCGTAAGGATTGAGGAGCCACATCAGTTTTTTAAAATCTGATCACACTATTATTTAGCAGCAATGTAGCTTATTTTGCAGCACGAATGCTAGATTTAGCAGCAAAATATATCACTAGTTATTTTAATGCAAAAGTGGCTCCTCAATCTAAATGTCTGAGTTGAGGAGCCACCTGGAACTCGTTACGTAATAGATGAATATTTGTGAAAATTTTGTATCATTTAGTAGCAATTTTGCATATTACCGTCTAAAAAAATGGCTTCTGTAGGTAGTGCTAAAATGAAAGAAAATACAATACTTTTAATATGGCTCCTCAATCTAAACTCAAGAGGTGAATTTCTATTGAATGTGAGTGATCAATTAATATATTCGACATATTGATCATTTAGCAGGTGTTGTGTTTGTTTTTGCAGTACATGAGTAAAATAGTAAAACAGAGTAAATTTTGTATATGAACGCATTTTCTTTGGCTCCTCAATCCTGACGTTCTAATTATATACAGGGTGGAATTTTGTAATGCCCCCTGGAGGGAAAGTACTCTTAATACTGTAGATAGAAAATTTTACTCAAAGGAAACATTCCTTTATTTTTGAATAGACAGAAAACTGCATTCAAAGATTTCCAAAAAATCGCTTGCCACACCCGGGAATCGAACTGACTAAAATCTGCAAAAAGTACACACTGTACTTTTATTGCCGCGATCGTTAGTAGGTATCAATTATAAGGATGAAATCTCTCGAACAAACTTGATAAATTAAATGATAGGAAAACCATGAAATCTTTAATTATTTACAAAAAAATGTAAACTAATTAATTAGTTGCTCGAAATGGGCTCCATTTTCGTGGATACACAAATGTATTCTTCTAACAAATTCATTTCTTGTAACCTTTAATAACGTGTTGTGGTGAATATTATAAATCGTATTCTGAACTTCAACTCTCAACTCGTTTACATTCGCATAAGATTTAATGTAAATTTGGTTTTTAACATATCCCCATTAAAAAAAAAATCTAAAGGGGTGAGAACTGGTGATCTCGCAGGCCATCTGATTGTGCCGTTTGTACCAATCCAGGTATTAAAGGTATTTATTTAGAAGAACACATTTGTGTATCCAAGAAAATGGAGCCCATTTCGAGCAACTAATTAATTAGTTTACAATTTTTTGTAAATAATTTAAGATTTCATAGTTTTCCTATCTTTTAATTTATCAAGTTTGTTCGAGAGATTTCATCCTTATAATTGATACCTATTAACGATCGCGGCAATAAAAGTACAGTGTGTACTTTTTGCAGATTTTAGTCAGTTCGATTCCCGGGTGTGGCAAGCGATTTTTTGGAAATCTTTGAATGCAGTTTTCTTTCTATTCAAAAATAAAGGAATGTTTCCTTTGAGTAAAATTTTCTATCTACAGTATTAAGAGTACTTTCCCTCCAGGGGGCATTACAAAATTCCACCCTGTATGTTTGACTGTAGTCACCTGAGATCTCAACGGAATCTAAAGCCAGGGATACTAACATTTAGCAGAAATGTCTGCTAAATATATCTGCACAGTTCAGCAATGTATATATTTTGGATTCTGAAAAAACAATACTTAACTATTTTCTTGTAAATTCAGTGTGTAGGGTGACCACATTATACTCGTATTAATGAAACCAAGATAAGTAATTTATTAAATTTATATTTTCATAATAGATTATATCTATCGTACCTACGATTTGGTTATTTACCAATCAATTTCGCTATAAGTTTAAGGCTACCTACGCACTATGCGGTTAGCCGGAATGCGGCCAACCGTGCGGCTGACCGCAATAGGAAATTTGTACGAGAAAGGAGTTTTTATTCACACTGCGATGCGGCTGCCGGCTAACCGCTCCGGTCGTTCTGAGCGCTGCGGCCCGACTGACGGCCAGCCGGGCGGTTGCTATACACACTAAGCGGATAGTGCTAGTTTGCGGTTGCCCGCCATTGACAGTGAACGTGTTCACCGACGCTAGCGCATTTTCTTCAATTAAATATGGATTTCAGACTCATTCTAGTATATCCAAAAAACTTGTCTTCATACTTTTTGAGCTCTTCGAAAAACAATTCGAAATGCTTGCTCTCGTCTCGAGTTTGCAAATAAGGATGCACCCAGTACCTTTTTTTCTGTTTCTTTTTCTTTATATACCGCGAGTAAATATAATAACTTCCATCTTGGAAATGAGTCGATCCAACCGGAAAACCACGACGGTTTCTAACCACACGTTCCGGTTGCGCTTGCGGTTAGCCGGGTGCCGGCTAACCGCAAGCGCAACCGCGTCCTGCGGTTAGCCGGACGGCTGACCGCAATAGGAAATTTGTACGAGAAAGGAGTTTTTATTCACACTGCGATGCGGCTGCCGGCTAACCGCTCCGGTCGTTCTGAGCGCTGCGGCCCGACAGACGGCCAGCCGGACGGTTGCTATACACACTAAGCGGCTGGCCGCCATTAACAGTGAAAGTGTTCACCGACGCTAGCGCATTTTCTTCAATTAAATATGGATTTCGATACTGAAAAATTTATAATTGAGGTTCAAAATAGGCCAGCCATCTGGAATACAAAATCCGCAGAGTATTCAGATAAAAACTTACGTTCCAAAGCTTGGGAAGAGTTGGTTGATATTTATGGAGTTGATTTATCACAGGATAAAAAAAAAGAACTTGGTAAGTAACTGTTCGAAGTTGTCTCACTAAAAATTCAGAATCACAAATCAGTAGGCAGTTTAATTTCTGGTTAGTGTAAATTAGCATAAAAATTATATAAAAAAACTTAAAACATCTTTTTTTTTCTCATGTTTGACATAAACAAGTTTTAGTTGCTATGGCAACCACTTCTTTTTCTAAACAGTACCAATTACCAATCAGTTTATTTAAAGATAAACTTCGAATTTGGTTAGATTCGACGTCGACGATGATTTTCTTGTTAACTTTTTGTCTTTTTTGGATTTATTTGTATATAATATAGTTAGTTAGATAGTCTTTTAATTTAATTATGTATAAGTTGTTATTGTATTAGATTGTAGAAAATAATTAAAGATCATGTAGTTTGTGTAAACTAGAGTTTTAATATGTTTTGTATAAACTAGAGTCAATACTTTGTAACACAAACAAGTAAAAGTTTATACACACATACACACACACACACACACACACTACTACACACATATTATTTTAGTGATGATAATTCTTGTTCTCTATTGTCTCAGCATATTTAAATGAAATTATCTTGCCAGCTTACCCTCCCTTCGTTCATGAAATAATCTGCAAATAATTCTCGATATCTCAATGCAGTTGTATTGTTTCTGCGCACACTATCTCGAGCAATTGTTTCAGTCAGTGGATTATTTAGTGAGTCTTCAAAAGAATATCCATCTCTGTCTCTCACGAAGTTGTGTAAAATACACGCAGACTTAATAATATCATTAACTAAATCGGTATTAACATTAATGGGTCTATGGAAAATCCGCCATTTATTCGCAAGTATCCCAAAAGTACATTCAATATAACGTCTAGCTCGGCAAAGCCTATAGTTAAACGTTCTTCTTGTAACATTTAAATCACGTCTTGGATATGGGCGCATCATAATTGTACTTAAGGCAAATGCCTCATCTCCTACAAAGACGTAGGGAAAACAAATGCTATTGGATTCTGAAATAGGTGCAGGTTCGGGGATGTTCAAGCGATTCTCCTGCATTTTTTTATAAAAACTCGAATTCTGAAATATTGCTGAGTCACCGAATCTACCATAGGCTCCAACATCAATTAAAACAAATTTGTAGCTGCTATCGCAAATCGCCATCAAAACTAGAGAATGAAAGCTCTTATAATTAAAGCACATTGATCCACTATTGTTAGGTGCTATAATTCGTATGTGTTTCCCGTCACAAGCTCCGATGCAGTGCGGAAAATGTGCTCGGTTGGAGAAATCATTTGCAATTTGAAGCCACTTTTCTTCCGTTGGTTCTGGTAGGCATATTTCTTTTAAGCAAAACCATATCGCGGCACATACTTCTCGTACTATTTCGGCGACTGTGCTAACTCCAATCCTAAATATGTAATGCAATTCAGCAAATGAGCACCCCGTTGCCAAATATCTAAAACAAATTTTCTTTATTGCAGGTCTCAATATTCAAAAAAAGTGGAGGAACATTCGCGACGCTTTTGTAAAGTCTCATAAAGCAAGGGCGAGCCCAAGCGGGTCTGCAGCGAAAAAGAAAGATTCTTATATATTTTATGATAATCTTTTATTTATAAAAGATACGGTAACTGTTAATCGCACAGACGGTAATGTTAAAGCAAATGAAGATGTTGGCCCCACTACACGGAATGAAGACAATCCTCCATTAAATATTGAATCAGAATCAAAGAAACGAAAGAATAATAATGATGACCACATCGGTGCACAGTTAGTCGGATTATTAAGTAAAAATTTAGAAAAAAAGAATATGGATGATGATGACGATCGCCTTTTTTTCTTGTCATTAGTAAAGGATTTTAAGAAAATACCTGATCACATGCGAATGCAAACCAAGTTAGATATTTTAAGAGTAATTAACGACGCGCAACAGTTTTCTGATTCCTATGCAAACACATCGTGGAGTTCTTCAAGGCCCAATTCCTATCGTGGATACCAAACTGCGCATTATTCAAGAAATAATCCATTCATTCGTCGGAATTCGGACGACCACCTTCTCACCAGTCTGCAGCGAGTCCGTTGCAAAACTTGGATGTACAATCGCCATTGTCAATCGGCCAACAGTCGGAGAACAGTGAACACTCCTCATACTTGGAACTTTTTAATTCAATAAATCATAATGACAATGTTTAAAATGTGTACCTACCGATCTTTTGATAAATATATAATAATAAATTAAACATACAATGTATTTTATTTTTCTTACCTTAGCACTAATGTTAACTTTAATTCCGACTTAATGCAATTGCGAAAATGTGTATCATGCTTTGTTATATTGGTATTTAATATGCTCAAAAGTTCTTCAAACGATTTCAGACTCATTCTTGTATATCCAAAAAACTTGTCTCCATACTTTTTGAGCTCTTCGAAAAACAATTCAAAATGCTTGCTCTCCTCTCGAGTTTGCAAATAAGGATGCACCCAGTACCTTTTTTTCTGTTTCTTTTTCTTTATATACCGCGAGTAAATATAATAAATAGCTGCGACTTCTTCGACGTCCATCTTGGAAATGAGTCGATCCAACCGCAAAACCACGACGGTTTCTAACCGCACGTTCCGGTTGCGCTTGCGGTTAACCGGGTGCCGGCTAACCGCAAGCGCAACCGCGTCCTGCGGTTAGCCGGACGGTTGGCCGCATTCCGGCTAACCGCATAGTGCGTAGGAGCCCTTCAACCGCATCCCGGTCAGCCGCGCGGCTAGCCGTAATGCGGCTACCCGCATAGTGCGTATGAACCCATAGAATGAATGAATATTGGCTGATTAGTACCTACTCAATAGTATCATCAGAACAGAACATCTCATCTTTCGGTGTAAGATAGTGACATTTTTGTAGTGGCCTGTGTCAGATTCGATAATTACAGGAATACATTTTGTATAGCACCTACTATTTTATATGAATTAGTCGAAAACATTACAAATTCTGGTATTTCTCTCACTCTAAACTTTTCACAAAGTCAAAGTCAAAGTCAAAACATTTATTTCAAATAGGCCCAAGAAAGGCACTTTTGAACGTCAAAAATTAACAAGAAATAGAATTGATTCTAGTCGCCCCTTCCAAAAGGTAGTTTCGTGTGGAGAAGAATGGGCAAGAAACTCCACCGTTACTCTTTTAAAATGTTTCACAATGTTTTGTACACATGTATTATAATATTATAATATGTGAAAACGATGCACCCAGAATAAAAACAATACACCAAAATGGTGAAAAGAAGAACGCATGTAGCAGTGAAAAATAAACTTAATTAGGTATGTCATAAGTACATGGTGCTCACATATTTACAAACATTCTAAAAGTTAACAATAATAAATTAATCAATGTGTGAGATGTTATTCCAATATAATAAAATAATATGGTACAAATTATAAATTATTACCTAATTTACTTAGCAACCAGTTTGATTTTGTCTAGACACTAGATTGTCCTGTGGAGCAGGACCAGCATGTTTCCAAGCATCCTTATCCTTGATATAATCCTCTAATTTGTAATAAGCTTGTTTACAAAGTGTACTTTTAATATGAGTTTTAAATTTTCTTTCATTTAATTTCAGTATGTCACAAGGTATTTTGTTGTAACATTTAACACAGAACCCCATAAAAGATGTATGTACTTTGGACAATCTGAAAAATGGTTGAACTATTTTGTCTTTATTTCTAGTATTAAAGTTATGCCTATCACTTATTTTGTTAAAAAGATGTCTATTTTTTCTTACATACATAATATTTTCATAAATGAATTGGCAAGGAACCGTCATAATATTAATCCTTTTAAATAGTTCCCTAAGCGATTCGCGACGACGAAGATTGTAAATGGCTCTGATCGCTCGCTTTTGCAAAATAAAAATGGATTCAATGTCAGCAGCCCGACCCCACAGTAAAATGCCATACGACATTATGCTGTGGAAGTAACTAAAATAGACCAAACGCGCGGTTTCTACGTCTGTCATCTGCCTTATCTTTCTAACAGCATAAGCGGCCGAACTAAGCCGTCCCGCAAGAGTTGTTATGTGGGGACCCCATTGCAACTTGTCGTCTAGCGTGATTCCCAGGAAAACCGTCTGCTTAATAAATTCCAGCTTCTCTCCGTTCAATATGATGTCACAATCGCTACTTTTCACATTAGGTAATGTAAATCTAATGCATTTGGTTTTTTTTTCATTTAGTACCAAATTATTTACCGTAAACCAATCTTGGACCTGAAGAATAGAGTTATTCACGTCGTCAAGATTTTGAGAGCGTCTATCAATTTTAAAGATTAAGCACAACCATTCAGTTCATATGAAACTGTGTTTGATAGAGTATGTTCACACACAGTTTGGTTGTTACAAAACGTACAGTCGGTTTTTTCTTTAGCGATTAAAGTTGCATCTTCTAAACCTTGGATGCCAAAAACAGAAGTTATGTTCAAATTCAAAGGCAAAAATGCGGTCTGCCTGGATACTGGGATAAAATGGCACGAATCATAAGTAATTTTTTTTTTTGTAAAAATGGCACTAAAGCAATATACGCCGGTTTAAGTACGTAAGTGAAATATTACCCCCAAAATGTGGTCACCCTACACACTGAATTTACAAGAAAATAGTTAAGTATTGTTTTTTCAGAATCCAAAATATATGTAACATTGCTGAACTGTGCAGATATATTTAGCAGACATTTCATGTCCGTAAGGATTGAGGAGCCACATCAGATTTTTTAAATCATTTTTCACCATTATTTAGCAGCTATGTAGTTTATTTTGCAGCACGAATTCTAGATTTAGCAGCAAAATATATCACTAGTTATTTTAATGCAAAAGTGGCTCCTCAGTCTAAATGTCTGAGTTGAGGAGCCACCTGGAACTCGTTAAGTAATAGATGAATATTTATGAAAATTTTGTATCATTTAGTAGCAATTTCGCATATTACCGTCTAAAAATTTAGCTTCCGTAGCGCTAAAATGAAAGAAAATACAATACTTTTAATATGGCTCCTCAATCTAAACTCAAGAGGTGAATTTCTATTGGATGTGAGCGAACAATTAATATATTCGACATAATGATCATTTAGCAGGTGTTGTGTTTGTTTTAGCAGTATCGGATTAAATAATAAAACATAGTAAATTTTGTATATAAACGCATTTTCTTTGGCTCCTCAATCCTGACGTTCTAATTATATATGTTTGACTGTAGTCACCTGAGATCTCAACGGAATTTAAAGCCAGAGATACTAACATTTAGCAGAAATGTCTGCTAAATATATCTGCACAGTTCAGCAATGTATATATATTGGATTTTGAAAAAACAATACTTAATTATTTTCTTGTAAATTCAGTGAGTAGGGTGACCACATTTTGGGGGTATCTACAAATTAATATTAGCTTGTAATAGTAGTAATAGTAGCACAATAATAATTATTTATTTAGTAACAAAACATTCATCAGCGGTGAAGTATTCTCGTTTGTACATGAATATCGACGTCGAAGTGACAAGAACTTATAAAGAAATTAACAATGTCAAATAGGAGATCTTGTCACTTCATCGTCGATATGTTCATGTACGAAAAAAATAATTAATTTGGATTTCCTATATTATAAAGTTAATCATCACGTATGTGTCATTGTAATTAAATTGTGGGGATATTAATATTTGCAATATCGTGCGGTGACCGATAATTGAGTGCAGCTTGATATCCTGTTTTTAATGTAAGTACATTCGTGCCGACTATTGTTATTTTTTTACATTTATTTATTTAATACTAGCTGACCCGACAGACTTTGTCCTGTCTTAACTGTGATACCTACCCTACCTACCTGCCTACCCACCCTACCTACATAGCTACTTACCCTACCTACCTAGTTACCTACCCTAGCTACCCTACCTACCCTACCTACCCACCCTACCTACCCTACCAAGGAAAATTGGTCCAGCAGATCTCGAGTTATAATGGAGGGAACAAACCCGACTTTCTTTTATATATATAGATGCATTAGGTTCGGGTTCGAAGTTTACAAATTAAAATACATACTACAGTCGATTATTAAAATAGACAAAATTTAAGCACTATACCTAATGTTCTTTAAATAAGTATTTGTTGATATTTAGTTATGAAAAAATTCAACGAACAGTCGGGATTTGAACCTGCGAACACCGGCGTGCCGTGCCATGCTAAAAAAATTACTAAAAGTCATTTTATTCAATGCAATATTGTTGTTTCAGAACCATTATGCCGAAAGGCCGCCAATCGATAGTAGATCTTGAGGATCAACAAAAAGTATTTTATAAATATGCTGGGATACTACAAAATCGTAACATTAAAAGTACTGACCCTATTTTCTTAACCATTTCCAAAGAACTAGATTTTAAAATGACCCCGATTGCCTTGTATACATCATTGAAACGTAAACGTCATATATTTTTTGAAAACGATGGATTACTTCTTGAGCAACAAACAACTAGCGAAATACATACTATAAAAAGTGCAAGTTGTAGCAGTAGTGACACAGATACGTCATTAAAAAGCAAAGATTTTGATTTCGAGAATAGTGCCCAAAATGATTCAGTAATATTTTCATATGAAATGGACTTGTACGACTGGAAAAAAATTCAGCCTATAGACGCATATCAAAAACGAACAGGCACTTCCACCTAAGTATAAGAAATACAGAACCATGCCAAAGTTTAAATGGAGTAATCTATTAAAAGTAAACATTTATAAATATACTAAACTACCTTGTACTTGGACTTTAAAGCGCGAAAAAGTGGTAGAAAACAAAATCTTTGTGAAAGGCAATTGTTCGCAATGTACTGCATATGCTAAAATAGAAAGTTATGAAACTACTGAAAAAATCCACACAATCTGCTGTAAAATAACGAATATAGACCGAGCTGTCAAACACAATCCAACAAGGAAATTCAAGTTAACGCCCCACAAAAGACAACAATTAGCAAAAATATTAAGATACAAGCCTGCAATAGTAGTTCATAATGAAATGGCTTCAGAGATTCTAAGTATTAAGAAAGATGAAAAAGAGGTTGTAAATACACCAGCGTTGCCTTCTCTTTCTTGTTTGCGACAAATAAAATCTGAGGCCAGGAGAGAACAGTGGCTTGATCCCAATCCAATTACATCTCTAGTAGTTATGGCCAAAAGTACACATAAAAACGTAATCCGTTCTTTAAGTGTACACCCTAATTTCTTTGTATATTATTGGAACGAGAACCAAATTGATTATTACAATCTATACCTACGGAAATTTGGAAGGGTAACTATTACAATAGATGCTACTGGCTCATTCTTTGACACAATGCGGCTCCCTGATGGTACAAAGATGACCAAAAGATTATTTTTATATGCAGGTCTGATAACAGCAAATCTTAAATTAAAATCTGTACCAGTATTACAGATGGTTACCGATGCACACGACAAGACATCTATATTACATTGGCTAAATCAATGGAAAAAATCAGTTGATAGATCACCTCATGAGATTATTTCAGACGATTCTTCTGCCCTGATCGCAGCTAATACTGAAGCTTTTACAGAATTCAGTAGTACAAAAGAATACATAAAATACATGTTTTCAATTTTAGAAGAACAGACTTCAATCCTTCAAGAACAAAAGCCCACTACTTTTATCAGACTTGACACAAGTCATTTTGTAAAAACTTTGCACAACTTAAAATGTTTTAATGGTGTAGAACCAGACATAAAATATTTTTATATTCGCTGCATTTTGTTCTTAAAAGAGTGTGAACATTTTGAAACTGCGAAAGAAGTCATCGGTGATATGATACAGACTTGTCTTAGTCGCTACGATGATGATTCAAGTCCTGCAAGTTCCAATTGTCAAGGTGCCTTAAACCGACTTGCCTTACGATTGAAAAATATTCAATTAGATCATACGGCAGAATTCAGCCTTGTGGATGACGACAAACGGAACGGCGACGAAGTTTTCGGAACCAAAGAACATCACACCGCAAATATTGATTTTTTTATTTGGTTGGATGATAAAGTAGCCCCATTTCAGAAACAATTAATGAAAATTCATAAAAATAATAAAAATTTATATTTTTTACCAACATTTATGTCAGAATTCAGGAGGATTCTTGGAAAACTTCCATTATGGTCAAATTTATTGTGTTCTTTTTTTAAAGCTGATAATACTGTTCCATCGTCATCTGGAATTGAGAGCTACTTCAAAACTTTGAAAAAAATTCTCTTTAAAACAAAGTTACAAAAGTACCGAATTGATGAATTTATAAAAATACATTCCCAATTTTTAGACGGGGAAATCGCACTTGCGAAAAATGATCTTATTAGTGATTTACAGAATAAAGAAACTAAACGCTCTCGAAAAAAACGGAAGTTTTCATTCAAAAATTCTCAAAACCAGATGGAAAAATCTCAAAAACGAGTGAAAAAAAGAAAATTAACCAAGTCTGTGAGAGTAAAGAGGATTAATCGGTCATTTGATGCCGAATCAATTTTTTCTAATCGACCTTCTTTTATTGAGAATTGGAGGGGTGAAGCCGATACTGGATCAGTAACAAAAATTAAAGTAAAATTTGTAAAAAATGGCAACCTATGCGATGCTGTATCCATCGGTGAAAATTCCATTAAAGTAGATTTGAGGAACACATGTTGCTTTGATTCGGTCATTTATTTGTTGAGCATGGTTTTTAATCAAAGCAGACGCTTTCAAGAAATATTCAACACATACTCAGAAGATTTAATCCCTCAATATATAAAACTTTTATCAGATTCTGCTTCTACTGACGGTGATATACACAAAATGAGAACCCAAATTGGCGTGCTGTATTTTGATACTACAGTAAATAGTAGCCACTGTGAATTTGCTTGCAACGTGTCTTACATTTTTGAACACGTAGCCTTGAAGTATTGCTTTAGTGCCATTTTTACAAAAAAATGTACTAATTATTCGTGCCATTTTATCCCAGTGTCCAGGCAGATCGCATTTTTCATTTTTGCCTTTGAATTTGAACATTATTTCTGTTTTTGGCATCCAAGGTTTAGAAGATGCAACTTTAATCGCTGAAGAAAAAACCGACTGTACGTTTTGTCACAACCAAACTGTGTGTAAATATACTTTATCAAACACAGTTTCATATGAACTGAATGGTTGTGAAAAGTTTAGAGTGAGAGAAATACCAGAATTTGTAATGTTTTCGAATAGATCATATAAATTAGTCGGTGCTATAGAATTTATTCCTGCAATTATCGAAACTGGCATAGGCCACTACAAATGCCACTATCTTACACCGAAAGATGAGATGTTCTGCTATGATGATTACGATTCTAAAATTCGTATAAGTACTTATCAGCCAATATTCATTCATTCCATAACTTATAGCGAAATTGATTGCTAAAGAACCAAATCGTAGGTACGATAGATATAATCTGTTATGAAAACATAAACGAAATAAATTACTTTTTCACCTCACAGGCTCGGAAAGAGTCTGTTTCATTCGAAGTCTGAGCCCAAAATTGAATTTTGCTCTCTAGCGTGGAAAGAGTTTTTAAAATTCGAACCTCTCTATTTAATAATTTTCTATACTGCCAGTCCACTGAAAATGCATGACACGGTCTTAAATAAAATTTTAAATCACATAGAAATAATACACCTCCCCTTAAAACTTCCATCACAGTCAGAAATTAAATAATTTGCGAGGATATAATAGTAAAATTGGAATTAATGTTAATAAGTATCCCATTTGATTAAAACAATCTGTGACGTCACATTTGAATATGCCATAAAAATACTACCCTGTGAAATACCCAATTGTGTAGTAATTTAAGTTTATTTTTTATAATTACTAAGATAATAATGTTTTACCCTTTGCTTGGCAAAAATTAATGCTTTTAATTAAATTACTTAGACATTTGTATTAAATTAGTTTTTTCTTTCATTCTCCTTACAGAACAAGTAGGATCTAGAAAAAAATACAGGGGGGGGCGGGGGGGGGGGAGATATTCTATGTATCTCATAAGATACATTGCCAAGTATCTGTTATTATCTTCACATGAGTCAATGTATCTGAGACGCTCGAACAAAATAAAACTCAACATAATATAACACCAGCTGTTTTCTTGCACCTAACAGTTTCCTCGCTGTAGTGAGGTGAAAAATTGTGTGTTGCGCTCGGCAGCGAATCTTTTCTGCGTCTCGTACCTTTGAAACCTTCGCTACGCTCAGGATTCTATATTTGAACCACTCGCTTCGCTCATGGTTCAACCCTAGAATCCTTCGCTTGCTCAGGTACTCGCGACAAAAATCAACTTTGCAGCCTTGCATAACAAATAACTAATCCTGGTGTCATGAATACGAGTATAACATCGTCACCCTACACACTGAATTTACAAGGAAATCGTAAGGGTGCGTCCACATCTGGCGAATGTGCCGCGAATGTGCAGCTCGCGAGCCGTTTGTGACCTGCCCGCGAGCTGCGCGCGTGCATTTTTGTTCGTGCGCCGCTACTGCGTCGCGCGCGCGCAATTCGCGCGCGACCTAAGCGCCATACGCGATCAGCGCACGGGCGGCGCGCTAGTTATTAAATAATACTTACCCGCTCCGTTCGTTTCTGATTACTGGAGGCTAAGTACGTGTTGTCATGGAGTGGACGGAGGAGAATTGTTTACGCTTAATTGAAACATATAAAAGATTTCCAGTATTATGGGATCCTAAAGATCAATATTACTATAGAAAAAATCACTGAGCCAGTAAACGGAACTGTAAGGGCGAGAACTGAGTGCGCGCAGATCGCGCGCTCTATACGAGCCTTGCATGAGTTGCGCTAAAGAGGCGCACCAAACCATTGCAGTGACTGCACGCGCGCAGCTCGCGGGCAGCTCGCAATCGGCTCGCGTGCTGCACATTTGCGGCACATTCGCCAGATGTGGACGCACCCTAAAGTATTGTTTTTTCAGAATCCAATATATATACATTGCTGAACTGTGCAGATAAATTTAGCAGACATTTCTGCTAAATGTTAGTATCTCTGGCTTTAGATTCCGTTGAGATCTCAGGTGGCTACAGTCAAACATATATAATTAGAACGTCAGGATTGAGGAGCCAAAGAAAATACGTTCATATACAAAATTGACTCTGTTTTACTATTTAACTCCTATACTGCAAAAACAAACACAACACCTGCTAAATGATCATTATGTCGAATATAATAATTGATCGCTCACATCCAATAGAAATTCACCTCTTGAGTTTAGATTGAGGAGCCACATTAAAAGTATTGTATTTTCTTTCATTTTAGCGCTACAGAAGCTAAATTTTTAGACGGTAATATTCGAAATTGCTACTAAATGATACAAAATTTTCATAAATATTCATCTATTACTTAACGAGTTCCAGGTGGCTCCTCAATTCAGACGTTTAGATTGAGGAGCCACTTTTGCATTAAAATAACTAGTGATATATTTTGCTGCTAAATCTAGAATTCGTGCTGCAAAATAAACTACATTGCTGCTAAATAATGGTGAAAAAAGATTTAAAAAATCTGATGTGGCTCCTCAATCCTTACGGACATGACATTTCTGCTAAATGTTAGTATCTCTGGCTTTAGATTCCGTTGAGATCTCAGGTGACTACAGTCAAACATATATAATTAGAACGTCAGGATTGAGGAGCCAAAGAAAATGCGTTCATATACAAAACTTAATCTGTTTTACTATTTTACTCATATACTGCAAAAACAAACACAACACCTGCTAAATGATCAATATATCGAATATATTAATTGATCGCTCACATCCTATAGAAATTCACCTCTTGAGTTTAGATAGAGGAGCCATATTAAAAGTATTGTATTGTCTTTCATTTTAGCACTACAGAAGCCATTTTTTTAGACGGTAATATGCAAAATTGCTACTAAATGATACAAAATTTTCACAAATATTCATCTATTACGTAACGAGTTCCAGGTGGCTCCTCAATTCAGACGTTTAGATTGAGGAGCCACTTTTGCATTAAAATAACTTAGTGATATATTTTGCTGCTAAATCTAGCATTCGTGCTGCAAAATAAGCTACATTGCTGCTAAATAATGGTAAGATCAGATTTTAAAAAACTGATGTGGCTCCTCAATCCTTACAGACATTTATTTCCGATGTCGCGACCCACTGATAACGAATCCCTTCGTCACATAAGAAATTGATAGCAATTCTTAAACATACTTTCAGAGCCGGTTGCGATAGGCAACCAGCCATTCTCATGCTAGCAATAACTATCACGGTTCATGAGATATGTACAGCTTGGTAACAGACGGACGGACAGCCGAGTCGTAGTGATAGGGCTCAGTTTGACCCTTTGTGTACCTACCTACGGAACCCTAAAATATATTTACGGACGCGATTGAGGTTTTTTTTGGTGGGGGTTCAACAATGGGAGGTGAATAATAGAATAATAATAAAATAGAATATTTTTATTTGCGTTGGTACATGGTACAATAATTGTGTTAATAATTAAGTAGCATTAATTATAACATGAGTTGTCAGACTTATATTGCACACTCAACTCAACTCTTACAAAATAGTAATTTATTTTTCACCTCACAAGCTCTAAAAGAGTTTGTCATTCGAAATCTGAGCGCAATAGCTCATATTGCGCTCTAACGTGGAAAGAGTTTTTAAAATTCGAACCTTTCTAGTACTTATTCCATTTGATTCTAAAAATCTGTGACGTCACATTATAACAATTCATAAAAAGTAACGTTATCGACTACTCTGAAAAAAACCCAATTGTAGTAATTTAACTTTAATTTTTTAAATAAAATAAATACTTATGGAATATGTTATTTAATCTAAGATATCACTGTTATTTTCTTCACATGAATCAAAGTATCTGAGAGACTAATAAAATAAAACCAAATAAAACCTTAAACCTACGTTTGAAACCTTCGCTTGCGCCTAAAATCAAGTTTGCAGCCTTGCATAACAAATAACAATTATTATTTATTAGTAACAATATTTGTCACTAACTTTTTTTATCAAAAGAATCCTTTAATCTATAAAAAGTATGGAGCCATTCGTCAAATATTTCAAATACAGTTCGCAGTAACACTATGTTGCGGTAAAAAATCGTCCTTACGAGGGGCCTTTTCGCCACAGAACAGATAAAGAGGTTAGAATGGAAGTAGTTCCTGATTTGTATTAGAACGCGTGTCGCCGCATGTCTCCCACTCTTGTCTCTCCACTACAAGCAAGAGATAATACGTACGCGCATTACGCACACAAATAAACCACACGCACTTACATCGCGTGTTTACTATTGGTTGTCACACTAACGCAAATACTGCTCTGGACGTACACTCACACACGTGTAAAAGCAATTTATTTCTCATATATGTTACGGCCACCAAAAGGTCGATTAATCATATCGATAAAATTACTGTAGTTTAGTTAATTAAAGTTTTGCATTTTTTCAAGTTGCGGATACGGTACGAATAACTTCCTAATTACATATAAATAAACTTAAATCAAAGACAAATTAAGGGGGAACATCCGATACTGCCGGGAAATTAAAATTTTCTTTAGTTTTATGCTAGTTGCAGCTCTGTTTTACGGCATAATAATAGAAAGAAAGAAAAATAGCATTTTGAATAACATAAAACAATGCTACAAATATGCAAAAAAACTATAAAGAAATTTTCAAATTTCACGTCCATATCGAATGCTAAGTCGAATTAACATAATATAATCTAATTAATTTATTGTGAACTACTCCGTGAAAAAGTATTTATTAATTTTATCATGTTAATTTATGAATAATATCTGTGCCCGCCGGTTTCACCCGCGTTACATAATCATTTTCTGCAAAATGTTGCGATCATAAATTGTGCTACATTTAGTAGTACCTATCCATTCAATTCTACCAGTTGCTTCAAACCACAGTTTTCTTGTAACAGGATCTTATGGACAATTAAAAAAAAAGTGTTTGCATCGTAAATTAGATTTTAGACGAAAAACCAACTAAGAAACTAAATTAATAATCCACATTATACAATAATTGCTGTTAATATAAACAAAGTTATTTTCATTGTTATATTACTGACAATAATCATTCGTATACACATCTAAATATCGACATAGTTTACAATTTGGTACAACACTATCGACGCGCATAGATTTCCCAGAATTGAAGCTTTGAATCGACACACGCGACGTTCGCAGGGAACGCAATACATTGCGCGACCGCTCACGTCGTGCAAGATCGTACCAATGTAATGCAAGCAATGTATAATTTTGCATCTGAATGCGATTTTATCGTTTTTGTCTACAAACTACATAATACTTTTGTAATAATTACAAATATCACTCGTATTTTAAGGTTTTTGGAGTTACCGGTGAAAAGAAATCCCTCCTTGGGCCACATTACAACTTCTTTTCCGACACGTTATAATTGGGCAAGACGGCATAATTCTTTTTTTCCGCGGAGAATTGAACGCTTTCACAATAAGAGCGTGACTGTTGACCGGTGATTCTAATTTCGGTTGGGTTTGGAGCGCCCGCGCAAATGTGTGGCGCGCCTGTCCCGCCCACAAGGCCCTTCTAACCTCTTTAACTGTTCTGTGCTTTTCGCAGTGTCCAGAGGAGTACGATCTCCCAGAAATAAAAAAAATATGAATGAACTCTTTGTTGCCAGTTAATTTGACCAGGGGCACTGTTTAACATACAAAAATACAAACAAACACAGATGAAACTATAATAATAATAATATCCTTGGACATTTCACACAACGCCATATCGTCCCAAGCTAAGCAACCTAATGCTTGTGTTATGGTAACTAGATGGCTGATAAACTACTTATATACATTTTTTTTTGTAAATACATACATATTATAGATAGAAAAACACCCAGACTCTTAACAAATACTTGCAGGTCGTACAAATATTTGTTCCGTGCGGGAATCGAACCCGCGACATAGTGCGCAGCGGTCAATACCTCAACCACTGCGCCAACCGTGTCGTCAAACTAATATAAAGCGTGCTAAAAGAAACAAGAAGGTAAGCATATAAATAAAATTATATGCTTATTTTTTTCTTATTGCCAAAATTTGCCGCTGCAAATTGGTTTAAAATTACAAAAGTAAGAAACCAAAAAACACGTCATATTCCTTGAAAAATAACCAAAAACGTAAGTCCTATGATTCGGCTGGAACTGAACGGAAATGAAATGTCCGAGATTTTTGGAAACTGATACCTATCTCGTTTTGTTTCGCCACACACTATTTTCTTACAGCCAGAAGTATTCGAGCAGGCAGTATTCTGGGGGCATCGCTCGCTTTAACGGAGGTGCTTGCGTATGTCAGCGACGCTGATGGCGCCGTTCTGCACGCACTCGAGCACCGCGAGCAGCAGCCGCTTCGCGTTGTTCTCCGCCGCAAAGTTAATGAGATCGCACGCGCTCTCCGCGTTCATGTCGCGCACCAGTCTGTTCACGCAGAGGTGCTCCAGCTCCGGCATGGTAAAAAATGAGGACAACAGCAGCAGCTGCTCCAAGCCTGACTTCGGTAGCTCGTGTAGGTACACATAGTCCTTGAAGTGCTCTATAGTGGTTTTAGACGTGCCGGTGATGTACCCCTCGGCGGTTTCACGCCACTCGCCGCCCAGAAGGCGGCGCAGCTCGGGGCTGGCGACCGCCAGCACGGCGCGGTGCATGCGCACGGAACCGTCCTCGCCGCGCAGCTCGAAATCCGTTAACCCCGTATCCCCGTGCAGGCTCGCGAACGACCTCCTGCTCGGTTGCGGGTGCATCTCGACCGCCACGTCGAACGTAAACTGCTGCCTCTCATCCTCGTGTTTGTGTATTAAGTGCCACGTGCCATCGTCGCTGGTGAACGTCTTATTCACGATGTTCATCCCCTTGCTGCTGAAGTGTATCATGTATGTGAGGTCATCAGTATCGCATTGCTTGGTGAACTGCACGAACACCAAGCAATTGTATACAATGTTGTATCCGTTGTCCGTCAGCCAGGCGGTCAATCGTATCTTGAACAGCACAGCGCCGCTGATCACGAACTCTGGTTTCTTTTTTGTAGCGCAGGTAGTGTTTTCGTTGATTGTTATGGATAGCTTTAGTGAAAGTAGGTTTCCTTTTTGAATGACCTCATCTGCAACCATTCTACAAAGAAATAAATATATTTTTACTTGAGACACCATGGCATGTAGACTTACCTACTTGCAATTTCATAAACAGTTAAATAAAACGCAATTTGGAATTCTTAATTTTTATATTTGAAGAGATTTGAGTTTAATTAGCTCACAAAGACCAGCTGATATAATAATTTCCTGAATATGAACACCTCGTTTATCTTTAATATAATATATCTAGATTTTTATAAAAGCAAAAGGCCATTAGTGATTCATACATTCAGACACAAAATTAATCACGAAATATCAAAAACTGCTGGACCTACGAAGACGAAATTTGGCACAAAAGTAGATTGGTCAGCTAAGAAAGGATCTTAAGAAATTATCTCCGTAAATGAGTGAAATAGGGGGTGGAAGTTTGTAGAAAATATTTCAAAATTGTCGCGGGTGAAACCGCGGCTAGTAATATTATGAATGCGACAGTTAGGCCCGACGCACATGGCGGCATGACACGGCAACTTACTTTTATACGAACATTGAAATAACTTTATTTCGAAAATATTCTAAGTGGAATCAATAATATTGTACCTAATGCTGAATGCAGTACAATCCTTGAAACGTTGAATCCAGCTATGTATTGAGATAATTGAAATCAATGGTCATTATAAGTTTTATAAGTATAAAAACATATTTATTTTTTCCTTCCTGTTATATACTTGTAAGTACATAGTTATTAATAATTTTTTAGGTATGTAAATATTAAGTTTAATAATTTATGCTAAATTGAAAACAATAAATAATAACATAAGAAAAGTTTGTATGATATATTTTGTTAAAACATAGCTTTTTCCTTAGGTTTGCCGTATGTCATTACTTTCCAGAATTATATCCCTATTAGCGACACTATCGAATGCTGTAATAATACAGGTTATGTTTTTTCTTAGCTAGAAATATCAATTATTCAACAATCCAAATACTGCAGTTTTAGTTTTCATCAAAATCGAGACCGCAACTCGCTCTAAGTACTTTTCGCTATTCCTCATAGTTTAGGATTTGGCCACCCACTTGTCTACCTATAACGGCAACTGCAAATGTTAGTAATCGCAAAAAAAATATACGGATTTTCATTAACTTCAACATTAACTCATTCATTAACTTTTTCTTTCTTGTCCTTTCGTCTTGCTACATGTATGCGTCCGTCTTTTCTGTCAAGACCCTTTTTTCCAGGATCACGTGAAGATATTAAGTGGAAATTAATATGTCTTCCCATAAAACGATAAAATTAAGCCAAATATTCTCAAACATATTAAAAGAGTAACGGTGTAATTTCTGGTCCATTCTTCATCATACGAGGCTACCTTTTGGAAGAAATATTCATGATCTCGTCATTACAAAAAAATCCGCTTATGACGTATGAGGTACAAAAATTTCAGGACAGGTACAACATACTACTAAATATACGTGGTACCATTTTTAAATCACAAGAGTTGGTCCCGTCATTATGAAGTTTATACTTAATTATTTATCAAAAACCTTACAATATAACATCACTCTTGTATTATCCCAAGTGTTAGGAAAAGAGGCAGGGGGCATGAAAAACTCAATTTAACCGGGTAGGAACTCCCCAGCGATCTGAATGAAACGGTGGGGCATGGGCAAATGCTATAATTAATGGACTGTATATAAGTATAATAACATATGTGTTATGGTAACTAGATGGCTGATAAACTACTTATATACATTTTTTTGTAAATACATACATATTATAGATAGAAAAACACCCAGACTCTTAACAAATACTTGCAGGTCGTACAAATATTTGTTCCGTGCGTGTTAAGGGATGATCTAGCTACTGGAAGAAGGGTCAATAATACTCGGAAGTATGCCAATGAAAAAGCTACTTTATTACAAACAAAGTTTCTAGGGTCATTAAACGGCGGAGAATCTTAACACCGCGATTCAGATTTCAAAGATTTCCGTACAACGCCATCTATGAACCAGAATGTTAACTAAATTTACTTGACGGTTTCAACTACTTCGAACATACCGCCCACCAAGGACCCTTGTCCTTAACAAGAACCGCCCACCGTGGCTGACATAATGAAAATACAAACAACAAGAATACAAAATTAGCCGTGGTGGCAATAACAGGAACTGGCACTGTACGTAGTAACATAAACTTATTAATAAATCTAACAAACTGGTCTTAATAACTAAACATGAATACCTTTTTTAATCTGTGACAGGCAGAACGCACAATTTTGAAGTGGGTCTTTTTAAATAAGAATTTTTACATTTCAATGTAACCACTCGGGTGAGATTATCACTGCCTGGGTGTTTTTCTACAACCTTGCCAAGAAGCCACTTCGCGGGAGGTAAGTCATCTTCTTTTACCAAAACAACATCTCCTACTTGTGGTTCAGGTGTCTTATTAGTCCACTTATATCTATATGGAGGAAATGAGTCAAGTACTCATTGGCCCATCTACGCCAAAAGGTTTGCAACATACCTTGCACTAAATGCCATCTTTTCAGGCTACTAATAGGACTTCCATGATAATTTCTATCAGGCACAGTAAGTATTGGCTCTCCTATTAAAAAATGACCTGGAGTCAAGGGTGTGCACTCATCTGGATCGGTGCCAGATGCAACTGATAGCGGCCTGGAGTTTAGACACGCCTCAATCTGTGTCAGGAGAGTGGTCATCTCTTCAAAGGTAAGTGTAGAGTTGCCTATGACCCGTTTTAAATGGAACTTCGTTGATTTTATTCCTGCCTCCCACAATCCACCGAAATTGGGAGCGTGTGCAGGAATAAAATGCCATGTTGTCCCGATGAGAGCTAAGCTCTTCGCGATTTCCTCAGGCAGGTTGGACTCTTGTGCTGTCAGTAACTCTCTTAATTCTTTGGACGCTCCAATGAAGTTGGTGCCATTGTCGCTCCATAAATCCGTACAATGACCTCTACGAGATACAAATCGTCTGAAAGCTGCTATAAAGCCTACGGAAGTTAAGTCGCTAACCATCTCTAAATGTATAGCTCGTGTTGCCATACATATAAATAAACATATGTACCCTTTATAAGACCGATGTCCTCGTCCTTTTGACGTCCTAACATTGATAGGGCCTGCGTAATCCACTCCACTGTGTAAGAACGCTCTAGACGGAGTTCCGCGAACTGATGGTAATGAACCCATCATTTGAGTCTTCACAGTCGCACTATTTTTTACGCAAATAACACATCGGCGGACATGATGTTTCACTAAATTTTTAACTCCAATGATCCAGTATGCTGACCGTATGTAAGTTAGCATCAGTTGTGGTCCTCCATGCAAAGTTTTAATATGAGCATCTCTGATGATTAACTGTGTGAAATGAGATCGATGAGGTAATACAATTGGATGTTTTATTGTCTCTTCTAGTTGAGCCTTATGAAGCCTCCCACCAACTCTAATTATACCTTTCTCGTCTATATACGGGTTAAGTGTTCTTATTTTACTTATTTTTGTCTTAACTTCGCCTTTCTGTATTAATTCTGTGACCTCTACTTCAAACTCTTGCCTTTGGCATTGCCGAATACAGCAATTCAAAGCTTCATCGATCTCCCATTTACGTAAGTATTTAGTCCGATCGGTATCGGTTTTATAATTTAAAAATCGTCTACAATATGCTACAATACATAACAACTTAGAGAGAGAAGAGTATCTGTCCCATATTGAAGTATTGATAGATGGACAATGTGTTACTATTGACCTTTCTAAATCGACTTCTAATTCGTTTGACCTCGGGTAATTTATATCTGTTTCTTGTAAAATATCTGGACCTCGTAGCCACAAAATGTTATCTATGAGTTCTACAGGTCGTATTCCTCTGGACGCGCAATCGGCAGGGTTCTGATTCGAAGGTATGTGTGCCCATTGAGATGCATCCAAAGTTGTGAGAATTTCAGAAACTCTGTTAGCTACGAAGGTTTTCCAATGACTTGGATGTTTGTTCAACCACGCGAGTACGACCGTTGAATCTGTCCATGCCCGCAAGTCAGCTTTTGGAATATTTAAAACTTCTGCCATCTCAACCAGCAAACGTGTCACCAATACTGCGCCACACGCGGTATGCTTATTTGTTTTATAGGTGCGACTCGTGTTTTGGCCGCAACTAGTGAAACCTGAACGTTACCAGTGACATCGATTCGACGTAGATAGACTGCTGCCGAATATGCCACCTTGGAAGCATCGGAAAAGCCATGTAAATCTACTGTGATATCACTCGTCTTTGTTCCTAGCCATCTAGGAATTTTGAACTCTGTAAGTTGTGACAACTCATGACAGTAAGTATTCCATTCTTCTAATAGTTGCATTGGAATCTCTTCATCCCAGCTTATTCCCGCTAGCCACAGCTTTTGAATAAAGTATCTTTGCTGTAATCAACGCCGGTGCCAACCAACCTAATAGATCAAACAACCGTGATATATTAGAAATAACTGTTCTTTTTTTTTCAGGTCCAGCGGTCTTCGTAAGCTTCACAGAGTATTGGAAGATATCATATTTACGGTTCCAGGTAAGTCCTAAAACCTTCATTATAGAGTCTAGTTTAATTTCCAAATTTTGTTCTAAATCTTGTTCCGTTGCTATGTCTTTTTCTTTATTTCTTAAATTAATTTCTTTTATTATCATTTCATTATTACTGGTCCATTTTTGCATTTCAAATCCACCTTTGCTTAGCATTAAGTTAATTTCTTCAAATAATTTAATGCCTTCTTCTACCGTTTCACAGCCACTCAAAAGGTCATCCATATAAAAGTCTTCAAGAACCTTTTTTGCAGTTTCTGGAAAGTTATCTCCTTCATCAAATGCTACCTGCTGAAGTGCCTTGACTGCTAGGTACGGAGCTGAAGCCGTTCCAAATGTGACAGTGACAAGCTGGTATTCCTGCACCGCATCTTCAGGATTATCTCTCCACAATATTCGCTGAAACACCGCATCATCATCATGGACTCGCACTTGCCGATACATTTTTATAATATCAGCTGCTAAGCAAATAGGATGTACTCTCCATCTTATAATTAGATGTCGTAACTCAGGTTGTAATGGCGGACCAATCAGTAGTGTGTCGTTCAAGGATACGCCATTTACACCCTTACACGACGCATCAAAGACTACTCTCACCTTTGTTGTAGACTTGTCCTCTCTTATGACCGCATGATGGGGAAGATAAACAGATTCAGACTGTTTATCATCATTCTCTGGAACCGGAATCATGTGACCTAACTGTAAGTAGTCCTTTATAACGTCTGTATATCTTTTCTTCATATCTTTATTTTTATTTAACTTTCTTTCTAACGACTTTAATCTATTTTCAGCTATCTCTCGAAATCTACCATATTTACATGCAGGGTCAGCTTCGCGGAAAGGTAATCGAACTACGTAACGTCCATCAGGGGCTCTACGCGTTGTACTATTAAAATATTCTTCGCATTTCTGTTGATCTTCAGTAAACATTTTTTTTTAAATTGAAGGATGGTCTGATTCCAATTCCCAAAACCTTTTCAGAACTTCGTCCTCATTAACGGTAGCATTCATTACTACGAATTTAGTTTGTGTACTAGCTTCTGCCCGCGGCTTCGCTCGCGTGGAGGTCGGAAATTATCCCACAGGAATGTTCTACCGGGATAAAAAATATCCTATGTGTTAATCCAGGATATAAACCATCTCTGTGTCAAATTTCATCCAAATCTATACAGTAGTTTTTACGTGAAAGAGTAACAAACATCCATACATCCATACTTACAAACTTTCGCCTTTATAATAGTAGTAGGATTATCCATTTTTTCATTAGATACCAAACCAGACAGTATCCAGCCGAGAGAAGTGCATTGAGCTACTGGAGTACCGGTAGGTCCTTTCAAAAGTCCTTGTTGTATTATCTGACCGTAAATTTCAGCACCCAATAAAATATTAATTTTATTAGGCCTATTGTACTCGGGATCAGCTAATGTAATCGTATGCAAATCCAACTCTTGCAGCTCACTTATTTTCATAGGTGGGAGAAGAGTGGTTATCGATTTCAGTACATACGCTCTGACTAAAATTTCAAAGGACGGATCAACTCTCGATTGAATCTTCAAAGAGACTACAGATTTTGAACTGATGGTGCTATCTCCACCAACACCTGAATTAATACTATTTGCGTGAACCTTTTTTAGGCCCAACGTTTGTACTGTGGCCTCTGTTATAAAAGAAGCCTGTGAGCCTTGATCTATCAAGGCTCTGATGATCTGTTTGCCTCCGAATTTCGACTCAGCATTGATTAACGCGGTGGCCAACAATACTTGACTTCTGTTTCCTGACGAAAAACATGAGACAATTGGTGAACTCTCATTTGATGACGAACCTTCCACTGGTGGGAACGGGTTGTCCTTTGTGACCTGATCATTGCTATTATTTTGTGCAACAGTAGTTGCTGAGCTGTTGTTTGGGTGAAGAAGTGAGTGATGACGACGATTACAAACACGACAACTAGTGGAGTTTTGGCATTGTTTAACCGAATGATTACCACCTAAGCAGTTAAAACAAATGTGATTTTTCATAACAAATTGATGCCTTTTATCATAATCAATTTTTGCAAACTTTTTACAAAAACATAATTTATGATTATCTGAACAATATTCACATGCAATAGCTTGATTTGAAGCATGAAACACCTTCGGTTTATTGACGTAACCTTTGGATTGTGAAGTAGTTGGCTGAACTGAAGATTTCGACTTAGGCTCAATAAACTCTAATGCTCGAAAACGACCTTCTAAGAATCTTGAAAACTGATTAAATGTTGGCAACTCGTTCGAGTTATCGCTTGTTACATGTAATTCCCATTGCTTCCTCGTATCTGGATCTAATTTATAAGTAGCAATGTGAATAATAATAATGTCCCATGAGCTCACATCAATTTCTAAATTTTTCAATGCATGCAAACA
The DNA here is from genome assembly GCA_951799385.1 of Hyppa rectilinea. Taxonomy (NCBI): domain Eukaryota; kingdom Metazoa; phylum Arthropoda; class Insecta; order Lepidoptera; family Noctuidae; genus Hyppa; species Hyppa rectilinea. The sequence goes on along the minus strand of OX637318.1, from coordinate 14,710,331 downwards.
CTCGTTTGTAGTGTCCAACAACTCTTTTAATGTTGTAGCTGACTCGACATTCGAATTACGTTGACTAAATAGTCTTTTCAAAATACAATTTGACAAATATCGTTTGTTATTTTATCTAGATTCTAACTTTGACCAACACTGATCATAATTAGCTGCCGCTATAGGTACAAACTTTATCAATTGTTCTGCTTCTCCTGTAAGATGAGCCTTTAAATAATGTAATTTTTGTACTGAATCTAAAGATTGATTACTATGCACTAAAGAAATAAATAAGTCGCGAAAAGATGTCCATTCCGAATATTTCCCGGAGAAAGTAGGAATAGTTATTTTAGGTAATCTCACAGAAGAACCAGACGACATATATTATGTACAGAACCTTTTTGGTCGTTCCTACAAACTGATGTGTCATTGACTGGAGCGGGATAATTACATAATGCAATCTTTAGTTCCGATTTATAACCAATGTAAATTTCCTCAGTCGCCTCATAAACATCGCTTACAATACATTCTAAAGATTTTACAGTTGGACTATCTAATTCTAATATCTCGTAATGATTTTTACAAAATGCTTGCCAATCTCGTTCCAACTTCTCTAATCTTGCATCAATGTATTGGTAAGAAAAACGATCCTTAGGTGTCTTCTTAAAATTTGATCTAGATTTTTCAATAATAAAATTGTCTTTAAATTTCTTTGCAAATTGCCGTACTTTTCCATTTTTGAAGTATAAAATTAACTTAGTATAATCCGCAAAACTTATCTTCTAGACAGTGAATCTTGAAAATTTTACAAGTGTTTGGCAAAACTTGGACTCTGAGCGAATTCGGGCACAGACTCCACGTTCCCTCGTTTTTTTGCTTACGATTCTAAGTCCTACAATTTAATGCACTGATTTTTCTAAGTCCCAAATTCATGCAGAAAACGACTAAGTTAATGGAATGTGCGGAATTTTGCGACGTGTTTGAATTATTTCTTCACTGATGATAAAACACAAATGTACTCACAGTTTATCTTCGTCACTCACGCACACACACACAGATTACACCTGTTCTCCGGACACACCACGCTGCACACCACCACTGGCGTCACGTTGCGCTGATGACGACGGTGCTCTGCTTGACAGTACTTCCTCTTCTCAGGGCTGGCTGATGACGTCACGAATCTGGCGCCACCTGATGTTGTCTCCCTCTTCTCGGGGGAAACCCTTCCAACACCTGAGTTGCGAACCACAACCCCTTCAGTGTTCTCTAACAACTGCCGCGGTGTACTAAGGCAAAAACTTTCACCGCAGCAGTAATTCCTAGCTAGTTCGAATTATTCGACTCGACGGACCAAATGTTAAGGCATGATCTAGCTTAGCTACTGGAAGAAGGGTCAATAATACTCGGAAGTATGCCAATGAAAAAGCTACTTTATTTATTACAAACAAAGTTTCTAGGGTCATTAAACGGCGGAGAATCTTAACACCGCGATTCAGATTTCAACGATTTCCGTACAACGCCATCTATGAACCAGAATGTGTCGTCAAACTAATATAAAGCGTGTTAAAAGAAACAAGAAGGTAAGCATATAAATAAAATTATATGCTTATTTTTTTCTTATTGCCAAAATTTGCCGCTACAAATTGGTTTAAAATTACAAAAGTAAGAAACCAAAAAACACGTCATATTCCTTGAAAAATAACCAAAAACGTAAGTCCTATGATTCGGCTGGAACTGAACGGAAATGAAATGTCCGAGATTTTTGGAAACTGATACCTATCTCGTTTTGTTTCGCCACACACTATTTTCTTACAGCCAGAAGTATTCGAGCAGGCAGTATTCTGGGGGCATCGCTCGCTTTAACGGAGGTGCTTGCGTATGTCAGCGACGCTGATGGCGCCGTTCTGCACGCACTCGAGCACCGCGAGCAGCAGCCGCTTCGCGTTGTTCTCCGCCGCAAAGTTAATGAGATCGCACGCGCTCTCCGCGTTCATGTCGCGCACCAGTCTGTTCACGCAGAGGTGCTCCAGCTCCGGCATGGTAAAAAATGAGGACAACAGCAGCAGCTGCTCCAAGCCTGACTTCGGTAGCTCGTGTAGGTACACATAGTCCTTGAAGTGCTCTATAGTGGTTTTAGACGTGCCGGTGATGTACCCCTCGGCGGTTTCACGCCACTCGCCGCCCAGAAGGCGGCGCAGCACGGGGCTGGCGACCGCCAGCACGGCGCGGTGCATGCGCACGGAACCGTCCTCGCCGCGCAGCTCGAAATCCGTTAACCCCGTATCCCCGTGCAGGCTCGCGAACGACCTCGTGCTCGGTTGCGGGTGCATCTCGACCGCCACGTCGAACGTGAACTGCTGCCTCTTATCCTCGTGTATTAAGTGCCACGTGCCATCGTCGCTGGTGAACGTCTTCTTCACGATCTTCAGCCCCTTGCTGCTGAAGTGTATCATGTATGTGAGGTCATCAGTATCGCACTGCTTGGTGAACTGCACGAACACCAAGCAATTGTATACAGTGTTGTATCCGTTGCTCGTCAGCCAGGTGGTCAATCGCATCTGGAACAGCACAGCGCCGCTGATCACGAACTCGGGTTTCTTTTTTGTAGTGCAGGTAGTGTTTTTGTTGGTTGTTATGGATAGCTTTAGTGAAAGTAGGTTTCCTTTTTGAATGACCTCATCTGCAACCATTCTACAAAGAAATAAATATATTTTTACTTGAGACACCATGGCATGTAGACTTACCTACTTGCAATTTCATAAACAGTTAAATAAAACGCAATTCGGAATTCTTAATTTTTATATTTGAAGAGATTTGAGTTTAATTAGCTCACAAAGACCAGCTGATATAATAATTTCCTGAATATGAACACCTCGTTTATCTTTAATATAATATATCTAGATTTTTATAAAAGCAAAAGGCCGGTAGTGATTCATACATTCAGTCACAAAATTAATCATGAAATATCAAAAACTGCTGGACCTACGAAGTCGAAATTTGGCACAAAGGTAGATTGGTCAGCTTAGAAAGGATCCTAAGAAATGATCTCCGTAAATGAGTGAAATAGGGGGTGGAAGTTTGTAGAAAATATTTCAAAATTGTCGCGGGTGAAACCGCGGCTAGTATAATATTATGAATGCGACAGTTAGGCCCGACGCACATTGGCGGCATGACACGGCAACGTACTTTTATACGAACATTGAAATAACTTTATTTCGAAAATATCGTCATCTGTCAACTGTCAACACGCATAGTCATGCTGTCTGAGAGTTAAAGTGATCTAGTGCATAAATCTTCGAGTTTGTGTTTAGAATCATTACCAAAGTGAACTTTAATAAGTGATAATCGTGTACAATTATTAGTGGCTAAAAGCAATAAGTGATTCATAACAAAAACAGTGATTAAATTGCAAGAGTGACACAAGAAATTTCAACTTTTCTTCATCCACCCACATAATATTTAGAAAAGTTTGAAACTAGTAAACGTCAGATGTCAAAATGTCATTTGACATTTGGGAAAGTGTTACAGTAAAACGGGGTGAATAGGGTTGCAGGGGTGAACAGGGTCGAAACTTTAAAGGCGATTTAAGCATTAAATAATATATTTTGGTGCCAACCAGAACAATTGATCATTAATTATTATACAATAAACACATTAGGAGTCCTTTTTGGCCACAAACTATATTATTTAATGCTTAAATCGCCTTTAAAGTTTCAACCCTGTTCACCCCTGCAACCCTGTTCACCCCTGCAACCCTATTCACCCCGTTTTACGGTACCATTGTAAGAAAATAATTACCACCATGAGTTACAAAAATGTTACCAATTTGACTAGAGTGGGAAATCAGGCTCAGAGTCAAAGTGATGATACTGATGAAAATCTTAAGAACAAAACCTCGCCTAAGAAATTTGTTCAACAAATCTTTCACCCAAGCCTCTTCAATAGACAAAGATCTAATTCACTGAGCGAAATTTCATCCAGGCAATCGGGTTCTTCCAACAATCCCATTCTGCTTTCCTGCGAGAATGAATCGGATGAAGTAACAGAACAAGTGCCAGCCGCAAAGCTTTCAACGGATGTAGCAGGACCTCCTTAATGGCAACGAGTTCCCACATCTAAGAAAAGGAAAATATCCGACAACTCACCACCACCTGTTGAGACCGTAAACCGATTTTCCAATCTGCCGATTGACCTAACGGAAGACACAAAAACTGAGCCTAAACCACCCAATAAGCCCCCTCCTATTGTTTTGTATGGGATTGAGGATCTAAACGAGCTCACCAAACTAATCGAGTCCGTAATTCGTCCGGAAGAATTTCGGTATAAAATAATAAATAAAAACCTATTACGCGTGATGGTTAGCACAGTCGATGATTACAAGCAAGTCATTGATCTGATACGACAAAAAGGACTAATCGGACACACCTTCTCTCGCAAAGATACGAAATGCTACAGAATAGTAATAAAAGACCTCCATCATACTACTCCTCACGATGCTATCATACAGGAGTTGGAAAAATCTGGTAACAAGGTCAGGGGAGAAATCATCAACCACCGCTATGGAGCAGAGAAAATTCCTACCTCTACGTTTTTTGTTAATTTGGAACCCAGCCCAAATAACAAACTGGTTAAAAATATCCAGTATATCCATCACCAACGCATTAAGATCGAAGACCCACGCAAAACAAAGACTATAGTACAATGTCAAAGATGCCAACAATATGGCCACTGCAAAAACAACTGCATGAGGCCATACAGATGTGTCAAATGTGGGGAGGGCCACAAAACTTCAGAGTGCCTCAAAAAAGACAGAAATACACCTGCCAAATGTGCCCTCTGCTCCTGCGACCACCCTGCTAATTACAAAGGCTGTCAAGTTTACAAAGAAATACTCTCAAGAAAGATGAAACCAAGAAGTTTCCCAACTGGAAAAATCTCTACTGATATACCACGCAACGACACAACCCCAGAAAGCTCCGCCCTACCCCAACGAAACACCTATCGCAGATCAGAACAAAGCTACTCGGATACAGTCGCAGGACGTACCAAAGATCGTCCACGAGACAACGCTGCTACATCTCATCACATAGACAACCCTCAACAAAACGTATCCGTTATGGAACAACTTTTGATCAAACAAAATGAAAAAATCGACCTACTCCTGCAACAAATAAGTACCCTAATGGGTCTTTTAACTACTGTCATTACAAAACTAACATCATAAATGACTCCCCTACGAATTGCAATCTGGAACATCAATGGATTGGCTCCCAATATCCAAGAACTGGAGACTTTAATAAAAACAAACAAACTAGACGTGGTACTAATTTCAGAATCACATAGCACGTCCCGAAGCTCGTTCCGCATTAAGGGCTTCAACATCTACCATACTCCCCATCCCGACGGTAGTGCGCACGCTGGCTCAGCGCTGGCAATTCGAGGAAACCTGAGACATTCACAGATAGAACCGTATTCTACAGTGCATCTACAAGCAACTTCTGTTAGATTGGAGGACCGAGCAGGCCCTATTATTCTCTCCTCAATCTACTGCCCACCAAGACACAAAATAACTTCAGAGATGTTTAAAACCTACTTCAACACTCTTGGCCACAGGTTCATTGCAGGCGGTGACTGGAATGCCAAACATACATTTTGGGGATCCCGCTGTAACAGCACTCGTGGACGCGATCTGAAACGTTGTGTCGATGAAAATCATCTAAAACCGATATCTACCGGTAAAGCCACGTACTGGCCCAGCGACCCGAAAAAACTACCGGATCTCCTGGACTTCTTTGTCAATAAGGGCATAGACAGTTTACACACGACAATTGAATCGAGCCTAGACGGATCATCAGATCATACACCGGTGATCCTCACTATTAGCACTAGTGAACTCACTCGAGACATGACCGAGTCTCTGACAAATAGTCGAACTGACTGGGACGGTTTCAAGACTTACCTCATCGACAACTTTACTTCTACTATACCCTTAATGGATCAAAACGACGTAGATAACGCCTGCCGATATCTCACAAATGCTATTCAAGTAGCTGCCTGGATCAACACACCCTCTCGATCCAGAGATTCGACCAACCCCTGTCATCCGCCAGATATCATGCAAAAAATTCTAGAAAAACGCAGACTGAGAAGAATTTGGCATCAGTCCCGTCATCCACTTGATAAACTCTACTTTAACAAGGCAGCTAAAGAGTTAAAGGCTATAGTCCAGGAATCTATTAATTCAACGGTGGCAACAAATCTACAGATGATGTCACCTACGGGGATTGGTGCAAACTCGCTCTGGAAGGCAACCAAAAACCTAGATAACCCTCAACAGTCTTATCCTCCAATTAGGTCACAAGCTTCCTGGGCAAGAACTAACTTGGAAAAAGCCGAAGTGTTCGCAACGCATCTGAATTCTGTATTCAAACCTAACGTGAGCGTTGCAGATGAGCGTGATATTGATGCAATATTAGAACAAGATCTGCAGATGTGTCTGCCTATTAAACCAACAACACCTAAAGAAATTGCGAAGGAAATCAGACAGTTGAACTCGAAAAAAGCCCCGGGATTTGACCTGATCACACCTTTAATACTCAAAAATCTTCCTAGAAAATGCATTGCCTTCTTAGCTAGCCTGTTCAACGCTATCTTTCGAACATCACACTTTCCTGACCTTTGGAAAATCTCCGAAGTTGTCATGATCCACAAATTAGGTAAACCTGAACACGAACCGTCGTCTTATCGGCCGATAAGCTTAACTCCTGTACTGTCCAAACTGTGGGAGAGGATATTCCTTAACCGACTAAAACCATGCATGGACGCCAATGACGTCGTTCCACCTCATCAGTTTGGCTTTCGGAAATCTCATTCAACAATAGAACAGGTTCACCGAGTTTATCAAACAGGAAGACAGGCCTTTGAACGCAAAAAGTACTGCTCAGCGGCATTTCTTGATGTACAACAAGCTTTTGACCGTGTCTGGCACAAAGGATTACTGGCAAAAGTGAAGGATAAACTTCCACACTCAATGTTCCTGCTCATCCGGTCGTACTTATCCGAACGCTGCTTCCGAGTTAAACAGGGCGAAGCACGATCAAGATTGTTTGAAGTTGAAGCTGGAGTACCTCAGGGTTCTGTCCTTGGCCCAGTGTTGTATAACATATTTACATCAGATTTACCCACATTAGACGACATAACAGTTGCAACATATGCTGACGACATAGCCTACTTATCAGTTGACGACAACCCAGAAATGGCCAGCAATAAACTCCAAAATCAGTTAGACGAGACACATAAATGGCTCTGTAAATGGAGGATACGCGCCAGTGCATCCAAGTCTAACCATATCACCTTCACACTCAGGCACGGAAACACCCCTCCTGTTAGACTTGGACCTGATACCTTACCACACACAGATTGTGTTAAATATCTTGGCTTCCATCTAGATAGGCGCCTAACATGGAAGCATCACATTAAACAGAAAAGGGAGGAGATAAACCATAAGTTCCGCAATCTGAATTGGCTCATGGGAAGAAACTCGGTACTCTCTGTAGACAACAAGCTACTCATCTACAACTCGGTCCTTAAACCAATATGGACGTACGGAATCCAATTGTGGGGCGTTGCCAGCAAATCTAATATTCTCTGCCTGCAAAGGGCTCAAAATGGTATTCTAAGAGCCATAGTAAATGCACCTTGGTTTGCTCGGAATAGCGAAATACACGATTTCCTACAGGTGCCGCTCGTAAACTTTGAAATTGAGCGGTACAAAATTCAACACAAGGCACGCCTAACCATACACCCAAACCCACTAGTAACTGAACTGTTGAACCCGACAGCGGTGGTAAAAAGGCTGAAGAGGAACCACCTTATATAAGTGGGAGGCACAGCTCTGGCTGCTCCACCACAACGCCATACGAATTGCAACAAATTCGCTTATGGTCTGCCGACCGATTGCAAATGTTTAAATTAAAAAAAAAAAAAAAAAAAAAAAAAAAAAAAAAAAAAATCGAAAATATTCTAAGTGGAATCAATAATATTGTAATGCTGAATGCAGTACAATCCTTGAAACGTTGAATCCGGCTATGTATTGAGATAATTGAAATCAATGGTCATTATAAGTTTTATAAGTATAAAAACATATTTATTTTTTCCTTCCTGTTATATACTTGTAAGTACATAGTTATTAATAATTTTTTAGGTATGTAAATATTAAGTTTAATAATTTATGCTAAATTAAGAACAATAAATAATAACATAAGAAAAGTTTGTATGGTACCTATATTTTGTTAAAACATAGCTTTTTCCTTAGGTTTGCCTTATGTCATTACTTTCCAGAATTATATCCCTATTAGCGACACTATCGAATGCTGTAATAATACAGGTTGTGTTTTTTCTTAGCTAGAAATATCAATTATTCAATAATCCAAATACTGCAGTTTTAGTTTTCATCAAAATCGAGGCCGCAACTCGCTCTAAGTACTTTTCGCTATTCCTCATAGTTTAGGATTTGGCCACCCACTTGTCTACCTATAAAGGCAACTGCAAATGTTAGTAATCGCAAAAAAAATACGGATTTTCATTAACTTTCCCTTCTTGTCCTTTCGTCTTGCTACATGTATGCGTCCGTCTTTTCTGTCAAGACCCTTTTTTCCAGGATCACGTGAAGATATTAAGTGGAAATTAATATGTCTTCCCATAAAACGATAAAATTAAGCCAAATATTCTCAAACATATTAAAAGAGTAACGGTATAATTTCTGGTCCATTCTTCATCATACGAGACTACCTTTTGGAAGAAATATTCATGATCTCGTCATTACAAAAAAATCCGCTTATGACGTATGAGGTACAAAAATTTCAGGACAGGTACAACATACTACTAAATATATGTACGTGGTACCATTTTTAAATCACAAGAGTTGGTCCCGTCATTATGAAGTTTATAATTATTTCTCAAAAACCTTACAATATAACATCACTCTTGTATTATCCCAAGTGTTAGGAAAAGAGGCAGGGGGCATGAAAAACTCAATTTAACCGGGTAGGAACTCCCCAGCGATCTGAATGAAACGGTGGGGCATGGGCAAATGCTATAATTAATGGACTGTATTAACTAGTACTTAGTCAGAGGTTAGAAAGACTTCTTTCTCGTTTTCTTTTTACCAGCCGCCATACCTACACTATTTTCTTACAGACAAATATGCAAATCACGAGTATTTTTAGTGTGTTTAGCAGTGTGGGAATCACTCGCTCTCATCGAGGTGGTCGCGTATGTCAGCGACGCTGATGGCACCGTTCTGCACGCACTCGAGCACCGCGAGCAGCAGCCGCTTCACGTTGTTCTTGGCCGCGAACTCGATGAGGTCGCACGCGTTTGCCGCGCTCACGCCGCGCACCAGACTGTCCACGCAGAGCCGCTCCAGCTCAGGCATGATGTAGTACGAGGACAACAGCAGCAGCTGCTCTAAGCCCGACTCGGGCAGTTTGTGTAAGTACACATATCTCATTAAGTTTTCGAGAGTGGCCTTGGACGTGCCGGTGACATCCACGTGGCCCACATCGGTCTCGCGCCACGCACCGCTCAGCATGCGGCGCAGCACGGGGCTGGCGGCCGCCAGCACAGCGCGGTGCACGCTCACGGAGCCGTCCTCACCGCGCAGCTCGAAGTCCGTCAACTCCGTGTCTCCATGCAGGCTTGCGAACGAGTTCGTGCTGGGCAGCAGTTGCATCTCGACCGCCACGTCGAACGTGAACTGCTGCTTCTTGCTCTCGTGTATTAAGTGCCACGTGCCATCGTCGCTGGTGAACGTCTTGCCCGCTACGTTCAGCTCCACGCTGTTGAAGTATATCACGTAAGTGAGGTGGTCGGCGTCGCGCCGCTTGGTGAACCGCACGAACACCAAGCTGTTGGACACGTTGCCCCACTGCGTAGCGATCAGTCGCACCTGGAACAGCGCCGCGCCGCTGATCACGAACTCGGGACTCGTCTTTGTCGCGAAGACAGTGTTATAGTTCGTTACGACCAGCTTTGCCGTAAGTAAATTGCCTTTTTGTGTTACTTCTTTTGTTTCAATTCTGCAAAAGTAAAAAAAAAATTACTTGAGACATTTGGCAAGCCAGGTACCTAGATCTACTTGCAATTTCTTAGACAGTAATTAAATAAAACGCCATCTAGAATTCGTTATTTGTTCTAATGCTGTGCAAACAGGCTGATTTATATATTTATGTCCTGGATTAATACCTCGTTTATCCATAGCATAACAATTATAAGCCTAACTAATAAATATTATAAATGCGAAAGTAAGTTAGTCAGTTTGTTTGGTGTTCGTTACTACATCAGGAAAGTGGCTCCTAGTAGTGATGTGAGTGGAAAGTATAATGGTACAATTAGTGCGTAATCTGCTGAAATTCTGCGCCACATAAAGTGCACCTTAACGTTTTGGAAAAAAAAGGGAAAAAACCATTCGTGCTGGTCAAAGTCGAAGTCAAAAATTCAAAGTCAAATCATTCACCTATTTCAATTCGGCACAAGAAAGGCACTTTTGAACGTCAAAATGAACAAGAAATAGAATTACAGGGTGAAATTCAATTCATGGGCAATATTTTAAGGGGTCATTGTACTCATCATTATGAACAACGTTTACTAAGGGAACAAATCTTGAGATCGCGAAAAAAAAACCGGCCAAGTGCGAGTCGAACTCGCACACCGAGGGTTCCGTACAAACCTGTAGGTATATAAGTAAAAGTTCACCCATCACGAGAATCGAGCCATAGTTATGGTATTTTTATATTTTGAAAAAAAAAACATTTTTTTTTTATTATATGATGTAACTAAAAATGTACGGTTTTCGCAATTTTTCCTTTATCTGCACTGTAAGACGTTACTTTGTACCAAATTTCAAGATTCTAAGTTCACGGGAAGTACCCTGTAGGTTTTGATTCCCGTGCGAGTTTCGAAAATTTGCGGCATAAACAGCTGTATCTTTTGATTGCTTTGGCTTAGAAGTTTGATTTTTCCACAGCTCCAAGGGACAGTAGACCTGAGTATTAGATATAAATTTCAGTTTGATACCTCCACGCGTGCCTGAGAAAATCGGTCTTGACAGACGGACGGACGGACAACAAAGTGATTGTATAAGGGTTCCGTTTTTTCCTTTTGAGGTACGGAACCCTAAAAATCAGCTATTCCATACAAATCCTCGTCAAAATGTAGGGACTACCCTGTTTTTTTTTCGCGATTTCAGGTGTACCTAGATCATCATCATCATCATCATCATTCTCCTGCAGTCCTGCCCTTATCCCAATTTATTTGGGGTCGGCGCAACATATCTTTTTCTTCCATACTTCTCTATTAGTCGTCATCTCTGTAGTAAATATCCTATCCTATCTAGCCATATCATCTTGCACACAATCTATCCAAACGTTTCATTGGTTTTCCTCTACTTGTATAGTCATCCACATTCATACTTAAAACTTTCCTGACAACATTTTCCTCATTCCTTCACATAACATATGGTTCATATATGTATACGGTATTGGATGAATTAACATACCAAGACAACCAATTTCCACACAACTTTTTAGTCTACTGGTGACCGTTTTCAGACATCCTTCATTCATTCTTTATTCTATTCATTCGCGTAACACCACACATTCAGCATTCTCATCTCAGCTGCATGCAATTGTCTTTCATTCATTTCTTTTGTGGCCCAACACTGATTCATACAAGTCGGCAAGCATAAAAGCACTAAGTAAACAACGGCTGGTTATCCGACCAAATGACTACAAAAAGCCACGAATTATGTAATAGGTACATATCGATGACCTCTACGTAACTTTTTACGAGGTGTAATTTTATGTTGGGTTGTTTTTTTTTATATCAAGCTTTAGTAATGTTGGTCCAAACAATTATCTAGTTCTGGTTTACTAGGTGTTTGTCTTAAGGCGAGAGAATCTTAAGACTGCCCACTTCCTGCAGTTCCGCAGCTAATTCGTTGATATGTCGGTCCAACCTGACTTGATAATTATTGCTATTTGACTCAATTTCCTCCTTCACAGTCCAGATTGAAATGTAGGTTCAGATATTTATTGCGTATGTATATGTGGTGAAATATTGAACGTTATCGTGAAGCGTTTAGGGGTGGAGGGAGAATTTCGAATCAGATCTCACCAAATCTCAAGTGGGGAGAATGAAACTGTAAAAGGTACGCGGATGCGCGTCAGTGTGGGCATTGATTGAATTTAGAAAAATCTCTCATGATATTAGGGATTGAGAGAGAGGGGGTCAAGCAAAATCTCACATCTCACCAGGGGAGTAAGGGTCGAAAAATCGCCAAAATTTCCTCACGTAATGAATGGATGCCCCCAAAGATATAATCTTCTATAATGCCCCCACATAGCTCTCATTGTTTTGTTTTGAACCCTTTCAAGTAATCCTATATTAGTAGGGCTGACTGTGCCCCAGAGAATGCCGTAACTGGCCGTAAGCATATATGGAATATTCTTTGGTATGGCTTTATACGTAGCCATTTTTCTTACACTCCCTGGTCTTTCGTCCAAAAGTCCAGGCGCCTTTTGAAGGTTTCGCCGCGTTAACAAATAAAAAAAGGATAGTGAGTGATATACCTACATACTCTTGTTACGTGTTTCGTTTGTACAATATCCCTGATGAACGCAGGGTAAACAATCATGTTCTTTTACAGTTCCCGCTGTGTGATGGGATTTAGACTGGTTCGCTGCTGCGTTATGAATCAATCGGCTTAGTCCATTATTGGGTATTTCAAAGCGTAGTCAATAACGTTACTTTTTATGAACTGTCAAAACGCGGAATTTGTACGTGATTTGCATGAAATATAAGAATGTGACGTCACAGATTTTTAGAATCACATTGCATACTTATTAGAATGAAATGCAATTTTAACAACGATATCTTCCCATCATATTTAATTTATATAGGACGAGCGGTCTTTTTTCAATGTGCTTTTTTTTTACCTTTTTAAATAGTCAATTAGTCCTTCTATGGCCAGTTCAATATCGTCAATCGTTCTCAGTAAGATTTTAAGCTGTAATGGATGGTCAGTGGAATTATCCGAAATGGTTACCGCTGCCCCGGAACACTAAGGACTAAGGAAGGAACTTGGATGGGTTTTAGTCAGTAAGAGTGTGACACTCCTTTCCGCTCCATCCAGAGGGGTCATTTGATGGTTTCCAAAAATGAAAAAAGTTATAGAGTATACAAAAAACGTTTCTTTGGGAAAGTTGATTGTAATCATGAGTACAATCACGTGTTTAAATATCGGTCACTAATTACCAGTCACCTTATATAAATACATATAGGTAGATATTTACAATAGTAGGTAAACCCAATGTGTAATAACAAGTTTTTGGTATAAGTTATGAGTTAGGTGTTTGGTAGAAGTGTGTAGGAAATATCCAAACATTAGGTAATTGCTTTTTAACGATCAAACTTCAACATCTGGATCGATGTAGAAAAAACATTTTAAATAGTATTTTGTGATGACGGATTGATGTGGATTAGGTGGCAAAATAAATACACATTACCTATACTTCGTCATATTAGGGTTCCGTGCGTGATAGTCCTCAAAATGGGTATTATTTAAATTATCTGCAAAGTTATTGACCTTCTATTGACGTAATGCTTTTTTAAATAAATGAATCTCTTATTCAACCAGCTTCGAAAAAAGGAGGCGGTTCAACGTTAGACTGCGTGTATGTCCACCGATTTCTCCGTCAATAGTCAACCTGTGAGGTGGCTCCTTAAAAAAAATATAAACTTCACTTGCATAGTTTTTGAGTTAGCTTCGATAAAACGTATTTTAATGACGATGTTTTATTACTTCAGGTCACTGTTGACCTGAAGTAATAAAACATCGTTTATTACTTCAGGGTTTATTCACTTCATCGTTGTTTAGATACCACTTCAGCAGTGGATACGAATTAGTGTGGGGACTGTGGGGTAAGTAGGTGACCCATCTCAAAATGAAAAATAAAAACTTGGCAAAAAACGAAAATACAGAACCGAAGATCCAAAATGAAAGTTATATTTCACGTTGTAATGTTTTTTTGGAAGTCGTTTGCAATTTTTTTTGTAAAGTCATAACTTTTAACTTAACACAGCACATCCAAGTTGGTTAAAATAAATTAATATTAAAACATCGAAATGGAAATTATTTGTGCATGATAAAAAGAAGCACAACCTAACTAATATTTGAAATGAATACCTAAGAGTTTGTTTGTTTCGCTTTCTGGCTGAACACATGACCTGAGGACTCGGACAACAAAAGGTTAGGACATAGGCATTTAATAGATAGAGTGATTCAAGAGGAAGGTTTATGTGTATAATTTGTCGACATATTTTGCGGGCGAAGCCGCGGGCGGAAGCTAGTAATATTCGTAATGTAAACGTTTGGATGGATGTGTGTGTGGATGTAATGTTTGTTACTCAATCACGCCAGAACGGCTGAACGGATCTGGATGAAATTAACGGCATAGAGATAGATTATTCATAGTCTGGAATAGCATAAAGGATAATTTTTATGCCGGTGGTACGTTACCGTGCGGTAATTTTCGGCATTCACGCGGGCGAAGCCCCGCTGGCATATTTCAACTATTGGTGCTGAAATATAAAACAGAAATATGTTTTTGGTTTTGAGTTCTTTCTGTGCGTCATCACCGCAAATCAACGTACTTATTTTCTTTCTTTTCATCTTAATCTCCATGAAATTGGATTATGTGACAGATAATTTAATGGAAATGGAAAATATTAGAATAAATGATTTCTGCTAAACATGCATGTCATCTAAACCAAACGTGTATGCAAAATTTTAGATCAATCGAGTGAGAATTACTTCTTTAGAATTCAGTTGCAAGATTTGACCCAAACAAACGTCTGACTTGGCTGAATATAATATTATCAAAAGCCAAGCTGCACTTCACATGAGTCTAATTTTGACACGTTGTTGCTGGATTCTTGTTCCAGGAACCGATGGGATAAGGGCAGGAGACTGATGAAATCGAGTGTTAGCTTCATACTAAGAAAATTTTCTTCACTTTTGTTTTTCTCACTCACTATTCTCTACACCTTTCATCGCATCGCATCATCGCAGGTCTGCTGGAAGAAATAAGTAGTACCTACCTATCTTTGTAGGTACTTAGATTATATCTAATGGAGTATCTACATGTATTTTACAGTGTGTACCTACATTAATATTAAATTTAAAAAAATGAGTGTAGCATTATTTTATTTAGTACTAGCTTCCGCCCGCGGCTTCGCCCGCATAATGTGTCGACAAATTATACTTACAAACCTTCTCTTCAATAACTCGTATCTAATAAAAAAAAACCGCATCAAAATCCGTTGCGTAGTTTTAAAGATTAAAGCATACAGAGGAATATAGGGACAGAGAAAGCGACTTTGTTTTATATAGGTACTATGTAGTGATTCCTGCCGGAATACTTATTAATACTTTCATTTATATAATGATAAGAAACACTCGATGTTTTTTTAGTTCAAGTTCAACTGATCACGCAGTTTATCTGCCGTATTGGTACCTACCTATGTATTCAGTCTTTCGACCTTCAATAAAAAGTCTACACGCGCATCTGTAAGATAACTATTGAACTTAACAGATATCTAATAATTCTATTGGCTACTAACTTCAAAATAAACGTTATCTTGTAACAAGTTTTCTTAAAATATTTGTTCATTAAAATATTGTATCTAAACCTAATCATATTGTATCTAAACCTAATCATAATATTGTATCTAAACCTAAAAGTAATAAGTATCTAAATCCGCTTAGGACAGGGGTATATAGCTACCGCCGTATCAGCCGTATCAATTATACTGGCCCCCGGGTGACGGGGCCCCCGACTTGCGTAAGCAAAAATTAATAAAAACTTTTTTTTATTTCAGAAATGATCTAGTCAAAAAAACCGGTCAAGTGCGAGTTGGACTCGCGCACCGAGGGTTCCGTACAAACCTGTAGGCGCTTCAAAATTGTCAAAAATATTTTTCAAAAATATTTTTTTTTTATATGATGTAACTAAAAATTTACGGTTTTCGTAATTTTTCCTTTATCTGTACTAAGTTCACGGGAAGTACCCTGTAGGTTTTGATTCCCGTGCGAGTTTCGAAAATTTGCGGCCTAAATGGCTGTATCTTTTGATTGCGTTGGCTTAGAAGTTTGATTTTTTTACAGCTTCCAGGGACAGTAGACCTGAGTATCATATAGAAATTTGATACCTCCACGCGTTCCTGAGAAAAACGGTCTTGACAGTCGGACGGACGGACAACAAAGTGATCCTATAAGGGTTCCGTTTTTTCCTTTTGAGGTACGGAACCCTAAAAAGCAATTTCTTTTTGTCCGCGTAAAGCGTGCGTTAAGTCAGCAACACCCTCGGTTATCACGGGCTGCAGGATTTCCCCGTTTAAGTCAGTACTTCAATGGGAGAATCATCATCATCATATAGTATATAGGTACGATGATAAACCACGAAGAACAGTGTTTATTGACGTGTTTTATTTAATTGTGCATTACATTATAATATTATACAAAGAATTATTGTTCTTCTAGTTTAGTAGCGATATGTAAAATTCTTTTAATTTTATGAAACATTTTGTTTTTGTGAGAAATCTTTACCAGTTTACCCTTCAGAAGCAAACGAAACCCAAACGAATTTTTATACGGGGCTCCGTCAAGGCACGCTACGCCACAGGTTTAGGGTATATCTATCAGCTATCTACAAACTCTAAAAACTGCTACCAATCCAAGGATCGTTCCTAGAAAGAATGTAGCAAACGAAAGTTAGGCAATCCCCTTTTCTAGTTCCACATATTTTGTTTCCCGAACACCTTGCGGGTGTTACTACAAAAAACAACGAGACCATTAAATAAAACAATAGAAAATAACTGCAGTCGTTTACGTGACTACGTCACCACACAAAACAGTCAGGTTTCGATGCTTATATGAAGTTGGGAGGTAGCTATAGAGAGTCAGTGTTGTGCGACGACTCGGACTGACAACATGGCGAAGCTACTCATTTTACTAGGTACGTAATTTTAATGTTATGATAACATTCTCTCTGCTCATCTTGCGAGGTACCCACTAATTTAGAATAGAATAACACTACATAGTTTAAAACAAAGTCGCTTTCTCTGTCCCTATATCCCTATGTATGCTTAAATCTTTAAAACTACGAAACGGATTTTGATGCAGTTTTTTTTAATAGATAGTGATTCAAGAGGAAGGTTTATGTGTATAATTTGTCGACATATTATGCGGGCGAAGCCGCGGGCGGAAACTCGTTCTTTATAATGTACAGAGGCCAGCACATCAAGTTACCACAATCTGTCAAATTTCTTTGATAGTATTTCAACTTTATTGCAAAGAAATAAGGTTCATTTTTAATTGAGAAACTTTGACAGTTACGGATAGCTTGATGTGCTGGCGTCTGTACACCATAAAATTTACAGATATAAATTTATATAATTTTACAAGGGGTGACAGAATGGGCGGTCTTATCGCTAAAAGCGGTTAGTTTTTTATAACAGGATAGTTCGTAAGTTTTACTAAAATCACTTTTATGTCATTGATACTAATAACTTTATGGTTTGTGAGTTCGTAAGTTTTACTAAAATCACTTTTATGTCATTGATACTAATAACTTTATGGTTTGTGAGTTCGTAAGTTTTACTAAAATCACTTTTATGTCATTGATACTAATAACTTTATGGTTTCTGAGTTCGTAAGTTTTACTAAAATCACTTTTATGTCATTGATACTAATAACTTTATGGTTTGTGGCGTATCTTTAGGCGTGATCCGCAATATTCGATATGAAAATAATCCAATTAAGGTAAAGGTTCGATTTCGAATCGATCAGAGTCTACACGCTTCTTTGTAGGTAGATTCGTAGATACCTACACGGAAGCGTTTTTTTTATGAAGATTTGAATTATCCCAAGGGAACGTAGGTACTACCGGGATAAAAAGTAATCCAGATTATAATCTATCCCATCCGGGGTTGCAAAAGGATGTTCCCGCGACCCCCGATGCAGGTGTGAGAGGGAACACCGGGTTAATTTTTAGTCAGTAAGAGTCTGACAGACCCCTCCACGCCGCGGAAAACAACCATGAAGATTCTCCACTCCGAAAAAAAAAAATAGTGTGCCAAATTTTTCCAGATCCGTTAAGTCTTTCTGGCGTGGTTGAGTAACAACCTGTCGCATTTATATGTAGGTAATATTAGTATTGTACAGTTTTTATAGATGATACAATTTTTTTTACGTAGTACCAGTAAGAAGGTATATAATCTATTATTATCTATTCTGTGGTTACATAATTGTCATTTTTGTAAATAACAGTGAGGTTATAAGGTCACTAAAGATTAAGTCGTTTTGATTTCTAAAAACATGCCAACATAAATTAAAAACAATCTAAATATGTAGGTATTTAGATAACGGTAACTTGTGAAAAAATGATTACTTATTAAATATGGGTGATCGTTCAAAAAGTTCAAAGCGCTTTTTCTTACTTCAAAAAGAAGTAGGTAACTTCTTTTTGAAGTTGTTTAAAAAGAGAGGAACTTACCATTTTAAAAAGTTATTTGTACAGAGGCCAGCACATCTTTACTCAATTTATTATAACTTTAAATAAATAAATAACGATTTTCACACTATCGTTATTTCGATAAAAACGTATAATTAGGTATGTCCGTTATTTCACGATGAGTACAAAGCAATGTCATATTTACCATTTACATTAAAAAAATAACACTAAAGTGCAGTAATTTCAATAATATTACACAATAATTGTCGTTATTTGTCTAATACTAAAATAAATGGAGTATAGCTACACGAATCTGCCAAATTTCTTTGAACGATTTTCAACTTTATAACAAGAGCATAAGGTACATGTTAAATTGAGAATGTTTGATAGTTTGGGATAGCTTGAGGTGGTGATCTGTACATTTGGGTCTTGGGGGTCTGTCGTTCTACATTGACATGGGTAGTTTAGGAACGGGGCAAATTGTAAACAGCTGCTGTCCCCAACATGGTAGGAAAAAGGGAGTCGGATTGATTGCTCCAGTTATTAATTAGTTTATGCTCTTTTTTTAATTTACGCTTGAGTACAGTCAGTTTTAATGTTTTAATTGGTATATTGGCGTGTGCTAGCTGACATGTGGCAAATGATTGATTTTAATGTGATGTGTTTCGTAATGTTAATTACTTCTCATACGATAAATGTGTAGAGTCAAGTCCTTCCAACTAAACAGACAGCTGTGCTGCTGGGGAGTTAGTTGCGCCACTTCTTCCCAGCCAGCTAAAGCACTAGGAAGTGGTGAAGGGTGGGCGTTTTTGGGGGACTTTCTTATGTAACTTTGACCTTCAAAAAGTGCCGTGCCGAGCCTAATTTGAATAAATGACTTTTTGATTTTGATTTATGGTTCCATTTTTATAATTGAGGCCATGACAACCATAGTGGCCTAATTCAATGGACAAGCATTTTGAATAACTTTTTTATATTTTTTTTATTTTAATTAACCGATAAATGTTCCAATTTTGGAACATTGATCGGTTAATCTTAATTTGTATAATGTTTAAATTTTTGTAACTTTGTTAGAAAATATCGTGGACCGGTTCTCATGGCCTCAATCCAGGCCCGGACTCGCACCGAACCGGAGACGAGACGAGAGGAGAGATGTGTTAGTAAGGAGCAAGAACATTTACATAAGTTACTTGTTCCGCTTAACTTCAGTGGATACGGTTGAGCAGAGAGAGGAAGATATGTCGCATACCTATTTGCTCAACGCGAACAGAAGCGAGATAGAGCTGTGCCTCGCAAGCTGGCGATAGCTCGCAGCGGTGACGAAATGAAATGTGAGGGGGGCGTCCGGCACCGTCAGTTGCCCTCTGCCGTCAGTCGCCCTGACCACTCACCTAGTACAGTACAGCACATCTGCTCTAGTCTAGCCAGTCTCATCTCCGCCGGCTTCGGTGGATACACCCTAGCTGTTAAGCATCTCCTCTTATCTCCGCTTCGCACACCTCCGCTCTGGTGAAATCCGGGCCTAAATTTCTTACTTATCCATGCTGATTTGATTGAAGATTTGAGGTTGTATTGTTAAACTCCTGTCGCGCAAAACACGATGGTTACGTCTAATAATATGTTGTAGCCGCCTGTTCCTGCAAACGAACGGGTAAATGTCAATACTCGCCTCCTTCCGAGAAAGTCATGGTCACAAATGGGCAAAGGGACAACCCAGGGACCAGTGAACACTCTACCTCTTGCAACAATTTATGGTCGCAATGGGAGCCCTCCCTAAACGCTGTCGTCGAGCAGTTATCAATCTGTTACTGTCCTACAATTCATTATATTATCTATACTTACCTAGAGTTGCTAATAGCAATTTAATTCGTTCTTGTTCTCTGAAAACCAAATCTTAGTAGGAAACTTTAACGCATTCCTAAGATAGCATTAAGATTAACGCATCATAACATCAGCCTGTAATCCCGGAAAGGGTAGGGTAGATATGTGCCTGTAGTATACCCACAATTTGCCAGTTATGTTACCTAAGTCTAATAGGGGGTTTGATTCACAGAATGAATTAATTCAAATTTATAAGACAGTTTTATTCCCGAAGGCTGGGCGCCTTAAGCAGATTTTAAATACGCGAATAATTATTTATCTTCTTTTTTATGATTTAATAATGAAGTGAAAATTACGAATCCTAAAATGTTTGAGATCGGCCTTACCGTGCGGCTCTCTGGGAATCCCACCTTGATCAGTCCGCAATCACGTTTTATGCTTATATTCTAATTTAACAATCAATCACTTATTAATACCAGTTTTTCTTCTTTTTTTTGTACAAACATGAGTATTGAAGGTCAAATAGGACGAACGAAACGAAGGCTGATTTGAACACGGATATGTTATATTTTCATTATTATTTAATACCATCGCGAATGACTTGCTATCCCAGAGAGAAAGCTGAAGAATTATCTCATTTGCCTGTAATTACATACCTACTCTGCCACTCTTACCCTGCGGATCGGCGCACAGCAACTGCTTAGCGACAGATATAGGTACGCGGCGCTTGCCCTGACAAGTACGACTTTTGTAAACTTTTCTTTAATAAATATGTATATATATATAATATTATAATACGGTACTATGAATATAATGTGGGACCTTGACGAGGACAGAGTGTTGTGGCGCAGCCTGGGAGAAGCCTATGTTCAGTAGTAGACAGCGATGACTGAGTTGATAGAAAAGAACTATTTGTTAAGTGCCTTTGTCCTTTTTCAGGTCTAGTGACCATCACGATGGCGTGGCCTATGGATTCTTTTGACTTACCGCCTGTCTACGTCAAAACACCGCTTGGTGAGAGCATAGACAAATCCACCATGAAACTACTCAAGGTAATTTCAAGTTATTTTCCCTGATATTACTTCATGTAAATAGGTTTGTGTACAAGCATTCCACCACAAAGCAAATGCAATAGGTAGACTTGGGTACAGTCTAGAAATAAATAAGAAAAATACGAACAAGAAACAACACATCGAGGCCACTCCAATCAAACCTATTATAAAAATGCATGAATATGATTTCGGTGATGACATCATCCAAGAAATGGTTTCATCATATCGTCAAGTAAAACTACAAACATCATTATTGAATTGATGTATGTAGAAGTAAAGCAATGAGTCTGAATATACAGGGTGTCTGGGAAAGGAGTAGCGAAAATTAATACCATACATTTTGTCAAGTAGGTATTGAACTTTTGTATGGACGACTTATTTTTTTTCAATTACGATGTTGGTCCCCGGGAAAAACTTGTTCCGTTTGATGTTCTTTACCACACGTTTAATTTTCGCTACACCTTTCCTAGACACACTGTATAGGTAAACAGTAATTTACACTGCGGCTACTGCAAACTAAATTACACGAAGAAATGTTATTTCACAACTAGTTGTGCTTTGTAATTTTTTTATGTCGTCTGGCGTTCCACGTGAACTATAAATAATAAATCAGATTTGGATGCTTTTGTATTGGAGGCGATGGGTATTACCAATTGTTGTAGGTACTTATAAAGGAATGACATTGACAGGTGGCCTACGATTTGGCAGAGGACAAGAACGTGGTGACGTCCCCTCTCAGTCTCATGATTCTGCTGTCCTTGTTCAACTCTGGCGCAGGTCCTATCTCCAAGGAAGAGATTACCCAATTCTTGGGTGGCACAGATTACAAAAAGGTAAGTAAAATATTCCATCTACCTATAACTATTAATATGCAAAGAACTGATGACTATGTTTTAATGCTTTATTAAGTAAAACTTACATTTGTGCCGATGGGCCATGAACTTTATACGCACAAGAAACCTGAAATCGTTAACAATTATTATTAACAGTTCTAGAACTTTCTAAACAGCGATAAATAAATATCATTAAATATATACAATAAACGAATCAACTTACCTTATCGTGGTAAGTGTACGACGATGTGAGCACTTTTGTTATTTCAACATTTGACCAAGTAGCAGCTATTATAATTAGCGATAATGACAAGAGTCATTACATGACGCGCGATAAAAGTGGTAACGAAAATAATGTTGGTTATAAACCTGACCGACCTACTTTTAGGGGAGTACCCTGTTAAGGTAAAAGGCGCCAACGTGTTAGCAGGCGAAATTCAAATTACCTTACGTTTTTTGCCATTTGTATGTAGGTCAGCGTTAGGTTGTGTATATGTTGATCAAAATATGATTTTGATTACAGAACTATTATCATTAAAATGATCCATAAACCCTCTACCTCCTTCTCACAGTAGGTATACCCAATTCACTTTAGCGTGGCATTAGCGGTCATTGCCCTTTGCCTAATATCTCTCCATAGTAACCTAATTATTAAACTATGCATGGTTTTTATTAAACTATGCACGCTAAAGTGAATTGGTTATAGTACCTGGTGCTCGAATACACGCACCATAGAAAAAGCTATTAAGCAAAACTGGTGGTCGAAAGAGTTCCAGTCAGTTAAGAGAGGAGCCATTTGACGAAGCTCAGCTGATCAGATCCACAGGGGATATCGTCGTTTCGAAGCCGGAGATTCCTCATAAAATCGAAAACTTCTACGGCCAAAGATACCCCTATCGCACGGATCTTGACCTGATCACGAAAATGAGGATTCCATTCCGCTTTAACTCTCCATTTCATAGACAGACATCAGCCAGGACGAAATCGAGGCGGCTCCTAAACAGTTTAAAAATAGAAAACCCCCTGGTGAGGACGGGATTACCACCGAGCTTCTGAAAACTAGTGGAAATCCTGTACTGACAGAGCTTCGGTAGTCCTTCAGTTCTGTCCTGTTTTCTGAGAGAACTCTAGAAGCTTAGCGGAGAAGCGTAGTACCCGACGTCGCGTCACGTCGTGTTCACACGCCGCTGCGCTAAGGACCCTGACGTGGGGACATAAGCGACCCCTAATGTCTTGCGTTTATGGCGCATCTGCAGCGGAGCCAAGTCGGCTGGCGATGTATCCAAGTGTTGAGGTATTTTATAAAAACGCGACAATGACCGTCCAAACTCAGGATCCGCGAACATATCCCCTTGCATATTGGGTGAGACGAAGGAACGTAATTTCCCCGAAATTGTTCTTTAACGTATGGAGGATGTGTTTAAGCGACTTGACAAAGTGAGAGTTAGGAAATCAACAGGATTATACAAACTTTTTCTAAACCTTGATGTAGGTGAAAGATGTACGATGTATTCGTTGCGGAGCTAATAATTTTGTGTCAAACTAAAAGTTTACTTTAACTTATATTTCCAGACTTCGGACTCTTATAGAGAGTTGAGCGAGAGATTCTCCCAACTGAACCCTGAGGCTCTGACAGTCGCCAACAAGGTGTACGTGTCCAACAAGTTCCGTCTGCAAGACGCCTTCACCTCAGCCGCTCGCTCCTACCGCAGCGAAGTCGACACCATTGATTTCAGTCAAGCACAGCAAGCGGCGGACACCATCAACCAGTGGGTAAGTTATGACACATAGGTACATCAAACACAAAGCATTTATTTCAATGATACCATTAAAGGCACTTTTGAATTGAGGAGTCGATCAGTCAGAAATATTCCAAAGCATGTAGGAGATCAGGCAAGAAACTCCATTATAAGGCGTCCTCTTTTAAATTATATTTTATGGTACAAAATATTAGTTACATCATTAATGTTCAATTTATAATAATATTATATGTGAGATGGAAATTATCTACCTTCAACTACATCTGACGAAATTCATGTCAGAAATTATCTGCGAATGAACGCTTCTCTAGTGAATAAATATCATGACCTACATGTTTTAATGCTGACAGGCTGACGAGAAGACCCACGGCAACATCAAAACGCCTGTCAGTGCAGACGTGCTGGGCAGTGACGTAGCTACTGCGCTGTTCAACGTCATATACTTCAAGGTACTTATACTTAAAATGTGGTTTTTACTTATGTGGTTTTTTCCCCAGAAAATTTCAAGTTTATAATTAATAAGTATTCCATTTGATTATAAAAATCTGTGACGTCACATTGTTATATTTCATACAAATCACGTACAAATGCTGCGTTTTGACGGTTCACAAACAGTAACGTTATTGACTACCCTTTGAAATATTTGTCATCAAGCACCCACAGAAAGTTCTGAAGCTTTTGGTGATCACAGGCGCAATTATGTTTATAAATATTTTTTAGTGTATTTCTTGAAAAATAATATGTTTTTAGGTCCTGTATTGTGTTTTGTGGAGATTCTAAATAAATAAATAAAATTCTACAATTTCCAGGGGCACTGGCACGTTCCTTTCAAATCGGAGGAGACGAAGGACAAAGATTTCCATCTCAGCAAAAGCTCTGTAGTTCAGAAGCCGACAATGCACTTGTTGCAATCTCTATATTACACGGAGAGCCCGGAACTTGGTGCTCGGGTAAGTGTCAGTTTGTTAGGTAGTGTTCTCTGAAGCACATCCCAATCTCTTTATATTATTTTGAAAAAGGCAATCATTTATTTGCTGTCTGTGTATTAGATGGTTGAATTGCCTTACAAAGAAAGGGGCTTCCGCATGGTCGTGGTGCTCCCGAACGAGGTGGACGGTCTACCATCAGTGCTCGAGAAAGCTTCGGAGAAAGGCCTTCTGAACGACGTGTTCAAGCTAAGCCCTGCTGGATCAGATGTGGATTTAGACATCCCCAAGTTCGATATCAAAAGCAAACTGGACTTTAATCAAATCTTACCAAAGGTATCTATGCTAGGTTTTTTTAAAGTTTCTTTTATAATATTAAGTTTCCCTAAATATTTTATAGTACAATGCCAATGGATGCGTAAAGTTGAAAACAAAATCCTCCTTTTTATATTTCACACACCTTCATAAATCCAAAGGGAGTTGCCACTGATAATCTATGAACTTGTACAAGATTATTATTTGACTACTCTTTGTAATTACAGCTTGGAGTATCCAAACTATTTGAAGAATCAGCGGACGGTATTGTGCAAGGCCAGTCAGTGGTTGTGTCCAAGGCTTTCCAAGAAGCCTTCATTAAGGTTGATGAGGAAGGAGCCACTGCTGGCGCATTCACAGGTTTGTAACATTGAGACAACTAATAATCGCGAACAGTAAACGGACTATAACCCCGTTACACTTTATAGGACTATAATGGCAATGTATAAAGAAAGTGTTTTGGTTCTCTTGTACAGGATCATTTTCTGTAGCAATATCTGATATTACCGCACACCTCTATGAAGTGTACCTACAGTTAACCGTCCATTGTTTTATCTAATTATCTTCGTCGACTTTCGTTCTTTTTGCAGGCACAAACTCGCACTGGTGAGGTAATATTTAGATAAACGACATGGCGGCTACTTTCTATGGTGCTCGCTATGTTCGCATTGCAAGCCTTTTTTTAATGTGCCCCCTCATGGTCTCTTCTATTGCTAAAATCTGAATTAAAAATGTCGTCCCAAATCATTTACATAAATTGTATTGAATGTCTTCTTCAGGATCATTTTTGCAGCCCCAATCAAAACTACTTCCAATGATTTATGATACTCTTTGAAGACAAACTTAATTTTGCTGGCACCCACGCCAAATAATCAGAGGACTTAGGTACCGTCTTCGTATAATAGGATAACACATCTGGTGTTTGCTTAGCAAAGGTCCGTCCATCTGTGAATCGTCATGTTTTTGTAACCTTTACCCCATCAGCCCTGCTTCAACTGAATTTTAAATATCTATTGAACTCTGACACTTCGCAAATTATTCCTTGATAAGCGAAGAGTTACGATGCCAAATTAAAAATGAGTATGCTGTAATTAATTTGTACATTGGTTGTTATTCACAGGAGTTGTTTTCATGTATACGTCGGCATTATCGGAACCACCAAGGCCAATCAAGTTTACAATTGACCGTCCCTTTTTGTATACTATTCTCTTCCAAGACAAAATTCTATTTGCTGGCACCTACACCAACTAAAGCGAAAATTATTCAACGAAGGTACCCACCCACAACGGTCTTAATTGCATGGGTTTTGCCGTTTGCATGCTTACCAAGATGTGTCATGCCCGCAATTCCTTATTTTCATTTGACATCAATCCTCAAATTGTCATACTTCTTGATTACAAAAATATCAAAGAAAGTGTAGTAACACCAGTGAACAGTAGAACTACAAGATCCAGTAACCGAAGTTATTTACTTTAGAAACCATTCAGTCTATAACTTTTTGATCAAAAACTTATAAACTGCGACTTTGACCAGTGGGGTACTTAATTGCATAACACAAACCATTAGATTACTTTCATTTTGCCGATTCGACAACATTCATTGCGTTATTTACGTTGACGATTTTTTAAAACTTAATAAGCATTAGATTATGGATGTCCATCTAAATACTTACGCGATTGGAGAGCAGAACACTAAAATATAAAACAAATTTTAGTGATCAATAGAAGTGAGAGATCTAGTACCTAACTGAACATCTAGTATATTTATATTGTACGTAAAAATATCGGTTTCTTATAGGCTTTGGCTTTAGCCGACTGAGGCGTGTTGGCCACGTTTTCATTTGTCGGCTATATCCGACCGTGGCACGTTTTCATTTATCGGCAATATCCGACCTCAAAAGTTTAAGAACTTAACGAAGTTGTAGTTTATGGGTTTTCGATCAAAATGAAAATAGGAACAGATTTTAATCCTATATTGATTTTGCTTTTAGAACAGGATCTAAACCACCAGCTCCTAAAGCAACAGTATGAGAATGAGACGGAGCTATACAGACGTACAGCTCCATCTCTTCCCCACTGTTAAATTAAAGTACTACCGCTTTAAGAGGTGGTGGCTGGCCCCCAGGTTGCTTTATTTTCTTCACCTGTACGGTTTATTGTTGATCGTTTAATTAAGCAATCTTCTAGAAGACAAATTTCTTTTGATTGATACACAAAATGTGTGCGGATTAGGATGTAGGATTTGGATTTCGTACCTACAATTCCCAAATCGACGTTATCCGTCTACTGAGATATTAAAGTATTAAGAATACTTATGTATTCTTATTTTTCCATGAACTTTTTTTTCTACTCTATTGTCTAACAAAAAGTTCTTCTCAATGTTGTTTATTATTAATTTGTATTTTATGTGTAAGTAGGGAAGCAGTGCCTCAGTCATTATTTTACAGGCTTGACTATAACGATTACTTACTTTCGTTTTTATTAAGTAACGAATACGCAGTGAGTATTGTAAAAACCTGACCTGCTTGCTATTATTTCCGCAATTAACAGACGTTAATTATTTAGTGTCAACCTTGATTTAAGTATACAATATGGAGACCAAAAATATGCAAAATTTAAACCACAATAGTCATACTAGTCCATAGAATTATGGCAACATTAAAAATTGAATTAAAACCGCAAATCAAAAAATTTAAAATTTCTAAATAATTGTCAAGTTTTAAGAGCCATTTCACGTTTTCGCACGAATTTCTAATATTTTGGGCTCCTAAATTGCCATATTCTGTAATACCCAGAAGTTATTGAATACACGCAAAAAATGGACTAAGCTTTCGTATTGACGTTTAATGTATCATATTTACTAAAAATAACTTGTTTAATCTATAGTAATCAATTTCCCACAACCATTTTATTGAAAAAACGCCACAGAGTTGATGTCAGAGTCGTATTTCTATCAAAAACACTTATAAATTAAGTTTAAAAAAATATGTAAAGCATTGGACATATATTTTAGTCGTCATTTAATGTAACAGATTCTTGAATTGTATTACCATTATTTAGTAAAAAAATAAACCATTAGGCCAATTTTTGAGTTAAACGTCGCAATTTTATCGTGATTTTTGGTTTAAAATACACAATAATTACAAAAATAAAATTACTTCAACATGAACTACGTTTATTAGAGAACCGATTTCTGCAATAATATTGAAAATTCTTGCATTTACTTTGTCAAAATATTGATAAAACTTCAATCGAAATTACAATAAATTACAATACACAAGTGGGCCCCGCTTAGTACGGCGCGAGCGCCCATCGAAGCAGGACCTGTGTCATTTTTTCCCGCGTCCCGATTATCGAGCGTTCGTAGAGTGAAACCATTATTGTACTGCGACCACATAGTTTTGATTCACTTTGTATTTTTTCACAAGATAAAGTTTGGTTTTATCAAGTTTAGTATATTGTACGATTTTAATTGTTTGTTTGTAAATATTCATCTATACATATAATAAAACAGTAAAAAAACTGTGTCTGTACATTGAACATATTAAAAAAAAATTGTCTTTCTGTATGTCTGTTTGTTTGTACACGCTAATCTTCGGAACTACTGAACGGATTGGAATGATTTTTTTTTGTTGTATAGGTATTAAGTCTGGGCAACATATCTAATTTATCTTGGAAACTTGAACACCTGATGCAGAACCGCAACAGACCAGCTAAAGTATAAGAGATACAAAAATGATACCGTAGCAAAAATTGTTCCACGTGATGAGCATTTTCTGCTGAGAGAATAAATTTGAAGATCTGGAACACCTGATGTGGAACTCCAAGAGCCCAGCTACACTATAACATATATAGGAATGACGTCTTAGCAAAAGTTGTTCAGCCTGATGAGCACTCTCTGTTGACGTATAAAAATTGAAGATCTGGAATACCTGTTGTGGAACTCCAAGAGCCCAGCTACACCATAACACATATAGGAATGACGTCTTAGCAAAAGTTATTCAGCCTGATGAGCACTCTTTGTTGACGTATAAAAATTGAAGATCTGGAACACCTGTTGTGGAACTCCAAGAGCCTAGCTACACCATAACACATATAGGAATAACGTCTTAGCAAAAGTTCACGGATAGAGAATTGTGCTTGAGTTCCAACCGTATCTACGCATTGACTTCTAAGTCTCTAGAGACAAGTGGGGAATATAATAATGCGGTTACCAAAATGAAAACGATGACAAATCGACTGTATATTTTCGTGGTTGTTTGAATGAAATAAAACTAAAGCTCAGTGTGATAAAAGATTTAAATGGGACAAATGATAAAAAATTACATAAATGGCGACCCCGTTGTCGCTGGCATAAGCAACAGGGTCCGCGTACGAAGTCGCGGGCAGAAGCTAGTATAATAATATAATAA
The DNA here is from genome assembly GCA_951799385.1 of Hyppa rectilinea. Taxonomy (NCBI): domain Eukaryota; kingdom Metazoa; phylum Arthropoda; class Insecta; order Lepidoptera; family Noctuidae; genus Hyppa; species Hyppa rectilinea. The sequence goes on along the minus strand of OX637318.1, from coordinate 14,680,662 downwards.
GCATATAAGCAATTAGTTGTTAACCGACAAAAATATGTGATTGTTTTTAATTATACACTCACCGGCACGGAAACTTGGCCACATGTAAATTTCACGATATTTCGCATTTATTTATATTTTTGACACCGAAATAAGGGTAGATGCACTCAGTAAGTGTTTCTTATGCTTTTAGAACTTGAAATTGAAAACGTCACTATACCAATAACTTAGTTTTATTAAATTGAGCACTTTTGCAGAAATAAGGAATTTTACACTATCAATTTTTAAACTCTACTTATAAAATAAAAATATACCTAAATTGGTCTATTGTCTCTACGTTTTAGTATCGGGTGTTTCCTCGTCTAGCCCTAATAACGGCCTGCATTCGATCTGGCATGCTTTGAATAATGTTTCTGACATCAACTTGCGGTATGTTCTCCCAAGCAGTAAGTGCTGCATTTCGAAGTTGGTTAAGAGTTTCTGGCGGGTCGGAGGTGGACTTTATCTTTCTTTTGAGCATGTCCCAGATATGCTCAATCGGGTTTAGGTCTGGACTACGCGCTGGCCACTGCAATTTTTGAATACCAACTGCTTGTAGATATTCTTCAACACAATGTGCAACGTGTGGGCGTGCATTATCGTGCATTAGGAGGAATTGGTCGTATCCAATGTATCCCGAATAGACCAAAACATGTTCCTGGAGGACCTCCTCGATGTATCGGGTTGCAGTTAGCCGGTTATCGACGATAACCAACTCCGTGCGACCATCGGAACTTATTCCTCCCCAAATCATTATAGAGCCTCCATGGAAACTCACAGTTTGTGTTGTGGTAATCGGTAGAAATCTCTCTCCTCTTCTTCTCCACACTCGTTCTCGACCGTCTGGAGCACGTAAAGCTATTCGACACTCATCTGTGAACAGCACTCGAGCCCATTGCTCGTGGGTCCAGCTGGCGTGCTCGCGTGCGAATTGAAGTCGAGCTACTCGGTGATGTCTGAGGAGTTCTGGACCGCGTGCTGGTCTACGAGCTTTTAAATTCACTTCCTCCATTCGCCTTCTCACTGTACGCTCACTAACATTCACGCCTCTTGCAATTTGGAGCCGCTGGCGTATCTCAACAGCGGTCAGGTAGCGGTTTCTTAAAATTTCCAGGACAATAAAACGGTCGTCCCGGGCCGATGTGCATCTGACGCCTCCACTGCCTGGTCTACGGGAATAGTGGCCAGTCTCCTGGTATCTTTTAAGGGCATACTGCATTGAGGAACGTGGTACATTAAGCACCACAGCAACTTCACGCTGTGTCAACCCTTGGTCGATTAATGCTACAGCCTGCGCAACCTGTGCAGGTGTTAATGGCATTTTTATTAGTGTTAAAGCACCTTTAGTTTATCAATAAACAGCCCAAAATCACAATAGTTCAATAAGGTACCGAAAGCTTTTACAACATACAAATTTAAACTTGCGACTTAGTCGCTCAAGAGACACGATTTAACTAAAAATTTGAAGTTGCACCATAGTGCACTCAAACATAATGAATTACCCTCTTGAACTAAGAGTAAACATTTTTTAGACCTACCCTCATAAGAAACAATCAATAGAAACACTTCAAGTTTTTGTTATGGCGAGTATTTGCGAGATAAGCGCTTGGCCAAGATTCCGTGCCGCTGAGTGTAGTTTTTATTTGTTTTTATGCCAATTATTATTATATTATTTTACATACCATACCTTCTTGTTTTTCTATTAACCTAGCTTGAAAATATCATTGCACTAAATAAAATGTATAACTTTTTATAAATCTCATATAAAATCACATTAAGGCTCAAGATTGTTTCGTCCGTCTCGTCTCTCGCGTTACACTGTTTACGCTAAGTTTGAGTGAGTAGCTACGCACACATAAACAATGATGCAATATTTTACCTAAACTCGAGCGTAATCATTTTGTGAAATGGCTCTTAACAACGTGCCTTATCCCCAGGAGAGCGGCAACGATGCACGCAGGCGCCAAGTTCATTGAATCATTGTCCTTGCACAGTGTTCAATTTGCTGAAAATTAAAACTACTTTTTGACTTAATTACTGGACCGATTTCGTTATATTTTTGTATATCGTCAGAAAAGTCGATGACATGTACTTATGTGGTTTTTATTGCATATAAGTGGTCTCCATTATCTCTACATAGTATAAAGCAAAGTCGCTTCCCGCGTCTGTCCTAATGTCTGATGTATGCTTAAATCTTTAAAACTACACAACTGATTTTGATGGTTTTTTTAATCTTTTGAACGCCACTGTCACATATACGTGACAAGCAAACGCATACTACAGGGTATGCGTTTGCTTGTCACGCCAACGATACAAATATGTGACAATGGCAATAACACTTTACGCGAAATAAACAATTAAATCATTACTTTTGTGAGTGTTTACATAGAAATCTTAAAAATTGAAGCTCTCGTACGTAATAAGGTCATGAAAGAAATTAAAAGACACCATGGTTATTGAGAAATTTATGATAACAAGAAATAAATTAGTAGCTTGGCGTGGAGGACACGTGCGTGCGTTTATGCTCTGGCGTTCAAAAGATTAATAGATAGTGATTCAAGAGGAAGGTTTATGTGTATAACTTGTCGACATATTATGCGGGCGAAGCCGCGGGCGGCAGGTAGTTGTATATAAAGCATGGTTTTATTGTTATTCACAGGATTGCTCGTATCAACGACAAGTTTAATTTCTGCACCACCATTACCAATATCGTTTACCGTTGATCGTCCATTTTTATATGCTATCCTCCACGAAGATAAAGTTCTGTTTGCCGGCACCTACACCAACTGATACTTAAGTATTGTGTTCGTCATTAATAATAGTATTTGGATTATGCTTATGCTTATTAAAACCTCACCCTTCTTCTACTTAAACTAGGTTTTTAGGATTTTTCTACTATTGCTCGTTCATTTCTACTTTTGCTTACATTTCTTTTGCTTCAAATGTTTCGTTCCAAACAATGCTTGCTCGTTTTCTAATTTCGTTCCTAAGTTAAGAACATTAGAGAACATCAAACGAACGTTTATTAATTTTAAAAAAAATAGCTTTATTATTTCGTATGTCTATTAACAGTAGGTGTTTGTTTGTCAAAAAGAAATTGAGACAGGATCGGCCACTTTTTCAGTAAATGCGCTACTCTTTCATCGAAGGTATTTATAGGCGTTATTGTTCATACAACCCGCTTTCTATTCTTATTAATTACCCCCATTCTTATAGTTCCCCTGTGTACCTCTATCAGTATTTGAAATGTGGCCTCATTTTCTTTACCATGATGTTCCTTACGTCCTTACTTCTACTCCTACCTATCCCTTATTTTTTAAGCCAGTTAACCAACCGTACCATTTTTTTTTTTGGTTGGCACTGTCAGAAAAGGCCCAAAAAATTATCTCCTTTAGTTATACTTAAATTAATTTATTATTAACGATTTGAATATCTCTCGGTATTTGCATCGGTCGATGCTGGTATAACTTATCAAAGGTACAGTAGGTTTGTCTTGTATATTGGACAGCCTTATTTAGAATTTTATTGGTCCACGATGTGTTATTTGCCGCAACATTCCTTTGCGTTAAGGGGGATGCTCAGTATGCAGAGAAATAAAATTTTCTTACACTTTTTGCAAGCCAATCAAAATTATCTAAAAAAATAAAATTATTTCACTGTTACTATAGATACAACTCTCTAAGTAAGAATTTACCTAAAATGTCACGATTAACTAGTCAGTCATTCAGTAGGGTAATCTGTATTTCGCGGGTAAATTAATTTGAATTTCGCGGGCTAGCCTGTAACTGTCACTATAAGGGTGGTCGTTACGTTGACGTCTATTCGATGTAAAAATTCCATACCCATGATATGTAATTTTGATTTACCAAACAACATGATTTTTCATAATATATTTTGAAGACCTTTGGTTATTCCCTTGGACCTATCACTTGTTTAAAATGGTATTGTTTGTCATTTCCAGCATTTATTCTAGCAGAATCTCTACCACCAGAACCAGTCAAGTTTACCGTGGATCGTCCATTTTTATATTTGATACTCTTCGAAGATAAAATTCTTTTTGCTGGCACCTGTATAAATTAATTAAGGTGATATAGCTACTATACGATCAAAATAAGAATTGGTCTAGCCTCGACTAAATAATATCTTCGCTAAGAATCCACCAATCCCATTCAATCTTAGGTGAAGCGGCTCAAGTTGGTGTTTGTATTGGTCCACGGGCACCCTCTTCTCATTTTGATCGAATATGCCTATACTTTTTACGTTGAATGTTATTCGATGATCGCTTTTCATTTTATTTTTCTAGCTTTTCTATTGAACACCTACTAACTCCTCATTAATTCCGCGTAGGTCACAAATTTTCAATATCAAAATAATAATAATATAATGTCTCAACAATAGCCGTTCTACCTTATGATGCGTCTCAGAACAGCCATTTTACTCGTCTCTCGTAGCTAGGTAATCATAATATTCATAATTGCACTCGTGTGTGCCATTGTTGGAAAAGCGAATCTTTCAAAATCGCGTTCGCTAAGAACGTCGTTTTCTTCTTCGTATTTGGCCAGCGAGTTAGTTGCTTCCGAATTACTTTGATTCTTTTACATATAAGTTATGGTCAATTTTTAAAACAACTTCCTTTGCCATTTTGTATTCGCGTTCTGTGTCTCTGTTATTGGTATTGTTTATCCTTTCCAGGAGCGGTTATAGTACTAGAATCATTGGATTCACAGCCTCCGGAGCCCGTGAAGTTTACCGTGGATCGTCCATTTTTATATTTGATCCTCTTTGAAGACAAACCTCTTTTTGCTGGCACTTACACTAATTGAGGTGATCAATACATTTATGTAATAATCTATGTATCTGGCTCTGGAACCTTTTCATTGCTAATTTACAAGCTTTCCGTCAGTTGCTTGAAGTGTTTGCATAATGAAGCCGGTCTTCTTTTCGTGTGGTTAGTGACTAACCTGGTGTCAGAGTTTTTAAGCTGCCCATGGGCCCCTGACTTAGCGTCACATGCTGTTGAGAAATATCTCGCAGGCATTCTGGTTTCCTCACGATGTTTTCCTTCACCGATTTTTAAGCAAGTGATAATTATACAATACGCACATGAATCTGTAAAATCAGAGCTGCGTGCCTTGGGTTTGAACTCGAGACCTATGACTTGGCAGTCCGACGGCCACACCACTAGGCTATCACTGCTGTTATGATTGAATGAAGCTGGCTCCGGTTCCCGACTTTCGTTGATGACCCGGTTCTGATCGGTGCAGGATTTCTTTCTTTAGGTGCATGCGTGTTTAATAACATGTCTAGGATGGTTTTCGGTAAGGAGATGTAACCACAGAAACCAGTAAGATACTTCATGTAAAAAAAAAACCTATTTACTTAGTTTTTTTTTACTGGTTGTCTAACTATGGGTAAATTGGTAGTACTAAATGATTCCCATATTGATTTTTATTCACAGTATTGATCGAAGAAAAGGTTACTTTATTTTTCTGCATCACCACTACGAGTGCGGCAATCCCTTTAGGATGTTAGAAAAAAAAATCTTTTGTTTATCTTGAATACCGACGTACATACTATCCCTTTGACCGGTTACTGTCACGTGTTGTGTCACTTCTTTAAAATGTAAGCATTAATTGGTATTGTTTGTCATTTGCAGCGCTTATTCTAGAAGACAGAGTACCACGAGAACCTGTCAAGTTTACAGTGGATCACCCATTTTTATATTTGATCCTCTTCGAAGATATAATTCTTTTTACTGGAACTTACACTAACTGAGGTGATCAATACAACTTATATAAACACGGTGATTTTAATTCACTGTTAAGTTAACCTTTCAGGGCGTGAAAAAACCCATGATTATGATCAACTTTCACTATGAGCCAACTCTGAAATATCGAAAAATAAAATCTTTTTCATACACAAATGCAATATTTAATCGATGAAAATGTACGAAACAAATATATATTTTTTGTTATTTCGTTGTTGGTCCCTTAGTGAAGTTGTTATAATCATGAGTCCACTCAGGTCATGAAAGGTTAATAGTGAATTCAGAATCACCGTGTAAGTATTAATCTAAATCTGGTTCTGGTACATTTATATTACAATTTTACTAGCTTCCCGTCAGTTGCTTAAACTGCTTGCATAATGAAGACTGTCTCGGTTCCGACTCTCGTTGTTGACCCGGTTCTGAGCGGTGCAGTATTCCTTTCTTTAGGTGCATGCGTGTTTATTAACAAAGATTATTTTCGGTATGGGCAAGTGCGGATAGAAACCAGTAAAAAAACTTCATATTAAAAAAAAACCCTAACCCCTTCAGCAACCAACCTGCAACTTCGCTAACTAAGCCCAAGTTTGCCTATTTGATTTCAATTATTGTAAATATTACTTATTTGTAAACATTTATACTAATCAATTTTTCAATAAACAATTTCAATTTCAATTGAGATATTTGGCGTTAATTACTTCTCATACGATAAATGTGTAGAGTCAAGTTCTTCCAACTAAACAGACAGCTGTGCTGCTGGGGAGTTTGTTGCGCCACTTCTTCTTCCCAGCTAAAGCACTAGGAAGTGGTGAAGGGTGGGCGTTTTTGGGGGACTGTCTTATGTAACTTTGACCTTCAAAAAGTGCTGATCTTCAGCCTAATTTGAATAAATGACTTTTGATTTTGATTTTGATTGGCTTAGTTTTCTCTTATTTCTACCAATTTTTTTCATTTTTTTATAATGGTTACTCCATATTTTAATACTGTCAGTTGTGTTTCATTTAATAATCCGCCAAAAGCCGGCGCGAGTGATTGAAAATTTTGAGACTCCTGTAGCTTTTAGTTTTAGGCCTTTTTTTTTTTTTTTTTAAGGCTGGCAAATCATCCAATGACTGCTCCCGCTCTGGGTGGAGCGGAAGGGAGTGTCAGACTCTTACTGACTAAAACCCATCCATGTTCCTTCCGTAGCCCTTTATGTTCCGGGGTAGCGGTAACCCTTTCGGACAATCCCGCTTACGCGGCAGGCTTGGCCCTGAGGGGCCCCTTCATATGCTGACATCTCTTTGAGGCGCGCGTGGAACATATACGCGCCGTACGGCACGGGTCTGGTGCTGATCGGACGGTGAGTCACCCATTACTCACCGTCCGCAGGCCCGCGCCTACGGTGGCCGGGAGTCGTCACGTGGCTCCCGACGCCCGGGGCGTCTCCTGCGGCGGCTGGGACGGGAGGACCTTTCTCTCTCCCATCCCGCCACCTCCTTCGCGAGCATAACTTTTTCGCAGAAGGAGGTGACTGCCTCCCACTCCCTCTCGCCCCGGACCATGGCTTGCACCAGGGCCGGGCGCGAGAGGTCGCCGCCGCCGATCGCCTCTACGAGGACACGGCGGTGCTCCACCCATGCGGGGCAGGTTTGCACCGTGTGCTCTACCGTGTCCTCTGGGCGATCCTCGCAGTGGTGACACCCGGGCGTTTCCTCCCGCCTGATGATGTGCAGGAACCTCCCGAAACATCCATGTCCGGTGAGGACCTGCGTCAGGCGGTAGGTGAGGGCGCCGTGACGCCTCTCTAGCCACTCCTCAAAGAGGGGCCTTACCGCCACTATCGTGGCGTGCCCTTAGTTTTAGGCCTGTGGCCTGTGTTATAGAACCTCACTCAAGTCTCGTGAAATGGTCCTAGGCTAATGCTTTTAATACAAGTTCAGTAATTATACAAGTATAATAATTCACTTTAGTACAATAAATTGATTGTAATCCACGTTCCACAGGTATGCTTGTCGTCCCTCCGTCTTTGGATTTTCTACCACCGCCAACAACGATGTTTACAGTTGATCATCCGTTCTTATATCTGATTCTCTTCGAAGACAAAATACTTTTTGCTGGTACCTTCACAAAATAAGGTGAATTTTTATATTGTGTAGTGGCGTTTTATAGGTTCTGCCTATCCATATGCCATGGGAGAAGATGTAAGTTTATGTATGCGTGTGTTAATAACTTCCTACTTCGCACGGGGCACCATATGTTATTACCTACTCATTCATTTTTCATCTTTTTGGACGAGTATCCTGTTGCGTCGGCTGTCTGCCACATATCTTAAGGTTAATGGTGGAACTAGAGGCTCTCTTCATACACAGCATCCATTTTTCAAAAGTGGAAATTTTCATGGATGTGTTCCGCTCGTGGGAATTCTTTTGGGATGTTGTACCAACTCGTGGTGATGGATTCCATTGGGGGAAGGGGTATCCGCATGATTTGATACATTTCTGTCGTTTTGCATTATTCTGCAGAATTCCAGAGGAAGTAGTACATATAGCCATCTTGATATCTTTAGTTAAACAGTCCTGAAGAGCCGCGAGATTTCGATCTTTACCTTGGATTCCTGCGATTATCAATTATCTTACTTCGTCATGTAAGATTTGTGTCCGAACATAATCAATTGCTCACAGCACCATCCCTTTTTCGCAACGGCACAGTGAGATATGGCTTCAACAAGTTGCAAGTTGTACGCCCCCATTCCCAAGATCGTTTACTGAATTAAGTTTCTTTTGAACTGAGTTCGAAAAATGAGGTTCTCACTTTGTCGGATTTTAGTTCTCAGTTACTAGAAGACGATTTGGTCTCTTTTGGAAAATGCCAGGCTCCATAAAATAATTTCAATCCTGTTTGACGGCCGGTCGGTTTGTTTTAAAGTAAAACTTTTATTACATCGTCTCAAACTTGTTCGTCTGTGTGTTGCATGTCGCGGGACGGTCGGCCGCGGAGTAGGGATAAAGTGAAAGGCGCTCGTCAGAGCAACCAAGGCCAATATGGCGGCGCCTATAGTGTCAAATGTATTTAATGTGAAAAAAAGTTTCACATTTACCGTGGTTTCATAAAACCACACAATCCTTTTTTTTGTAGAAAGTTTTTTAAGGATAATTGCCATCAACAGGAGAACGTACCCGGCTCATATCTGCAGCACCGCCACCACCACCGCCTCAGAAGTTTACAGTTGACCATCCATTTTTGTACCTAATACTCTTCGAGGACAAAATTGTTTTTGTCGGCACCTACACAAATTGAGGTGATACTTCTGTAGTTATATAAGTACTTAATTTCGTAAAATGGCCCTACAAGCTTAAAAATATCATCTTGATCAACATAATTAAACCCCTTTGTGCTTTTCTTCTAGGCCTTAAACTGCTAATTAATTGTCTGTCTTGTAAATAAGATTAAACTTTAATAAGCTCTCATCTGTGACTAATGAGACACAATCACTTTTTCTATTTTTTTAAATCATATTTGATATTTCAACAGTTTAAGAGGCTATGCCATAAAGTACTCATAAAATTCGCGGGAAAAACGTAAGAAAATTTGAATTTCGCGGGCTACCCTGTAGCTTTCACTTATAAGATTTAAGTGGAATTTAGACTAAAGATTCTTCTGAGAATATAAATAGGTAAGGTACTATTTTTTTTAATCATAATTATTTGATATTTCAACAGTTTAGAGGCATGCCATAAAGTACTCATTAAATTCGCGGGAAAAACGTAAGAAAATTTGAATTTAGCGGGCTACTCTGTAGCTTTCACTTATAAGATTAAGTGGAATTTAGACTAAAGATTCTTCTGAGAATATAAATAGGTAAGGTACCCACGTTTACCGGGTATATGTCTTTCATTGACTTGAATGCACCCTGGCGGCTGAGAGATATCATGCTCATTCAAATTGTCTTGCTGATATAAAAGTAGTGTTTTTAAGTTTAAAAGGATTTTAACTTCTTTTGTTTTAAGAAGGAAAATCTTTTGACCTCGGCCTGGTCCTGACCGGACGGTGAGCTACCCATTACTCACCGTCCGCAGGTCCGCGCGCGCCTACGGTGGCCGGGAGTCGTCACGCGGCTCCCGACACCCGGAGGGTCTCCCGCGGCGGCTGGGACTTGAGGCTCTATCCCTCATACATCCTGCCACCTCCTTCGCGAGCATAACTGCATCGCAGAAGGAGGTGACTGCCCCTCCCTCGCTGGGCCGCGAACCCTGGGCTGGAACGCGAGCGGTCGCAGCCGCCGCCAATCGCCTCAACGACACGGCAGTGCTCCACCCAAGCGGAGCAGATCTACACCGTATGCTCCAACATGTCCTCTGAGCGATCCTCACAATGATTACACCCAAGCGTTATCTCTTAGTTTCTATACCTTATTATTTTTTCATTGGAGTTGTAGGTTTTTTTTTCTTTTGCCTCTTTTTCATAGTTCTCACAATTATTATTGTAAATTCAATACGATGAAACTTTTTTGTACTTATTTAATTTTTTAAGTGGCCGTGGAGGTGCCTCCTATAATGCTTTGGAATGTGCAAAACTAGCTTTTTATTCGGACTGAGCGACGCCTTGACAGTTTAAAAATGCCTGCGAATTTAATTACTAAAATGTTTTTCGTTTGCTTTGTACGTACCTACCTACAATAATTTTAGTAGGTAAATGAAAATACATATTAAGAAAAATAAAACGATGTATCCAACTAGCAGTTTTCTAGTAGGTACTTACCAAAAACTATTTAACATAAACTAAAAACATTGAAAAAACAAGTTACGGAACATTGGGTGAGCGTGTCCGGCTCGCTCTTCGCCGGTTTATTTACAGCACCCGGGTTATTTTAGCAAATCCTAAAAAGTTGTATAGTCCCCAGCACATAAAGTTACCACGAACTGTAAAATTTTCTCTATCTATTTTGAACCGTTCAACTTTTTTAGGTTTAGGTTTTTTATTTGGAGAAATTTGACATTTTGGAATAACCTCATATGCTGGCGACTGTAACTACATGACATACAGGAAAACAATTAGGTCATCCATGGTGCAGGTGAACAGGACACTCCAGCAAGTGGGGGCAAGGTGTGATCAGAATCACCGAAAAAATAATAGGACTGTCGGCACCTGCATCTCGGATGACCTAAATGGTGTTGACCAGTAGGGCTCAGTCAATGAGGAAGAGTACTGTCGACACGAAAATAAAAATAATTCGACAAATCTATGATAATAAATGATACTTAAAAAAATAATACTTACACTTCCGCCATTTTTACTGCTATACGTCTTTCTCAATCTCAAAGAAATTCGAATCCACAGAGTAATCTTACTATTTACTAATAAGTATTCTAAGTTTGCATTAATTTAATACTTCCTTAAAATAAATTAATATTATCTACAGGACTGGTTAAGGAAGCCCTGTCTTTGTATTCAGATTTTCAGAAACACCACAACCACTGACGTTTACAGTTGAATGACCGTTCTAGTATTTGTTTTTTTCGAAGACAAAGTACTTCTTGCTGGCACATAATATACACAATGAAGTGATATAAATTTTAAGGTTCCATATCTCATTGGTTTGAAAACTTTTTCGTGCCTTTTCATACAGGTCGGTCAAGCTACGTTTTGACGTTCAAAAGTGCCTTTCTTGTGCCTATTTGAAATACACAACATCTGGTCGAAGCTTATATATCGTCCGGAACACGCTGTATAGTAGGACGCTATATGTATATACTTATTACTTTAAAAGCTAAAAAAGCGTTTTCAACTTTTTACTTAAATTTAAGAAATTATTGGCGCATTTAAATCGTCCATGCATCCGATAGATGACGCTTATTGCCCATTCCAAAGCGCTGTAGGGGGTACCTAATCTTCGGAACTACTGCTACGATTCTGAAAATTCTTTCGCTAATGGGAAAGTACATTATCCCTGAGTGTTATAGGCTATATTAAAAGAAAAACGAGCCAAGTCCTAGTATATTATAGGTAGTATATAGATATTTAGCTGCATCCAGTTATACTGGACGTCGACCAAAGTTGGGAAAACGCTAGGTTAAAAATTATTGAGGTGTTAAAAGCTCGCCTACATTGGACGTTGATAGACTAATGGTTATGTTAAGGTGATAAATTTTACCTAAATATTACATTTGTTCCGCAGGGCTTATTTTGCAGAATCATTCTTCTATTAGTTTACCGCCGCCCGCTGTGAAGTTCACGGTGGAACATCCCTTCTTGTTTCTAATACTTTTCGAGGATAAAATCCTCTTCGCTGGCACCTATGTTTATTGAGGGGATGTTCAAAGCTTAACTTTAACTTCTTCGCTTCATCAGTCATTACCATAAGCAACTGCAGTTATTTTATTAATATCGTATATTACGAAATTACTTTGACTATTTACTTGAAAAGGATTGCTTTTATTGCACCCATTTCTATCTTTCAATGCACTCGGTTTTGGTGGATTCGTGCTAATTTGTTGTGTCCGTTTCGATTGCTCGGCCACAGTGTCGTAGAAAAAAAACGACCACATCAACATTACGAAGGAATTTGTAAAAGACTAGTAATGAAAGTCGCAAATTCGTAGATCCAATATTCAGAAAGTTATAAAGGTTTAACTATGGCCGCGCGGTCGGCACAGGGAGAACCGCGCGGCCACGCAGTTTTCTTAATCAGCGCTTAGTAGAGCTGTGGTAGAGGTCCCATTCTTTTTGCTAACCACTGATACGATTTCGAAGAACATGTAGATAGTATGAATAAAACTCTAATGTTTGGATTTTATGACCTACAGCACTTAAATGGTATGGCCGCGCGGTCGGCACAGGGAGAACTGCGCGGCCACGCAGTTTTCTTAAACGGCGCTTAGTAGAGCTGTGGTAGCGGTCCCATTCTTTTTGCTAACCACTGGTACGATTTCGAAGAACATGTAGATAGTATGAATAAAGCCCTAATGTTTAAATTTCACGACCTACAGCACCGTTAAAACCTATAATGCGAGTTGAAAGTAGGGTGACCAAGATTTATGGTGCATCAATTAGACATTTTCAATTGGTACCTTTTATTGTAAAAAGGATTAATGATTGTCTATTGGATTAGTACTTACCTATACGAAAAAATACCTATGCCTATTGTTTTTGATATGAAAGTTACTCAATTTAAAAAATACTGATGAAACTCTTCATCGGTATTTCTTTTTATTCTAAAAAATCGTAACATCTATAGCCCCAGAACTTAAAAATTTATTACATCGTATCACTAAACCATAGACACAAGAATTGCATGATTGTGTATGTCAGTGAGCATGCTTTGCGGGTAAGGCATATATAAAATATAATAATAATAATATCCTTGGACATTTCACCCAACCCCATATAGTCACAATCTAAGCAACTTTTTTTTTTGTAAATACATAACAATATTATAGATAGAAAAACACCCAGACCCGGACCAAATACTTGCAGATCGCACAAATATTTGTTCCGTTCGGGAATCGAACCCGCGACATGCTGCGCAGCAGTCAATCACTCAACCATTGCGCCAACCGTGTGATAACTGTATGATAGTCGTTTTATATAACTTCACAAAAATGACATTTTGCGCATGCGTTTGTTTGTCTCCATTCATGCACTAGAGCGAGACGTAACGACACTTAAAAACTAAATAAATTAGTTTCCGGGTGCTTGTACTACACAATCAGAATCCTGCACTCTCGTGGCTATTTAAACACATTATCATACCAAACCGTAAGTTTCAAAATGTTTGTCAGATTTCACACACTATGCTCAATAAGATTTAAGATGTCGTATCAACATCAAATCAACATTAGGTTTTTGAATTTGGGAAGCGTTTTTTTTATTATGAACTCCTTAATTGAATGTTTTTTTTTTAAGTTTACATTTTCATTAGATTGTGTTAATTTCTTTTTCTATGCTACCTAAATATTATTAGATCCTCTTTAGAATAACCATTTTTGTTTCAAATAAAAGAAAATCTTTGTCCTGTCAATTCCTCTGAGCCTCGCTGATCTGATCGCTGCTTTAGAAAATGTCTGATTGACGCACCATAAATCTTGGTCACCCTACTTTTAACTCGCATTATAGGTTTTAAGTGCTGTAGGTCGTGAAATCTAAACATTAGGGCTTAATTCATACTATCTACAAGTTCTTCGAAATCGTATCAGTGGTTAGCAAAAAGAATGGGACCTCTACCACAGCTCTACTAAGCACCGTTTAAGACTTTAAGAAAACTGCGTGGCCGCGCGGTTCTCCCTGTGCCGACCGCGCGGCCATAGCATTTAAGTGCTGTAGGTCATAAAATCTAAACATTAGAGTTTTATTCATACTATCTACATATTCTTCGAAATCGTATCAGTGGTTAGCAAAAAGAATGGGACCCCTAACATAACTGTACTAAGTGCCGTTTAAGAAAACTGCGTGGCCGCGCGGTTCTCCCTGTGCCGACCGCGCGGCCATGGTTAAACCTTTATAACTTTCTGAATATTGGATCTACGAATTTGCGACTTTCATTACTAGTCTTTTACAAATTCCTTCGTAATGTTGATGAGGTCATTTTTTTTCTACGACACTGTGGCCGAGCAATCGAAACGGACACAATTTGTTGTATACCTAAGTATAGACGCCAGCACATCAAACTATACCAAACTGTCAAATATTCTCATTTGAACGCGAACCTTACGCTTTTGTAATAAAGTTAACAATCTATTAAAGAAATTTGACAGATTGGGGTAGCTTGATGTGCTGGCCTCTGTACATAGTTTTAGTAGCACTGACATGCTATGCTTCTGCACCCGAAATAATCCTCGAATTGATAAACCATTTTCATTTTGAAGTTTCATCTTTAAACTTTAGATGCTGTAGTAGTTAAATGTACCTACAGTGAGCTGCACTTCCATGGTAACAGTTTTACTTCAACAGCGCCTTTTATTTTAAAGCAGTGGTTGACCATACCCTTGTTAGCTCCAATGGGAATATGTGTCAAAATGAGATCGGTTTATTAATAAGGGCAGACCTTGGGTTAAGGGGCTATGACAAGCTTTGCTTAAAGAAGTTAGAACTTAGGCTCACTAGGACACCATGGTCGCAAAATATTCACAGCTTTATGGTGGTCCGATCGGTTTAGCAACCAAGCATACATTTTTTGGGTCGTGCGATCATGGCTGCTCCTCAAGGGCTGCCAAAAGAAGTGAGGGTCTTAATGTGAGACTTATTGGCAAGCTCAAAATGTCTTCTTTCATTGTTGGTATTGCACGAATTGGCTGTCCTATTTCTTCGGTTTTCATCTGGGTATCACTGAGTGCTCATAAACACGGCAATGTGCCGCGTGATTGCAGCACTCGGCCGTAAATATGGCATATCGACTTTTAGAAATAAAACGGCTTTGTAGAGAGTCGTCTCGGCTTCTTATCACCGTGCGACAGTCTTCTATAAAAGCTCGATGTGTCATGTATACGCCAGGGAAACTATACTTCTCACTCCTTTAGTTCCTCTCGCCGGTATAACGCATGCTTACTCTTTTACAATCTTACGTCAGAACTAAGGAGGATAGCAGCACTAATTTGTTTTTTTTTAATTTTACAGGACTGATAGCCGTTCCCATGTCATCGCTGTCAAGACCACCCCCGCCAATGAAATTCACTGTGGACCATCCCTTCCTATACCTTATACTTTTTGAAGATAAAATTATTTTTGCCGGCACCTACGTGCTGTAGACATCGTATCGTAATTTTGTTTAAAAAAAAACAGTAAAATAGAAACAACTTTTCTACATTAAACATAAATTTTATTTTATTTTTTATGGTATGTCTGTCAATTTTGTAACTTACATAAAAAAATATATTTCAAGTTCATTGTTTTATTTAACCCAGAAAGATGATCGTTGTTTAACAAGTTGATTTAGCAGGTTTAGTAACATACAATTCTATGAATTTGTCTATTTGACAGTTAATCTGAATTAAGAAAAAAAAAAGTAAAACAATTATAATAAAATATAATTAAGTAACCATTCAGAATAACAACGTTACAATAAAACTCACACTAATATAGCGGACAGCTATTAGCGATAAAATAAATACCTACACAAGTACTACACCAATTTTTTTGTTCCTGTGTTACTTAGTATTATTAAAAGCGGTTTCGCCTGCATGGTTCTTGGAAATTATCCCACGTGAACGAACTATTGGGATAAATAGTACCCTTAAGTTAATCCAAGTTAGTTTTGTAAACTATCTGTGTACAATTTCATCCAAATCCGTTCAGTAATTTTTACGTGATTGAGAGTAACAAACATCCAGGAGTACAAACTTTTTGAAGTAGGATTGTTGTAAGAAATTAGAAATTAAACCAGCAAGTGTCAGTCATGATAAGTTGCGAAGACGTGCGACACAGCGTGGTCGCTGGGCAACGATGCAGCCGACGCACTTGCCAGAAGGGTGACCCATCGCGCCACACCCTTCGGGTACTTGCACACTGATAACGTAACGCACCAGGAAGGAACAAACATCACAGGCTATGGTTGGACCAAGGTGAATGCGGGCAGGCTGAGGAAGCAGCCCCTACAATTGACGGCCGCCTCACGAAACATATTCTAGGAATAACTAAACAAAAGCTGCATACAGTTACAGCAGCTGTGACTTTCTACGGGTCACTACTAGTCACCTCTTTGTCTTAGGAGTCACAGAATCTACCGCACAGGGCCTGCACGAAGGACGAGGCTCATGTACCTCTAAACTACCCACTTGTCGCCACATATAGGGCAAAGTACTTCAGTAACCCAGGTACCTAGGTACCCAGGTGAGATTGTCAGTAACACCAAGGCATTGATGGCCTTCTATGAGGAGCTGGGGTGGATCCAACAGTCAATTTTCCCGCAAAATTATGCGCTTCAATGTAAAGTTGCGGATTGTTGATATGTTTTACATATGTTGTGATAACTATAATTTACTATTAGCTATTTATTAAATAGTTATTTATCTTTTCATAAACTTATTAAACTTGTTTTTTTAAATTTCGCCACCACTGTGGTTACCACTTCTAGCCCGAATGTACTTTTAAACCTTCTTTGGCCAGAATAGCAGGATTATATGTCATATTATAATAAGATTACATAGCAATATCTAAGGAAATAGTAATTTTTGTTATTTTTTAAGTGGGAAATCATCAATAACCCCTCCCGCTATGGGTGGAGTGGAAGGAATTGTCAGACTCTTACCGACTAAAACCCATTCATGTTCCTTTCTTAGTCCTTTGTGATCAGAGGCAGCAGTAACCCTTCAAATTGCACTATCTATTCTTATCGCTGATAATTTTCATTTTAAAAGTTCTCATTTTGTAGTCTTTAAACAATAAATAGCCATTGTTGGAATGCCCTAGCTTAGGGACAAATCCTTTATGAAGAGATCAGAAAGTAAGGAGAAGTCATAAAAAAAAATTGCATACATCATCATAATCTTCTTCTTCATCATAATAAAAACGTACTTTATAAGTAGGTTTTAGAGGACCAATTACTAAGATATTTAACATTATATTGTACTTGAAATCTAATGTAGATACTAGTAAATGTAAATCCATGATTATTCTATTTTAATGAAGATAAAATTTTAATAAATCTATCAAAATTACGACGTCTTTGTACCACAAACATAAGGTTTAACTTTTCTTTGTGCAACGTGTTTATTTTTTAACTAACTAAAACGTTACAAAAACCCGACTGCACTTTCAGAATCCCGACCTTGGCTGTCATAATTATTATAACACATTATAAATTCTCAGTAAAACGCTTTGTTTGAACTTGTAAAACAATGAACAAATTAAAATATTCGATACTCACTCTGTGCTCACATCTTTGTTCCAAAACTTTTCTGATATTGACATAAGTCCTTTGATTCACTTGTCACTAAATAATATAATAAAACAAATTATTAAAAAACTGTAGCGGAATGGTTACTGTTCAAATGGTTTGTTATGACATGAAGCAGGAAAACTCGGAAAACTTTTGCTTTGTTGTTTCGTTTGATTTGAAGTTTGAACTGTTATTTATTTTGTTAAGATGACATAAACTTTTAATTTTTGAAGTTAGCTACAGTACAATAAGAAAACTTTTTTCTTTAAAATTTTTGGATGATTTTATAAATATAATAAAAGTTATGAAAATTCAGTCAATTTATGAGATCGTACATAACTTTCATTTTATCTCATCAACAAAACAGATGTAAACACTGGTGATGATAACATTTGTCGTGTACAGGGTTAGTTTAACCCGATATATTACTTTCCTCTATGGTTTAACCGTTGATCGACTTAGCACATCAGAAATGGAGTAATGTAGTTTTTTATTTATTGCTGATCCGACAGTAGACATTACTGAAAAATATACCACATCGTTTTGTTCATTAGTCTAAGTTTAGTATTATTGTTCATTTTCTCTTCTTATCAGCAGAACTAGTAGACTGTATAGTGTATATTATTTGCATACTATACTTGTAACTGTATTTTATCTGTGAAGTGTATTCTGTGTGTTATATACCTTCATGGTTATTGTATAGTCTATGGGCTGAGCTCGCTGCTAAGTTACCATAACCTATTGTTGTTTGTTGTTTCAGTTGTTCAATTTACAAATACAGGTTCTTAATTCCGACACCTATAGTTAGCGGAGTTATTGCCCATGAAAAGAATGACTACGTTAAGGAGATACATTGGTAAGTTTACGAACCCACTATGCTATGGAAACATCATCATTCTCCTGCCCTTATCCCAATTTATTTGGGGTCGGCGCAACATAAACATAAAAATAAAGTTTCTTGTTAGAATACTACTAGAACTAGAACTTTTACTAGTACATCTTAAAAAATATCAACAGCTTTGCGAAATTGCAATTTTATTCAATAGACTAAGTAGGTATTTTGTTATGTATTTCGCCCAATTTCGCCATAATTTTCTATCATGCTCGCTCCATCATAGAACTCATCCATCGTTTCCATCAGGCGTGATCTAGGTCAAGAGCAGTCTAATTCGCAAATTAAAAAAGTACTCTGGTAATACTACAGATACACTATTTATGTAGGTACCTGTAACTATATAAAATCTTATGTCTTTTAACTGATATACCTATTGCAGACATTGGAGCAAACCTTACAGATGAAATGTACCAAGGCATGTACCATGGTTCAAAGAAACATGAGCCGGATTTAGACAGAGTGTTGGCTCGTAGCTGGGCTGCGGGGCTGGATAAGATGATTATAACCGGAGGCTCCTTGGCAGACAGTTACAAAGCTATCGAAATGTCACGGTCTGACCGTAAGTCACTATAGATCAATTCAATTCATATTGGTAAACCCTACTGTCTGCTGATAGATTTAATGTCTCGCTGATGGTGGCGTGTGTGTTGGATCATTTAGCTCCCTTCAAAATGGTTGAGCTGAATGGTGCTAATCCATGCGTCATGTTCGTGAACGGGCGCTGTCGGTAGAGACTGGTCATCTCTTAGCGGCCATGGCTTGTTTTAATTTAACTTTTGAAGTTTTTTTTTTTTTTACATTATTTTATATCAGATGCTTTCACCGTTCTGCATCGTTCTCACATGTATAATAATAATAATATGATCTATGTAACCAATATTTTGTAACCATATTTTGTTTAAAAGAGTGTCCATGGAGTTTCTTGCCCGTTCTTCTCCATAGGTACCTACTGCTTTGGAATGGGCAACTAGCTTCATCTCTCTGACTGACCGACACCTTGACAATTCAAAAGTGCCTGTAATTGGTTTATTTGAAATAAATACTTTGAGTTTGAGTTTGAGTTTGAGATGTGCTGGGTCTCACTGTTTGATATTATTGTTCGCTAACGCACCAATGCCAGTAATACAAGATTAATTACGTATCTGAGGCAATCTTACGTGAAAGGACAATTACTTTTGCTTATGTAATTTTTTATACCTATAAAAAATAAAAATTACTAATATAAATAATGTAGTAGAAATAAGTTGATAAATAGTTTTTGGTTAAATATTTTATTTTCTCTTACTATGATGATGACTAAAACTGCTTTTCTCTACTCTTCTATCACAGGTATGCGGGAAGAGATTTGTTTAGAAATAAGTATCACCTTTGTATGTATTTTTCTGTTCCGTTCTTCTTTGCTGTGTATATGTCTATTCATAAACTGTTGAATAAAAGGAGTCTCATTTCAGCCAGGTTATATGCAACAGTAGGCTGTCATCCGACTAGGTGTAAAGACTTCTTACCTGATGCGGAAGCCTACTTGCAGAGCCTCCGAGACCTAATAACGGAGAATAAGGACAAAGTTGTGGCTATTGGAGAATGTGGACTGGACTATGATAGGCTAAATTTCTGTGAAAAAGATGTTCAGCTTAAGTAAGTATTTTATGTAGTGTTTTAAAACTAGCAACACTTTTCTTAGACCAAATATGAGTAAATCTTTTTGGAATAATTTACTGAAACAAAGCATTTGTCTATGATAGGTTGTTGCTGCCATTTTGTCAACACCACTGTTTTCTGATATCGGGGACAAAACAAAATCATGACAAAATATTGGTAGCTTCTGATTTTCATCTTTCTCTGTTATTTGACTTCTAATGGTTAGGAAAACAATTTAAACTTAAGGGGAAGATCTGTCATCACAACTGCATGCAGCTGAGATGACAATTGCATGCAGCTGAGATGAGAATGCTAAGAGGGATGTGGTGTTACACGAATGGATAGAATACGTAATGAGTATATAAGAGGAAGTCTGAAGGTGACACCGGTGACTGAAAAGTTGTGGGGAAATCGGTTGTCATGGTATGTGGTATGTTATGCGGAGGAATGAGGGAAATGTTGTCAGGAAAGTTGTGAGTATGAATGTGGGTGGCTATACAACTAGAGGGAGACCAAAGAAACGATGGATGGATTGTGTGAAAGATGATATGGCTAGAAAGGGAGTGACTACCGAGATGACGACTAATAGAAGTATGGAAGAAAAAGACATGTTGCGCCGACCCCAAGTAAATTAGGATAAAGGCAGGAGAATGATGATGGTTAGGAAAACAATTACGAATCCAGTAGGACGTAAATCAAATGAGTAGATAAACTAAGGAGATCTAATTCGCCTAATTATTACAGGTATTTCGAGTACCAGTTGCAACTGAGTCGCGAATTCAGTCTGCCGTTGTTCCTGCATTGTCGTGCGGCTGCCGACGACTTGGTCGCGATACTTCAGGAGAACCGCGACAGTGTCGTAGGCGGCGTCGTGCATTCGTTTGACGGAACCGAAGATGCTCTGCAAAAGATACTCGACTTGGGGATGTACATAGGTATTAATGGATGGTCAGTTGACATTTAGCTCACGCTGACGTGCTTTCAGCTCACACCAATTAGTACAGTGCCATTTTGGAAAGTTTGCTAGTAGAGTAGCTCGTGCTAAGTACTTACAGCCGCACAGTGCGATCCTTCAGGTTAAGCTACGCTTGCTGGGGTTGGCCGTGGATGGGTGACCATCTTTACATAACGAGACTCCTCCGTGCCTCGGAAAGCACGTTAAGCCGTTGGTCCCGGCTGTCATTTGTGCATCTTTGACAGTCGTAACGGGTCATCAGTAGCCTGAAAATCTGACAACCAGTCTTACCAAGGGTATCGTTTTGCCCAGTTACTAGGTTGTGGAGGTCAGATAGGCAGTTACTCCATGTAAAATACTGGTATTCAGCTGCATCCAGTTAGACTGGAAGCTGACCCCAACATAGTTGGGAAAAAGCTAGGCAGATGATGATTTTGGAAAGTTTGTTTCACTTTGAACACCTTAAAATGAATCAAGAGAAGCTTTGTTAGTCTAGTATTCGCAATCATGACCACTGAGGGTCCTGGGTTGATAACTGGCGAAATATAGATGTTGTGTTACTACACCTCTGACAAATTGTTCGGGATGGCCATGATGTTTGTTGGCTTCCCAAATTCTTAATATTTCATTTGTTTTCAGCTCCTTGAGAACAAAAGAAAACTTAGAAGTGGCATCAAAAATACCTAAAGACAAGCTTATGATCGAGACCGACTGTCCATGGTGTGAGGTGAAGCCGACCCATCCTGGCTACACCCATGTGGTGACGAAGTACCCAACAGTGAAGAAAGAGAAGTACTCACTTGGGTCTGACAGTCAGGTGAAAGGAAGGAATGAACCAGTGAATATTGTGTAAGTATTTTATGGACAGGAGGCGTAGCTTGTAGGTCCCGCAGCAAGTGGACCAATCGATGATGTGGTGGAGGTGGTTGCAGCGATGATTGGGAAAGACCTATAGCAGTACCGTAGGGAGCGTTCAAGTATTACGTAACGCAATTTTTGAAGATTTTTTACCTCCTCCCCTTATAACGCACCGTAACGTTTTTCTGTACCCCCCTCATCCCCCTCTCTAAACGTTACGTAACACTCAAGTGACCATTTTTACCCTAAAGTCGCAAAAAGTTATGTTATAGTTTTTATCCTTGGTATAGGTACTTTGAATTGCCTTTGCGGTAATAATCTATACTAATAGGGGGTAATCTCCGGAACTAATGATCCAATTTCAATAATTTTTTCACTGATAGAAAGCTACATTATTCCTGAGTGCTATAGGCTATAAATTATATTTATATCATACATATTAGCCGAGCTATTGCATTTTTCGTCTAGCAAGTCGGAAAGAAATACCTCCGAAAACAGAATTATTTGCATGCGCTGTCTAAACAGTTGTTTAAAATTGAAAGCAATGTATGGCAACCCGGTTCGCCTTAATTATTTCTACAAAAAAGTCCGCGACACCATATTCCTATCTTTTGTATTTTAACTTTTATATACATATTTCGTTTTATGTTTAAAAAAAGTATTTTTTCGACTTACCTACTTCTAATGTTAAAACAAGAAATTTTCCGCGGACGAAGTCGCGGGCAGAAGCTAGTACTAAATAAAACAAGAGATTTTTAATCCCAGACTAAGTATACAATCGAGGGATTCCCCGTAAAACGTAAATGAATTTTTGCCCGGTTGCCAATTTGGGAGTTTTTATTCCCTAATTTTTTATTTAAAAAAAAAGCAATGTTACGTAACGTGTTGTAAGAAAGACCCCCTATCGCCCCTGTAACGCATCGTAACGTTTTACGAGAACCACCCTCCCCCCAAATTGCGTTACGTGATACTTGAACGCCCCCGTAGCTAGTCTTAAAGGGGCCCTATATTAAAACTTTGTTGGGTAACTGCCGCGAAACTCCAAAACTGCAGTGTAGGCAGTGTTCATTGCGAAATTACTAAAAGAATAAAATGAGCATGACTGAAATGGTCTATAGAACTTGAGCATCCAAACTGGGACAATAGGTTGTGATTTTAATAACAAAATTAATTAACACTCGAAAATTAGAGCACCCTGACTTGGAAAGGTGAGAATTCTGTGTGGGTTAATGAATGAATGAAAGAGTTTGAGAAATGGATCGCGGTAGTTACGCCGCTGACCTACAGGAATTAAAACGTTAAGGAACTTAAGATTATTTTACGTCTTGCGCATAAATTAGTATAACTGTTCCGATAGTATTTCGAATGTTTACATCACTTTTTTTACTTTTCAGACAAGTTCTGGAGATTTTAGCAGCAATACGAAAAGAAAATACAGATGAATTAGCAGCAGCCATTCACGAAAATACTAATAGATTATTTTTTCATAAATAAATTGTAGATTAATTATGCGAAATGCTTTGTTACAAAACGCTATTCCTATTCCCTTTTTGTTCCCGTTTGTAAAAGAAAACCGTATAGCAGTTGATGAACCCTCAACTAGTTTTTAGGTTTTCGTACCGAAAGGGTAAAACGGGACCGGTGATTATTAGTTATTACTAAGACTTTGACCGTCCGTCTGTCACCAGGCTGTATCTCACGAACCGTGGTAGTTAGACAGTTGAAATTTTCACAGATGATGCATTTCTGTTCTCAAGCTCAAAGCATTTATCTATACATTAATAAATTTGTAGAAAAGTGGTGTCTGTACAATGGAAATATATAAAAAAAAGTAGCAGGGGTTGTTATTTTATCGATGCCGAACCCGAAATTGTAATTTTTTTTTTTGTCTGTTTGTCTGTGTGTTTGTGCACGCTAATATCAGAAACGGCTTATTCAATTTAGATGCGGTTTTCACTAATATATTTTAGTAAGCTTCACTTAACATTTAGTGTTTATTTCATGTCAATCGGTTCATAAATAAAAAAGTTATGTCAATTTAAAGAATCAGCGGGAACATTTGTTAACTTATGCTGCCCGAAAACTCACTATTCGACGCGGACGAAAACGTCGCAGGTACAGCTAGTTTAAAATAAACCAATTACAGGCACTTTTTGAATTGTCAAGGGGTCGGTCAGTCAGAGCCCAGTGAGTAAGTTCACCTATGCATAAAACTAGTTCATCTCTGGGCAAAATTAGTTCACTTCTGGATAAAACTATCACTGGTTAGTTGTTTGTATATCCAGCCCGCTGGGTAAGTACAACACCGTCTTCCAGGCGGAGTGTGTGGGCATCATACAAGCGGCACACGCAATAGAAGCCAGGAAAGTCACCGATGCGCAAATACGTATTATCTCCGACAGCGCCTCAGTCCTGCAATCCTTAGGAAAAAAACACTACACCTCAAAACTAACACTAGAATGTCACAATGCACTAGAACTAGAACGCATATCGGTATCCTACCGCAACAGAGTGAAACTACAATCGATAAAAGGAACTGCGGACGGACTTATTTCTTTTTTTTTACCAAGGCAAGATAAATAGAATGGGGATGCCATTCTATTTATCAGGGACACTACGACTCGAGTGACCGGCCGTACCTACTGACATATGAGCGGTCTAATACACTGTAGGTAATATTGATCGAAGGGTCTAACGTATAATTTTTTTTTTGCTTCTAGAATTCGGTGGCAACAAGTCTTGGGCATAAATTCAACGTTTAATACTCCTATTTTGTAGTGACTGTTCATCCCGACAGACAGTTTTTCACGTCATATATTTTCGAGTAACATGCAGGTGCTCTCTGTTCTATCCCAGTGAAGTTTGAGTAGTTCGATCAACCAGACTGACAACCAAACTACTGCTACTAGATAGGGGGTGTACACGCATACAGTACTCCCAAATTAATAATGCACATGCAGATCTACGCTAATTGTCGTATTCCCGGAAACACCCGAATCATTGAATCGTTTGAGTCCTAAACAATGCACTTGCATTTTGCACCTTGTTCGAAAGAAATAAGAGTCAATATCATGTGTACACAGATATTAGATTTTGGCTTATATAAATAATATAGCTCGCTATTTACTTACATGGAATTATTGAATCAAATTTCGTTACTGATAAATCAATATTTATCTCTTTTAGGACAAAACACATAATTCTGCTAAATTATGCATGAAGAAAAATATATACAGTGAAACCTGGTTAAGTGAGACATCAAGGGACCTGCAATGTCGTTTCACTTATAGAGGTATTCCACTTACCCAGTGTCTCAGATATACAGGTATAAATAAATATCTGTCTCATTTACAGAGGGTTCCATTAATAGAGGTGAGAATACAGGTTATTTCAGTTATAGAGGTGCGATCATTAACTTATTACTCTGAATTATTCTACAAAGAGTAGATTTTGGCACATTAAATTCGGCACAAACTTCTTCGCGTGTCTTCCCACTTTCATAAACGGATATTAACAGTTTTTCACGTAATGATAACGATAGTAGCTTTCGTTTTGGCATTTTTCAAATAAACATCTGTATGATAGTAAAGCGAAACTAAAACTGAAGGTAATTGAAGCTCAAAATTACTTACGTACTTGGAATTACGTGTGGAGTTTGTGGGTAGAATAAGAATGAGTAAACAAACAATGTTATCTCAGTTACAGAGGTTTATGCATATAAAATTTACTCGCTGTCTCAGTTATAGAGGTAACTATGATGATAAATCGAAAGAACAAATCCCAGATATAGAGGCTTACCTCGTCCTACTAACAGAGGTAATTCAGTGCCAAAGTGTTGGGACCTCAGCATGAGTTCCAGTTATGGAGGTTTCTCACTTATCCAGGTCCCACTTAACCAAGTTTCACTGTATATCGTCTTCGGACGCTCGGGGAATACGACCGTTGCCGAACAGTGGCGAAGATTTCTATGCGCATTATCACTTTGGGAGACCAGCAGTGCGATTCTGTTACCATCTCAGCGTGAAACCATTACTTTCCTCTATGGTGAAACCTTAGGTGAAGTGAGCGTGGAGTGAGCTGTCAGTGTCACCCCACTTGATTCTAGGGATGGACCATTCACAACCATAATCGAGATTTTAATGATCTTTTTAAGCTAATTTTAATAAGTAATGTAGCAACACCTTAATGTTTGTGTGTGGACTTGCCCTTATGCGCGGCAACGGTAGACAATACCCCGCCTGCGCACTCAGACTCCCGCCAACAGGGAGTGGACGAAAGATCGCGCGACGGTACGCCACGCTCGCGAACCGCTCGTACGTAAAGTTTTAGTTTGTTTTGCCATTTACCTGTTTGTGCCGTGTATACTGTTTATTTTACCCTTATTATATACTTTTTACTGTTAACGTGCAATCGAACTCATTTAATATTATTATACCCAAAACACAACCCTGAGAAAATAACTTTCCTACAGTAATTAATATATTTTTCACCTCACAGGCTCGGAAAGAGTCTGTTTGTCATTCGAAATCTGAGCCGAAAATCGATTTTTGCACTCTAGCGTGGAAAGAGTTTTTAAAATTCGAACCTTTCTATTTAATAATTTTCTATACTGCCAGTCCACTGAAAATGCATGACACGGTCTAAAATAAAATATTAAATAATACCGCTCACCTTAAAAACTTCCATCACAGTACAGAAATTAAATATTTTGCGAGGATATAATTGTAAAATTGTAATTAATGTTAATAAGTATTCCATTTGATTAAAAATATCTGTGACGTCACATTTGAATATGCCATAAAAATACTACCCTGTCAAATACCCAATTGTGTAGTAATTTAAGTTTATTTTTTTAAATAAAATAAATACTAATATAATATGTTATTTAATCCTTTGCTTGGCAAAAATAAATATGTATTAAATTAAATTAGTTAGTTATTTGTATTAAATTAGTTTTTTTCTTTCATTCTCCTTAGAGGACAAGTAGGATATAGAACAAAATACAGGGTATTTAATTTTGGAGATATTCTATGTAACTCATAAGATACATTGCCAAGTATCTGTTATTTTCTTCACATGAGTCAATGTATCTGAGACGCTCGAACAAAATAAAACTCAACATATAACACCTGTTTTCTTGCACCTAGCAGTTTCCTCGCTGTAGTGAGGTGAAAAATTGTGTGTTGCGCTCGGCAGCAAAGCTTTTCTGCGTCTCGTACCTTTGAAACCTTCGTTACGCTCAGGATTCTATATTTGAACCACTCGCTTCGCTCATGGTTCAACCCTAGAATCCTTCGCTTACTCAGGTTCCAATAGAAGTACTCGCGCCAAAAATCAACTTTCCAGCCTTGCATAACAAATAACTATTATTTCAAAGCTAGCTTAGCCTACTTAGGTAGGTACTTATTTACAACATAATGCGTGACCCATTCTCGCCTTTACTAGACTAGGACTATTGGTAAAAAAAAGAGATAGAGTTTATTACTACCAAAATAATGTTGAAAGTAACCTAACTACTAGCTAGCTTTGAAATAAAATAAATTAATTACTGATTAAAGTTAGCATAAAAATATTATTGAAATCTCGATTATGATTGTAAAGTTAATGCTTGGTCAATCCCTAGCAAGCATCAGTTGAATCAGTTGAATGACACTGACAGTTCACTCCACGCAAGTATTCACGGTGAGATTTTTACAGAATCGACCGGCTGTACGTGCTCAATACATTTTTACTCATTCTAAACTGAAGCTCGGTGCCTTCAACACCAGTCTGTACAAAAATTGCAATGCATGTAAACGGCTTAGGTAGGTATTTATTAGTATTATTTATTTATATTATTAAAGTAAAGTTTACAAAAAGTCTTAATTTATCAACTATGCCCCACAAAACCGTTCTCACGGTTTGTCTGTGGGAACGGAACATAAAATCACTTTATAACATAAGTATAAGTAACAAACAACAACAACAAAATAACTAAGTAACATACAATTTAAAACTAAGAACTATATTTCATATTTGTTCTACCTCAACAATTTGCATACCACTATCCAAAGAATCAGGTTTACAAACTCTTGAGGTAGAACTGCTTAAGTAATTTGGCGAATATAGGTTTTGTTTTCTGAGTTCTGAGGTCAGCAGGCAATCGATTGAGCAGATACGGTACTCTTTTATTAAACGTACGGCCGCCAAAATAATTACTTATTCTGGGTACATCAAATTTAGCTGCTGATAATATTCTGGTTGCGTGGTTATGGGTAACTAGCGAGTGACGCTCCCAGCTGCCATGACTGTTAACCAGAAGTAGATATTTATGTTTCAAGCTGACAGGAAGAATTTTGCAAATTTTAAATAAATTATTATAAGTAATCATCTTTATATTTGTTTTTAGTTTTCTGACTGACTAATAGTTTCAAAAATCGAATTTGTTGTGCTTCTAGTTTTTCTAAATTACTTTTTCACCTCACAGGTTTGTCATTCGAAATCTGAGCCGAAAATCGATTTTTGCTCTCTAGCGTGGAAAGAGTTTTTAAAATTCGAACCTTTCTATTTAATAAACCAGTCCACTGAAAATGCATGACACGGTCTAAAATAAAATATTAAATAATACCGCTCACCTTAAAAACTTCCATCACAGTACCTACAGAAATTAAATATTTTGCGAGGATATAATTGTAAAATGGGAATTAATGTTAATAAGTATTCCATTTGATTAAAAAAATCTGTGACGTCACATTTGAATATGCAAATACTACCCTGTCAAATACCCAATTGTGTAGTAATTTAAGTTTAATTTTTTAAATAAAATAAATACTAATAAGTAAGTATAATATGTTATTTAATCCTTTGCTTGGCAAAAATAAATATGTATTAAATTAAATTAGTTAGTTATTTGTATTAAATTAGTTTTTTTCTTTCATTCTCTTTAGGGGACAAGTAGGATATAGAACAAAATACAGGGTATTTAATTTTGGAGATATTCTATGTAACTCATAAGATACATTGCCAAGTATCTGTTATTTTCTTCACATGAGTCAATGTATCTGAGACGCTCGAACAAAATAAAACTCAACATAAGTATAACACTTGTTTTCTTGCACCTAGCAGTTTCCTCGCTGTAGTGAGGTGAAAAATTGTGTGTTGCGCTCGGCAGCAAAGCTTTTCTGCGTCTCGTACCTTTGAAACCTTCGTTACGCTCAGGATTCTATATTTGAACTACTCGCTTCGCTCATGGTTCAACCCTAGAATCCTTCGCTTACTCAGGTTTCAATAGAAGTACTCGCGCCAAAATTCAACTTTCCAGCCTTGCATAACAAATAACTATTGAATGTGAGTCCATAGCAGTCGAGGGCGTAACTTAATATGGGGTCAACTAATTGCAAATAAAGGCATATTTGGTACTTTAAAGCTTAGGTGGTAGAATTTACCGAGAAGTATTCTTAGTTTATTGCATAAGTACTCAATATGGTTTGACCATGAAAAGTTCTCGACTCGAAACTTTTACTCCGAGATATGTTACACATTTATCACGTACAATAGGTTTGCAAGTACAGCTAACACGGTTTTTGTGAATGCAAGTAGCCAAGTAAACTCATGTGTGTACATCGGGGGTGGGTCGCCAGGTGGTATTAAATATGGTGAGCGTATTATAACTAGCTTAGTTTTATCCGCGTTCAGGATTATCCCGTTGTCGTGCGCCCATTGAACGACTCGGTCTATGTCGTGCTGCACTAGTCGACAAGTTTCGGCGAGGTCGGTGCCGGCGCGCAGCGCGCACAGGTCATCCGCATACATGTACGCCGAGCAGTTACGTAAAACGCCGCACAAGCTGTTGACGTGCATTAGGTAGCATACAGGCCCGCATCCCGAGCCCTGCGGCACCCCGCACCTTACCTCCCTCGCGTCGCTGTACGACTCTTCCACCTTTACGCGGTAAAATCTCTTCGTGAGATAGTCGCGGAACCAATTGTTGAGTGGTTGCCCGACCCCGCACTCCTCCATTGCATTTAATAAAGTATTTGTTTCTAAGGTGTCAAATGCTTTTTTAAAGTAAAAAAATACTGCTACAACAAATTGTTTTTTATTTAAATTATTATTAATTTCGTCACAAAACTTAGATAACAAGGTAGTCGTGCTTTTACTCTTTTGAAAACCATGTTGACATTCACTGATAATGCAATTTTTAAAATACGCAACAATTTACTTTTTTTTTTTAATTTTGTTTACACTTGATTGATTTAACGACACACGTGTTGCAAGGCACTCTCTAATAGCTAGCACCTTACCAAAAATAGAGGTAGCGTTTGTTTTAATTACGCTAGACCGTGCCACGGATTTAAAATATGAAGCAATAGGTTAGGTTCACGCTACAACACCCTAGCACGGTCTAGCACAATTATCGTTATAGGGACGAGATGGTAAATTAAACTCTTAATAAATCACTAACAATATTTAATTGTGATTTCTTACAATTATTTCGTACAACACAACATTTATCATCTTATTCAGAGGAACAAATATCTAAATTAAATGTTAATGTCCACCGGATCCATATTTCATTCACTCAAATAAATAGCTTATACAGACAGGAAAGTTTTATTTGTGTGAATATACATTATTATCTTACGTTTATTCCCATGGAAGTAAATGGGATAGCAAGACAATATAGTTATTTTCAATGTTGATTGACAGATTGGAAATGGGAAATAGCCTACTTAGAATTACATATTATTATATTTCATATTCATTCTATGGTATGAGCTCAAAGTATTAACTGCAGGACAGACATATTGCTACAGGAAGTGTTGCTCCGGAGATAAATTATCACACAATGCAATTTTAGTTGTTCCTCTATCATTTCCTTTAAAACATCTTTAAAACACGATCTCTCAACACAAAATAAATATACTACAAAAAGCTTATACCCCTATTATATCATTTGTTAAAAGATTCAATAATATGAACAATGAAGATATTTGGATGACAATAAGAGGTAACTTAATGATTCATTATGAAATGATACCAGTCTGTTAGGTATTTAAATGCATCATAGGGAATGTATTCAAATACTGGATTTTGATTTAAAATAAATACTTACTTAAAAATTTCATAGATGGTTGTCATGGATGGAAATTTTTGTAAAAATATATTCTTCAATGATATGATTTAATTATTGCATGACTTAAATTGAGTGAAGTATAGAAATAAAATGTTTGGAACTCCCTACTTTTGGCACACATTGCTTAGAAATGTCATTTGTTAATTAACTAGTTATTTTATTTGTTGGTAGGATTTGGCACTAGTTACAAGATTATGGGATGGCAACAAACCGGCCAATATTATAATTAGATGAGTTTTGAGACACTTTTATATAACTTTACTAGCGACTTCGATTGCGATCTTGGATGAAAGTAGTCTATATCCTTCTCCAGCTAATGGTCTACCCGTATCCCAAATCCGTTCAGCTGTTTTGACGTGTTAGCGTTATTTGTTAGGGTTATTAATGTGTGCCAAGAATAGTTTGTCGCGTAGTAAATAGGTCCGCTCGTTACATTCACTAGCTGTGTGTATTGTACTCGATTTAAATTTTTCTTCATAAAGGAAATTGATAAATAAAAATAAAACAGATTTGATAAGGACACGTTCAGGCAGAGGACTGTGTTCGTTTTGTGCAATGTCCAACTTTAGATAAAGTTAAATTGTAAAATGGAAATGTGAAGTGTATGGATTAATGTTATTTGAAGATTTTTGATTTGAACACGGATGGGTGAACGTCGTGTTTTATGCAAAATCCATCAAATAAGTTCAAAAGTCTTTATAAACAGATCCAACAATCTTATTTGCGCATAGATACAGTTGTACAGATGAACATTACTGCTTGCATACATATAAAATAAATGTATACTGTGACATTTCGGTGCAAGTTTGGTCACATAATGAATTAATTCAAAATTTAGTAGATATATTTTGATCACTGCTTACTATCACAAACAGTGTATAAAACGAACACAAATAACACGATAAACTCAGTCCTCTGTCTGTGTAGCACAGTTATCACTAAAGTGGAAGGTTACTCTTCAGGGTATCTTGGAGTAGATGTGCACCTGTTCCCGGAACCAGTGGAAGTATGACGTCACATGGGACCGGGTGACGTTGAGGGCGGTTTCCGTTTTGTTCTGCAGGATCTCGGGCGCCCATTCACCTCTGAAAACGTGATAGCATGTCATGTTAGTATGGTTTGATAAAAACTCCAATTACAATACGACAATGAATCAAATCACTGACTAATGGATTGGGAGTATTCTGGCACTATTATATAAATCCTTACATGCAAACGAGTTTTTTTTTTCAAACCACCCAACTAGTAGTCTTCTTCTTTTCGTGTGGTTAGTGACTAACCTGGTATCACTTTTTAAGCTGCCCATGGGCCTATGACTTAGCTTCACATGCTGTTAAGAAATTTTTCTCAGACATGCTGGTTGGCTGGTGTATAACTATGGGCGTAGCAATAGTGATCAAACTATTGGATATAGGTGTATTTGATTGAATTTTCGCATGCAGGCTATAAAAACGGTATTAGTTATATTATACACGGTTTAATTTATTGCCATGTTGTAGTCTCCACCCTGTATGGCTATGGATCTCTTTGGGTAAAAGACGTGTTTGTCCCAATAAATATTTTTCTTTTTTTATTTATAATGTGGTTGTTAATGTTTCAGAATGAAACAGCTTAGGTTATTATTATTTTTCTCTCTATTAGGAAAAATCTAGGTCTAGGCAAGCGCTACTGCTGAACAAGAGGTTTTGGGATCGATTCCCATGTCGGGCCAAGTCTGTTGCGTTTTTCCTTCTAGAATTTCTCAGTAGCAGCAACCCGAAGTTTGGATATGTGCCCAGTTAATGGCAACAGCCGCGCCCTCTGTTACATGAGACTTGGGTCAAATGGACATAGCAAAATGTGGGTATTACTAAGTATAGGTACACCTCGGCTTAACCTTTCGTGGAATACAGACGTAAAATTATGTTATAGTAGTAGTATCCTGTTCTTTCAAGCGTCAATATCCTAAATATAATACTGAAACAGAATGTTTAATTCAACCAGACATTTTCCTAACATTGTTTTTTCTATTTTGGTAGCCATCGGTTGTAATAAGTGAGTAATTTGTAACGTCTCCAATAACCTCGGCATTTAAATGAACACAATATACTAAAGACGGAGAACAGCATTCTTTATCTAATGTCCTACAAGATAGTTCGTAAAATAAATATTGGATTGTCGCGTTAAAATCACCTGATAATAAGTTTCACGAAGCGACAGTAAATGTGTTTTTACAGACGCTTGTTTATGCTTCTGACGCATGTTTTGTAAATCATGAGATATTGTGATAGTTTCGAGACTGAAATACTCGATTAATCGTGTCTGTAAGCCTCAACACGCTTGTATTCACGACCCACATTCCCCAGTTATGTCTAAGGACGATGCACCACTCAAATGTTGTATGAGCCCCATAGGTTAATAAGAAAAATTCTCTCGAAACGACAATAAATAATACAACCGTAAAAATCGTTGAGCTCTTAGAAAGCAAACGGCTTCTAACACAAACACTGCCACTATTTTTTGTGCTATTCTAGGCTATGTGCCTTCAACTTACATATCAGTTCATGGCAGCGTATAGGTTAAAAGGCGAACATCCAATAGGTTAACCCTAATGTAACAGGGGGCAAGCCTACTGCTTATAAACAGACCTACTACAGTCTATTTCTACAGAGAAATTCCACGACGGAAAAACAACGATCTTACACTGTATATGTATTTACAAAAAAAATCGACGACTAAACAACGCTTAGAGTCTTATAATAGCATCTTATCATCCTACGCACCTCGTAAAAACCGAGCAATGTTGATTGTTGCACCTACATAGTTGTCAATGACGAGTGTTCATACTTTTGTTAAAAAGGGGTTTTTTTAATTTTAGATCCTATGTTTTCTGTGCCAGACTTAATAATAGTTTTAATCCTGCTATCATCAATTTCTTTGACTCAAATGACGATAAATTACTATTATCACAATGTCACATGAATAAAATACTCGACTTTTGACTTCTTACTGATACTTGATTGCTTGACACATGTCCATTTTCTGATTATAAAATAGTTTATCTATGCAAAATTTTCTCATCTTCGTCCATTCTTAATAAATCTTTTACCTAAGCTAATGATTTTAAGAGGGATCAGCAACTATTGCAAAATATCTTTTATCCGGAAGTAGACTATTTAAAATGAGTAGTAAATGTGTTCAGGTAGGACTAGCCGCACCACCTTTGGTAGGCCAAAGCTGCAATTATTATTATAATAAAGCTCACGCCGATCAGCGGACAATCCAGGGTCACAAGAAAAACTTCTAGCAACAGCTAATGTCCCTACTACTAGCTTGCCGGGTCAGCGGGATTTTCCGAAAGGGTTACGGCTACCCCGGAACATGGATGGGTTTTGGGTCAGTAAGATCACTCTTCTCATTCCCTTCCGCGCCACGCAGAGGAGTGGACATTAAAATTGATGATTACCCACACTAAAAAAAAAAACACCCTAGTAACTAAAACAATAATGATGTTGTATGATAGTTTTTCGTTACTGGACAATTCTCGAGCCTCAAAGGTTTAGAAAGAATTTCACCTATATGAGTGGAAGAGACGACGCTCTTCAAAGTCGACATATTTTTATCTGATATTCATTGTGGCATAGTAACTCGGGTACGGTGACTACGCACGCAACTTTCCAACAATACCAAAATAAAAATGTACATAGGATACTCACACAAAAACTTTAGTCGTCAAGTACTCTGTCGTCAGTTGATAGTAGTCATTGGAATACTTCTTGACTGCTGCAAAACCACTCGCCGAGTAGCTCTGCACATTTTCCACCAGGCCCGGGGCATACTGATCAATAGTTTCAAGCACTACCGGGGTTTTCTCGGCCACATAATCGACAGTGTTAAGATACAATGCGCCTAATTTCTTCGACGCTAAGTAGACGAACTCTCTTGAGAGGAGCACGTAAGGTGTGCATGTCTCGACAGTCTGAGTATAGTACACCGGCGCGTTGGTCTCAAGCCAGAGGTACCCGCGTGCTGACGTTGATAAAGTCTTCTGCCAGGCCCGCTGACTGTGCTCCAAGACCCCTAGGTCGTTTAGCAAACGGCCCGTTGTGCTTTCTGTCGATCAGAAGAAGTGTTATGTTAAGAATTTGATTTATTTTTACTTTAATTGGTATAATCTTACGTTGTCGTTGAACTTGTAACGCAAAATGGAATCCATTTAGTGTTCTTGGCGCAATAGGAACGATTAACGACTTGGCGCAATAGGAAATGCCCAGAATGGGACATTCTAGCGTCACTACATTTGCGAACATACAAATGTTGGATGATTGATATAAATACATATCAATCAACTGTAGTTATGGGAAGTAAGAGCAGTACATAAAAAGTATTTGACGTCATTAGTATTTTTCCTTATTTCACAATAAAATAACTGCCATAGAAATATTGATAAAGGTGAAAGTATATTAACACCAGTCTACTTTTTAATAAAATTAATAAACGGCCTACAGCGACGTCGCCTCACTGTCTCAGGGAACCAGTTCTGTGCTATTTGGTCCGGCATGCGGCAGATATATCCTGCCCAATCGCCCGATCCTATTTAAATTGAGCATTAGGCCGCGTAGGAGATGGGCTGGATCAGTTCCGTTTAAACAGGAGAGAGGACGCGCGGACTCGCGAATGGAAGGAGTGGAGGCCCTTGCCCAGGACAGTGTAGGCTAATACTAAAATAATTAACGAAATCAGGAATGATAGTCCGATTGAAATAAACGAAATAAACTATCTATGAATGAGGAATAAACATTGCCAGTAGAGTATATCAGTTAAATTGAAGGTACACGCCTACTCATCAAGCTATACTTTTCCACTTTATGCTGACCTCTCATTGTACAGAAATCTTATACAATGCGAGATCAGCTTATACTGGAAATGTATAGCTAATAGTATTAGATAATAATATGTAGCCGTGTGTACTAGGAAACAGGAAAATAAAATAATTGATTTATATTCTACGTAGGTATGAGGCCATTAATTTATTTACGGGTATATAATCACGGACCAGTCTTTATAACCGACGTTGTCTACCATAAACTATACAGTTTTTTAAAAATTACAAATCAAGTTGAAGGTTACAAAGTTTAATGGACTATCAAAACCTGTTTTCCTTCGTATTTCTTCTGAGATTATAAGATATGCAAACAGGCCATAGGTTATTGTATTATAAAACACCTTCTTATCACTGCACACAATGTCACATTTGAAAACATGGTCTTATCTGACACGATAATACAATCATTATTACTGCTTTGTGACAGACCATGGCATGGTCATTATGGAGGCATTCTGTCTTTTGTAGAATAGTTTATTCTCGGTTTAGGAAAACTAGTTGAAAATCATTTATCGGGTGATTCTAGAGAACAAAGGCACAAATTTGATTGATCAATTCACAATAATGTTTGTACAGTCGTCGGTACATAAATTTACCACTTTCTGTCAAATTTTGCTGCATACATAAGACCAGTTTTCTAATATTATTAAGGTACATATTAAAATAAAACTATTATTTACCAGAAGCGAATACCATATTGTGTATTTAGATAAACACAATTTGCCGTAAGTTTCAAGGATTAATAGATGGACCGCATAACTTGGAGCCGCGATCCTCAGCTTCGAGGGAACGACGAAGAAAATGATGTTCAGAAACCTAAATTTTTTTAAGTGCTGGATTTCATTACTTATTATGTCATTGCGATTATAAAGTACTTAGCATAATTAAAACTTCAATATTTCACTATTGGACTATAAAACCTGACATCTTGGGTAGTTGCTGTGTCTGACAGCATCACAATCAGAACACAGCTTTTGTTTTTCTCTTCTTATATTATAATGGCATTGTATTGTTTTTGATTAAGAACATTATGACTAAGGAGGATTTAATGCCTCTTTTCTTGGCAAAAATTGATGTAAATTGAAATACTGGTTAGTAAAAAAGTATAATAGGTTCCCACCGAACCTATTATAGTTATATATTCAACTAGCTGCTTCCGCGGTTTCACCCGCTGCTCGGCTCCTATTGGTCGTAGCGTGATGTTACATAGCCTATAGCCTTCCTCGATAAATGGACTAGCCAACACAAAAATATTTTTTCAATTCAGACCAGTAGTTCCAGAGATTAGCATGTTCAAACAAACAAACTCTTCAGCTTTATAATATAAGTATATTATGTCTACAGAATTTTGCTAGGTTGGAATAATAATTATTAACCCAAACACTGCCACAAACACGCATGTGTGTTGAGGGCACTGAGCTTAGAATAGCACAAAAAATTGTGGCAGTGTTTGTGTTAAGAACAATTTCCCAAAAAAGTTTGAAATAATACAATTGAAACTGCCAAAATACATCTGATTATGGAGAAGTTTTCTAAAAATATACCTACATATTAAGCAATGGATTAAAATTTTCAACAAAGTCTGTAAATTTTTAAGTGAAAGGAAAATTATTAGGGGGAATGAAGGTCTCAAAATTAATTATCGCCGTCTGACAAGATTGCGGTAAAAAGTATCAATACAAAAATACACTTACTTGGGAAGTTGCCTCCTGCTCTGGAGACATCGTATGAGACCAGTCCAGCTATACCAACCAGCAAGAAGAAACTGGCCCAGATCCAAGGGAATCTTCTAGTGCTTGTCATTCTGTCTAGAATATCCTGTATATAACACAAATAATTATTGAAACTAGCATAATCATACAAAAAGCTCAGTATCCATACTAATATTATAGGTGATACAGGCTGGTGTCTGCAACTGCACCTAAATTTATTTGCATACTAATATAATAATAATATCCTTGGACATTTCACACAATAGTCTCAAGCTAAGCAACTTAATGCTTGTGTTATGGTAACGAGATGGCTGATTAACTACTTGGGTACATAATTTTTTTTTTCTACATACATACATAGAAAAACATATGTCTGTC
The DNA here is from genome assembly GCA_951799385.1 of Hyppa rectilinea. Taxonomy (NCBI): domain Eukaryota; kingdom Metazoa; phylum Arthropoda; class Insecta; order Lepidoptera; family Noctuidae; genus Hyppa; species Hyppa rectilinea. Next base: position 14,642,614 of record OX637318.1, on the reverse strand, counting down.
TGTCATCTTTTCATGCTTGAACCACAATGCAAGTGTAAGGTATTTGAGGAATAGGTGGTCTGAGACCTGGAGACGGACAAAGGCTACCTTTTAACCAAGATATAATAATTACAAACTCCTAAATGCTGTTTTCCTTGTCTCCAAGGGACTACCCAGATAAATAGTATCTTGGTCATCATTTCAAGTGTGCACATTAACAAAATTTGCAACAGGTGAGTTTGTGGAGTCAAGTTAAATGGTGTGCAACTAGACGAGTGGCCTTTGTCCAGCAGGGGATTGCTATAGGCTGATAATGACTTAGAACTAAAATTATCATTATTTTAATGGATTTTGACATTTTAAATATAGTTATTATGACTAACACAGTTTCTTGAAAGCCTGCTTGCCTAGCCTTTTCCCAACTATGTTGGGGTCTGCTTCCAGTCTAACTGGATGCAACTGAATGCCAGTATTTTACATGGAGCGACTGCCTATCTGACCTCCACAACCCAGTCAGTAGTTTCTTGAAAGCCTACAATATTAAATATGATGTAAAAATATGTTTGGCTATTGATATTTTGTACAGCTTATGTGAGACTAAGTGGGAATAAATCCAGTATTTGATGGCGCTATCAAGGGTCTGTGTGGTGTTTATATTTAGTTGTTGTGACCAGAATAATCTTTAAATAGGCTTCCTCAGACTGGAGATAGGGAAACGAACTTAAACTTATAAAAAGATTATGCAAAACAAATTTTTTTTTTTGAAATCTTTACTTTCTTTAATGGTTGATAATGAAATACAACCAAAAGCTTATAAATGTATAAGTGCTGTTCCACAGCTGTTATGTTACTGGTTCCAGGTTTGTTTAAAAACCCAAGATGTTGCTACCAAGGAAGTCTAATTATTAAAATGTTGAAAGGCACATTTTGGTTTGGATGAGTATTTTTTGGTTATGTTCCTGGACTTAGGCAATTCTGAAAATTCTGTTAGGGACATACACTATGTAGCAGTAGCAATATCAAGGGCTATCAATATCTACCTATGTAGGTACCTATAGTAAAAATATATTAATCAAAGGGTTTACGAGAACTGAATTAATAAAACACAAAAACACACAGATTTCACAAAAATTAACTCCGATTGGAATAGCAGCAGGATGAGAATTCAGAAAATGCACTAAATGTTGATTTTACCTGGTTTAAATACAAACACAAATTTTATTGAAACAGCTTGCGTGAAATGCCTCCCGCAAAGTAACGGATGTAACACATCAACATTTACTGTTAGCACTACGCCCGCGTCCACTACACAACGCTAAAAGTAGTTTTTCAACTTCCATTCACAAGCTAACTGCGCGATTCTTTGAATTGATTCACTATTTGCGCACGGATATGTACCACACATCATTTATAATGTTACGCACACCTGTTAGGGGTACTTTGAGTCGTCAGGGACATGTTTTAATCATATTTTCTTAACATAATTACCTTCAATGAATGATGAATACGATACGAAAGTATAATAAATTCAATTCAACTAGTGAAAAAATATGTCGTCTCGAAACTAGTTTTTTTTCTACTGCCAAACTTAGGGTGGCCACAATTTATGAGAAGTTTAATTACCATATTGTCAAAAATTAATACCAAGTCTTTTACGATTCTTTATATAGACAACTATCCACATTTTTTTAAATAAGTTACAATCATGAAAACTTGTTTTATTTGCGGATAAGTTCAGCAGATGAAATAGTGTACTCTTTTCAGCGTATAGTTTACATACTTATTTATCCAAAAATAATTCCCGTGGTTTTAATTATTTACACAAAAAATACTAAAATCTGTAAAAATTATTTGCTGGCAACATCCCAAAAAAATAAGGACATGACATGACATTTGACCTCCATAGTGTAGTGTATTACACCACACACATCTTAAAAATTACGGTTTTTTTTAGTCGATTCCTGAATATACCATGCGATGGGCAGAACTGAACCACGCAAAAATCTCTAAGAAAAATCTACATGGTTCTTATTCAATTTTAGATGGATTTCGTACATAATAATTTAATATTCGAGAATTGTATCGTTTTCACAAATCTTCTAAAACTACTTCAATGTGAAATGAAAATTCGGCAAGCTTACCTGGCATATTTTATTCGTTCTTTCAACAGTCTCATCCTTCTTCTTGCCTTTCAAAGTTTCGCCGCAGACTTCTTTGTATTGCAAAACAGACATTTTTAACGACTTCTGCCTCAATTTCTTACTGACTTCGGCCCAGTTAGTGTCTGGTTGGAAAACAAAATCATTAAATTTTTACATGTTTTTAAACAAAGACCTCAACTAGTCAGCCAATTCTATATCATACAAATGAAAATTAGAACAGGCAGAAGGCTGTCTAATCTTCATTTATATTTGCATACAAGAATGTAGGCAGAGCATTTGTTATAACAAAAGAAGGGTGTGAATTAAATAAAACTTACCAATATAATCTAGTAATGTAGCAGACTGTTTGCTGCACCGATGGAACAGCTGTCTCCACGTAGCATTGCATGAGTCGTCTCTCACGAGACAGTCGACCAGGCAATCTACGAGGACCCTATGGTATGGGTCCAGAGATGGCCCACTCAGGTACTGGTTAGGCAACTTCTTCATTAGTTGATTGAAGGTCACTTGGAGCTTATTATTGCTTTTATTGAAATATATATCCTGGAATTTAAGATAGTATTAGTGATAGTTTATTAATATTTCGCAAATTGTGTCAAGCCACTGCATTTCTATATGCATGGGAAATGGAATGGGATTTTTTTTTAAATTATTGTGAGGTTTTTTAACCACTTTAAATTTTGCTATGGCTCTGTTAATTGGTTCTTTCTGATTGCATATACATGAGGACTACCTTTCATAATGTAACTAACTCCACATACCTTATATTTACTTAATTGCTTGATAAGGTCACTTGACAGATCCTTGGGCAGTGCACTTCTCTTGTTATTCACCATGTCAATCATGGCGAATAGCTGATCCTGACTAACTTTAGTGTTGTCCATGGTTGCGTGTTCGTCTAGAAGGTTCGACAAGTACCCTACTACGTATTTAGAGTAGTTCTTCAGCTCGATGATTGGAAGAAACAGGTCTTGCCAAGCTAGAAATGGAACATCCAGTAAAACCAAATTTCAAATACTGTAAAAAGTTAGCATATATTTTGAGTACACATAAGCAACAAGGAGATTTATGTGAGCTGGGTGGATAGTATGAATCAAATTATTGTTTTTTTTAATTAAAGTACAAATCACTGGCACTTTAAGTATTTACACCACACACAGGAAGAAACTGAAAACAGAAATACTAAATACATTTTAATATTTCAGAGACACAAGACTTACCTACCAATACTTTTTGCTAATAAATCTAAAGTTATCTCATCTTTACCTTGGGAAGTGTCAAAATGGCGCGAGATAAAAAATTATCTCAACAAGTTCTGACCCAGAACAGTATCACTAATTTCACTCTTATCATTTTTTTATGTAACCTTATTCAGGTTACATAAAAAAATTAATATTTTTATATAAATGGTGAATTCAGGGTTTACCTTTCAGGCCAACAGCAAAGTCACTGCTACCACCTTGACCAAAAGCCCATAGCAAGGACAGCCCAATAGGCGGCCTATTTTGGTAGGAGTTGCGGAGGCTAGCACTCTTCTGTATAGACGTGATGCAGAACTCCGGATAGTCTTGTGCTAGCATTTGCAGCAGTAACCTGTGACCATTCACACATTGACCTGAAATTGAAGATTTTTGTATCATAATGTTTTTTTGTCTCTGTTACATAACAATCACAGTCAACAAAAGAGCTCACAAACTAAGCAGTTAACATAGCAGATATCTTGCACCTACTTCTAACCCAAGTGTGTTTTACTCTTAAGAAAAAAAAAACATAATAACAATGCATAACATTATTTTCTGCCTGTCTACGTCTTTTGGTAACTGTAAAATCGTACATAATATTGTTATGTCATAGAAACCAACTACCATGAAATTCAGATAAAAGTGAAAGTAACAAAAAATATGCATATTATGAACACAAACCTCTGCTCATATCATTCGCAAGTGATGTAAGAGTGACATCAAAGAACAGCTGAGCATTTGCTTTGCCAGCATCCTGCAACACATCAGCCAGAGATCTCCTGATCTCCTCAGGGACACTACACAGTGGATACAGGGGAGGGTACGAGGAAAACGTAGGGTCGTCCACGTCTATCTGTGTCTTGGAGTTGAGGAAAGCTGCTACTTCTTTCAGCCATACAAGAGGAGCATTTGAGAAACGGATCTTATTCGTTGTTATTATGTTGGCTAGCTCTGCAGGGTCAATCTAAAACAAGTTGTATGTTTTTAAAGAACATGGTTCAGTAGTATTAGTAGTACATCTTATTTAAAACCATGTCAAATAATAATAAAGAATAAGGACAACATTCTTAGCCGTTACGTTACAATAAATTAAGAGTAAGTACTTTATTAGTGTGCAAATCAAAGGATAATCAATGCCAAGTATTGATATATTATTGTGTAACCATTTTCTATTACTATTTTAATTGCACCTATTGTCTTACATATGGATGAACAGTTGTTATGAATATAATAAAATTATTATCATTGAATACATACTGTTGTCTAGGGTAGTCTTTCATAATCAAACATCTATTATTCTAAGTACCTATGTAGACAAAATCTAAACAGAATTTGCTTCTTAAAATTTTTACATGATGTGCATGATACCCCAAATAAATTGGGATTAGGCCAAGGGAATGATGATTATGATATGCTGATCTAGACAAGGTCAAATATTTACGGTTCTATCCTCAAAGACCATCTCAGGCATTAATCTGCATGGTTGGTGCAGAGTTTGTTTCAGTCTTTCTCTTTACCTGGCTTTTTAAAGTAGTTTTATGACAGCTGAAGCTGCAGGAGTAAGCTAAAAATGTTTATGAGTTACTTACAGTCTCAAGAGCTCCCTCAATGGTCTTAGGGGGCTTAGGTTTGGGAGGCTCTGCATTCTTCTTATCTTTTTTTTTCTTATCACCTTCCTTCTTTTTATCTTTTTGAGGTTTCCTGTCATCATCAATCTCCATGCCAGAATAAAATGACTTTATTTGAGAGTGGGGAACTGAAAAGTTTAAACCTGTTTAGTTATTTTTAACAACTTTGTAATTTGAAATGGCAAGTAAATAAATTTACAGAATGATGAATGATGTATTTTTATTTGCTTGTCTCTATTTTTTAATAACCTCCTTTGAATACCTATTTCTTTTTTTGTTTTATTTTAATTGATGAAGATAAAATCCATTTAAAATTAAGTACATAAATCCACATGCTAACAATCCCGATAAAATAATATGCTACTGAGGCATTACTTTACTTAAGACTTCATTGAAAAAATTACTGGTACTTTTTGTCTGAGTAATGTTTTTAATAAAAACATCAGTATGGTTATTTAAAACTTAGTAATATTTCCCAGCTGATGTGGTGGTGAGTCGGCCTGCCCTTGCCTTCATTCAAATTACTAGGTATTAAGATTTATTTTATAGAATACAGCTAAAAAGATACAGATACTGTAATTACTGTAAGTAATGAATAACAGAACATTTCCAGTTCCGTATACAAACTGTAACATTAATAATAATGAGGAAAATTGATTATATTTACTGAATATGTAAAAAGCCGTGTTGTAAGCAAATTTTTAGTTACCCACCGATGTCCTCAAGTTTCGGCCCATTTTTCACAGTCTTCTTTTCGTCCTCTTTAGTTTTAATTTTACCATTCTGCGACTTCTTATTCTTCCCAACAACTTCCCATTGACCACTCGACATTATTAGAGAGATTCTAAACAGATTTTTATTCAATTCTTTGTAAATAAAGGGAAAGCATCAAAGTAATAGGTTACACGTCAAAACCAAACAAATACCAAAAAAAAAACTAAATGCAGTGATATGATTTTGGAATAACTTTAGCATAAACAAAATATCACACATAAGTTAACGTGCTTGCAGTGAAAGATATTCATGCTTGAAATACTCTGATGTGTGGAAGTTGGAATACACTAAAAAACTAAACTTCTTTGTGATTGGTCAAGAACCTCCACCTTGGACAAAACGTGGCAGGAATATCAGAAATTTATATTTTTAACATTGCAAAGTAATTTTAATTAAACACGAATTATTATTAACTCGTATGTTTAACACAGAAAGTGCACAAAATGACATTCAAAACTTAATAAAATAGGAAATAAACACACAATTATTTATTTAAAAAATTACGGTTTTCTATATCTGTGGCATGTAGTCCAGCACCCAATGTGATTTGGAAAACTAATTCATAGTCGATTGTGGTTGGTATTGAAAATTAATCGATGTTTTCAATAATAGATAATGTAAATATCAGACTTTTGAGGAGTTTTGGTCCAAATCGGTCGGGTCTCATGCTTTATGGGTCTCTCACACTGACTACTTAGTCTGTGCACACTGCATCCTACATACACCGATACACTCACTCATACACAACGCGCATCACTATTCGTCAGTTTTTCATTTGTGAAAAAAGTTGATTTGGTATTTTGCTGCTGAGTTGTTTTAGAAATTTATCAATAAATAGACATACGTGCCCGTGTTGTGTTGGTAAAATAAAATTGTGTGTTACAAAGAACAGTGGCTAGATAATGGAAGACAAATTGATGTTAGAAGATGTGACTAGCTCCTTGCGAGAACGGGTGTTTTTCGCTGCCAGGGATGGAATGTCTTTAACTCTTTACGCATTATTATACGAGAAAAACACAGATGAAATTGACGACCTATTAAATAACGTAAGTACTGTTAAGCACCTTTCATTCATGATTTTTCATCGGAAGTTGTATCGGGACTTAATTAATGTCAATTATTATTTCTGATGAGAATGATGATAATCTATTTTTATCGTACAACTTGACGGCGCGTTACCTTTTGCGCGTTACACACGTTCGGTGTGAGTTATTAATTCATTTTTTATGCGTAGCGGAATGCTATTTTGCGTCGTAACGCACATAACGTCTTCGTAACCTTGGTACCACTTGCCAGTTTCATTTCCTTGAGTTTGTGCAGTGGTTGTTGCGAAAGACTCCGATGCTCGGGGTCGCTCACTCGTCTATTTAATTAAAATCCTAATTACTACACATAATATTGCTTTGCCTTGATTGTTATCACGATGATGATGCAAAAATATGTTTACCTTATTTCAAGCAGTTTAGGTAAATTTCTTGGTACTGTGTTTTTCTATTTAATAGTTAAACTAGTTATGTTCATGATTAAAAGCCGTTAACATCCACTTTGTTTGATGTTTCATCACTTTCTGATTTCTGCTTGTCAATGATTCACCTGTGCTGGGCAACTAGTGTTCAATCAGTAAATATTCTGTAGTTATGTTTAACTTCCTAACCATGTACCTAGAAGCTATATTTCACTTGTTAATGGTTCACCTTGCAAACAAGTTCACCCAAGTATAAATAATGATTAATTCAAACGTGAAAGTCACATATATGGATGCAAATCCTTGCCGAAATACACCCTTAATATGAGTTTGGCGTCAGTATGAGAATCATCAAATAATATACAATATAGTACCTTGAAAAAGCAATATTTGAGCAAACCCGCTCAAATAATAAAATATGTCCTTCACTCCTTCAGGTGGACCATTATATGCATGTAGCATACATACTACTTTGGCCTAGACTTTACTACTAGAGATACTAGAGACCTTTACTACTAGAAATAATGAAATATGTGTACAATATTCCAATAATTCGCTTTTTAAAACTTGTATCATAATGGAGAAAATGTACATAACATAACACCTACAGTGTACCTATAGTACACCCAAATGCCCCAGTTATGTTTAAGACCCATGGAATAGGGGCGAGGCTATTGTCATTAACCAGGCACAAATCTAGACTGAGCTGATATTGAGAAAATCTGAACTGAAAAGCCCAATAAAACTACCCAACTCAAGAATCAAACCAGTTACTAGACCAACTAGGCTACTACATTTTACAGATATAAAGTAGCCTCATTGGCTACTTTATATCTGTAAAATTACTAGACACAATACAAAAGTATGTTATATAAACAAAAAACATATCCCTTTGTTTTTTACATACAAAGATGTGGGTTAACGACATGTCGATGAACTTGGGAATGTCACATTTTTGTGTGAACAATAAATAAACACATGTCAACAATCACATGTAAACATGTCCCTCAGGTTTATGTTTGTGTCCATTTGTACCTTTATTGTGTTGTGATTGTGACACAATAAGGATATAAATCTAACTGGATGCAGCTGAATACCAGTATTTTACATGGAGCAATTAGGCAGTTGCTGAGGTCGCCAGGTTGTGGAGGTCAGATAGGCATCTGACCTCCACAACTCAGTCAGTAACTGGTAACAAATATGTTTAACATAAATAGAGGTCCACTATCTGTGTGCCAAAATTTACCAAGAGGTTTATGTATGGTTAGTTTTCCCATGGTTTCACTGTGGTGGTCAGAAATTATCTTATGGGAGCATGCTAGTATCGCAGGAAGAAAACTATCCTTTAGCTTAACCTGCAATCAGCCATTAAAGCATGAGGTACCTGTTACAGATACTTTTGCATTAAACCTTTTCACCCCCAAGAATTTGAATGGAAGTTCCAGATTTGTGTGCCACCAGCACCAAGACTTCAAATGAAGTTCTTCATTTCAACTATTTTGTTTAGCATTTATAGCTTGGCGATGGGGTAGGCATATCATCCTGTGTATGTTGGCGGTGAAAAGTTTCAATAATAAAGATATGAATTTTCGTAGGGAAAATACACACTTGGACGTGATATTGAGGACCTTGTTGTACATATTATTGAATCCGTAGATAGACATCTACCTTGACAAACTTTCTTTTAACATACAATTCTCTGTCCACAGGATGTATGCTGTGATGGAGTGAAATGTACACCTTTAATAGCAGCAGCTCGACATGGCCGCGAAGGTGCTGTCAGGATCCTCTTAGAGAAGTTCAGGCCACCGGTCAGACTTGAAACAGAAGGCACTGTTAAGTTCGACGAGTATGTTATTGAAGGTTAGTAGCGCAAGACATGACATATAAATGCATCATCATTGGCAGCCTTGTTCCACGCACTGTTGAGTTCAGTCCTCCTCCCTTTTGGCTGCCTCCCTGGTGCGAAATTCATCCAGCTCTTTCCCGCAAGCTTCTGCAGGGCGCCCACTGAACTGGCTGTTGGTCTACCAATACCCGTTCTACAGTCTCTCGGCAACCATTCCATAATGTTCTACATCTGCAGTATACTACTGTTGTCTATTATATCCTGCACATCGTCCTATAAAAGGCTTTCTTTCATCTCTCACAGTAATACCTTTGTCTCTAAGGGGCCAATCACACGTACCAGGACCACATCACATCACAGTGACAGAATGTGGGCAAGAAGTGGAAAGCAAATGAAAGTGATTAAAATTCTTAATAAATAATGCTTCGTGCGAATCTTCCATGCCCAACACGTTAGAAATCGCGACAATATGTTACAGTTTCGGGGCGTGTTCTAATACTTATTTTTTTCCCTAAAATCCAGAAAAATTGCACTAAGTGGAATACTAACTAGCCCCGCTATTTTAAGGCTTTCGTACATGGTCAGTTATAAAAAAGAAAGAAAATTCATTTATTTAGCTCACCATATTCTAGCTTTAGATACGTATTTATTTGACCATAGCACTTTGCCCGCGGCTTCGCTCCCGTGGTCTTTCCCGTGGGACCCGTTATTTTTCCCGGGATGAAAAGTAGCCCAAGTTACTCCTAGAAAACTAAGCTTTCCAACGGTGAAAGAATTTTTTAAATCGGTCCAGTAGTTTCGGAGCCTATTCATTTCAAACAACCAAACAAAAAATCAAATCTTTGTATAGATAATATCTGTTGTACAGAGGCCAGCACATCAAGTTACCACAATCTGTCAAATTTCTTTGATAGTATTTCAACTTTATTGCAAAGACATAAGGTTCATTTTTAATTGAGAAAATTTGACAGTTAGGGATAGCTGATGTGCTGGCGTCTGTACATATCGACGGTTGAAAGGCTAATTGGTCTAAGCGACATTTTTTGCTATATTGAGTTATATACATATTCGGAATCAGCAAATTTTTCTCCGTCGTTTGAGTCAGGTTTAATTTTTTTTTGACTACTTTTTTGGCTCATTGATCTATACGACACAAAACTAGACAAATTTGAGGAATCTATGACTTAAGCTATTTTGATTTTTTCTAACTTTTATAACGTGCGTCGGTTAAGGCTTTGGCTTTTTCGCCATAGTTGTGGTTTTGTCATTTGGCCCATTTTGCATTCAACTACATTAAAAAACCGTGTCGCTTGAACCATTTTGCATTAAGTTATACTAATTAATTATATCTTTTGGACATTGCTGAATTATGAGGGCCTAAGCATCAATATCTACTTTAATTAATAATAATAATTATCTACTATAGTTTCATGCTGCAGTCCCTCTAATGGGCATATCTGCATCAAACTACTTCACTCTGGTACAACACCATCATGTTGCAACTCATTAGGTATATTCAACTGTCAGTTGACTTGGCGCTAAATTCATCTTCTTTCGTATTATTTTACTCTAGGTCGATCCTTAAGTCAGTTTACTTTAAGCTATTTTACTTACGGTAGGCGTTTAAACCATTTTGCCTTTCTCAAAAAATAACTGAAATTGATTCATTTTGGGTCAACCAACATAAATTTTCAAAAATAATACACAATTTTCAACAGTAATAACTTAAAAAACTTCCTTACCTAATTAGGAATATACTGTATTAAATAAATAAACGTCTGTCAAATAGTTTCTTTTTTATGAATTTTCTATCAAAAAATATAACTTTGATCCGTCCTCCTGCAAGTTTTACAAAATGTCGCTTAGATCAATTAGCCTTTCAACCGTCGATATGTAGCGTAATCCACTAACCCGCACTAGGCCTGCGTGGGGGAATACGGCCCGATCCCTCTCACAGAAAGAGGAGGCTGGTGTCCCAGCACTTTGAGCATGGAATTTAAGGATCATCAACTAAATATTCACACATGTAATGGGGAACATCAGGTATTAAGTTGGTGTATTCTTTCAATTGTAATATAACGTTGACTGAAATTCATATTTTTTAGTCATTTTTTTAATCATAGCTGTGTTCAAATTAGTGCCTATCATTTGATACTACCCTTTTGTTTGTAATTCTATTTATTGTCTTGATTTGTTTTTTCTTCATCCATCTTTTGCATTTAACTGCGTATTGGATGCCATCGAAAGCATTGCAGTATCTTACAGAAAACAATTTTGTCGCACGTTATCAATAACTGCCCACGACTCTACAGCTTTCTCAGAACACAGATTTAATTCCGTGCAACATAATTTTACGCCAATGTCAAATTTTATTTCCTAAATAAATCATTAGGCACGTCATTGGGTGCAGAGACACACAAAGCGCCCTGCACCGGCCAACGTGCTCCTGCGCCGTACAGCGCATTGACTCTCATTTTTTGTCTAAGTCGGGAACGCACGGTTTAAATATAGAAATGTGTGAAAGTTTACACACAAAGAAACTGAAAATCGTCTCTCGGAACGTTTTGGTACATATCTGGCCGACTTCCAAACGTCTTTGTTTCCCCGTATTTATGATTTACCAGCATTATAAAGGGTTTGCACGTTTGGCATGGCGCGTGGTGACTCGATGCATTTCCTATATCGTAATAGTGATAAAGAACTAAAGCAGCTTTTGTCTATGGCATAAACTTTCTAAGAAGTTCTTATTCATATTTTATTCTTGAGTGTAGCTTCGTACCAAAACGAATGATTCAGGTTGGTTTGTTTTATTATGAGTTGTTAATGAAAATTCAATGCGTGACATTGAAATGTATTTTTGTATGATATTTTTAGCAATAGTGATTAATAAAACCATGTCATCGTTGAACCGTGTGTGTACGAAAACTGCCTAAGCAATCGGGAATGTATCTCGATGTCTCAACCTGAGGACATTACAATCGCCAGGTTCTTATAGGAAACTTTCGACTTTCATTTGGATGCTATTCGGCTTGTTTGCATTGTATAAATGTATAACTAGTAGACTTCGACTTATTCTGAATGAGTTCGGTAAATTCCAGCTATGGCAGTATAAGCACGTTTTCCGTCACAGAACAAGGCGAAGCGTGTCTTCTACTTCCATTCTTCGAGATATTAATCAATCTGCCTAGCCTTTAACCAACTATGTTCGGTTCGGCTTCCAGTCTAACCGGATGCAGCTGAATACCAGTATTTTACATGGAGCGACTGCCTGCCTGTCTGACCTTTTACTGGGTAATACGATACCTCTTGGTAAGACTGGCTGTCAGATTTTCAGAGCTTCTGACTACCCGTAACGACTGTCAAAGAGCCACGTACGGCAGCCGAGACCAACGGCTTAACGTGGAGTCTAGATATGTAAAGATGGTCACCCATCCACGGACCAACCCCGGCAAGCGTAGCTTAACCTGATGGATCGATGCATGCGGCTGTTATTACATAGCTGGAGATAAGCCCTTCTTGAATGGGCAAATATTAAATTTATAAAAAAAACCTGGTATAGGTACCTAATACATTTATGTGTTCGCATCATAACTAAACATTAGAGGTCCTCCATTCTTTAAGTAGAATGGAAGAAAAAGACGCGCCAAGCCGATCCCAAGTAAAACTTGTCAGGCTTGATCTACCCCGAGGTCCCCATAGCTGGTACACATGATGATAAATTGCGCCCATTTCGCTTCCCGTCAAAATAGTCTCCTAATTATCAGGACATGTACTCAGGGCAATAAGATACATACGAATGGTTGTTAAAAGCCGTTATACTATTAACAAGTTTTACGTAAGTGCTTATGTAAATATTTATGGACATAATTATATTTGGCTTGTGCTTATTGTATGTAATTGTGTATTGCCAACGTCTTTATTGGATGCTAGTTATCTCGTACTTATGGCTTTGTTCGTGTCTTCTTACATCGTCCTGAATTGACTATCGACAACGAGAGGAATGATCTATACTTATATACCCTACCTACCCTGGTAGGGTAGGTATGTCCTCGTAGAGGCGATCGGCGGCGGCGACCTCTCGCGCCCGGCCCTGGTGCAAGCCATGGTCCGGGGCGAGAGGGAGTGGGAGGCAGTCACCTCCTTCTGCGAAAAAGTTATGCTCGCGAAGGAGGTGGCGGGATGGGAGAGAGAAAGGTCCTCTCGTCCCAGCCGCCGCAGGAGACGCCCCGGGCATCGGGAGCCACGTGACGACTCCCGGCCACCGTAGGAGCGGGCCTGCGGACGGTGAGTAATGGGTGACTCACCGTCCGATCAGCACCAGACCCGTGCCGTACGGCGCGTATATGTTCCACGCGCGCCTCAAAGAGATGTAAGCATATGAAGGGGCCCCTCAGGGCCAAGCCTGCCGGGTAAGCGGGATTGTCCGAAAGGGTTACCGCTACCCCGGAACATAAAGGGCTACGGAAGGAACATGGATGGGTTTTAGTCAGTAAAAGTCTGACACTCCCTTCCGCTCCACCCAGAGCGGGAGCAGTCATTGAATGATTTCCCAGCCTTAAAAAAAAAAAATGTAGGGTAGGTAGGGAAGGTAGGGTAGGTAGGGTTGGTAGGGTAGGTATCATAGTTAAGACAGGACAACGTCTGTCGGGTTAGCTAGTTAGTAATATATAAATTAACTAGCTGACCCGACATACCTACCAAACCTACCTACCAAAAAGAAAAAAAAAAAAATGTATTCTGCTATTCAGGGTGGAGACAAATCCAACGAAACAAAAACCATGAAAATTGGTCCAGCAGATCTCGAGTTATAATGGAGGAAACAAACCCGACTTTCTTTTATATACAACATGTCCCAAAATTCAACGATAAGCCGGCACCAGAGGATGGACCTACTAATGACTACTCGAGAAAAAAAAAGAAAAAAAAAATACCTCTACTTTTTTTTAAATTACTTAAAAAAAATGGAAATTCTTCGAAAATGTATACCCCTTATGACACTTTTAACTACCATGACCACAATTTTTCAAATTTTTCAGTTTTTTTGTTTGTATCGGCAACCTAAGTAGTACTACTATTCACCATAATCTTTGAAAATTACAGAATTTTCGTAGTTTTATACAAAAAAACAACCAAAAAAAATTATTTCCCTAAAATTTTGAAAGATTTTAACGTTCAGTACACTTTAAGTCATCGTAGTGTAAAAAAAAAATATGGGCACTACTATGGCAAGTTTTTTTAAAAATTAGCGCAACTAACCTAGATTTTAAAATGGTATAATACTTTAGGAAAACTAGCCACAAAAAAAAAATAATGACACTTTTTCTAATCAAGAACCAAATTTCATAAGTTGTTGTTAATAGTAATCACTTCTACTATGTGCCCAAAATAGATTTTTGTTGTTGGAAAATGTTGAATGAATGAAACAAATGGTGTCAATAAATGTAAATTTATTGCATTATTAATAATATTATAATAAATGTTCGAACTGTTTACCACCGGCATTAATACAAGCATGACATCGCCTTAAAAAAGATCGTTTTATTCGTCGTGCATATCTTCTACTATTGATATGATCCGCAGCCTGAGTGATTTTTTGGCGAAGGTCGTTCAGTGTTGCAATGGGTTTCGAGTAGACTCTGTCTTTGAGACAACCCCAATAGAAGAAGTCCAGGGGGTTTAGATCGGGTGAACGGGGTGGCCATAAAATAGGACCAAGTCGCCCTATCCAACGCCCTGGATACTCTTGGTTTAAGTATTCTCGCACAGGACGGGCATAGTGAGCTGGGCAGCCATCATTTTGGAACCATATGTTTTGTGGATCACTAATGGGCATGTCTTCTAATAATACTGGCAAGTCATTTTGTAAAAAGTTCAAGTAACTATTGCCATCCAAGTTTCCTTGTAATTCAAAAGGCCCAATCACTTTTCCGTTTAATATGCCCGTCCATAGGTTAACCTTGAATTGATATTGGGATTTGTCTTGTCTCATCAGGTGCGGATTTTCATTGCTCCTGCTATGTAGGTTGTGAAGATTTAAATAGCCATCTCTCTTGCAGGTTGATTCATCCGACCATAGAATATTATCCAAGAATTGGGGATCTTCTCTGTGCTTTTGCAGCATCACACGGCAAAATGCGACTCGTAGTGGATAGTCCCGCGGTAATAACGTCTGCACACGCCTGTAGTGATATGGGTGAAGTCTGTGACGTTTTAGGATTCGATGTGCAGTACTTTTTGGGATTCCCGTAGCTATTTCTATGGCACGTACCGAGGTAGTTGAATCATTTTGAATTTCATTGAGAACGTCTTCGTCGCGTTCCGATCTAGGTCTTCCAGCATTTCTCCTGTCAGATGGTAAACGGCCCTCCGAAAACGCTTGATGCACGTTAATAAATACTCGATAATTCGGGTATCTTTGAGCATTTGGGTACCTTTCTCGATATAATCTGCTAGCAGCACTACCATTGCATCGGCACTCTCCATAAATGAGGTGCATATTAGCGTATTCCAACGGTGTGTATGGTAGCGGCATGATAAACGCTAAACAGTCCAAAATACGCCAAAAGTCCAATTCACAAAACACAGTCCAGTTCAAAATAATGCCAGGTTAGTACAGTTTGCAGATCACTTAATCCAGTCCAAAAAGCCAAGCCAAAAGTCGTTAGTACGAGAGTCACATCAATTGAATACGAAACGGTGCACAGTAAACAAAGAAGCAGAGCGTACTGACTTTGTACTTTGTAGAGAACAGCAACATTCCTACCTGCCCTATTGTTATTTAACAACAAACATCTATCTATCTCTCTCTAACGTATAATCGCTCTCTATCTATCTCTCTCTAACGTATACTATCTATCTCTTTCTGACTTCTGAACTTCACTGACTACGCACATGTCCCTTCCAAATTCTAAGAATTTGCGAAAGAAATCTATTTTGGGCACATAGTAGAAGTAATTACTATTAACAACAACTTATAAAATTTGGTTCTTGATTAGAAAAAGTATCATTATTTATTTTTTGTGGCTAGTTTTAATAAAGTATTATACCATTTTAAAATCTAGGTTAGTTGCGCTAATTTTTTAAAAAACTTGCCATAGTGGTGTCCATATTTTTTTTTACACTACGATGACTTAAAGTGTACTGAACGTTAAAATCTTTCAAAATTATAGGGAAATAATTTTTTTTGGTTGTTTTTTTTGTATAAAACTACGAAAATTCTGTAATTTTCAAAGATTATGGTGAATAGTAGTACTACTTAGGTTGCCGATACAAACAAAAAAACTGAAATATTTGAAAAATTGTGGTCATGGTAGTTAAAAGTGTCATAAGGGGTATACATTTTCGAAGAATTTCCATTTTTTTTAAGTAATTTAAAAAAAAGTAGAGGTATTTTTTTTTTTCTTTTTTTTTCTCGAGTAGTCATTAGTAGGTCCATCCTCTGGTGCCGGCTTATCGTTGAATTTTGGGACATGTTGTATATAGATATATAATTGTATAGCGTATAGTAATACAACGCTTTGTCTTCTTCACCTGATATAATACGTTTATTAGTAAGGGGGTAAGTCTGTAATGTCCCACTGCTGGGCATAGGTCTCTCTTGCTCCCATTTCCACACACGTCTATCTACTGCCATTGTGAGCCGAAACCTCCTTCCTTTTTCCTTATATAGGAGTCAGGTTCGACCCTCCGTCTTCGTCTTGGTTTGTCGTGAGGTCGCTGGAATGGATTTTGCCTTCGTAAATATATTGGCCAGTCTGCTATGTAGTAGCAAGTTTGATTGCCCAGACTACGACAGACGGACATCCTAGTAAATTCTCATCATCGCCATTCGGCTGGAAGTAGTCCTCTGCTGGACGGAATTTCGGAACCAGCCTTCGGCCCGGGAGATATTATAGTGCATAAGTGTGTGCGCAGACTCAGGTGCTGTCTCTTCAGGTGTTCTCTCACTCTCATAGTCCGATGGGATGGGGACCGGGGAGAGATCAGGCGCAGGACTAACGGCTTAACTTCTAAACTCCGTGCTGCTACTAAGAAATTCCTAATGGAAAAGCTCAACAGCACTTTCTCCCTTTAATCGCCATAACTGCAAGTACTGTCCCTCCCTCGTCAAGTGTATATATTCGAGTATTGTACGGCATTTTTATAATCCATACTTTTAAATTTCGTTAAAATTTAGCACACAGGTAGACCATGACCTGGGTTAGGATACTGTCTTCTATAGGATAATTTCCGATCTCCAAGTGAGTAAAGCCGTGAACAACTGATAATTAAAAAAACAATCTTTTTCAGGAGCCACGGCGTTATGGTGCGCTGCAGGGGCTGGTCACCTCGGCATTGTGAAGCGCCTGGTCCGCGCCGGAGCCAATGTGAACCACGCCACGAAGACATTGAGTACACCCCTCAGAGCCGCCTGCTTCGACGGTCGACTCGACATTGTCAAGTACTTAGTCAGGCATGGCGCGGACATACATAAAGCCAACAAGTATAATAATACCTGTTTGATGATAGCGGCGTATAAGGGACATTTAGATGTGGTAAGTGAATAATTTGATATATCTTTCAGGACAAAGCAATATAAGACCAATTTTTATATCTATACTAATATTAGCTGAAGAGTATGTTTGTTTGAACGCGTTAATCTATGGAAGTTCTGGTCCGAATTGAAAAATTATTTTTGTGTTGGATGGTTCATTTATCGAGGAAGGCTATAGGCTATGTAACATCACGCTACGACCGTAGGAGCGGGTGAAACCGCGCGGGGCAGCTAGTTATTATATAAAAGCGAAGGGTCGCTCTTTCATACTTTCCTTTGATTAATCATAAAATGACAAAAACTACTGGCCCTACGAAGATGAAATTCGGCACACAGGTTGATTATACGTCAACTAAGAAAGGATTTTTGGAAACTTATCCCGTAAAGGGTCGAAATAAGGAGTGGAAATTGTATGAAAATTTTGCACCATTGACGTGGGCAGTGCCGCGGGCAGCAGCTAGTTATATTATTAATGTTTACTCCTAAATGATAAAATAGCGAGTAAAACGTGCCAAGAATATGATGGGCACCATTATCCTCTGCGAATATTATAATTAAAGCTCTACGGAAGGTGTCAGACCGCTCGCCACGCAGCCTATCTGTCTTGTCCCATAAATTTTCATACATTCCAACTGGTGCGTGCTCGCATTCGGTCAGTTCAGACCTTTAATAGCATTATGTACGATTCCCTCATTGTAATCTGTGTTTAAAACAGCCGCACGGTCGATCCATCAGGTTAAGCTACGTTTGCCGCGGTTGGCCTATGGATTGATGACCATCTTTACATTCCGAAACTCCTCTGTGCCTCGGAAAGCACATTAGGCCGTTGGTCCCGCCTGTCATTCGTTGATTCTTTACAGTCGTTACGGGTCGTTAGAAGCCCAAAAGTCTGACAGCCAGTTTTACCAAGAGCTATCGCATTACCGAGTTACTGGGTTGTGGAGGTCAGATAGGCCGTAGCTCCATTTAAAATACTGGTATTCAGCTGCATCCGGTTAGACTGGAAGCCGACCTCAAAATAGTTGGGAAAATGCAGATATATATATGCTCATAAAATGTGGTAGAGATCTATTTATAAGGAGCCTTATGTTCAATGACAACGCAGTCTGATAAGTATTAACAAAAAACAAAGTAAAATAATCTATTTTTATAATTGGCTAGTACATTAAATGAAAATTAAACTACGTTTTATTATTGTATATCACGGGTTACGTTCTTGGGTCATGTGCTCCGCGCTTATCACTCAATTTTACTTTATAATTACTTGCAAGTTCAGAATATTATCACATAGTATATCTGTGGTAGGTATGTCTTTGGAAACGCGTAGTTTGATAGTGGTGGGGAAGACAAACAGGAGAGGGTGACAAACATTAAAACGCCACAGCCTCCCTTTGTCCTGAATGGGCAATGATGCTGAACACGAGGTCCTGGGTTTGATTCCCAGGTCGGGCAAAGTGTTATTGAGCTTTTCTAATAGGAATTTCTTGGTAGCAGCCCGGTATCTGGATTTGTGACCTATTGATAGCAATAGGTTAGGCGCCCCCTATTACATGGGACTTCAATATAACTGGCGAAATGAGGGTGTTTTATAGCTACACCTCTGCCTAACCTTTCTGAGATTACATGCGTTATGTTATGCTTAGCACGCACAGCGATTAAACGGAGGTTTAGGAATAGCAGACCGCACAATATAACACGTCGATCATGGATCGTAATCAGTTTATTATTGTAGTCAGTTCATCACCAAATCTCTTCGAATCGACAAACCGGATTATCTACCTGCCTTTTCCCAACTATGTTGGTGTCGACCCCCAGTCTAACCCCAGATAATACTAGACTAGGACTAGTCCAGTTTTTTATATGGAAGAACTGCCAATCTAACACACACACAACCCAGTTACTGGGTACCCTTTGGTAGACGTTTGGGGTTCTGACTAGCCGTAACGACTGTCAAAAATTACGAATTACGGCTTGGGTCAGCAGCTTAACTTGTTTTCTGAAGCATACAGGGTTCTTGGTATGAAATATGGTCACCCATCCACTGCCGCGGCAAGCGTAGCATAACCTGAAAGATCGGCCCGTTCGGCTGTTATTACTTAGTCACAGACAAGCTCTTCTAGAATCGACAAATACTAAAATAAAATAAAAAATCTGGTATAGGTACTGTGAAGACCAGAGGGGTCTTCACTCTAGAAATCACAGGGGGGAGGACCCCACCGATCTTCGCAGCACCTAATACTTTTTTATGTTTGCATAATAACTAGACGTAACATATTTTTTTTTGCGATTTCATGGTTGCTTCCATGGTGATAGTTGCTCATAATGACAGATTTTCAGGATTTTAGTCATTTTAATTATATATTGATTATAAAAAAATCGGGCAAGGATTTGAAATGACAAATACGTCCTTGTTTTCAGGTACAGTTTTTATTGGACTGTGGCGCCCGCGTCGACGAGCGAGCGCTGTGCGGCGCGACGGCACTCCATTTCGCGGCCGAGTGCGGCCACGCGGCCGTCGTATGCGCGCTCACAGACCACCAGGCTAAAATACTCTTTAATGAAAATGGTAGGTCCACCTCATCATCATCACCCTGCCCATATCCCATGTTACTTGAGGTCGGCGCAATTTCTTCTTCCATTCTCCTGTCAAACATCACTGTATAATTTAGGCTGTGTATTCACCAGATATGTGTGAGGCATCTAGGCGGTGTGCGTGGAAAAACCACGAACAGGATCCCTTCATTTTCATAGTTTGAGCTAAGCTAGTGTTGTTATTGGTTAATTTTACGCACACGCCGCTACGCAACCTCGCACATCTCCGGTAGAAAGGTACCCTTACATCCATCTTTCATATCATTCCTCACACATCCACCTTTTCCTTGGCCTTTCTGTCCCTCTCCATCCATCAACATTTATGTTCATCACCCTTTTAGTCACATGAATGCACCAGGTGGCAGACAGCGGAACTAATTTGTTCCTGAACGAATAACCAAGCTTCATTGCTTTAAAAAAAAAAACCTTCCAGAGATGTTGGACGAAAAAGTGGCTTGTTATTGTTGACGATAGGTTCCTGCGAAGTGCGAAACACAAAATAATACACCTGTTGTAACTGAGGTTTGCTTTGTCTTTTAAATGTTACTTTAACACTAACATTTCGCCCGGGATTTCGTCCTAAGGTAGCTTCCCATTGTTGAAAGAATTTTCAAAATCGGATCAGGCGAATTATTTCTTGCTTTTCTTTCCACAAAAAAGAAAGGAAAAAAAAATGAAGTGATAATAAAAATGGACGTAGGTGTGCTGGACACATTCGCCTTCCTCTTTTAGGCATTCGAGCATGCGCATTTATGTTTACGTGAAAATGATAAAAAAAGGAAGTAAAATCGTGTATTAACAATTTAATCTTTTCCAGGTATGACTCCCTTACAATGCGCGGCTGAGCGAGCGCGAGCGTCGGTAGTCGAGATGTTGGCGGCGCGACCCGAAGTGTCCCGAGCGTCGGCCATCGAGGCCTTCGAACTGCTCGGAGCTTCCTTCGCCAATGACAAGGAGTATTACTGCCTCAGGGTGCGTGGCTTTTGGAGACCCAAGGGCTTGTTTTAAAAATATACAAGTTGAGCGTTTTTGAGAAACCGAAAACAATGTTTACTGTCAAAACGGGGTTTTCTATCATAGTATAGTTTACAGTGTTGCCCACACATAAAATTCCTTTATTAATTCTGCCAGTTTACCCTTACCATAAGCCGCGTTAAAGAACTTGTTTTCGAAAATGATGATAGGTATTAAATTATTTTGCAAAATAAAATTGATTATTTGTTTTAAGTTCACGACTATCCTACAATACTAAAAGTGTTTTTCTTGCTGTTATGTAGCATATTATCATGTACTTTATAAATTACTAGCACTTTGCCCGCGGCTTCGCTCCCGTGGTCTTTCCCGTGGGACCCGTTATTTTGCCCGGGATAAAAAGTAGCCTATGTTGCTCCTAGAAAACTAAGCTTTCCACCGGTGAAAGAATTTTTAAAATCGGTCCAGTAGTTTTTGAGCCTATTCATTACAACTAAACAAACAAACAAAGTTTTCCTCTTTATAATATTAGTATAGATTAAAATTGACTCATGTATTAAACTGTCAGGTAAAGTGAAATTTAGGTTTGGAAGTGATTACTAAAATAATAAAATCTTTAACCCACAGATGGCGTATCAGTACTTACACAGAGCGATGGCGATGCGGTACGACACTCGCTACGGGCTTATACTGAAGAAACCGGCAGAGCCAATACCGGCGTACGATAATTGGAAAGAGAGTACTACGTTAGAGGTGAGATGACGTAACATGCTTGTATTCCGTAAAGGGTTGGGCAGGGGTGTACCTTCAGTCACGTACATTTTATCAGTAATGTTTAAGCCTCATGTAACAGGGGGTAGAGGGGATGGTGGGTAGTCTATTGCCAATAACGGGATACGAATCAAGACTCTATTCGTCTTAATTCGTATTCGTATTCGTTAGTAGCAACTAAGAAATTCCAAATAGAAAAACCAATCAAATACTTTGCTCGACCCGGGAATCGAACTCAGGAATATCGACGACCTTAGCGTAGCGCTCACGAGCATATTGAGTGACGAGGCAGTAACTGGTAACCCGCGCGGCCCGCAGGAGGTGGAGCAGCTACTGGGCAACGCGCACGCGCTGCACATGGAGGGGCTGGCGGTGCGCGAGCGGCTGCTGGGCGCGCGCTGCCCCGACCTGCCGCACCCCATCGTGTTCCGCGGCGCCGTGTTCGCGGACGAGGCGCGCTTCGACCGCTGTCTGGCGCTGTGGCGCCACGCGCTCGTGCTGCGCCAGCACAACGAGGTGGGTCCCACGTGTGTGCTGGGCGCGCGCTGCACATGGAGGGGCTGGCGGTGCGCGAGCGGCTGCTGGGCGCGCGCTGCCCCGACCTGCCGCACCCCATCGTGTTCCGCGGCGCCGTGTTCGCGGACGAGGCGCGCTTCGACCGCTGTCTGGCGCTGTGGCGCCACGCGCTCGTGCTGCGCCAGCACAACGAGGTGGGTCCCACGTGTGTGCTGGGCGCGCGCTGCACATGGAGGGGCTGGCGGTGCGCGAGCGGCTGCTGGGCGCGCGCTGCCCCGACCTGCCGCACCCCATCGTGTTCCGCGGCGCCGTGTTCGCGGACGAGGCGCGCTTCGACCGCTGTCTGGCGCTGTGGCGCCACGCGCTCGTGCTGCGCCAGCACAACGAGGTGGGTCCCACGTGTGTGCTGGGCGCGCGCTGCACATGGAGGGGCTGGCGGTGCGCGAGCGGCTGCTGGGCGCGCGCTGCCCCGACCTGCCGCACCCCATCGTGTTCCGCGGCGCCGTGTTCGCGGACGAGGCGCGCTTCGACCGCTGTCTGGCGCTGTGGCGCCACGCGCTCGTGCTGCGCCAGCACAACGAGGTGGGTCCCACGTGTGTGCTGGGCGCGCGCTGCACATGGAGGGGCTGGCGGTGCGCGAGCGGCTGCTGGGCGCGCGCTGCCCCGACCTGCCGCACCCCATCGTGTTCCGCGGCGCCGTGTTCGCGGACGAGGCGCGCTTCGACCGCTGTCTGGCGCTGTGGCGCCACGCGCTCGTGCTGCGCCAGCACAACGAGGTGGGTCCCACGTGTGTGCTGGGCGCGCGCTGCACATGGAGGGGCTGGCGGTGCGCGAGCGGCTGCTGGGCGCGCGCTGCCCCGACCTGCCGCACCCCATCGTGTTCCGCGGCGCCGTGTTCGCGGACGAGGCGCGCTTCGACCGCTGTCTGGCGCTGTGGCGCCACGCGCTCGTGCTGCGCCAGCACAACGAGGTGGGTCCCACGTGTGTGCTGGGCGCGCGCTGCACATGGAGGGGCTGGCGGTGCGCGAGCGGCTGCTGGGCGCGCGCTGCCCCGACCTGCCGCACCCCATCGTGTTCCGCGGCGCCGTGTTCGCGGACGAGGCGCGCTTCGACCGCTGTCTGGCGCTGTGGCGCCACGCGCTCGTGCTGCGCCAGCACAACGAGGTGGGTCCCACGTGTGTGCTGGGCGCGCGCTGCACATGGAGGGGCTGGCGGTGCGCGAGCGGCTGCTGGGCGCGCGCTGCCCCGACCTGCCGCACCCCATCGTGTTCCGCGGCGCCGTGTTCGCGGACGAGGCGCGCTTCGACCGCTGTCTGGCGCTGTGGCGCCACGCGCTCGTGCTGCGCCAGCACAACGAGGTGGGTCCCACGTGTGTGCTGGGCGCGCGCTGCACATGGAGGGGCTGGCGGTGCGCGAGCGGCTGCTGGGCGCGCGCTGCCCCGACCTGCCGCACCCCATCGTGTTCCGCGGCGCCGTGTTCGCGGACGAGGCGCGCTTCGACCGCTGTCTGGCGCTGTGGCGCCACGCGCTCGTGCTGCGCCAGCACAACGAGGTGGGTCCCACGTGTGTGCTGGGCGCGCGCTGCACATGGAGGGGCTGGCGGTGCGCGAGCGGCTGCTGGGCGCGCGCTGCCCCGACCTGCCGCACCCCATCGTGTTCCGCGGCGCCGTGTTCGCGGACGAGGCGCGCTTCGACCGCTGTCTGGCGCTGTGGCGCCACGCGCTCGTGCTGCGCCAGCACAACGAGGTGGGTCCCACGTGTGTGCTGGGCGCGCGCTGCACATGGAGGGGCTGGCGGTGCGCGAGCGGCTGCTGGGCGCGCGCTGCCCCGACCTGCCGCACCCCATCGTGTTCCGCGGCGCCGTGTTCGCGGACGAGGCGCGCTTCGACCGCTGTCTGGCGCTGTGGCGCCACGCGCTCGTGCTGCGCCAGCACAACGAGGTGGGTCCCACGTGTGTGCTGGGCGCGCGCTGCACATGGAGGGGCTGGCGGTGCGCGAGCGGCTGCTGGGCGCGCGCTGCCCCGACCTGCCGCACCCCATCGTGTTCCGCGGCGCCGTGTTCGCGGACGAGGCGCGCTTCGACCGCTGTCTGGCGCTGTGGCGCCACGCGCTCGTGCTGCGCCAGCACAACGAGGTGGGTCCCACGTGTGTGCTGGGCGCGCGCTGCACATGGAGGGGCTGGCGGTGCGCGAGCGGCTGCTGGGCGCGCGCTGCCCCGACCTGCCGCACCCCATCGTGTTCCGCGGCGCCGTGTTCGCGGACGAGGCGCGCTTCGACCGCTGTCTGGCGCTGTGGCGCCACGCGCTCGTGCTGCGCCAGCACAACGAGGTGGGTCCCACGTGTGTGCTGGGCGCGCGCTGCACATGGAGGGGCTGGCGGTGCGCGAGCGGCTGCTGGGCGCGCGCTGCCCCGACCTGCCGCACCCCATCGTGTTCCGCGGCGCCGTGTTCGCGGACGAGGCGCGCTTCGACCGCTGTCTGGCGCTGTGGCGCCACGCGCTCGTGCTGCGCCAGCACAACGAGGTGGGTCCCACGTGTGTGCTGGGCGCGCGCTGCACATGGAGGGGCTGGCGGTGCGCGAGCGGCTGCTGGGCGCGCGCTGCCCCGACCTGCCGCACCCCATCGTGTTCCGCGGCGCCGTGTTCGCGGACGAGGCGCGCTTCGACCGCTGTCTGGCGCTGTGGCGCCACGCGCTCGTGCTGCGCCAGCACAACGAGGTGGGTCCCACGTGTGTGCTGGGCGCGCGCTGCACATGGAGGGGCTGGCGGTGCGCGAGCGGCTGCTGGGCGCGCGCTGCCCCGACCTGCCGCACCCCATCGTGTTCCGCGGCGCCGTGTTCGCGGACGAGGCGCGCTTCGACCGCTGTCTGGCGCTGTGGCGCCACGCGCTCGTGCTGCGCCAGCACAACGAGGTGGGTCCCACGTGTGTGCTGGGCGCGCGCTGCACATGGAGGGGCTGGCGGTGCGCGAGCGGCTGCTGGGCGCGCGCTGCCCCGACCTGCCGCACCCCATCGTGTTCCGCGGCGCCGTGTTCGCGGACGAGGCGCGCTTCGACCGCTGTCTGGCGCTGTGGCGCCACGCGCTCGTGCTGCGCCAGCACAACGAGGTGGGTCCCACGTGTGTGCTGGGCGCGCGCTGCACATGGAGGGGCTGGCGGTGCGCGAGCGGCTGCTGGGCGCGCGCTGCCCCGACCTGCCGCACCCCATCGTGTTCCGCGGCGCCGTGTTCGCGGACGAGGCGCGCTTCGACCGCTGTCTGGCGCTGTGGCGCCACGCGCTCGTGCTGCGCCAGCACAACGAGGTGGGTCCCACGTGTGTGCTGGGCGCGCGCTGCACATGGAGGGGCTGGCGGTGCGCGAGCGGCTGCTGGGCGCGCGCTGCCCCGACCTGCCGCACCCCATCGTGTTCCGCGGCGCCGTGTTCGCGGACGAGGCGCGCTTCGACCGCTGTCTGGCGCTGTGGCGCCACGCGCTCGTGCTGCGCCAGCACAACGAGGTGGGTCCCACGTGTGTGCTGGGCGCGCGCTGCACATGGAGGGGCTGGCGGTGCGCGAGCGGCTGCTGGGCGCGCGCTGCCCCGACCTGCCGCACCCCATCGTGTTCCGCGGCGCCGTGTTCGCGGACGAGGCGCGCTTCGACCGCTGTCTGGCGCTGTGGCGCCACGCGCTCGTGCTGCGCCAGCACAACGAGGTGGGTCCCACGTGTGTGCTGGGCGCGCGCTGCACATGGAGGGGCTGGCGGTGCGCGAGCGGCTGCTGGGCGCGCGCTGCCCCGACCTGCCGCACCCCATCGTGTTCCGCGGCGCCGTGTTCGCGGACGAGGCGCGCTTCGACCGCTGTCTGGCGCTGTGGCGCCACGCGCTCGTGCTGCGCCAGCACAACGAGGTGGGTCCCACGTGTGTGCTGGGCGCGCGCTGCACATGGAGGGGCTGGTGGATACAGCAGTGTGGCAGTTCGTACCCAAGCCACGCACGTCTGATTTTGCGGATTCAATGTGCGTATTGTATAATCATCACTTGCTTAAAAATCGGTGAAGGAAGACATCGTGAAGAAACCAGCATGTCCGAGAGATATTTCTCCACGGCATGTGAAGCTAAGTCAGAGGCCCATGGGCAGCATAAAAATTCTGAGACCAGGTTAGTCACTAACACATTACGACGTTCCGTTAAATATTTCTACATTTATATTCATTGGTAATTTTACGGGATATTACGTCCTGTGCTGTAGAAGAAATATCATGTTAAAGATTCTAAATTTCAAACATTTATTAAAATCGTACATTATCAACAAAAACAGTAAAATAAACAAGTTAAATGATGTAAACTACACATTTATCTTCTTATTTAAATTTAAATTATTATAGTTCTGATATAGAGACGTACTTGCTAAAGCCATAAATTCTGCCTGCATATTGCAATTAACGTGAGAAAATTTGAATTTCGCGTGCTATCTTGGCCCTTCAACAATACAAATCTAATATTTATTTTGTTATTTTCAGGTGGCAGTAACAAAAGACCTGCTCAGATTTGCTCAAGTGTTCTCGCAAATGATACACATAGGAATTGAATTACCTCTCGCTCAGGTGAATATCATAAGTTTAAACTGTTTAAGTTACGTAAATATCATGTATGATAGAATTTTTCCTCTTTAAAAGTTTAAAAAAGTCCGCGACAGCATGTCTGTCTTTTAACATTGACTCACTATAACCTTTTTTATGGTAATCAAATTAGTTCGAAATTAATGCATTATTTGCAAAGGAGTTAATATTAATCCTTATCCAAATAAATATGTTATTAATAATAAATAATAATAATAAAGCTTTATTTAAATTAATTCCATGCATAGTACATATCAAACTATAACAATTGGTAACTTAATAACCTACAAAAATTCAATTACATTTATTCCACTTATTGTTAGATGAATTTGATTTCTAATTTGTTATTAGTTTCATTATTGTTTGCTTTAATTTCAAATACCTAATTAATTAATGCATGGACCCCGTTCGGGTAAAAGCCTCCCCCAAGGAATGCCATCCTTCTCTATCATTAGCTCTGTCCAGCCAACTTCCGCCCGCGCACGCTGCAATTTCGTCTGCCCATCTGGCCCTTGGTCTACCTCTTACCACCACTTTACTGACCGTAGAGTCCATCTGTCGTCCTTGTAACGGGCCACGTGACCCGCCCACTTCCATTTAGCCTTCATTGCAAAAGTTAAGGCATCGCATCTTCTTTCTTCTTTCTTTCGAATGTCAACGTTCTTTACCTTATCCTTCAGTTTTATACCTAGGCAACTTCTTTCCATTCTTCTCTGGGTAGTTTCAAACTCAAACTCAAACTCAAACTATTTATTTCAAATAAACCAATTACAGGCACTTTTGAATTGTCAAGGTGTCGGTCAGTCCGAGAAATGAAGCTAGTTGCCCATTCCAAAGGAGTAGGTACCTATGGAGAAGAACGGGCAAGAAACTCCATGGACACTCTTTTAAACAAAATATGGTTACAAAATATTTGTTACATAGTTCATATTAATATTATACATGTGAGAACGATGCAGAACGTTAAAAGCATCAGATATAAAATACTTATGTAAAAACTATTCAATAATTAAATTAAAACAAGCCTTAGCCGCTAAGAGATGACCAGTCTCTACTGACAGCGCCCGTTCACGAACATGACGCATATATTAGCACCATTTAGCTCAACCATTTTGAAGGGAGCTAAATGATCCAACACACACGCCACCATCAGCGAGACATTAAAGTGAGCATGGCATACTCTCAGCCGCCAGGGCATATTCAAGTCAATGAAAGACGCACCCAGAGACTGGTCGCTTTATAGTAGGTACATAGTACTCACATATGTGCTAAGCAGTTATACAATATTAAGAGATTGAATTTATACAATGCAAAGATGTTTTTTTGTTGTTGTTGATCTTCCGCAGCTCCAACAGTTTTCAGTAGTCTAATAAATTAGTTGATGCGCCCTTGTGGAGCTGGACTAGCATTGACCCAAGCATTTTTAT
Source organism: Hyppa rectilinea (assembly GCA_951799385.1). NCBI lineage: Eukaryota > Metazoa > Arthropoda > Insecta > Lepidoptera > Noctuidae > Hyppa > Hyppa rectilinea. The sequence goes on along the minus strand of OX637318.1, from coordinate 14,614,113 downwards.
CAGCAATGTAATCTCCCAATTTATAATACGCTTGGCTGCATAGTGTGCGTTTTATACAAGTTTTAAATTTTGTTTCATTAAGTTCAAGAATGTGGGGAGGTATTTTATTGTAACATTTTAAACAGTACCCCATGAAAGATGAATCTACTTTAGCCAGCCTGAAACCTGGTTGAACTAATTGGTCCCTATTTCTAGTGAAATAGTTGTGTCTTTCACCTCTTTTACTAAAAAGATGCAGATTTTTCCGTGCGTACATGATGTTTTCATAGATATATTGACAAGGTACAGTCATGATGTTAATAACCTTAAACCGTTCCCTTAGAGAATCGCGCCTACGAAGATTATAAATGGCTCTGATAGCTCTTTTCTGCAGAATAAAAATAGACTCGATGTCTGCAGCTCGTCCCCAAAGTAAAATACCGTAAGACATAATACTATGAAAATAACTAAAATAGACTAGCCTCGCGGTATCTACATCAGTATACTGACGGATCTTTCTGACAGCATATGCTGCAGAACTTAGCCGTCCTGCAAGAGATGTTAAATGAGGACCCCATTGTAGCCTTGAGTCGAGCGTGATCCCCAGGAAAACAGTTTTATCGACAAATTCAAGTTTCTCTTGATTCAATACTATCTCACAATCACTACTTTTTACATTTGGTAAAGAAAATCTAATGCACTTCGTTTTTTTTCCATTTAATACTAAATTATTTGCAGTGAACCAATTTTGGACCTGCAGTAGGGCGTTATTTACGTCGTCAAAATTTTTTGCACGTCTATCTATCTTAAAAATTAAAGAAGTGTCATCAGCAAATAACACCATTTGTGGTTGATTTTTTAGTAAATGGAGAAGATCATTTATGTATACTAAAAAGAGGAAAGGACCCAATATAGAACCTTGTGGCACACCCATTTTTACTTTTAAACCGAGTGAATTGACACCTTTTATTTGAACTTGCTGTTGTCTATCGTTTAAATAAGATTTTACCAAACTAAGCGCAAGTTTTCCAAGTCCGTAATGCTCTAGCTTCAACAGCAAGGTTTCGTGATCAACGCAATCAAATGCCTTGGAGAGGTCACAAAAGATTCCGATGGCGTCTTGAGCCTCTTCCCACGCATTGAAAATGTGTTTTAATAAGGTCACACCAGCGTCAGTTGTACAACGTCCTTTGGTGAAACCATACTGTTGATCGTTAAGTATTTTATTCGTGTTAAAATGATTAAGCATTTGATTAAGCATTATCTTTTCAAAGATCTTGCTGAAAACCGGCAACACGGATACGGGTCTATAATTATTGGTGTCTTAAATCTAAGCCACTCTCTCTCTTAGGTGACGCAGAATTTACGAGGATCAACTGTTTATTATTATATCATTATTTACCCAGGTGTGTTTCGTGCTCGAAGCGTGTGCCAAAGAGCTCCGAAGAGGCAGGAAGCGGCTGGAGAAACCTCAAGCGAACCATGACCCGGAATCCCTAGTAGTATGTAGCTACTCTGTAAGAATTGTCACGTTGCTTCTCATGTCACATGTCGGTGGAGGAATATAGCGCCACAAGGTTATTTTAGCGGAACTAACGCCGCCATTTTGTTTTTTTGAATACATTCCAAGTGACATTTCACAAAACATCCGCGCCCCCTGTCAACGTCTGTTGAGCGGAGCGCCAAAATATCCTTGTAGCAATTCGTAAAACTTTGACCATATTTGGAACCTCATATTATTTATTTATTTTGCACATTTTTTTTATAAGAAAGATACATGTTGCGCCGACCCGAAAACTTAATAAGGACAGTATAAGGACAGGTCGGGCAGTATTTTCACTCACAATCCACAATCATGGCTATCTGTTCCGTGTAACGTAGCGAGTATTGACGCGTAGAGTTTGGTGCGCACGTTCATGTTGCAGGACGAGTACGAGGGCAACGTGCGCACGGCGCTGTACCTCGTGGCCGTGGCCGCTCGCCTGCTGGAGGATGAGGGGCACAATGAGGCTAGTATTATTATCTTTTCGACTGTCAAGATTTCTTAGTAATCTAAGCGATAAAGGCTTGTTGGAACGAAGTGCCTTATCGCGCGTTGCGAAAGGGGCCTAGACGGTAATTAAGACCAAAAGTTGTAACGACACTTTTTTTGGAGTAAAATCAATGTTTCTTGATTGGTTATTTTTAGATCAGTTTTTTTTTATTATTATAACTTTAAATAAATAAAATTTGATTACAATTCCTTCACTAATTAATCGAAAGAAACTTCGTTCCATCCGGGTGTCCCTTGACACCTCTCAAGTTTTTTTTTAATTCGCTGACAGACGACGTTAGTGGACCCCCCCTACGCCTCCCCCCCCCCCTTGTGAGTGACTCTTCTCTTAAACCCCTGGGTTTTGATGCATGTCATTACTCATTATGCACAAGAGTTCCTTAAACAGTGAAAGTGAGACTAAGGAAGGATATTTGAAAATTAGATGTTATAAACGGGATGAAAGTTCGCATGGAAATTTGTCATTTTTGCCGAGGGTGCGGGTTTCGGTTATACATATTCTAAAATTTATTTTAAAAAGTGGGGTTTGTAAATTGAGTTTTCTTTCAATTTAAATTTTTTCACAGGAAACGACAAGTTTAATTCGGCGAGCGATCTTTAGGCTTCGGAACGTGCGTTTACGTAGTGGACAGACACTGCTACACCTCGCGGCAGACAGACGGACGCCCGTCGACGACTTCCATACCAGTGACGTGTGCCAGTGAGTATGCACCTATCAGCATAATAAAAATACAATTTACTTGTAACAACCAGCGGTAATATGTGAGTTCTTGCATTTCTTTGATATTTCTATCACATAAGAGTTTTGTTTATGTTGCAAATAAATGATGCATTTTTAAAAAATTAAAAATTATGGCGTCTTAAGTCATCATCATCTGTCTAGCCTTTTCCCAGCTAGGTTGGGGTCAGCTTGCATTCTAACCAGATGCAGCTGAATACCAGTATTTAACATAGAGCGACTGCCTATCTGACTTCCACAACCCTGTTGCAAACACGATACCCATTGGTAAGACTGTTTGTCAGACATTCGGGCTTCTATGACATCCGGGACCAACAGATTACCGTGTTTTCTGAGCCACGTAGAGTCTTGTTATGTAAAGATGGTCACCCATCCACGAACAACCGCGTCAAGTTTAGCTTAACTTGATCGATCGACCCGTGCGGCTGCTAATATCTGGCTTTCTTAAGTACCAACAGTAGAGGAACCGATAGTTCAGGATAGTAATTGCTTGATCATTGAAATTAGCCCCGATATAGTGGTAATGGCTGTTTACAGACCTCCTTCTCAAGATATTGACCGATTTTTAGATTCTCTTGACACACTTCTAAACAAGCTGTGTAATTTCAAAAACATTATATTAATAGGCGATATAAACATTAACATTGTTTCCGGGAAAATCGATAATCATGCCCATAATTACCTAAACATCTGCTCATATCATGGACTATTGCCAGCTTATCATTATCCCACGCATCAAAGTGGGTCATGCTTAGATCATATTATTTTGAAAACAAAAAAACTCACAAAAACATTCATTACTAATTCTTCGCTAACTGATCATAATGCAATCTTACTAACACTGCAAATATCATTGCATTACCAGAAAAAACTGCATGCGCAGCTATACCAAAGTCAATATGGCAAAACTTGAATCTGACATACGCAGCATAAATTTTGACCCAGTTTACAACTCATGCGACGCAAATACTTCCCTAAACTACTTTATAGGCTCACTTCAACATGCAATTTTTAAGAACACTTTCTCTACAAAAATGCCTAGGAAATATTGTAATATCAAACCCTGGATAACACCAGGTCTCGTCCGTTGTATAAGACATAGAGACAAATTGCACTTAAAATCTAAACTCGCACCTGACAACGAGGTACTTAGCACAACGTACAAACGATATAGGAACTTCTGTAATAGCCTTCTGAAGAAAATAAAAATCCAACATGATAAATATGAGCTTCAATCAGCAGGAAAAAATAATAAACTAGTCTGGAAATATATACGAACAAATACATTTACCACAAAAAACTCCGAACCTGCACTTGATTTACTGTCAACAGATATTAGCCCATCTAAGGCAGCAGATAAAGTAAATGACTTTTTTGTCAATGTTGGTAAAAACTTGGCTGAAAAAACTTCTGGAATTAGAACTCTCCCTTGCCAACACCAGATTACTGGAACTGTAAATCCAGTTAATTCTTTTGTCTTATTAGATACCGACGTCGACGAAGTTTTAGGAATAATTTCCGGGTTAAAAGATGACTGTGCAGTCGGGTGGGATGATATACCAAATAGAATCCTTAAGAAATTCAAACACCTACTTGCTCAACCTTTAACACATATCTTCCAGCTATGTCTGTCTAAGGGAGTTTTTCCTAGCCTACTTAAAAAAGCACTGGTCACCCCTGTATTCAAATCGGGAGACAAGAACTGCGTTAATAATTACAGACCCATTTCAGTCTTAACAGGCCTCTCAAAAATTCTGGAAAGAATTATAAATAATAGGTTGGTAAAATATCTTGCGGACAACAAATTACTCTCAGAATGTCAATTTGGTTTTAGACCAAAAAGATCAACCTGCCAAGCAGTACACAAATTGACAAATTATATTACTACAAACCTGGATAATGGCTTGCATTGCATGGGAATTTTTCTGGATCTTGCCAAGGCTTTCGACACTATTTCTTGCTCTAAACTATTGCACAAGCTTGAAACACTTGGGATAAGAGGAATGCAACTCCTACTTTTTTCTGATTACCTTAGGGTGCGTACACATCTGGCGAATGTGCCGCGAATGTGCAGCTCGCGAGCCGTTTGCGACCTGCCCGCGAGCTGCGCGCGTGCATTTTTGTTCGTGCGCCGCTACTGCGTCGCGCGCGCGCAGTTCGCGCGCGACCTAAGCGCCATACGCGATCAGCGCGCGGGCGGCGCGCTAGTTTTTAAATAATACTTACCCGCTCAGTTCGTTTCTGATTACTGGAGGCTAAGTACGTGTTGTCATGGAGTGGACGGAGGAGAATTGTTTACGAATTTTAAACATATAAAAGATTTCCAGTATTATGGGATCCTAAGGATCAATATTACTATGGAAAAAGTCACTGAGCCAGTAAACGGAACTGTAAGGGCGAGAACTGAGTGCGCGCAGATCGCGCGCCGCTCGCGCGCTCTATACGAGCCTTGCATGAGTTGCGCTAAGGAGGCGCACCAAACCATTGCAGTGACTGCACGCGCGCAGCTCGCGGGCCGCTCGCAATCGGCTCGCGTGCTGCACATTTGCGGCACATTCGCCAGATGTGGACGCACCCTTAGAAATCGTCATCAGTGTGTAAAACTCGGTCAGTATAAAAGTTCAGAACTTAAAAACAGCTGCTACGGCATTCCCCAAGGAAGTATTTTGGGACCCACATTGTTTTTAATTTACATTAATGAACTGTGCAACCTGGAATTAGCAGAAGGTATCATAATGTCATATGCAGATGACACAGCCCTATTGTTCTCGGCTAAATCACGAGAGGAGCTCTATAAATATGCTCAGAGGGGCTTTAACATTGTATCAAATTGGCTTCATATGAATCTACTAACATTAAATGCAGATAAAACCAAATATATCCTATTTAGAATGAGAAATACAAATATACAACTTACTAACCTTACCATTTATGCTCATAACTGTACGACTGACGCTGACGCTGCTTGTTCGTGTCCTACTCTAGCGAAAGCCGATCACATGAAATATTTAGGTGTCACAATTGACACATATCTAAATTTCCGTAAACACATTGATTTGCAATGTACTAGAGTACGTAAACTCATATATATCTTTAAGAACTTACGCCACATTGCTGACTTTAAATTAATTAAACAGGTATATTTAGCTTTGTGCCAATCTGTACTTACATACTGCATAACTTCATGGGGCGGTGCTGCAAAGTCTTTTTTACTCCCTCTAGAACGTGCGCAAAGAGCAATTCTAAAGGTTAGGCCTTTCAGATTTCCTACACACCAGCTTTACATTGCATGTGAGGTGCTAACAGTACGTCAATTATTTATACTGCACATCATATTACAGCAGCGCGTTGAACTCGCTTACAAGCCAGTACCTTCTAACAAGCGAAGGAAGGATTTGGTCTGTATAAAGTCTCAAACTAGACATGCCTTTGTAAACCGATTTTATGCCTATTTAGGACCCTATTTATATAATAAGCTCAATAGAATACTTAATATTTACAGTGCAAGTAACAAACATTGTAGTCTGAAGACACGCGAATATTTGGGTAAACTTGATTACACAGACACAGAAAGACTTCTAGAAGTACTTCAATAATGTTGTAGTTATTAAAATGTTTTTATTTTTAGTATAGTATAGTATTATTTTAAAAATAACTAACCATCGACAAATAATCAGCTGATCGCTTAGTATGGGGATGGCCTGAAACACAGGTTTTTATTAACCTAGCTCAGGCAGGTCGCCACAAGTTATAATGTCAGTACCAGCGCACCTTTCATAGGCAGGATACAACTTGTAAATTAAACTAGCTTTTAGATAAGTATTTAAGATAATCTGTTAAGAACTTGGTACTACTAAGTATTTATAAGTTTGTAAAAAATGTATTTCTTTGTAAAAGGACCTAAATAAAGTTTAAAGTTTTTTTTTTAAATCATAAAATCTGGTATATCGGTGTTTCTAGGTTCCCCTGCAGCAGAACGACGAGGTTGCTGCTAGAGTGTGGCGCAGAAGTCGACGCGTCGGACGACTCCAGACGGACCGCACTGCACGTTGCGCTCATATCATACCAACTTATACCTGGTTAGTAAACATTTTGCTGAACAACGACCTGTTCTTGCGCATATGCGACGCAAGGCTTCAACGTGTTGTCTATACTAATATTATAAAGAGGAAAGATTTGTATGTATGTTAGTAACGAATAAACTGAAAAATTACTTAACTGATCTGGATGAAACTTGGCACAAAGTAGATTATAGTCTGAAATAGCATATAAGCTACTTTTTATCCCGAATAAATTTACGGTTCCCGTGGGATAATTTCCTACATACACGCGAGCGAAGCTGCTGGCAAAAGCTAGTTAGTTTAAAAATAGTAATAGAGAATAAGTTGATTTAGTTGTCAGTATTTTGTCTGTGGTCCATCCATTGTCCATGGCCGAGATACTAATAAATTGTCAACGGTCTTAATGGTTTCTGAATACGAGATTCTTTAGTTGCTTTTCACGGGTGTATTTAACGACTAAGTTTCTTTTTAGAAATGTGCGTTTTGTTTGTGCAACATAAACAGTGTTTCTTTCTTTTGTTTCTTCTTCTTTCTAATGATTTTAACACATAATAATGTCATTACTTTTTTTTTGTATGTAACCCATCAATCGTTAGGTCTAAGGATCGACTTTTTTCATGGAGGATGCAGAACTTTACAACCTTTTCAATAAGCAAAGCACGTTTTTTTTTTAAGTCGAAAGAAGAAGCCAGTTTACTGACATAATGCTGTTTACAGACGAACGCGAACAGTGGAGCGAGTCTCTATGTGCTGTGGTTTGTGACATAATGCTGTTTACAGACGAACGCGAACAGTGGAGCGAGTCTCTATGTGCTGTGGTTTGCGAGTTGATCGTGAACGGCGCGCACGTGGATGCTATGGATGCGGATGGCATCACACCCCTAGTCGCATCAATTGGTGGTGAGTTTTTAAACATTTTTGCTATCATAACAACTGATAATCAGGGAGAATAACTTTTGTTTAGGCTGAACATACTTTTAAAAAATGTCTAAATTAAAATTTTCGAAGTCATCAGGTGTAGTGAAGTCCCACAATATCTTCGTCAGATTTGTCTATTAAAATCGTTTTGAGTGAGACACATCGGTGAAGTGGAAGATGGGATGAAAATCAACGGACAAAAATTACGGGATGTTCAACACACATCCGTCATTTTTTGTCCTTTTTAAAATCTGAAAGCGGTCAAGACTCTTCCCGCTCTGGGTGGAGCGGAAGGGAGTGTCAGACTCTTTCTGACTAAAACCTATCCATGTTCCTTCCGTAGCCCTTTATGTGTCGGGGTAACGGTAACCCTTTCGGACAATCCCGCTTACCCGGTAGGCTTGGCCCTAATAGGCCCCTTCATATGCTGACATCTCTATGAGGCGCGCGTGGAACATGTACGCGCCGTCCGGCACGAGCCTGTTCCTGATCGGACTGTGAGCTAGCCATTACTCACCGCCCGCAGGCCACCAGAGCCGGGCGCGAGAGGTCGCCGCCAATCGCCTCTACGAGTACACGGTGGTGCTCCGCCCAAGCGGGGCAGGTTTCCACAGTGTGCTCCACCGTGTCCTCTGGGCGATCATCGCAGTGGTGACACCCGGGCGTTTCCTTCCGCCTGATAATGTGCAGGAATCTCCCGAAACATCCATGTCTGGTGAGGACTTGCGCCAGGCGGTAGGTGTGGGCGCCGTGACGCCTTTGTAGCCACTTCTCAAAGAGGGCCTTACCGCCACTATGGTGGCGTGCCTGCGTTGGTTTGCGACAGTCGCTGTTTCCAGGCCGCCATGTGATCGTGCCGGAGGTCGGTCCGCTCCGCCGCAATTTGCCGCGGAATCGGAGTTTCCCCCCGGTTTAGTACCTCCGCGCGCCACTCATACAGGCGCCTCCAGATCCCACGGCGGCAGTCCGGCAAGGAGCTTGCCGCCTCGCCCGGTACCACCTTTTGGGGCGCGTTCAGTTAGTGGTGCCACAGTGAATGCGCCCACACCGGGGTAAGGGCCATGGACCGCACGACCCCCGCGTAAAGCCTCCGGCAGGAGGCGTTTTGCCCCTCAGGTTAGGCAAGACCCGCTTGAAGGGGGCCCCAGCCCGATCCAGTTTGGGGGCCAAACGTTGAAAATGCTCCACGAAGTTCCACCGGCTGTCGAGGACAAGACCCAGGTATTTCATCGCTGTCTCGACGCCGATGTGAACCCCTCTTATCATGAGTTGGGATCCCGGTGGTGGCCTATTCCGAGGCCCATGAAATGACTTGGCCTCGGTAGATGACGGCCCTGTCCGTCAAGTACGCCCGGACTATTAGACGGAGGTAGGTCGGCACCCGATGATACCGGAGTGCCTCCCCAATGCAACACCAGGGCAGGATGTTAAAGGCATTGGCGATGTCGAGTGACACCGCCACGACGACCCTACCCCGGAACACCGCGTCTCCCGTCGTGAGGGCTCTAACGCGCATGATGGCGTCCACCGTCGAGCGCCCCTTGCGGAAGCCAAACTGGCCGTCCGCAAGGTCCGGCCCCGTCCTTTCAAGGTGCCCGACGAGGCCGGCTGCAATGATTCTCTCAAAGAGCTTGCCGACATCCGATACACATCCGTGTAACGGGAACCCCAGGCCAAATTCTTGGCGTTGAAATGCCTGTGCACGCACGGGGGAGGAATGGCTTCCAGAGACGACGACACTTAACTCTGTTAAAGAGTTGTGGAACTCGGCGAGAGTTCGGTTCGCAAGTACACTCCCAGAACTACGATCTCTCCGAACCCCGTGCTGCAACGCTTCTCTTTCCCTACATGACACCCTCGAGAGACGGCGTGCCGGCGGCGGCCGACGAAATTATGGCCACTGAGCCGCTCAGGTCCTCCACCCAGTCATCCCAGGGCTGGGCGGGACAAAGTACGGCTCAGCGACCACAGTTATTATCAACTATTAATATTATATTAATTCACCACTGCGCCAAGCTCTGGAGCAACAGGTCCTGAGCGCAGGCGCAGTGGTTGATGTTCGCCTGGAGGAGGCGTAATGGAGCCGTTACTCTTCCGTATTAACCCTCCCTGGATCCCCTGCAAGGGGCCCTCGGCAGTGGTGGCAACGGTGGCGGCAGCGGCAGCGGCGGCGGAGGGCTTGCCTCTTCTCCTGGTCCCGGCAGGCGGGGCGCAGGACTTGCTCCCCGCCCTGTGATCGGCCGGCTTGCCAGCAGCCGCACATGTGACGCAGTGCGGCGCGGCGTTGCACAAGCCGGCCGTGTGTCTGGGCTGACTGCAGCGGAAGCACAGAGTGCTGCGGTCCACCTCCGAGGTGCACTGGGCACCAACGTGGTACCCCACGTGGCAACGGAAGCACCTCAGAGGTTGGGGTTTCAGCAGCTTAACCTGTGCTGAAGCCCAGTCCACCAGGAGCCTTCGGCCCTTCACGATTTTGCTGGCCGCCGTCACGGGGCAGCTTATCGTTACGGTTCGCATGCCCGTGAAGTCAGGGCGTATAATGTCTGCCTTTATTTGTTCGGCGAGACACCCGCACGTCCACACGACGGCGGCCACCACCTCTCCCTCCGTTACGGAGTCATCCAGGCCCGTGAAATGCGCTCGCTCCATTTAAACGCACTGCTTAGCGCCGAGATCAGAAAATTCAACAGTATATTTTTTTGATGCGCGTGGTTACACTCTGTTAGATTCTCATTCAACCAAGTATTGAAAATCCATTGCCTTAAAGAAACCGTCGCGTTAAGAAATCCGTACAAATTTGCGTTACTATGAATTGTGTCGGCAGGCCCCGCGGAGAGCGTGGTGCGCGGAGCTCTGCGGCCGCGCCTGTCGTGCCTGGCGGCCGGCGCGCTGGCGGGCGCGGGCGCGCGCTACCGGCCCGAGCACGTGCCGCGCGACCTGCACGCCTTCCTCACCATGCACGGCGTGCGCGCCATGCACTAGCCCACCGAGCGGCTGCTACGACCTCTAATTGCATTACCTAGCGTAATTCCGCAGACGTGACGGGTATCGATATCACACAAAAAAAACTTATTTTATAATCTCATAATTCAAGTCTACCTGTGGTTGTTCACCCCTAAAACATCAATTCACTTTTTTTGTTTTATTATCTTTAGATACCGTCACATCTGCGGATAAAACCCTTCGATTCTGCAAGCCTGATCAACACACTCATTATGTCAATAAATCAGCATTTTAATTTTTAGCCAGTATACACTATTGTGCACCAATTGTGCTCCGAACATCTGCATCTGCTCAAATGGATACGATATGCGATATTTGCATAAACTGCCGCCGCGCGAACCGTTGGAAGTACGTACATACAAGTGCCATATTTTGATTTAATTGAATACAATACCAGACTTATAATACACAAGTTGCTGCTTTATCGACACATCAAATTGATTAGGCTTTCAGTATTCGGAGGAAGTCTCACGCAGAGTAAGTCTTAGGACGTCAATATACAACGAAGAAACTGACTCTTTACTCAAAGACTTCTATTCCCACCACTGCTTCATATGACATGATAACTGTCCTAGGACTTAATCCGTGTGAAAGGGCCACAACACTCTCAGCATCTCCGCATTATTGTGCGTTGATGACGTCACTCCCATAACAGAACAACTCGACCATAACCCGCCCGATACAATTAGACAAACGTGTGGATTTTTTTGACACGTCGCGTAGTGTGCGAAGGCCCTTAGGGTGAGCGTACACCTGGCGAAGCGCGGTTTTCACATCCAAAGACATATCAACCGTGAAGTAGTTGTAATTAAGTTCAAAATGAATAAACTTCGTTCGAGAGCGCATTTAAGCGGAAGCATGCGCGTCACAGATTACTAATTTTCTACTTTATTTTATTAAACGCAATGTTGATATTTGTTTGGTAGTGTAAACCACGCAGCGCTCAACCTCTCCAGGTTTGCGCCGGCACTTACTCGGGCTTTGGGTTCGTCTTTAATACTGATAACAGTTGTTTCATTTCCTCATTATTGCCTGAAATTTACGACGGATGTATCTACGCAGAGCGTGCTCCAATTATATCGTATTTTATATTAGATACTGTAATACAACCGATATTACTACATACTTGGTTTATGACTTCCATCTAGATAAAAGAAAAATAGCTGTTTCACTCTGTATTTTTTAATATAATAAGCTACATGCCAAATCTAAATAAATAAAAACTAGGATTTTCCCATTTGTAAATACTATCTTCCAAAAATATAAGCTTCGTTCTAGAACTCAGCCAAGATATAAAATGTAAGCATGATATCATAGAAAGATTTGTTCAATATATTGATCTACATGTCTAGAAAGTCTATTTATCAGGCTTGGTTGGAAATTGAACAGTACGGTTTAATATTTTTGGTCAACTATTATATAAACTAAAGTTTGACCGATACCGCTGAGCCGCACCTTGCGTACGCGCGCGGCGAGACGTGGGGGGGGGAGGAAGTGCAGGGCGCTCATTCGTCAACACTCAGCCCCCCCTCCCAGGGCCGCCATGGGGAGGGGGGGCGTACCGCGTCATAGAAATACCCGGCGGCAATGGGACCGCGTATTCCTAAGACGCGGTATTGCAGTATCGCTCAAACTATACATATTATTATCCTATAAAAAGCTTCCTTTTTAACCCCAGTAATAAAATGGAATTCAAAATGTATATTAAAAGTATGTAGTTCAAAAGAACACAGGGCTTAATGTGTTCAGGCGATATTGTCCAAAGCGTGGCTCAAACTCTAGAATATTGAAGAAACGATTAAATGAAACAAAATCGATTAAAATAATCGATTAATAATGGCGGACCCATTATAATCGAATCGTAGGGGACGACGTATTGTGATAATAAAATAGAATATTAGCTTTAAGAATAGAACGAACATTGCTAGTAATGCCTTGTTGAGGCAGTATATTGGCATGTTACCTTGTCTATATTGTTAGAGAGAGACAGATATAGAAACGACGTGTTTATTTACAGACTTTGTATATAGTTATTTTGTTAATATGAACGCACAGAATCGATATAAATTGACGAGAGAAGTTATCTTTGTGAATAGTTTTGACTGATTGTTGACGCACTGCTGAATTATCGAATCGACTGAACATTCACAGAAATTGGTGGTGAAGTTCCTTCTTTTTTATTTATGATTTATTTTTCTAGTTTTCTTTGTAAATACTATTTGTTTCGAGGATTTTTCTTTTTATAAATACCAAATATATCGCGACATACTTTAAAAAATATTTATTATAATTTGTATATTATATTTTTCGCCATTGTCAACTTTATAAAAATTTATTAACCACCACTGAATATCAAATATTGCTTTAAAAATATAAAGGCAAAGCCATTATTATTCTTACCAGAATAAAGTTAAAACAACCGGTCAAAGTTTTTGGTGTTTTAACACCTTTGTATAGCACAAATTAATTACCGCATAGGGCGAATTTCGCCAATGAAACTAAACGCGGTTAGCGCATAAACATATTTTTTTTTAATATGCACATTGACAGCTCTTGAACGCATTTTAGAGGTGCTGATCGCGTTCAGTTTTATTGGTGAAATGATCACTTAGTATATTATGGCCTATAGGACAATTTGTTTACGGAAAGTAGATTTACGGTATAGGTCATTGTATAGTAGTTGATTTAAATTCTAGTCAAAAATGTACTTTTTAGCGTTTCCGTAATGCTTTATGGAATAGAAAACTATACTAAATGCCAACGTTCGTAGTAGTCACGGTCATAAAACGAGGGAGCAAGACCGCGGCTGCCACGAGTCTTGAAGTTTATTAGAATGTAGCTTCAAAAATGTTGATGTGTAATTAGCCTGAAAATGTTTAAAATATGAAAGGATTGGAGTTGCATTTTTAGGCGAGTGCTCTTAAAAATATTCTAGTTTTGACCGTTTGACATTACAATATGATAATTGAAAAGTAGGTGTTTAGTTTTCATTGCGTTTTTATAATGCTTGCTTAGCAACAACTCTATGAGCATATCTTAGAAATAACGCAATGGATAGAGAAATAGTGTTGCCGTAGCTGAAAAATACTAAATACACTGCTAACCTTTAAAGGAATTGTCTCTCAATATAATAAAGTATCATTAAAAAAGATAGGCTGATATCATTAATAGACACAGAAGTCAATATCTTAATGTTTGTTAATTATTTCAATTAATAAAAATAATATTTATATATCGACTATAGCAATAGATATTTGCTTGACATTTTATCAAATTTTAATTTGATCAATATCTTCTTACTCATTTTATATATTAAGAGGTCACAAAAATAATTGTCCTAACTACCTCTGAATATATAATTTATTTTTTGTACAACAAAATATATATTTATGATATTAACTATGTGTACTGTGTAAAGTATATTATTTTTCTATAAATTCAGCTATTTTCTTAATCAATGCCATGATATTGTACTTATCCTATGTACCTGGTTGGAAAAAAATTAAGCAATAGTTTAAAAGGGATATTAATTATGAAATACAGTGGTGAGCAAAAACACCACACCCAGTTGCTTAATTTTCTTTTTTTTGCGCATTATTCTGTACGTGAATGTTTTTGCTCGCCATTGTAAAGATAAACAGAAAAAAAAAACTGACTAATATATAGAATTGTACAGCTTATTATAAGGTAGCTAAGCCATTACGTTATGCTAATTACAAATTAACAAAATAAAAATAACAGCGTGCCAAATGATATTTGCTTTATCATAATTAACCAAAACATTGATATTAAGTTACCGACACCTTACTGTGATGTGTTGTGTTGTGGCGCGGGATACACCAATCAAACGAATCTTTTCAAGACAACGTCAAATAACAACGAGTTTTGATTGGCTTATACTGCATCAGAATGCGTCACCACACGACACAACACAGTAATATAAATCCGGCTTTATTGCCATTGACTTAAAAGCAGGAATGCATCCATTTATATTTTTAAAGTTACTTAGTTCCGAAACGGAAACGAATAACATAATTACTGTGTAACATGCATATCTTTCATTTTGTGTTCAATTTTGTTTTATAAGATAAATCTGAAAGTAAGAGTTATTGTAAAACGAACGGTGTGTGAAAATATTGAAACAATGTTTCGCATTTACAGTAGAATGAATACCGTAGGGTAGTTGGAAGTTAGAAAGTTTATAAGATCTACAAATCTGTCAGATTAACAACAGGGGCCGAGTACGGAAGTGTCAAAATCATCATTGCTCCATTGCGAAAGAAATTGATCTGTGTGGGATGTACTGAGTCATCAATTTTTTCGCACTGGGCCACTTTTCCTGTAATGTCCTTTACCAATTATCTAAATGCAGCTAGTTCAATGTGCTCATATTATTCAGCTAGAGTACTGAAATCTTACCGCGAAAACTTCGGCACAATTAGTTTGACGTGACCTGTCAATAGTGTCAATCCCTAGCGTTAGATGGAATGAACGCTCACGAATCAATCGAACGACTGTTCTTATTTGTAGCGCATTATGTATACGTTTTTCTTGGATAGATAAATCTAGTAAGACCAATTTATCACGTCTAAAATACATTAAAAAAAAACTATACTATTAAGTGCTAAGGCAGCTTTCGAACGAAGCAAGCTACAGTTCCATTATACGCTTTACCGTATACATATACTTTATCCTTACAATAAAAATACATTTAGAAACAACAGCTCTTACACTATTTATAGAATATTTTCTATAAATAGTGTTGCGCGGCAGTTATATCTGTTTAATGAATAATATTTACCACATTTTCAAGGTTGACCTTATTGTAAAAAGAAAAAAAAATGAACTAGTGCATGATGCCTATACATTCTTTACTCTGTCAAGTTACTTGCTGTAAGTACCAACAGTGTCAGTCAGATTGTCAAATTGCGCAAAAGAACTTTCTAGGAGGCATAGACTACATAGTCAAGTTATGTTTTTAAAACTATTTGTATGGAAAGATTGTTGGTCTATGAGGGCCTATCTATAGTGGCCATTCTACGCCAGAAATAGAAGAATTTAGGCTATTTTTAATGCAAATTATCTTATAATAACTTGAAGCAAGCAAAGTCGCGTGCTAATGCTAGTCACAAACGCAATGTGATCGATGTGGGTGTATCATCTAAAAGCCCGTTATGTATATTGTTGTAAATAAGATTATTTATCTGGAGTTTAATATAGTGATATTTTTTGTCAAGACAATTCGACAAATAAAATGTTATATTGATTGTTTTTGTTTTATTTTGTTTGTAAGCAGGCTACTCCTTGATTACAGTTTCCTAGAAGAGTTTTTATGTATTATGAACAGACGCCAGCACATCAAGCTACCTCGAACTGCCAAATATTCCCAATGAAACATGAACCTTATTTTTTTGTAATAAAGTTGATTATCTATCGAAGAAACTTGACAGATTGGGTTAGTTTGATGTGCCGGCCGGCCTATGTACGTTCGTAATGACAGGTGGGAATTATTACAATGGCAGTGTAAGCCACGACAAATCAACAATGAGCCGCATCCGTGTGAGTTTTAGAACAATGTTACAATAATTGACACGGAGAAAAAATACCCATGTTATGGCTCCGGTGACGACGGGTACGTAATATAAAATAATAAATAATCTTTTCACCTCACAGGCTCGGAAAGAGTCTGTTTGTCATTCGAAATCTGAGCCGAAAATCGATTTTTGCTCTCTAGCGTGGAAAGAGTTTTTAAAATTCGAACCTTTCTATTTAAAATTTTTTTATACTGCCAGTCCACTGAAAATGCATGACACGGTCTAAAATAAAATATTAAACAATACCGCTCACCTTAAAAACTTCCATCACAGTATAGAAATTAAATATTGTGCGAGGATATAATTGTAAAATTGGAATTAATGTTAATAAGTATTCCAGTTGATTAAAAAATCTGTGACGTCACATTTGAATATGCCATAAAAATACTACCCTGTCAAATACCCAATTGTGTAGTCATTTAAGTTTAATTTTTTAAATAAAATAAATACTAATATAATATGTTATTTAATCCTTTGCTTGGCAAAAATAAATATGTATTAAATTAGTTAGTTATTTGTATTAAATTAGTTTTTTTCTTTCATTCTCCTTAGAGGACAAGTAGGATATAGAACAAAATACAGGGTATTTAATTTTGGAGGTATTCTATGTAACTCATAAGATACATTGCCAAGTATCTGTTATTTTCTTCACATGAGTCAATGTAACTGAGACGCTTGAACAAAATAAAAGTCAACAACACCTGTTTTCTTGCACCTAGCAGTTTCCTCGCTGTAGTGAGGTGAAAAATTGTGTGTTGCGCTCGGCAGCAAAGCTTTTCTGCGTCTCGTACCTTTGAAACCTTCGTTACGCTCAGGATTCTATATTTGAACCACTCGCTTCGCTCATGGTTCAACCCTAGAATCCTTCGCTTACTCAGGTTTCAATAGAAGTACTCGCGCCAAAAATCAACTTTCCAGCCTTGCATAACAAATAACTATTTTCATTCTTATTCCTTCCTCATAATGTTCCTATTGTGAAACCCACGCTCCTGGCATGCATTTATTTATTTACTAGCTGTGCCTGCGACTTCGTCCGCGTGGAATAGTGACTTCGGGCAGCATACCTTCACAAATGTTCGCCGTGATTCTTTAAATTGACATAACTTTTTTATTTATGAACCGATTGACATGAAATAAACACTAAATGTTAAGTGAAGCTTACTACAATATATTAGTGAAAACGCATCTAAATCGAATAAGCCGTTTCTGATATTAGCGTGCACAAACACACAGACAAACAGACAAAAAAAATAATTAATTACAATTTCGTGTTCGGCATCGATAAAATAACAACCCCTGCTACTTTTTTTTATATATTTCCATTGTGCAGACACCACTTTTCTACATATTATATGTATAGATTTAAATAAATAATAATGAAAGATCGACCAAGAGTAGGTACCGAGTGACCACTATGTACTGCTAGTCCCCACTGACTGGTTTAGCGCAGTAAGAATCCAATGCATAATCAGCCTATAATGTTCTCGTAACTGGGACACAGGTTTCTTCTCCGTGAGAGGGAGTGAGCTATAATCCACCTTGCGGGCCCAGTGCGGGTCGATAGATGTCACATGTCTTCGAATTTTTGGTTGGAAGGACATGCCAGTTTCCTCAGATGTTTTACACCGTTTTGGGACTGGTAGTGATGAAATAAATTACACAAAATTAAGCGCCCTGTCTGGGCCAGAACCTACAACCTACAAACCTCGTGACTTCCGGCAGTGGGGACATTATAGGCGGATTTTGAACGGGGCTAAAATAACTGGCGAAATGTGGGTCTAGTATAGGTATCTACCTAACTTCGGGGAATGCAGGCGTGATGTTCTACATCATGGAACTAGATTTATATTGTGTAGAATTAGTTAGACGACTGTGTGCTACCGGCATACCAACGTACCACAGAATAAATAAGACCGTACCTTCACGGTGAAGGTTATAAATAGTGTATAATATCTATGTAGGTTGCTCGTTTGGGGCCCGGGCCTCCGTTAAATGCGGGTCGGTAGGACTTACCCAATAGCTACAACTACAACTTTTATGAATAGATCGAACGGCAAATCTTGGTCTGCTAAGCATGTGGTCCTGGGTTCGATTCCTAGGTCGGGCACAGTGTTATTGGTTTTTAACATCAGGAATTTCTCAGCAGCAGCCCGGAGTCTAGATTTGTGCCCTATATTACGTGGGCCCCGGAAAGAACGTTAAGCCGTTGGGCCCTTGGCTGTCATTCGTGGATCTTTGACAGTCGTTATTACAGGTCGTCAGAAGCCCGAAAGTCTGACAGCCAGTCTTTCCAAGGGGTATCGTATTACCCAGTTACTGACTGTTTTGTGGAGGTGAGATAGGCAGTCGCTCCTCGTAAAATACTGGTATTAAGCTGCATCCGGTTAGACTGGAAACCGACCCCAATATAGTTGGGAAAAGGCTAGGCAGATTGATTGATTACGTGGGACTTAAACATAAGCCAAAATGTGGATGTTCTATAGGTGCACCTCTGTCTAACCCTCGGGGATTACAGGCGTGCGTGATGTTATATCTATACTAATATTATAAAGAGGAAAACTTTGTTTGTTTGTTTGGTTGTAATGAATAGGCTCAAAAACTACTGGACCGATTTTAAAAATTCTTTCACCGTTGGAAAGCTTACTTTTCTAGGAGTAACATAGGCTACTTTTTATCCCGGGAAAAATAACGGGTCCCACGGGAAAGACCACGGGAGCGAAGCCGCGGGCAAAGTGCTAGTATATTGTGTCCGTTTCGATTGCTCGGCCACAGTATCGTAGAAAAAAAACGACCACGTCAACATTACGAAGGAATTTGTAAAAGACTAGTAATGAAAGTCGCAAATTCGTAGATCCAATATTCAGAAAGTTATAAAGGTTTAACCATGGCCGCGCGGTCGGCACAGGGAGAACCGCGCGGCCACGCAATTTTCTTAATTAAACAGCGCTTAGTAGAGCTGTGGTAGAGGTCCCATTCTTTTTGCTAACCACTGGTACGATTTCGAAGAACATGTACATAGTATGAATAAAACTCTAATGTTTGAATTTTATGAGCTACAGCACTTAAATGCTATGGCCGCGCGGTCGGCACAGGGAGAACCGCGCGGCCACGCAGTTTTCTTAAACGGCGCTTAGTAGAATTATGGTAGGGGTCCCATTCCTTTTGCTAACCACTGGTACGATTTCGAAGAACATGTAGATAGTATGAATAAAGCCCTAATGTTTAGATTTCACGACCTACAGGCTACAGCACTTAAAACCTATAATGCGAGTTAAAAGTAGGGTGACCAAGATTTATGGTGCGTCAATCAGACATTTTATAAAGCGTCGTTTTGATATCACATACGGTGTTTTTCAATCTATAATATGTATGTATGTATTTACAAAAAAAAAGTAGTTTATCAGCCATCTCGTTACCATTACACAAGTATTAGGTTGCTTAGCTTGTGACTATATGGCGTTGTGTGAAATGTCCAAGGATATTATATTATATTATATTATATACACACATTTGCAAAAAAAACGGGCGGTTTTGATTTTTCTACATTATTGGTTAACATTTAGTTTTTAGAGGTTTTAATAGCCAAACTATGTTGTTAGGGCTTAATAAAGAGTCTGGGGTATGGAAAGGAGTAAATTCCAAATTGAATACTTTAGTTTTTAAAAACAATAATCCCTTTTTCAGTTTATATCTTATTACTAACTTTTCGCGGGTTTACGGTTAAAATGTTATCAGGCCACTAAAACTAACTACTTGTTATTTTTAGTAGAATAATTTATGTTTGTCGCATAATCTTGCCTTATTGTTACTAAAAACAGATATTTTTGTGTCGATTGTAATTGCAGAAAAAGCAATAAGAGTTTTGGGTGGGCGTAACTTCCAGCTATCGTACCGAGATAGTATTCATAGAAAATGGGTCACTAAATGCGCAAAGGTACGTAACATTAATCCTTTGTCAACATACAATACCCGCACTGACTGTAATTGGTGAACATGCCTTTTACATGGACGATAATTCTCGGGCCCACCGTTCTGGCGACGTAGATGCTTATATGCAAGAGGTCGGTATTCGTCGTTTGGATTGGCCAGCGCAGAGCCCCGACCCTAACCCCATTGAGGAAATCTGGGACCTCTTAAAAAGGCGACTACGATCTGTCAAACCACTTCCAAAACACATCAGGGAGCTTAAGCGTGTGATCTGGGCTGAGTGGGAACACATTCTACAGGATACCATCAAAAGCCTGGTGGAAAGCAAATTAAAACGATTAAATGCCGTAATCACGTCAAGGGGAGGTCATACTCACTTTTAATTTTATTTTTTTAATAACTGTTTTTATTAAAATACCAAAAAATACTCGTTGTCTTAATTTCATTATACCCGTAAAAAATGACCATTTTAACACGACTCTCTGTTTACATTGACTAAAACACAGATTCCGGGAGTTAAGTGTTAAAAACTATACTTTCATTGATAATAAGAAACTTCTAGTCGTTTATGCTAATCACTTACTAAAAATATTAATATTATCCATAGAAAATCCAATGACTGTAAGGTGCCCGTTTTTTTTGCAAAGGAGTGTATATGCCTTACCTTGACGTTCAAAAGTGCCTTTCTTGTGCCTATTTGAAATAAATGTTTTGACTTTGACTTTACCCGCAAAGCAAGCTCACTGACATAATATACAATCATGCAATTCTTGCAAGTCTTGTGTCTATGGTTTAGTGATACGATGTAACAAATTTTTAAGTTCTGGGGCTATAGATGTTACGATTTTTTAGAATAAAAAGAAATACCGATGAAGAGTTTCATCAGTATTTTTTATATTGAGTAATTTTCTTATCAAAAACAATAGGCATAGGCAGGTATATTTTTTCGTATAGGTAAGTACTGATCCAATAGACAATCATTAATCCTTTTTACAATAAAAGGTACCAATTGAAAATGTCTAATTGATGCACCATAAATCTTGGTCACCCTACTTTCAACTCGTATTATAGGTTTTAAGTGCTATAGGTCGTGAAATCTAAACATTAGGGCTTTATTCATACTATGTACATGTTCTTCGAAATCGTACCAGTGGTTAGCAAAAAGAATGGGACCTCTACCACTGCTCTACTAAACGCCGTTTAAGAAAACTGCGTGGCCGCGCAGTTCACCCTGTGCCGACCGCGCGGCCATAGCATTTAAGTGCTGTAGGTCATAAAATCCAAACATTAGAGTTTTATTCATACTATCTACATGTTCTTCGAAATCGTATCAGTGGTTAGCAAAAAGAATGGGACCTCTACCACAGCTCTACTAAGCGCTGTTTAAGAAAACTGCGTGGCCGCGCAGTTCTCCCTGTGCCGACCGCGCGGCCATAGCATTTAAGTGCTGTAGGTCATAAAATCCAAACATTAGAGTTTTATTCATACTATCTCCATGTTCTTCGAAATCGTATCAGTGGTTAGCAAAAAGAATGGGACCTCTACCACAGCTCTACTAAGCGCTGTTTAAGAAAATTGCGTGGCCGCGCAGTTCTCCCTGTGCCGACCGCGCGGCCATGGTTAAACCTTTATAACTTTCTGAATATTGGATCTACGAATTTGCGACTTTCATTACTAGTCTTTTACAAATTCCTTCGTAATGTTGACGTGGTCGTTTTTTTACTACGACACTGTGGCCGAGCAATCGAAACGGACACAGTATATTATATAGGCAAACGAATCCCACCACCAAAACGAAATCGCATATCGTCTACCTACAATATGACTGTAGGAAGTCTACGTCTTAGAAATGACAACATAACAGTTTTTAGAATACCGTAAGTAACTAGATACTGTAGCACACATTCTTCTTCGTGTCGCTGGCACGACTGTATTTCAGATTTTGTTGGCCAAAAACTTTGCCACTTCCACGGCGTCGTCGCAGAGATCACTATATATGATCACACAGAGGTTAAGATAGGAGTTGGTGCTTAATTTGCGATATAACTCCACATCCACACCCTGCTGCCGTACCGTCGAGGTAGACCCACTTTACTAGGTTAAAGTTACATCTTCCCACATGATTGTGTTCAGAGACTGAAAAGTGCTGGCTAATCAACTTGGAGCCTTTAGGAAAAGGATCTTCAAACTACTTGGGGTTATTTATTTTAGTTTAATCAAATTATATTAAGAAACGTGCGTGCGTAGGTATTTACTACGCGCTTAATATAAAACTGACTTTTCATAAAATTAAATTTAATTCTTTTGAAAGATCGAATGCAGCCAGAGATATTTTCTTACCAGCCTGCTACCGGCTACGACATAAGGTTGCCTTTCCCATAGAAACTCTACAGTAGGTACGTATCTACACAACAACTGGCATTGTCAACGAAGCATCGGGTTATCATCGCAAAAACATCGGATGTAGCTCCTATGGAAATGGGATTAAATGGAAATAACTCGGCGTTACCTAACCACAGCGTCGGGGGGTTACTAGTGATGTGCCACGCTGCTGCATTATTCGGATTTCACGGTTGGTTTATTTAAAAGAAAATACTAGTTTTTTTTTAAAGGAACCGATGTTCAGTGTTAATGGCAATGGAAGTGGTTGTAGGATTTCTTTCGATTTTTGTGGGATAGCTTTTCGTTTTTCGAAACCTCTGCTAATGAACGTTATTAATTTCCAAATAATTTCTTAAACTGTTTATGTACTCGTAAGATAGATTTTTCTATTTTTAGAATGATTGTTCGAGTAGGAAAACTATAATGTTATATTTGAAACAAAATAAAAATCACTGCTTTATTAATACCTACCTAAACTTTTTCCTACAGCTGATAGTTGAATGATAAAATATAGCTCCTGCATTACATATTATGCAATAGCGCAAGTAATTGTAAATAAATTGCCGTCAAAACTGTCGTTATATTCAAACAAAAGACCAACAAGTACGCGGTTAAGTATTTTAAATTATGCGGATGCCTCACCAGTCGCGGATTACCGCACATCCCTTGCAGCAAGACGTTCGTCTGGAGCCCACTTCCACTTTCAGTTTCTACAAGTTGGTCGAACAGCAAACACGCGTAGCGCCTTACGCAACTTACCGCGCCCGCATGCGTCTGGCTGGCACACTTAAAAAAAACATTTCAAAATTCGAACGCAGATAAAGAAGTATTTGCTTATCTTTGCGCAAGTTGTGTCAAATTTTCGCCAGAGACTAATAGATTTTTCGCGACATTCTGTATTATTTTTCTAACTTTGCGCGGGAATTATTTTTGGTGTTTTTTTCGCTTTTATTCAATACATTATGTGTTCGAGGATTAAGTGTTATGTTGTTGTGAAAAACTGTGATGTGTTTGTTTTGTGAAGTGGACCATCAAAACACATCATCTGTCGAAAAGTAAATATTTTTTTATTATTTAATAATCTCTAGCTATTAACATGTTTTTTTCAGGTTTAGGTATTATTATTTGGGTACGTTAAAAAGCACAACTTTAGGTCTAATTATTTCCTTGTAGATGAGTGTACAAAAGTGCAAGAAGGTATGTAACAGAAGGTATTTTTATTTTTTTCAAATGGACTGGAACCAGTTATATCTACTTAATTAATAAAATGAAAAAAAAATATATGGTAAGTAGGTAGTAATTAAAATAAACAAACCCAAGAAAACATTAGTGAGGAGTTAAAAAAAACGGTTCTATTTACAAATTAAACACATAGAAGCCTTTTTACCCGTACATTTATGAGTTGACGGAAAAAAAAGTATTATTTATTTAGCTCAGGAACTTGCGTAGATATCTAGGGGATTACTGTTCGCAGTTAACCCTTTTTTTCTCTTTGAACTGAGCTTAAATAGCTATGGAAGTTAAGATGAGGTCCATCAGAGGTCTAGAGGACAATATAATAGGTCACCTATGACCCTGTGTTCTTTTGTATTGCGCAATACTGTTGCTACTACAATGACGATATTCTGTGGTAAATAAATGTATGTTTGTTCTTTCTTTCTTCTCAACTTCTTATATTACAAACACATTGATAATTAAAAAACTTTTATTATATTTTATCTGTAACCCGGCTGCCAAACTGGCGGTTTTTTAAGATTATTTATTTAAATTATGATATTTGTGACTACATTTTCCATGATGATACCAAAAGCTGCATTACAACAATTAAATCATTCTGTAGGGATAAAGAATCGCCCAAAAAACAAAATAATCTTTCAACTTGTTAAATAGGTACGTTTTATTTAAGTACAATAGTTTAAAAAAACTAACCACTAAGTCGATATAGGCGGGTTAATACTGTGATGAAAAGCAGTAGATAAATAAAGAATAAATTAGCAAACTATGGCTAAACACAGCTGTTTGCAAAATTAAAGAAATTATTCAATAGCCGCGACTCGCGACAGTCGTGATCGTGACCTAATACACTTTTGCGAAAATCTTTGCTAAACTTGAAGCCTTTAAACCCTTGAGTAATATCTGACAGACTGTACGGACATGTTTTACAAAACATTAAGGTTTGTAACATTTGAAGTTCAATTGAATCGAGGCCAATCGGTCATATGTATCTACCTACTTACAAGATGCGTTTGATTCGTTTCTACCGAACGAGCTACAAATTGTACAGATTCAACTACTTACATTTATATTCATTACAGCTGTTTTCTATAATGTTTCTTCAAAAAGCAATAGGCCTTATCATACGTGACCTGTTTTCGAGCGAAAAAAACTGATTTAAAAAAAAATACCTTATTGTTTGGAATAATTAATCGTCTTAGGTACTACTTAGACCCGCATCTCTTCACCAGGGAAACCTTTCTAGTTCAAAGTATTCGAAATCTTTTAAGATTGAGGAGAGGAGGAAGTAAAACTACTGCATCAGTCTATTACCTTTTAGTCAGTCTTCTGATGACAGTTCTAGCGAAAACTTTTATCAGAAAATCGACAAAAACGGAAAAGACTGATGCAGTTCAAAATCCATTGAAGATACCCTCATCTTTTTCTAGAAACTGAGGACGGATCTCGTATGCATACAGTTTTTGAGAGACCGACATTCCTTTCCACCTTTCCGGACCAAGTATGGAGTATACCCATAAGAATTTCTATACATATAAAAGAACCACAATGTGGGTCCTTGGAGAACTTCTTCATGGTTCCTAAGCTGCGTACCAAAGTCCGATACCACTTTTTGCTACTGTTTACTCCAAAAGGGAGGAATGTCAGTCGTACTGGTTTCCACCTACATACACACCCACAGTCCAATTTTATTTTATGTCTGCCCAGTCAAAATTAGAACAACGGTTTTGGCAGTGGACATTATGACATAATAGATGTCAAAGGCGCCTGTCTAAATCTGGCTAAGTCCACCCACTAGGTACTTGTGTTAGGCAAACTTTACATTGATACATTGTTACTGTTTCATTTTTATTTGGAGTTTTATTTATGTATACGATAAGAAGTAGGCATAGGTATTTAGCAAGAGAATATAACACTAAAAGAAAAGTGGTGGAATAAGGATATGAGTAACCGGGTGGAAAATTCGCCAGCCTTCATAGAAAAGGGAGGATTCTCCGATCAGTCGTCAATAGGAAAAAGTAGGGAAATGGAATACTGATTACTGTACCTGCCTAATGTACCACTGGACAAAATTGTTTGTTTCTATTCGTTTTAAAAATGAAGAAGATATACTTACACAGTGAACGAAAATAATGAATTTGATACCATAATTAAAGGGAACTAAAATTAATCTAAATGCAGTCTATTGAATTGAAAGACAAGGTACCCACATTAATTCAGACGATAAAAAGAACTCAAACAAGTTCACAAACATTAAAACATTTCGTAATAATGAAAATAATAATTGTTCAATTAAATTCGGCCTAACTTTCCTCCATTATGCACGGGTAATGGTATTTCGTAACGAATTTGACGCACAATTTGGCTCGGGAGATGGTTCGCTTCGCACACCGCGCTTGCATCCGTGTCTTTCATTAGTAGGGCTGGCAGAAATATAGGTTCTTTCTATCGTAGTCTGGTATCTAACCAATATAATATAAATCTTCACTTGAAAAGGAGTTTTCCCAATAAGGCAGAAAATTAACGAAAACATTAATGTTTAAAAATTATTACAATAACAATTATTATACAATAGATAATTAATGAACGACAAAACCAATTGCTGCAATAACGGTCACAATTCATATCCATTGTTTAAAAATACAGAAGATAACCAATTATACAAATCTGGAAACAATAAGCATTTGAACTTTAATTGTAGGTATATTAAGAGTAAAAAAAATGAAACTTGACAGCCCTTGCGACATTAAAATTATTCACGCGATAGTAACTCAGAATTTGAATGATCATTAAAATGAATTTTTAAACACACTTCCACTATGGTAAAGCAATAAAAGTACCATCTATTTGTATGCATAACGACTCTTCTGGGTAAAAAGTTTCCTTTGTTTGACTAATAAAATTGTCATGAGAATATAACGTAGAAAGGAGACCCATTATGAACCACGTTTGAAGTAATGAAGGCTCTGACGTTGACAGCGTAGCCTCATCATCTATGACTAATTATGAACTGTCACCTGCTTCAAGAGAGAATGCATTGTAAGAAGGCATCGATCACTAATAAAGAACTATTAGTGATCGATGTAAGAAGGTCATATTTACTGATAACACTGCAAACGTTTAAATATGTCCCAACCACGGAAATAGATAAGGCACGAAGTTGACACAGGTGTTGGTATGTAAAGAATCAACCCACTAAAATATACATTAATCAAAATGCATCTTAAATTAAGAAGTTGCTGAGGTCATGAGGAAATACAGTACAAAAGATGCAGTATTAGTGGGCCCTAATATGTGACCTTGTGGGAAACCCAACAATCAAGGAAACCTTTTTTGAGTGCTAACCTCCTGAACGCTAGACTGGGTTGCAATACTTATGTCTTAACTTTTGAGAAAATATTAGGTTGGTACTTTTTAAACTGAGGATGGACGGCGCCCTCGAGGCCGGCCCAGGAAGAGGTGGCGAGACGACCTAGACATACTGCAAAGGATAGATCGAGATGAGAAAGATATCTGGAAGGATTTGAGGGAGGCCTTTGCTCAGCAGTGGGACAGTGTAGGCTAAGTAAAAAAAAATTGTTAAACCCGGGAACGAACAACAACTGGGTCCTACGGGACATTGATTTGCAAATCTGTATAACAAAAGAGAGCGACCTCCTTGCGTTACATAAGAATGTGGATCAGTTAAAACTTGAATAACAGCAATTAGTGCTCACATTCACGGAACTTTAAGGTCAAATTCGCACGGTAATTTTAATTAAAATACAAAAGAATGCATACTTCTCTTTCTACAGTTATTTCCAAAATCACTGATATTAGTCTCGTCTTAGACCACAACGGGAAAAGGAAATGACGAAGAGTCTCTTTTAATATGTATATAGAATAAGTAGGAGTGTTTTCTCTGCAACAAAAGGTTTCGTCAAACTCACATCTTCGAATATACAAAAAAATTTAGTTGATTGAATCGGAAATACTGACAGGAAATCATAGTATATTTTCAATAACTTTTCAGAAAATTACAGGAACTTTAGGCACTTGTTCGAAATAGGATAGTTTTGACTTTACTTGGTTTCAAACAGTGATCGTTAACCCATTAGATATTCGCCTATGAGAAGCCGTTTGCATAAAAGAACTCAAAGATTATACGGTTATATTTAATGTCGTTTCGAGAGATTTTTTCTTATGTACCTACCTATGGGGTTCATGTGTCATATGAGGGGTTAATCTGGGACTTCCCAGGTGCACCGTCAGTACCGTCTAATTTGCTACTTTCTCGCATTCTATGTTCTAATAGCTTATCAACCAGTCAGTAATACAGATTCTATTTGATTTGATTGCTTCATCAGTTTCGATGCAAACACAAAACAAATTGGAGCTATCTACCCTGGCTTGGTACAATATAAAGATTAAAGTTTAGTTTGAATGGCAAATTTTCTTTGTGTCTCCATCATTGGCTAAGCCTTTAGTAAGATATTTAAAATTCCCAAGTACAGCCGCCAGCACATCAAGGTACCACAAACTGTCAATATTCCTTATTGAATATGAACCTTATTCTTCTGTAATAAAGTCGCAAACAATCAAATAAATTTGACAGATTAAGGTAGCTTGATGTGCTGGCCTCTGTACATTTTAATGATTATAAAATGCTCGTTAGTGTCCGTGACGGAAAGTCGTGAAGTTTCCAAAGGTTTGTGGTTGCATTACTCAACGGCGTCAGTAGTAAATGTCAGTTTTGGATCAGTTTCCCTGTCTAAATTTAAACAAATGATGTCTTGTTAGAAGATTAGCAGTAAAGGTCAGTGTTAAGCAATAGGAAGGTGTTAAGCGTAATTCGCATTTAATTTGATATTCATATTTAATTTGATCATTTGTTTTAAACTTTTATATCCAGTTTTATTTTATAGCACCTATAATCGAATGACCCATTGGAATGTTTTATGGGGCTTGAAAATCATGTTCTGAGCTGAAATTTTTCGTCTCATTCACTCATTCATCATTAATTTTATTTCTAAAGTTACTACCTCTAGGTTCAACCTGACACTGGTACATAGTAACCTCTAGGTCTGTATCAAATCACGTAATTGACCTCAACACTTTAGTTATCACGAAATTATTGCTACGTCTCTCCTAATTAAAATGTTTGATTGCAAATCACAAAACGACGTTGCTCATCATGCGTGATATAATTAAATACGACATTACATTAAATATATAAATATTTAAAACTACAATTTCAACACAACTACTTATTATTATGTCATTTTTAAAAAGGTCGAGTGCAGTTTTATTGTTGAGACATGACGGAAATCTTAATATACACTTATCTATTTAGAAGATTTATAATGTCGCGTAGTGACCGCTGGGCAACAGTCTCCACTAGGTGGATGCCTAAGGATGGGTGGCGCCGTCGAGGCCGGACGAGTCGAGGTGGCTCAAGAAAAAGATTCCTGGAAGAATTTGGGGGAGGCGTTTACTCAGCAGTGGGACAGCGTAGGCTATTAACAAATAATTCAACCACTGCCATTTTTTCTGTGTAAAATGAAACATTGATCAGTTTCATGTTACCATGGTCCTTTCATAGTTTTAAGTAAACAGTCCACTTGAGCCATGTGTTTCAACGCTAGACCTATTTCCGCCAAAAACATAGCTTTTCACTTGTTTACTTGTAGCAACTACTTAACAAATTTTAGTCAGCAAATATATTTCAAATATAACTTACCTACTGCAATATCCGTGTAACGAGATCCACGAGACTACGTCTTAAAGGCTTATTCTTAATACTGCTTATCCTCCATTAAAACGTCGTGTAGAAAGGATTATCTGTCTATAATACCCTATTAACATTATGATAGCATCCCAAAATGGTAGCAAGCGTTAAACAAGTATACTTTTGAAATCAAAATATAGGTTTAGAATGTGTGAAGGTTAGCCACCAGCCCGGCGCCCCTGCGTTGCACGGGTGCTATATCCAAGTTAAAAATGAAGGCTCCCGTACACAGGCGCGACGCGGCTCTAGTAGAACAATTTTTTGCACTTGGCTGGTTTTTTGCAATCATTACACACAACAAAAGTAAACGATGAATTAATGCTAATGCACCGACGAAGTTCTTTTTAAGTTTTATCATATTGGTTGCATAATAGGTTCCATGATGTGCCTTTCAATTCAGTAAGAATAAAATCATTAAAAGCAAAAATTATGCCTGGAAATCTGTAAGTTCTCACGCCACAAACTCTGACTGTGTTATGCAAATAAGGTATTGGTCTCCTATATGTTTCCACGGGTATCATCGAACTTCGGCTACATAGGTAGTGTAGATTTACAGTTTCGTTGATATTTGAGATGGTGTGTAGAGTAATTGATCCCTTTGATTGAGACATGGTTATGTTTATTAGACTGCTAGCCAAAGATTACCTAGTGTCGAGCATTTAGTTTTGATGGCGTTTGGTTTCGCAAGGCTGCTTGTCAAAGAGTTCAGTAAACGGTTGACGAAAGATGACGCCCATTTCCACGGTCACGGTCTATCTACAACTTCAAATTCAAAATAAGTCGGGAATATCATAATATCTTTGTTTATGGAAACATCTATAGTAATCTTTTTTGTGAATACGATCAATGTTTCTGATTAGCTACTCATTTTCCTAGGCTAGGTATCAAAACATTGACAATTGACGATGTTTATGGAAACTCGATGGATGAGGTGGAACAGTACACCCGTATTTATAATAAGATGATCTATGTTTTCAAATGTGAGTCATGCATGCTCGAGTTAACCTAAACCCATGTCTTTTAAAAACAGCGAATGTTCAATATTATTGTTATAAATAGAGCTTCCTGACTTTATCACAAAGGCAATATATATCAAATTTTGTTAATGACATTTGAAAATTGATATGAATTGTCAAGTGTCAATGCCTTATGGATACGGATCTTTGTCATCTTAAAATGTCTACGGATTTCTCTTTCCATGTCCAGATAAAGGTCAGAACAATCTAACTTTCAAGTTATTAATTTAATTCTAAGAGAGGGGATATATTCGTTAGGGCTACTCGTTTACTTACTAAGCCTTTCACATACTGGGGCCCAAAATTCAAAATATGTAAAAGAATCGCAAAATTTTTGAAAGATATTCGTCCGCGCTCGTTCGACAGATGCAACGGCATGCGCGGACGCCGAAATTAATCGCAAGGCCGGAATTTCGCAACATCTTATACATTTCACCTAGATTATGTTTGTTTCTCAGCCGGCTGTCAACATCGTCTGTATGGAATCCGGTCGCGTATCGAGATCAATAATATTGCTAGATATTTTTTGAATGTAAAGACGTTAATTACTATGCTTTGTAAAGAAAGTTTTGTAACGATCAATAACGTAGCTCTCCCCTGTAGGTCGCAGTGGGCGTTTGGTAGCAGCTCTTTATTTTAATTGGAAGCTGCTCCTTCTTCTTTCCTATTAAGAGACCAAACGGAGTCATAGGCGGTTCCTGAGTTGGGATCCCCTAGGCTGCCCCTATTTTCTTTGAGCGCGCTAAAGTGTTGTTATATCTCCAGTCAGCATTCTCATTACTCCATCTTATTGTGGATCCCCCACTTTTGAGGGTAGTTGTCTCATTATTTTGCAAATAGTGTATCTACATAATTATAATCATGCCGTGTGTGGCTTGATTTGTAAAATGCCGCACTTTAGTTTTTTTGCTACATAGGGCAACATGGTCTTCTATGCGGGGGTAGACTCACTGCTTTCTTTGGGGGCTGGCATGCTATGGTAAATATGGTATGGTAAATTACATGAGCCACTTGTCATTTTGCCATTCAAAATATATCTTTCGATTCTTACTATAAAGCCTTAAATAATAGTTATAAGACACTTTTTTGTATCAAATCCATCACTAAAGCCTTGCTCAAGTCTTACACTAAGTCCACATAGAGCTGACCCTCCCTTGTACTACATTGCTGTGAGTTTAGTTTACTACTATTATGAAACGTGACCCGGTTACTGTGCAGTGTAAACGCGGGACACTGCATGTCACTTAACACTTTCGGTGTTGCCATATTTGTGAGAGTAAAATTATACAGAAGGCATTGAGGTAAATATTGTAATGTGTCTCAATGTAACGGTTTTACTTTTTTTTTATTGATTGCAGCTAATTTATACTTTTTTTTTTTAAGGCTGGGAAATTATCCAATGACTGCTCCCGCTCTGGGTGGAGCGGAAGGGAGTGTCAGACTCTTACTGACTAAAACCCATCCATGTTCCTTCCGTAGCACTTTATGTTCCGGGGTAGCGGTAACCCTTTCGGACAATCCCGCTTACCCGGCAGGCTTGGCCCTGAGGGGCCCCTTCATATGCTGACATCTCTTTGAGGCGCGCGTGGAACATATACGCGCCGTACGACACGGGTCTGGTGCTGATCGGACGGTGAGTCACCCATTACTCACCGTCCGCAGGCCCGCGCCTACGGTGGCCGAGAGTCGTCACGTGGCTCCCGACTCCCGGGGCGTCTCCTGCGGCGGCTGGGACGGGAGGACCTTTCTCTCTCCCATCCCGCCACCTCCTTCGCAAGCATAACTTTTTCGCAGAAGGAGGTGACTGCCTCCCACTCCCTCTCGCCCCGGACCATGGCTTGCACCAGGGCCGGGCGCGAGAGGTCGCCGCCGCCGATCGCCTCTACGAGGACACGGCGGTGCTGCGCCCATGCGGGGCAGGTTTGCACCGTGTCCTCTGGGCGATCCTCGCAGTGGTGACACCTGGGCGTTTTCCTCCCGCCTGATGATGTGCAGGAACCTCCCGAAACATCCATGTCCGGTGAGGACCTGCGTCAGGCGGTTGGTGAGGGCGCCGTGACGCCTCTCTAGCCACTCCTCAAAGAGGGGCCTTACCGCCACTATCGTGGCGTGCCCTAGCTGGTTTATACTTATGTTCTAATCATAATGGTTAGCGGTATAGCGGAAGGGAGTGTCAGACTCTTACTGCCTAAAACCCATCCATGTTCCTTTCTTAGCCCTTTATGTTCCGGGGTAGCGGTAACCCTTTTGGACAGTTCCGCTGTTTCTGATGCGTACCATTGTTCCTATATGTATCTAATAACTCTGATAATCCATCAATTAGAGAAGGCTGTTAAGGGAATTACAATCCTAAAACGTTTAGCACGTTTTAAATGACCATTAACTAAATGGAACGAAAATGCTAAGGTAATTTTATGATCAATAACTTTAAAAATAATAAATTATGTATCATCAATCAAATCGGCTTCTTGAGATGAATCAAAACGCCACTTAAGAGGCAGCTGTCAAATCAGTGAGACAGGCCATAGATTCCTTTTATACACTTTATTATAAACAGAGATATATAATGGTTGAAACAATGAGCTCATCAAATTCCTCAATCATAACGATATAAAACAACACATAAACTTAACTTCACGCCTGAATTCGCAGAAGGATTAAGCAGAGGTGTACCTAAATTTCGCTAGGGTGCGAGTTTATTGCCACCTAATCTACCTAGCCTTTTCCCAACTATGTTGGGGTCGGCTTCCAGTCTAACCGGATGCAGCTGAATACCAGTATTTTACGTGGAGCGACCGCCTATCTTACCTTCACAACCCAGTCAGTAACGAGGTAATACGATACCCCTGGTAAGACTGGATGTCAGACTTTCGGGCTTCTGACGACCCGTAACGACTGTCAAAGATCCACGAATAACAGCCGGGCCCAACGGCTTAACGTGCTTTCTGAGGCACGGAGGAATCTCGGTATGTAAAGATGGTCATCCATCACGCACGACCAACCCATGCGTGGCTTTATCTGATGGATCGACCTGTGCTGTTAATATTTGGCCACGAGCTCCTCTTCTTAATTTTTTTATTGCCACCTACCGGGCCTAATCCTTATCTAATTTAAACCGAGTTGCTACTGAGGAATTTTAGTTGAACAACCCAGTAACTACCAAATATGTAAGTAGGTAGATAATCTAGTAGTGCTTTATAGTATTGAGATGATCTCTCATTTATGTTAAAAGATCACTTCATTCAAATTACTCGAAAATATTTGAGTTTAAAAATAAAAATAAAACCGGCCAACTGCATTTCAGACCACGCACAATGAAGAGTTCCGTAGTTCCGTAGTTGGCATGAATTTGACCGAGAATAAACTTAATATTGCACTTGAAAAACATGTTCTCCCATACATTGTAACTGAAAATGGTCGACCAATTTAGATTGACTATTACTCGTATACTTGTTAAGCAAAGGCTACTTAGCTGTGATAGTTTTCTTTTTAGCTACGCCATTACCTTTTAACAAACATTTAGCAGGCAGGAGGAAAACAAAAATTTGTTCAAATATTTTTCCTTAGTAATTCTCCAATATTTTTGAGATTCAACGACACTCTACGCCATGTGGTAGACGAGAACTAAACTATAAAAGATTTGTATCTTTTGACCTGAATTTGTATGGATTTGTTCTATCTATAATATAAAAATGATTTTAAATAAAACTAGGAAAATATTGTTTCGAACTCGCCTCGGTCACGAACTCTTATGATTTTACAAAAACTACGAGTAAAAAATCTTTTTAAATGCATTATTGTAAGAAATAAACAAGTGCAATGTAACTTACGGAAGTAATCACAGATTTCAATTAGCATTCAAAACCTAATCATTTAATATAAACTTCTAAGTATATATTATTTTAAAACATACATATATCTAATCCTAATACTAAAGATCGAAGGCCGCTATGGCCCACGCAGAATGGTCCGCCTAAAGGACTGAGTGCGGAAACCATTACCCCCTAACATAGAACATGACATTGTCATCGTCGTTAACTATCGTCATCTCAGCATGAAACTTGCCAAAAACTGGCCATAAATAAACCTTCTAAGCAAATAATTATTGAAGAAAAAAAAAACTAATTGTAGCAGGAGTTGTTTGAAGATAATCCCGTTTTAGTATCGAGTAGTGTTCGCACCATAAGCACAAGAACGCGGTCAGTCGGTCTCAATGTCGTTTGTATAATATGCTGTAATCCAGTGAAAAGTGTTGTAGGTACGTTGCGTCAGCGCAGGAAGAGTTCATGCGACATGCGCAAGTTAATTAATAACAAAAATGTAATATATATATTTATTATTCCAGTACTAGTACTTAACGACTCCCAGCCACCGTAGGCGCGGGCCTGCGGACGGTGAGTAATGGGTGACTCACCGTCCGATCAGCACCAGACCCGTGCCGTACGGCGCGTATATGTTCCACGCGCGCCTCAAAGAGATGTCAGCATATGAAGGGGCCCCTCAGGGCCAAGCCTGCCGGGTAAGCGGGATTGTCCGAAAGGGTTACCGCTACCCCGGAACATACCTAAAGGGCTACGGAAGGAACATGGATGGGTTTTAGTCAGAAGAGTCTGACACTCCCTTCCGCTCCACCCAGAGCGGGAGCAGTCATTGGATGATTTCCCAGCCTTAAAAAAACAAAAAGTACTAGCACTTAAAATGAAATAAGAGTTGGCAATAACTTAAAATTGTCAAATTATCTTGAATTATTGTTGGTATTGTGATGAAGAAGAATTTGGCCGAATAGAATACTTGAATATTTTAACACTACGGTATATTTGTAAAAAGACTCACGTTCTTATATTTTCCAAGACTAACGGTTACAATAATGTTCCACCCTATTTTACAACTTTAGTCAAAATACAATCAAGTGATTATTGTTAGTTGTATAATATAATAATTAATTAACTATTTGAACGCAAATGTAAAACAATCAAATCAAATAAAGAGTATTTTTCATATGAATTCTAATTCGAAACATAAGAATCACACAGCACGATAGAGCACCAGGTGGCCCAGTCGTATAGGCCTCGACTTACGAGTTGTAGGTCGGGAGTTCGAACCCAGGCAGGAACTTTACTTTATCTATCTAATTTCATCACCACTGCTCTCAAAACGGTGAAGGAAAACATTGTGAGGAAATCGGCATGTCCTAGCTAGAACCAAAAATTCGAAGACATGTGACAACCATCATAGATAGAGAAGAAACACTATGTTGTTTGCTTTCTAGACATCAATCAGCGAGTTAATGAAGCAGAACTAAAAAAAAAGTTGTAAGTTTTAGCAGCCTTTTGGGAACTTTTCCTGTTGACAGCGATGTGGAAGAATTTTTTGATGCTCGTTGATTATATACTTATTATTTCTGTATATATTACTATGAATATTTAGCTTTTAAATGTAAATACAAAGAGTTGTATTATTAATTATAATGATTATAATTCTGTCAGCAGAACAACATAAGGAAACGATATCTAATACGGGCAATAGTTAATTTATAGCTTGATTACTGGTAGGTGGCGTATATACGCACAATATATTAGCTCAAACTAAGTGCCAGTTTCACCAATAACACTGAACGCGCACATATTAAAACCGAGTTCAAGAGCTGTCATTATAGATATTCCCCCCAACGCGGTTGACACTAACACCTAAACGCAGTTTATATGAATCTGAAAGATGGTGAAATCAGCTCTGAACTTGATTAAGTATGCACGTTATGTATACATTAAGTACCTACCCAGGCATTAATTTTACCCATCTCTAATGAGACTGTCACACAAGTATAATCATATTCTTATCTAAGGTTACTGGACAGCTGTGCTGCTGGCGAATTTGAAGCGACACTTCTTCCTAGCTAAAGCACTGGGAAGTGGTGAAGAACGGGCGTTATTGGGAGTCTTTTGTAATTTTGACATTCAAAAAGTTTTCACTTTAGGTCTAATTTCAACGAATAACTTTGTTTTTAAATTTTGTATTTTGTGACAGAAACTACAAAGTCGAACCTCAATTCTTCAAACATTTGACGTAGCATTATTGTCGTTAATACAGGGTACTGTATATCTATGTCTTTTCTTTGGTAGGTAAGTACTTTTGCTTCGATTCAATTATATTTTTCATTAATTAAAGTCATAAATACTTCACTTACTCATAAAACCGTCCCGTCCGGAGTTGCGGTCACCATGCGTGCGCGCAACTTTCTCCTCTTTGTTTGACGCGCACCGAAATTATATTTTATGCTCAAATGATTTATTGACGTTCTTCTTTTATCAACTTTTAAACCATACATCATAATGTTGGATGGCTTTGAACCTATTAAGCTGATAACCTGAATTTGTATGGATTCGTTCTATTTGATACTAGCTTTTGTCAGCGGCTTCGCCCGCGTGTATGTATTATGAAATTATCCCACGGGAACCGTACATTTTTCCGGGCATAGCTTATATGCTATTCCAGACTATAATCTATCTCTGTGCCAAGTTTCACGCAGTTTCGTCGAGTAGTTTTTGAGTTTCTTCCTTACAAACATACATACAAATCTTTCGTCTTTATAATATTAGTACCTATAAATTGTTTTAGGATGACTTAGTTCATAATGTTCAAAGATTTAAAAATAAAAAATTTTTTATACAAAAGTAGTGAAATATTGTTTCAAAGACTAGGTCAAAATTACGAGTGAAAAAAAAACATTTAGATCCGCTATTGTATGAAATTAACATTTACGATGTGTACGTACATAACAAGTCACATATTTCAACTAGCATTGTATTCTCAAAACCTTGTTTAGTATTATTAATATTGTTCCTCAGTTCTAAGTTATGTTTATGACCATAATTGTCGGATTTAAGATAAACATTATGGGAAAACGGATGCTGGCTTCATTCAAATGTCTCTGTAATAACATGATGATCTTCGAATGTACAGTAATATAATACAATGCTGTTTTATCACGCCATCTCGCGTTTTAAAGTTATTCCAAATGCATGTGCGTGCTTATAAACCATTGAGAATTTAGGATGCTGCGAAATAAAGGCTATCAGTGATGTAAGATTTGGATCTCAGTGCGATCGTGAGGATTTAATGGTCTTCCTGTTTAATATCTCGTGGCTACTTAGGCCCGCCGCACATTAGCGGCACGGCAAGGTATTGTAAGGCGAAAATTGAAATTTCAACTTTATTTCCATACTGTTAACTTATATTTCTATTCGTTGCGTAAAAATACCTTGCCATACCGTGCCGCCAATGTGCGCTGGGCTAATTGGAGCTATTCACAAAAGACACGGCCTAAGATTAACTGTCGCCGACGATGACGGAAGAAGGATTTTGTGAAAACTACACCTGGTGAATCAGGGATGGTTATTTTTAATACCAAGAATTGTATTTAAATACCCATCATGAGAGGTGGGACTAGGATGTATGTCAAACGGACCCTTAGTAGTCTTGCTACCAAATTGCTTACTGACTAAAATATTTACAAAAACAAAGATTTTACAACCCAATTTCGACTTTCAAGATCTATAATTATTATAAGCTCACTATAGACTATAGAGTTACAGACAGAAACTACTTTATGATACAAAGATACATTTTGTAATACACTACACTTATTTTAATGTTGTTTTTGTATTCTTTCTTTGCGTCGTGTTTACTGGAAATCATATTTTCTTTCTAAGAATAAAGCTGAAGAGTTGTTTGTTTGTTTGTACCGCGCTAATTTCGGAAACTAACAGTCGGCTTTGAATGTTTTTTTTGCATTTGATAGCCTAATTCTTGAGGAAGGTTAACACGCTACGGTGGAGCTTAGTATGCAGAAAAAAGCGGGAAGTATATAATAGCGCGGGCGAAGCAGCGAGCAGAAGCTAGTACGGTAAGTACAGACGCCAGCACATCAAGCTATCCCTAACTGTCAAATTTTCTCAATTAAAAATGAACCTTATGTCTTTGCAATAAAGTTGAAATACTATCAAATAAATTTGACAGATTGTGGTAACTTGATGTGCTGGCCTCTGTACATAGATACGTGTGAAAAATTGCTTTTTGCTGCCGCGCAATAAAAGTAAAAATTCTTCTTTGGTACATAAATAATAAAGAACAATTCTGCCAACTGATTGAACACAGATACTCTAACATTTTCAAAAGCCTACGCATTGAAACAAGACAAAAACATGTCCATAAATCACGGTGAGTCTTGCAAAACTTTTAACATTATATATACCCTTCAAAAAATGATAAATGACAAATAAATAACATGATTAAAAGAAATATATAGTATAAAATAATTAATTACGTTTCTCTAAATGTCAATTAGCGATTGTTAACGATTTATATTCGTCTATTATTTAGTAATATTCAAGGTTTTCTTCTGAAAATTGAGTAGTGGTCAATATTTGGGTCACCGTATATATGAATAAAGTATAAAGTATTGTAGTAACATCAATTTGTAGTATAATTGGATTCTTAATAGATGCGATGAGATTGTAAGGTGGAAGTGATAAGAGACTGGCGCGTATAATTATTTGATTAAAGCTGATTTTTCTTTTTTTGGAGTCTGTATCCAAAGGTTGGTACGATATAAAGGGTGGTATAATACTAAGTTTCTGTTGTTCGTTCGTCCGTCTGTTTGCGGGTTATGTCTCATGAACCGTAATAGGTTTTACAGATTGCGTATTTCCGCTATACAAAAAAAAGAGGTACTTTAATTTTTATCCCTTTTTTATTTTTCGCATAAGAAACGTGTTTTTTTACACTAAAGTATTTTTTTAAATAATTATGTAGGTAGTGTTAAATATATAGGTATGGTGGAACGGAACCACCCGAACTTATCAAACGAACACTTTTACACCATAATTAGTTTTGCCATCTTTTTCACATAGTTGTCTATAATTTTGAAACATTTCTTTGAAGCATCTGCAAAGAAAGTAAGTAATATTCAATACTATTTTATAATCTCGTGATAGCGTTTATGAAACGTTGTCGTTTTTTTTTTGAGGGTGGGTCATCAAATGATACCGCTCTAGGTGGAGCGGAGGGAGTGTCAGACTCTTAGTGACTAAAAACCCATCCATGTTCCTTCCTTAGCCGTTTATGTTCCGGGGTAGCGGTAACCCTTCGGATTATCCCGCTGATCCAGCAGGCTAAACGTTATGTCTAGGACGAAGTAACACTAACCGCAGATAGTATGGTAGACCTAAAGATCTCTGAGTTTAATTAACATAACATAATAGAACATCACGCCTGTAGGTCCCGAAGGGTTGGGCAGAGGCGTACTTACCTATAGTAAACCCATTTCGCTAGTTAAGTTAAGGGGGCGAGCTTATTGCCGTCAGCCGGGCACGAATCCTGATTGCTGGTACTTCTGAGTAATCCAGATGGAAAGACCCAATCACACTTTGCCCGACCTGGAATTCGAATCCAGGAGGAGTGGGAGATTTTATTTAGTTTCAATAATTATACTAGAAAGTTCCGTATGAAGCCGAAATATCGCTCATCTGAAACCCGCTTTTAGCTTACATCTTGACACCTACAAAATAAGTGTTAATGTCGTTTCTAACCACAGCATCGGAAGTCGGGGTCAGAAGTCGAATGACATCACACCGGACAAAGAAACATTTAAAAATTAAAACTACATTGTTCCAATAGTATTGTACCGAAAACTTAACGATTATAAACATTGTTATAAGTTAATTGACACGAATTAACACGTTGACCTAAGTTTTACCTACATATTTATAATCTTGAACACTTAAGTTTCTAACACATGAGTATTAGATAATAATATACTGTAATGATAATATATTCAGTTCAGATTCTATGAAAAAGCAAGCAACAAGAAATCGGTGAAGGAAAACATCGTGAGGAAACCAGCATATCTGAGAGATATTTCTCAACAGCATGTGTAGCTTCGTCAGAGGCCCATCATGGGCAGCATAAAAACTCTGACACCAGGTTAATCACTTACCGCACGAAAATAAGAAAACTTTATGCGCGATGGGTTTTCCAATCGCAGAAAAATTACTACCACCATACTTCATTTCCTATTAATTTTCTATTTTTTTTTAACTTTCCCTATGCTGCCCTGCAACTGGGCAAAGGCTCTCCCCAAGTGCCTCCAGGAACGTGCAGGTCTTCCTGCTACCACTTTCTGGGCCGGCCTCGACGGCACTGTTCATCATCATTTCCTATTTACGGGTAGAATTTTGCTGGGTCAGCGGAATTGTCCGAAAGGGTTACCGCTGCCCCGGAACACAAAGGGCTAAGGATGGAACATGGATAGGTTTTAGACAGTAAGAGACTGACACTTCCTTCCGCTCTACCTAGTTCCCCATCCGTAAAAATGGGGGTAGTATTTTCAGAAAACCATCCTTATTGGTGTCTTTCGTTATTTATGAAACTTCTGCGCAAAACTGGAAGGTTCTACACACATTAGTTTAGGCTATGCGTTGTCTGTCACGAATTGTCATCATTGAATCACTGAATTTAGGATTTTTAAGTACATTAGCTTATTAAGTTTCCATTCTCCGTGTGTTCACGGGAAATTTTGTGCAAATCATAAAATCATTGCTTAGCAAATCAATATTTGCATTTATGAATGATGTTTTCCTGTACAGTGTTGTTAGTGGTAGCGCTTTATGCAACATTTTCCCTACCAGTATGCATAGCATAGTTACAGATATTTTCTATCGATAGTTAGGTATTACTCAATAGTAATAAATGTAAGTAGTTTCTTTTGATACGCAGCTAAGTATATATTTATGTAGGTATATTTTTTTATTATCTGACAGACTGACTTAATTTCTTCGTTTTTATATCCTGTCAACACCCCTATTATTTTTTTTCTTCCCCTTTATATTTGAAGTCGAAGATTTAATATATGTTTGTTACGTACGCCTGTTCATTTTAGTCATTCTAATCAGATAATGCAGTGGACATAAGAGCCGTTTGTATGAACTTCAAATGATTACAATACACGCATTCTTCACTGTTGTGTGGTCATGGTCTTTCACACGCGTTTACAAACATTTTCATGTTATTTTAAGCTTATTTACCTCTTTGTGTTAACTACAAACTTTAGTTTATTCGCTTCTGTGTTGCTGAACTTTTTCTGCCTAGCCTTTTCCCTGTTATGTTGGGGTCGGCTTCCAGTCTAACCGGATGCAGCTGAATACCAGTATATTACATGGAGCGACTGCCTATCTGACCTCCACAACCAAGTAGTAACTGGGTAATGCGATACCCCTTTCTAAGACTGGCTGTCAGACTTTCGGGTTTTTCTGGCTACCCGTAACGACTGTCAAAGATCCACGAATGACAGCCGGGACCAACGGCTTAACATGCTTTCTGAAGCACGGACGAGTCTCGATATGTAAAGATGGTCACCCATCCACGGAACAACCCCGGCAAGCGTAGCTTAACCTGACGGATCGATTCGTGCGGCTGTTATTACTTGTATTGTGTTGCTGAGCTTCCTTCTTTACCATTATATCATAAGGCCACAAATCTACGCTTACCTCCCAAATTTATACGAAAGAAGTTGAGAGTCCGATACTCGTACTAACATTGATATCTGAAACTCAGATAAATCTCGAATTTAGGTTTGTACGGCAATTCAATGGACCTATAAATTGGTTTCAAACTTAATGAGAGCCCTTAATCAATCGATACTTTAGCTAGTAGATCGTTTTAAAACTACTGCTGTAAATACAGACAAGAACTTACACAATAGTTCACTAGGCTAAGGTGCTCACGATCGGAGGGAACCAACGCCTTACTATTTATTTATTAGGTACACCAACAGCAGTACAGACGCCAGCACATCAAGCTATCCCTAACTGTCAAATTTTCTCAATTAAAAATGAACCTTATGTCTTTGTAATATAGTTGAAATACTATCAAAGAAATTTGACAGATTGTGGTAACTTGATGTGCTGGCCTCTGTACATACAAAAAAGAAAAAAACAATAATACATTCAAAAAAAGTAAAGTAAAGGTAAAGTATCGGGAATGGATGATTTGTTTATGGTTCCAAATTCAAATTTTTGTTTTTTTGTAGTTGTTAGATTGGCACAACTGTTTTCCATTTTGGCGCAGAGTTTGAGTTGCATCTGTTATTTATTAAATACAGTGCTGGTTTTAGTAATATCATATATAGTGTGTATTGCGAATTTCATAATGGACAAAAATATCGAACAAAGAGTTTGTCTTAAATTTTGCATCGCCAATTGAATTTCGTGTTCGGAGTCACTGAAAATGTTACAGAAGGCTTACGGTGAATCGACTTTATCAAAACTCGTGCTTATGAGTGGTTCAAAGCATTCAAAAGCGGTCGAGATGTGATGGAAGATTTGCCTCGCTCTGGTAGGCCGTCAACGTCTGCAACTGAAGTTAACATCGCAAAAGTGAAGAAAATAGTGACTGAAAATCCCCATTCAACTCTGAGAGAGATAGCCGCCGAACTTTCTGTATCTCACAAGTCGATCCGTACCATTTTAACTAATCATTTGGGTATGAAACATGTTGCTGCTCGGCTAGTCCCAAAAGATCTGAATTTTCTCCAAAAACTCAATCGCATGAAAGTCGCTGAGGACATGCTAGAACGAGTCAGTTCGGACCCAACATTCATGAAACGCATTGTTACTGGTGACGAGACGTGGGTTTACGAGTTTGACATGCAAACTAGTCAACAAGCTTCGGAGTGGCGCCTTGCAACTGAACCGAAACCGAAAAAACCACGCCAAAGTCGATCAAAAGTCAAAGTCATGTTGACTGTTTTCTTTGACTATCGCGGTGTTGTGCACTCTGAATTCTTACCGGAAGGTCTAACGGTAAATAAAGAATATTATTTGAGCGTTATGCGGCGTTTAAGAGAGCAAATTCGACGAAAAGGCCAGATTTGTGGAAAGAAAATTCTTGGATTTTGCACCACGACAATGCGCCTTCGCACAAGGCTATCATTGTGAACGAATTTTTGACCAAACACTCAACAAATACCATCCAGCAACCACCATATTCACCAGATATGGCTCCTGCTGACATTTTTCTTTTTCCTAAACTCAAATTACCACTTCGTGGCACCCGTTTTCAATCGATAGAAGACATAAAGGAGAATTCGCGGCGAGAACTGAACTCAATTCCGGAAGCAGCGTTTAAAAAATGTTTTGATGAATGGATTATTCGTTGGCGCAAGTGTATCGTTTCTAAAGGATACTTTGAAGGTGATAAAATAAATTTGGATGAATAACGACATTTGTGTATTATTGATCTTTTCCCGGTACTTTCTTGACAGAGTAGTATAAGTGCCGGTATGTACGCCTATTATAGGTGTACACAGCATTTACTATAATACGATTTCGTTATTATCTAAAAAAAAAATTATAAATATAAACGGAAACGAAAGGAAAGAAAAGCAAAACAAAATTTTACCAAACAAGGTGGAAGGTTACTTGATGCAGTCCCATACCTCAGTGACTGATCTTCTAAACTTAAGAGCATAATGTTAACTGCAGA
Source organism: Hyppa rectilinea (assembly GCA_951799385.1). Lineage (NCBI taxonomy): Eukaryota > Metazoa > Arthropoda > Insecta > Lepidoptera > Noctuidae > Hyppa > Hyppa rectilinea. The sequence continues at coordinate 14,569,902 of OX637318.1, read as the reverse complement.
TCTGAATCTTATGAACGGGAAATCGCATCTTATGATTTATTCTAGACAAAATCAAACTGGTTGCTAAGTAAATTAGGTAATTTGTACCATATTATTTTATTATATTGGAATAACTTCTCACACATTGATTAATTTATTATTATTAACTTTTAGAATGTTTGTAAATATGTGAGCACCATGCACTTATGACATAATTAAGTTTACTTGCCACTGCTACATGTGTTTTTCTTTTCACCTTTTGTGATGTATTGTTTTTATTCTGGGTACATCGTCTTCACATATAATGTTATAATACATGTATACAAAACATTGTGAAACATTTTAAAAGAGTAACGGTGGAGTTTCTTGCCCATTCTTCTCCACACGAAACTACTTTTTGGAAGGGGCGACTAGAATCAGTTCTATTTCTTGTTCATTTTGACGTTCAAAAGTGCCATTCTTGTGCCTATTTGAAATAAATGTTTTGACTTTTGACTTTTATTTATAAAGGTGCCTCTAAAATACCTGATTGCCTGAAACCTTTGACCCTTATTGCATCAACTTTGCCTACACGCTAGAAGCCATGTTTACGCAAACCGAGTAAGATTAGGTATATATGATAGAGATTATTCGATATCTTGTCTAGATATTACATTTACATACAGGTCAATATACAGACGTCAGCAGGTCAAGCTATACCAAACTGTCAAATTTACCCAATTGAAAATGAACCTTACGCTATTGTTATAAAGTTGAAAAACTATCAAATAAATTTGACTGATTGGGGTTAACGTGATGTGCTAGCCTCTGTACACGAACGACATACCTACTTCTTTTGTTAAAATAGTTTCATCTTCTTTATTCAAGTCCGAGATTCATTAACTTAACCTTATTATAATCGTCTATTTTATTTAACAATTGATTTATTTACCATCGCTTTTCAGCCTGTGTTGTTCCACTGCAAGGCAAAGTACTCCCTATCTCCTTCCTACTCCTCTTTGTCTGGAGCTAGTGTGGACCAATCCTGTCTGGACGTCCAGTTCGTGTAGCCATCTACCCCTTTTTTTTTTTTTTTTAAGGCTGGGAAATCATCCAATGACTGCTCCCGCTCTGGGTGGAGCGGAAGGGAGTGTCAGACTCTTACTGACTAAAACCCATCCATGTTCCTTCCGTAGCCCTTTATGTTCCGGGGCAGCGGTAACCCTTTCGGACAATCCCGCTTACCCGGCAGGCTTGGCCCTGAGGGGCCCCTTCATGTGCTGACATCTCTTTGAGGCGCGCGTGTAACATATACGCGCCGTACGGCACGGGTCTGGTGCTGATCGGACGGTGAGTCACCCATTACTCACCGCCCGCAGGCCCGCGCCTACGGTGGCCGGGAGTCGTCACGTGGCTCCCGACGCCCGGAGCGTCTCCCGCGGCGGCAGCCATCTACCCCTGGGTCGGCTTCGATGTCGACGGGTGTTTTCTTGGTAGTATTCGCCCATGACTCGTTCGACTAACGGCAAACGTGTCGTGTATTATCACTACATAGTATAAAACAAAGTCACTTTCTCTGTCTCTATACATCCTATGTATCCCTATGTATGCTTAAATCTTTAAAACTATTACGCTATTGTTATAAAGTTGAAAAACTATCAAATAAATTTGACTGATTGGGGTTAACGTGATGTGCTAGCCTCTGTACACGAACGACATACCTACTTCTTTTGTTAAAATAGTTTCATCTTCTTTATTCAAGTCCGAGATTCATTAACTTAACCTTATTATAATCGTCTATTTTATTTAACAATTGATTTATTTACCATCGCTTTTCAGCCTGTGTTGTTCCACTGCAAGGCAAAGTACTCCCTATCTCCTTCCTACTCCTCTTTGTCTGGAGCTAGTGTGGACCAATCCTGTCTGGACGTCCAGTTCGTGTAGCCATCTACCCCTTTTTTTTTTTTTTTTTTAAGGCTGGGAAATCATCCAATGACTGCTCCCGCTCTGGGTGGAGCGGAAGGGAGTGTCAGACTCTTACTGACTAAAACCCATCCATGTTCCTTCCGTAGCCCTTTATGTTCCGGGGCAGCGGTAACCCTTTCGGACAATCCCGCTTACCCGGCAGGCTTGGCCCTGAGGGGCCCCTTCATGTGCTGACATCTCTTTGAGGCGCGCGTGTAACATATACGCGCCGTACGGCACGGGTCTGGTGCTGATCGGACGGTGAGTCACCCATTACTCACCGCCCGCAGGCCCGCGCCTACGGTGGCCGGGAGTCGTCACGTGGCTCCCGACGCCCGGAGCGTCTCCCGCGGCGGCAGCCATCTACCCCTGGGTCGGCTTCGATGTCGACGGGTGTTTTCTTGGTAGTATTCGCCCATGACTCGTTCGACTAACGGCAAACGTGTCGTGTATTATCACTACATAGTATAAAACAAAGTCACTTTCTCTGTCTCTATACATCCTATGTATCCCTATGTATGCTTAAATCTTTAAAACTACGCAACGGATTTTGATGCGTGTGATTATTTTTTAATAGATGGAGTGATTCAAGAGGAAGGTTTATGTGTATAATTTGTCGACATATTAAGCGAGCGAAGCCGCGGGCGGAAGCTAGTAATAATACAAAATAAAGAATAACTGTCTCGTTGGTCTAGTGGTCGCAAGGGCTACTGCTGACCATGGGTCTTGGATTTGATTCGGAAAATTCCATGGGCTGTTACTGCTGCTACAGAGAACAGCAGCAACCTGAGACTGGAATTTTGTTCGGTTAATGGCACGGTGGATAGACTCACCCTTTACAAGGGATTTAAACAAAACTTACGAAATGTGGGTATAGTAAACTTCTGTCAAATCCCTCGTAAAATACAGGTGTGATGTCATATTTCGTTATGTAAATTAAAAAATAAACTGAATCGGACATCTTCATTTATTTTAAAAAGATACTATCTGTGAATTGTACTTCGCGGCGAAATGTGACTGCCGCGCCGTGTTTTTTCTGACATGACAAGTCGTCGTCTTATATTTTATTTCAAGACAGTTTATCAGTTGAAAACTGAAGTTAATTTATCAAGTCTTACATTGTAAGTTCGTCTTGCATACCATAGTAACAGTATATTTATCGAAGCGCGTTTTATTTGTGGGTACCAAGTATTTGTTTACTTACATACTGCTGTGTATCAATCTGAGTAGCCTTTTCCCAACCGTGTTGGGGTCGGCTTCCAGTCTAACCGGATGCAGCTGAATACCAATATTTTACAAACACGCTATGAATCTGACGTTAAAATAATTGTGGGATCTTTAATTATTCTTAATGTGGGAAAGATTGTTTAATGTAGTTATGAGACTAATGACATTGTATTCCGAAGAGGAACAATAATAACAGGAGTGTATGAAACCGAGCCGGAAAGCAACTACCTACAGTTTTTTTTTTAACTAAGTCATGGTAGCGTTCATTTACTTAACACAAAAATTACCTTAAATAACATAGAAACTTAAATTAGTTTTTCTTATTTTTTTTATCTCACGAAGCGACACGCGCTTTATTTGTGGTAACCAAGTGTACAAACACGCTATGAATGTGTGTGTGAAGTCAAGTAGCGTCAGCACATACATAATATGTAACTCACACATATCCTTATCCCACTTCGCCTCTGTCTCGGACTGCACAGAGCTTCTGCGCTTACGCACTGTTCACAGCGTCCTCGTGCACTTGGTAACCACAAGTAAAGCGCGCATCGCTTCGTAAGATAAAAATACTGTATCCATGTAAGAGATAAGGAACAATTAATGACCTTGACTAATCTTAAATATATTGTTTTAAAATACTTAAATATGATTTTCGCATTCAAAGCCCGGGTCAAGGCATTCTCATTATGTCGTTATTATTGCCTTGATGTCAATTTTCAAATATTTCAAGTTTTTATCGATTTAAAGAATAATGTTTTATCGATTATCATATCGATTTAATGTCGAGTCACGATTTAGACATCTGTATTATTTTTTGCAGTTAAGGTCTTGTACATATGATATTTGTTCTATTGACATCGGCAATGCTAAGAGCTTTTAATTTTCTATTCTAAATGAATGCATGATTGTTGTGTTGACCTCTAACGCTAAAATTAAATGAATAATTAGCGTAGTTTAAAATTTAAAGCGTTCGAATTAAGCTAACCAAGTCTCTTGGTCATCGCCTGTATTTTTTGTTTAAATACTTAATTTTAATTCAGTAGTTAAGTAAGTACGTTATTCAGTGGTCTTGAGTAACCATGAATATTTCTTTCAGTTATAATTTTCCAACCCGTGCTATACTGTGCACTGGTGACAATGTATAAATAATAGTACTATTCGTCTCTATCTTAAGCTGTTCTGTAAAAATCTTAAGTAAAGAAAAGAAAACTTAGGTAAAGTGAGATGTCGTTCCATCTAAAGCTAGGGACTGACACTATTGACGGCTCATTTTGAACTCAGTTCACCTACATTATCACGGAGAGATTTTTACATAATAGCCCTACAGGCGGAATGACAGCTCACTTCACCTAACTTTCACGATTGACAGCTGACTATAAACTCATTTCACGGCGAGATTTTTAAAGAATAGCACTAAATAGTGAGGTGACAAGAGATTACTTCCATACTCGACATAATATTGTTTGAGTGATTTTCAATAAAAAATTAATTCAAGTTTACGCATACAATGTGCAAGAGCCTTAACGGCTTGTTTAAAAAGATACATTGTGCATTCATTTTTAATCTACAATCGGTAATGCTCGTAAATATACAATAATAGGTAGTAAGATGAAGCTGATGTCCTTACTTAACACATTAATATGAAATATGATGTGCGCAAATTGAACTGATTATATCGCCAGCTTTAGTGCTGAATGCAAACTTAATATTCGAATGTCAGAATAAATGATTAAGTTCCCTTGTGTGTTGAAGAATGGGTTTCTTTTGTTTGGTTCCGAATCAAGAGGGTAGTAGTTCCAAGTAATAGGTGTATAATGACTGACCGTTATAATGGTAGCGGATCGTAACTTGCATTTCGTTTAACTTAAGTCATTGACTGCCACGCAGCAGACACAATAGAAAAACTATTGTTTGTCGGACACATGGTGACCGCGTTGGCGTTCAACGTGTAATTAATAATTATTTCTGTCTTGTTCATTCGGTTTTACATCTAGAAAAATAAATAAATTGAAGTGTTTGTTTGTAATGACACAATAACAGCTTTCTACTATATATCATTAAATTTATTTAAAAAAAAATGTTTTTTTTTAAGGCTGGGAAATCATCCAATGACTTCTCCCGCTCTGGGCGGAGCGGAAGGGAGTGTCAGACTCTTACTGACTATAACCCATCCATGTTACTTCCTTAGCCCGTTATGTTCCGGGGTAGCGGTAACCCTTTCGGACAATCCCGCTTACCCGGCAGGCTTGGCCATAAGGGGCCCCTTCATATGCTGACATCTATTTGAGGCGTGGAACATAAACGCGCCGTCCGCCACGGGTCTGGTCCTGATCGGACGGTGAGTCACTCATTACTGATCGTCCGCAGGCCCGCGCCTACGGTGGCCAGGAGTCGTCACGTGGCTCCCGACGCCCGAGGCATCTCCCGTGGCGGCTGGGACGGGAGGACCTGGTTTTCTTCCTTTCATTTGAGGTACCATCCTCAAATGAAAGGAAGAAAACCACTTACGATTCATTTTCGCCGACGATGATGATCCGAAGACCTAATGAGTGTTTACCCCAAATCATACCTTTATATTATGGCACTAATGCCCATATTACAGAACCTCACTCAATACACATGCACTGCTTGAGTCTCGGTTAAAGCGATTTGATTGGTTGAAACTAGTTTTAAGTAATGCTTAGGTCTTGAGTGAGGTTCTGTAATACATACCTAAGTGTTATAATCAAAAAAAGGAAGCGACTAGCTATAGACTATTTTCTCGCTCTAGAAACCACAATCACAAGCTACAGTAAATCTAGGTCTCTCGTCAGTAAAATAGATGAATGTACATATGAATAGTTGATCGCAGATTTGTCTGTCGCAGAACAGCTAGCGAGATATCTCTCCCTACTAGTTTCTCGCAGCGACAAGAGCTATCAAAGAAAATATTTGCTTAGCGACACTCCTTCGGCAGGCAGCAGAACACTAGCTGGTAGACTCTCGATTGGTACTTACAGAGGTAAGCAGCCCAGCAAGTTACCAGGCAGTGATTGTACTTACTCGTCGCACTCGGCCTAGCGACAAAACTATCCGAACTACACACTCGCTGCTAGCCAATTCGTTTCTAGTTTCTAGCTCAACTGGCTTCTCGCTAATCGACAGCGATGAGGCATGTGTCAAGAAATCTTTTTTTTTTTTGTTAATGGCATCTCGCAGTTCAACCATAGGGTTATCTACAGCTTAACCGGACTTGCCTGTGGATGCCACAAAAGAATTGTAGCCTACAGCCAGGGCAGTAATCGATAAAACAATTGAATACAATTTATAGAGATGTTTGACATCTGGCATGAGACAGTAATGTTTAATTTTAATTCGATACTGTAACTAATACACATTGCCCAATTGTATTGTATTTCGAAACGTATAGTCACGCACTAATTCTGTTTGTATGATCACGAATCGATTTATAATCGAATAACACCTCTCGATCGATGATCGATCGGCTAATGTTTACGAAAATGGAACATCTCAATTATTCGAATGCATTTTTTATTTGATTGGTTATTGAGTAACATACAATTTATTTTATTGCAAAACTTTGCTGCTTTGTTCTTTATATTATTTTTAAATTAGTACATTTTTTCTAATGGATTTGTAACGATAATGACTTTTATTAATAACCTTCTGTTTTGAAAAATTAAAATAACGTACATTTTATGAAATATCGATATGCATTCTGCATTATGATTAATTAATCATGTTAGAGTATATTTTGTAATACTTATAAATATTTTTAGAACAATCTTGTAGCAAGCTTGTATAATCTGATGATTTATTTTGCAACTGTTTCTTTGCGGATACTTTTCAAGCAGGCCATTTATTTAAAAAATCGAACACAATTAATAATTATTTCGAGTCTTGTTGGGTGATTAATTGTTTGCTATATTTGGGTTAAAATTATTGTTTCTTAATCTAGTTAGTCCTCTTTATTAGTATTATTTTCTATCTCATGATATTTAATCAGAGATGCCCCACCGATACCCGCTGTTATATCAATCGTTTATTTTGACATTAGATGCATCTATACTCCGGGCGTCGGGAGCCACGTGACGACTCCCGGCCGCCGTAGGCGCGGGCCTGCGGACGGTGAGTAATGGGTGACTCACCGTCCGATCAGCACCAGACCCGTGCCGTACGGCGCGTATATGTTCCACGCGCGCCTCAAAGAGATGTCAGCATATGAAGGGGCCCCTCAGGGCCAAGCCTGCCGGGTAAGCGGGATTGTCCGAAAGGGTTACCGCTACCCCGGAACATAAAGGGCTACGGAAGGAACATGGATGGGTTTTAGTCAGTAAGAGTCTGACACTCCCTTCCGCTCCACCCAGAGCGGGAGCAGTCATTGGATGATTTCCCAGCCTTAAAAAAAAAAAAAAAAGATGCATCTATAACAGATGTAAACAATGTAGGGACCTACAAACTATACGTGTGGTTTATTAGAAAACACATTTTCATTAGGTTACCCCAATCAATTTAAATTTTATTACAAAAGTATAAGGTTTATTCTCGAATGAGAAAGTCTGCCTGCACACCTTAAAATCTTGTGTAATAAATTAACTGCTTAACTACTCCCGTGAAACGAGCCAGTAAACTACTTTAATTAGATAAGTCAATAAGTCATCAATTGAACCAAATAAAAACATCAAACAATGATTAATGTTTGAATTAGTTCCAGGCAATTAACAGATTAAATAATTATATGGATTTCGATCAATATTGACTAGTGATATAATCTCGGCTGCGACTACTAACTTCAATCTACTTGGTCGTGATTGATGTGTTTCCTCGAAATAAATCAAAAAACAAACCAAGAAGGCATTAGTGAAATCGATTTTTGTTTATTCAAAAATCTCTAATCGATTTTTTTATGATTGCCGGTTAAATTGCAGCATTAATTTGGGTATGTGGCCTTACATAATAAAAAATATACCTAAATGTCATTGCAATAATGAAATTAGTCAGACAGAATCCAATAACATAACTTTTCCTTATGAATAAGGCAAGTAAACATTACATGATATCTATGTATAAAACTATTGTTAACAAATAAAAACAAATCAAACATAATTCTCAAACACGTTATATATGTTGTGCAGTATAAACACAGACAATAAGTAATTTCTTAACAGTATACATGTTACTTAATACAGTATTTCCACGCTAGAGACAAGTGGAACGAGGGCGATCTGGCTAGATGATCTCACAAATTAACATCCGTTATAAACGACAATAATTGTATAATTGTTGTGTATATCGTGATCAAACACTTTTCTACTTGACTGTCCCATTTTGCGGTTGAGAGGAGACAAGCGGGAGACATCATTTGACCCAGTCGCATTTGCGTCTTCATGCTTCGTTCATTCCATTTGCTTCCAACGGAATAAATGAATAAAGGTCTGAAACTTTTTTTTTTTAAGTCTGGGAAATCATCCGATGACTGCTCCCGCTCTGGGTGGAGCGGAAGGGAGTGTCAGACTCTTACTGACTAAAACCCATCCATGTTCCTTCCGTAGCCCTTTATGTTCCGGGGTAGCGGTAACCCTTTCGGACAATCCCGCTTACCCGGCAGGCTTGGCCCTGAGGGGCCCCTTCATATGCTGACATCTCTTTGAGGCGCGCGTGGAACATATACGCGCCGTCCGGCAAATGTCTGGAACTTGGGTTCGACTTTTCAAATAAAGCCATAAATGGACTAGGCTTTCACGTCTTAATTCTGAATAGTCTGCTTCGCTTGGTCCCATTTTAAATAGACCTTACATAATAATACTCCCACTGCTGGGATACAGGCTTCTTCTCTATGAGAGGGAGTGGGCCATAATCCACCACGCGGGCCCAGTGCGGGGTGGCGGATGTCACATGTCTTCGAATTTTTGGTTACTAGGACATGCCAGTTTCCTCACGATGTTTTCCTTCACCGTTTTGAGAGCAGTGGTGATGAAATTAAATACACAAAGTAAAGCGGCCTGCTTGGGTTCGAACTGAAGATCTAGAACTCATAAGTCGAGACAGAAGTAGTGGCCCAGTGGTACCGACCACTGGGCCACTACTTTTTTTCGAAAATCGAATCAGAGCTTACCGGAACCGATTAAATTGATTTTCCAAGAATGTGTGATGCTAGTACACTAGCTTAAGCCTTGGCTGGAGGCCTTAATTTATTAAGGCATGGACAACTTCCTAAGTAGAACTGCGAGATGCCTTTAAAAAATAGTACACTAGAAAAGTATTTAATTGATTAGTGATCTAACAACTACTTAGGGCGCTAAACAAACAGTGCAAGAGACAACGGAACAAAAATATTTTAAAATTAAAATGTATCAAACAATACTATGATTGGAATCAGTGGCCATTGTTATAACTCCCATCTAATTAATGTCTGTAACATGTACAAACTAACCATAACTCTAAAAATATAAATATTAACACTTCTATATGATTCGTTCCTTGTCAATCTAGCCTTTTCCCAACTACATATGTTGGGGTCAGCGTCCCGTCTAGCCGGACAGCTGAATACCAGTATTTTACATGGAGCAACTGCCTATCTGACCTCCACAACCCAGTTACTCGGTGATACAAAACCCCCTTTGTCAGTGTATTTGGGCTTCTGACTACAAGTAACGACTGTTAAAGATCTACAAATAACAACCGGGGCAAACGACTTAACGTGCTTTCCGAGGCACGGAGGGATCTCGAAATGTAATGGGTGATTAGTGGTTACCCATCCTCAAATCTACCGTGGCATGCGTAGGCGGCAACCTTCGACCAACTAGTGTGGTTGTTCTTAGCCACGAGCCCTTCCGCGAGCCTCCACGTGCGCTCTTAGCCATGATTCGTTCCTTGATTCAATAAAATTCAAAATATTGTGCAAAAAAAAAACAATGCACACAATACTTCCGAGATTCTTCATGAATTATTCAAAGTTTATGCGATTTGTGAGTAGATAACAGAGTAAATAAGCGGATGAAACAGATGGTACACTTGATATAACGTCAACAGATTTTTCTGGCCCAATTAAAGTAATTGTGTATGATGCTGAAGAATTTGAAGGATTAACTTATAAAGCAATGCTTGGTTCAAAGCTTAGCAGCTATCGTTTTGAATTTGTATTTAAGATAAGGAGTCAGTCCTTAAAATAAAAAAAATCAGAAGTCATTTATTCAAACTAGGCTAAAAATCAGCACTTTTTGATGGTCAAAGTTAAATAAGACAGTCCCCCAAAAACGCCCACTCTTCACCACTTCCTAGTGCTTCAGCTGGGAAGAAGAAGTGGCGCAACAAACTCCCCAGCACCACAGCTGTCTGTTAAGTTGGAAGAACTTGACTTTACTAGACATTAGGTTTCAGTTACCAAATTATTTAGATTCAAGCCCTCTGTGGTTGAACTAAATCTAAGTTTTTCTAAATATCAGGAATTAGGCATCACAGGATATTTCAGTAATAGGATTTAACCATGTGCAAAATTTGATGACTTCAGTACTGGATGTAATGGAAACAGACGCTCAAATAAACAAATTAGCTGTACCTGTCATTTTGACCGTGTAGGCATTTTGGTACGAAATAGCGGTTTTTTTTTATAACTGGTGCAAAATTTCTACGCCGTTGTGTGCTGAATTCATGATAATAGTTTGTGCATCGATATACCTACCTGTAACGTTTACATTACAAGAAAGGTCATCAGTTTTATGTGGTACTCGCTGCTCCCGCGCGGTTTCACTGCTGCTCGGCTCCTATTGGCCGCAGCGTGATGTTACATAGCCTTCTTCGATAAATGGACTATCCAACACAAAAATATTTTTTCTATTCGGACCAGTAGTTCCAGAGATTAGCGCGTTCAAACGAAACAAACTCTTTAGCTTTATAATATTAGTATAGATAACCTAGAAAGACTTGACCACTGTAAACAACTCAACATTTTATAATCTATGCTCAGAGATTGTATCAAGAAGGTGCACTATGAAACAATGAGTGTATTTCTTTGTTCGGTATTATGTAAGTTAAACTAATTGTCTGTGTACCCGCTGCCTAGAGCCTTGTAGGCATCATTACGATCATGTAGATATGCCTTTATAGACTCGTGTGAGATTGCTTTTGTTTCATTTATGGCATCGTTGATTTGATTTGCGGTTTGCTGGCAGTGATAATGTTTTGCAGTTATTGATTAAGCTAGTCAATCGACATCCTTGTGATGAGGGACGAATGATGATACGTAAATAGTCTAGAAGGGAGTCTTTCTTATCATTTAATTGTTCTTTTGTTTTCATTTTCTTCTTTTGTTTCTTTGACTGCGTCTATTGTTTTAAGCGGAAATTCTGCTGCATCTCTGCCATGGTCGTAGTTTAAACTGTGTAGATTTTAGTCAAAACCTAATGTTGTACCACAATCAGTTGCATTTTTAAAGAAGCCTCTGTTAATATGAAGACTGATGACGTGAGGATCCGTATGTATTAATATTTATAACCGTCTCCCTTTCTATTATAAGTAACTCTCACGGGCATAATATCATTACTACGTAACTATCCATTTGTCTTTCTTCAATTAGTCACACGGCACAACAACGATGAAAGAGTATCAGGAAGTCATCAATATTGAGGAAGCTTACAGTCCAGGAAATAACAATGGCCAAGTTTTATTGCAAATCGATCGACTGTGTGCTTAGATTAGTCCTGTTTAAAAATCTATTCTTCTTCTTCTATTTCTTCTTCGTGTGGTTAGTGACTAACCTGGTGTCAGAGTTTTAATGCTGCCCATGGGCCTCTGACTTAGCATCACATGCTGTTGAGAAATATCTCTCGGGCATGCCGGTTTCCTCACGATGTTTTCCTTCACCGATTTTAAGCAAGTGATAATTATACAATACGCACATGAATCCGGAAAATCAGAGGTGCGTGCCTTGGGTTCGAACTCGAGACCTATGACTTGGCAGTCCGGCGGTCACACCACTAGGCTATCACTGCTAAAAATCTATTCACTGTCCAGCTACTATTGTTTTCAAGTTTCTTAACGTGAAAACGAAGCTGTGATCTTTAATACTGTTGTTTGTGTGTCTTACTGTATGAGTCGCGTTTACTGCAAATAACTTTGTTTTCTTTAATTTTCCATTTTATTTATTTAATTGGGCATTTGAAAGGGTCAAAGTCAAAGTCAAATCATGTATTTCAAATAGGCACAAGTAAGGCACTTTTGAACGTCAAAATGGACAAGAAATAGAATTGATTCTAGTCGCCCCTTCCAAAAGGTTGTTTCGTGTGGAGAAGGGTACCTAGTCAGTAACGTTACTTTTTATGAACTGTCAGAACGCGGAATTTGTACGTGATTTGTATGATATTATATAACATTGTGACGTCACAGATTTTTAGAATCAAATGGAATACTTATTAGCATTAAATGCAATTTAACAATTATATCTTCGTATTATATTTAATTTCCGTACGGTGATGGAAGTTTTTATGACGAGCGGAATTTTTTCTGTGATTTCTTTTTTTGACCGATTTAAATAGTCAATTCTGTTTGTCCTCAGGGTGGAGGGCGACGCGAGTGCGAGGAGGCGGCAGGGTGCGCGTGCGGCGGCCGGCGCGCTCCGCCTGCGCCCCCCGCGCCGCCTGAGCATCACCCACTACACGCACTTGACCAAATGCCGCCGCCTTTACTCAGGTACTCAACTTCTACGCAATACTCGTTCTCCTGACCTGATCCCAATTTATTTATTTCTTCTTCCATACTTTTCTATTAGTTTTCATCTTAATAGTCACCTCTCTTCTAGCTATCAGCATCCTTATATCCTTTATACAATATGCTTCCATCGTTTCTTTTGTTCTCTGCTACTTGTATTACTCCTTATTTCTCTGCATCACGTACCCATGGCCTGACAACTACCACTTTTTTTTTAATAATCATTATCGTTGGCATGTAGTGGTCCAAGTCTGTTTGGATGACAATGGCCATTAAGTTCCTATTTGCTCGCCACTGACCCTTAACTTATGAAGAAATTACAACAATATTTCACCAGTGTCGTCTTCTATCCATAAACTTAGTTTATTTGAGGCCACCGCACCATCTTTTCCACTGCTTTATAATATCTCTATTTACATCTATCTCTAGACTTAGGTACTAAGGCCCGTATTACAGAAGGATACTCAAGCACTGATCTCTGTTTAAAACTAGTTTTGAGTCAAGTTTTTATTTTAGAACGTTCCTCAAGCATAGATTCATTGATCATAGTTCAGCCGAGTTTGGCTTTATATTAGAACGTTACTCAGTTCGTGAATCGAACCCAAGCATCACCCAAGTGTGGTCGGGACCGCGCTTGAGCAGAGATTGTTACATGTCATGTCAGTCTATTTGCGTCAAATTTTTAAAGCAATTATAGTGGAATTGAAATAGGATCATTGTTAAAAGAAACATTTGGAGAAGTTGAATATTACATGTTATTACTCCGTATCGGATTTTCTAGCTGATATATTTTGGTTGTGCATCCATGATTGTGTTTGATGATGAACTGTTTCTGTGTGATCAATGGATCAATGTTTGCATGCCAAAATGGTAGCATCTCCAAGGATTATTTGGTATTATGTAACCACCCTAATGTATTGAGCAAATAAATAAAGACAACAATAACACATTCTACAATATTTTTTTCAATAACAATTCAAATAGAATGTTGAACTATGGCGTTCCTCTCTCATACAATTGTGAATACTCCAAAAAGAGGTAGGTACAGGTATCAACCACACAACCGTAGGCATCCCATAGCCCCAGAATTGCAAATTATGTTTACGTTTTTATGCGATGGTCTTATCAACATTCCGACAACAATAGTCGGGCAGACACAACACCCGTCTGGTCAGAGGATCCTCCCTTTTCTATTCAGGATGAGTAAACTTGTCACCCTGTTCCTCATACCTCTGTAATAACACAATGTAAGCCCGAAAGGCAAAATGCTAAATATCCAAAAATGTACGGGAGTGAGACGAATGACTGGACAACCAGTTACAGCGCACTGGTCCGAACAGAAGGATGTCGTCAAGGGTTCCAATAAACGTGGACATTCTCAACCTGCAAAAAGAGTATCATCTGATGACGCCGCAACCTTTCGCTACCAGAGGAGGCAGTACGCATTTAAGGGTTTACGTGCTTATAACACATACCTACAAAAAGAACATCAATACATGGTGTGTCGACTCCTAAATTCCTATACCTGGTTACAATATTATTCATTTTTTATAAATAAAACAAAAATATGTAAAATATTTTTTTTTTTATTAATAATAATCAATCTTGAGTAATATCTATCTTCTATCTTTAAATTAAAATGTATTAGTAGTAGTAGTGAATTCATCTGCGTCTGAATAGGTATGTTGGCTGGCATCAATTATAGTTTGGATGTGGTTTAGATCGACGCATACACCCGTATGCGTCGATCTAAACCATTTGATACAAAAAACTGGCCAAAAGTCATTTTTACAATAGTAACCGCGCAGCTATCCTTTGTTATGTTTTAACAATGGGACACTCTATTCATTAAGAAACCGGTACCCAGAAGGGGCTAGAGCGCTCCATGCGCCCTCAACGTCAGTCGGAACTCATCTGTTGTGCTAGTGACACGTTTGTTTTCTCGGCGCTCGCAAATTTCAATTGCTGTTTAAGACTAATCATACTGTTGTGTTTAGTGCAAACCCCAAAAACCATCATGGAATCTTCAGGCAAAGGTATGAACTTTATTTTGAATCTATTGTGCTACTGTTAGGATCACTTTTTCATTCTTTAATTGTACCATAAAGTCATGAGTATTTTTATGCAAAAAAAAACACGTAAAATAGGTTTCCTTCGTCAAATTAAGTATCAGATAAACATAGTTAAGCTAAAGTTTATACATAATCGTGTTCTTTGAACCTTCTAGATTTCATATCAAGAGAAAAACCTTCCGCCTCTTTCCGCCCCTATGAATTATAGCCTCTGAACAAAAATAGGTTTTTTTCGAAAAAAAAACAACACTTTGTGTTTCTTTGATTTTAACATAGATTTTTTCTTGTTGGCAGGTCCTTATGATGAGTCATCGATGACAATAACAAGAGAGGATATGTTTAACGTAATAAAACAGTGCGATTGGACAATTATCAGAGGAGGCAGCTGAGTCGCGGAATAAACATTTCCGCCTATACAGGCAAAACTTTGCAAGAAAGTTTTCGCGAAAGAATTGCCTCCAAGATGTCATGAACCGCCTTCTTCTGACCTCTGATGTCTTTCTTAGTAGCAGCAGCAGAATGCAATTCAAAAGGAACAGGAAACCACTATCGCAAGAAATTCTACAATTTCTTAAAGTTGAATACGAGTGTCCCGCGGACACTGACACTGATAATGCTGACCCGGGCACTAGTACTGATCAAGCAGATAGCGATAGCGAGTCTGACGAATATTAGCTGTATAAGTTTCTCTGTAAATATTACAAGAAAATGTATATTTAACTTTTATTTCGATGTAAATTACAGTTTGTACATAGCTTTTCATTTATGTATTTTGTAAGGTTATGTAAAAAGTAAGCGTTATTTTTAAATCATTGTGTATTTTTAAATGCTTTTTTTATTAGTTATTGTACAAATAAATCACCATAATGCTTGAAATAGAAAATAATGTTTTATTTTATTTCGATTTTATTTCACACGTAAGTCCCTTTGGAGAAAAGGGTATAGAAATGATTGGGTTATACTAAAATTAATATGAAAAATAATTAGGAGGCACAATTGACCCAAAATTACCAAAAAAAGGTTTTGGCCAGTTTTTTGTATCAAATACCCGTATGACGGTATTAAATTGTTGGGCATTATTATTTCGTGCTCTATCATCTGGATCTGCTTTAACTGGAGTCACCATATCTGAAACTAAACATAATAACATTTGCATAACATGCTCAGAGAGGAATCCCCACTCTTGACACCCCATAGGATAACAAAATGACTTTAACTTATTAGCTCCAACTGTACTGGTAGTAGAAAGCAAATTTTGGGAAAGAAAAGTAGGTATTCAGAAACATCTTGAACAACGACGACATCATGACGTCACGAACTTCTACAAAGAGAGCTAAACACCTGATGGTGGTGGTGGTGGTGGTGGCTGTCAAGGCAGGTTAAGGTTCCTGTCGTAATAAAATAGGATTGTATTTTATTAATAATTTCAACAGTAGGAAACTGATAAGTTAACTTATATTAAAAAATAGATTGGTACTTACTGACTCGCATCATAGTCTGGCCAACGAAAGCTGACCAAGAAAAAAGGCGGCAATTTAAAAAAATCAAGAGCTGCCAACACTGGTTATACGCTGCTTAAACAGACTTGATATTTTTATTATTCAAGACTAATAAGCGATATTTACACGGCTACGAATCTCTCAGTAACAGTCACGGAGTCTGGATTTTTTCCCGATTGATGGCAATAGATGCACCCCCTATTACATGGGACTTGCCATATTATACCACTCAATGAAATATTTATATAAAATATTTCCTCTTTATAATATTAATATACATATATGACATTTTTTTAACTTCTGCGTGCATTGTAGTTCACAGCTCGACTTCCTGGCACGACATTATATCGAAAAGGTAGAATTTAAGAAAAAGTTATAACTAAAAGTTTATTTCATAACACAAACATAGGGGCTAGGAATCATAGTCGAAATTCAATTCAATTTTGACAGTGCTAAATTATTGCCATATCAAAAGTTTAGAAATTAATTCGTGGTCAGCTTTCGTTGGCCAGACTCTAAGGCCCGTATTACAGAAGGATACTCAAGCACTGATCTCTGTTTAAAACTAGTTTTGAATCAAGTTTTTATTTTAGAACGTTCCTCAAGCATAGTTTCATTGATCATAGTTCAGCCGAGTTTGGCTTTATATTAGAACGTTACTCAGTTCGTGAATCGAACCCAAGCGTGGTCGGGACCGCGCTTGAGCAGGGATTTTGACTTGTCATGTCAGTCTATTTGCGTCAAATTTTTAAATCAATTATAGTGGAATTGAAATAGGATCATTGTTAAAAGAAACATTTGGAGAAGTTGATTATTACATGTTATTACTCCGTATCGGATTTTCTAGCTGATATATTTTGGTTGTGCATCCATGATTGTGTTTGATGATGAACTGTTTCTGTGTGATCAATGGATCAATGTTTGCATGCCAAAATGGTAGCATCTCCAAGGATTATTTGGTATTATGTAACCACCCTAATGTATTGAGCAAATAAATAAAGACAACAATAACACATTCTACAATATTTTTTTCAATAACAATTCAAATAGAAGGTTCAACTATGGCGTGCCTCTCTCATACAATTGTGAATACTTCAAAAAGAGGTAGCTATAGGTATCGACCACACAACCGTAGGCATCCTATAGCCCCAGAATTGCAAATTATGTTTACCTACGTTTTTATGCGATGGCCTCATCAACATCCCGACATCAATAGTCGGGCAGACACAACACCCGTCTGGTCAGAGGATCCTCCCTTTTCTATTCAGGATGAGTAAACTTTTCACCCTGTTCCTCATACCTCTGTAAGAACACAAAGTAAGCCCGAAAGGCAGAATGCTAAATATCCAAAAATGTACGGGAGTGAGACGAATGACTGGACAACCAGTTACAGCGCACTGGTCCGAACGGAAGGATGTCGTCAAGGGTTCCAATAAACGTGGACATTCTCAACCTGCAAAAAGAGTATCATTTGATGACGCCGCAACCTTTCGCTACCAGAGGAGGCAGTACGCATGTCACAGGACAACGTCTGTCGGGTCAGCTAGTTTTTTATAAATAAAACAAAAACATGTAAAATAATATTTCTTTATTAACAATAATCAATCTTGAGTAATATCTATCTTTTATCTTTAAATTAAAATGTATTAGTAGTAATAGTGGGTTCATCTGCGTCTGAATGTATGTTGGCTGGCATCAATTATAGTTTCGATGTGGTCTAGATCGACGGTATTAAATTGTTGGGGCGGCATTATTATTTCGTGCTCTATATCATCTGGATCTGCTTTAACTGGAGTCACCATATCTGAAACTAAACATAATAACATTTGCATAACATGCTCAGAGAGGAATCCCCACTCTTGATTGGATAACAAATTTTGGGAAAGAAAAGCATTCAGAGACATGAACAACGACGACATCATGACGGCACGAACTTCTACAAAGTGAGCTAAACACCTGATGGTGGTGGTGGTGGCTGTCAAGGCAGGTTAAGGTTCCTGTCGTAATAAATGTATTTTATTAATAATTTCAACAGTAGGAAACTGATAAGTTAACATAGATTAAAAAATAGATTGGTACTTACTGACTCGCATCATAAGGGAACTACCTATTACATTTCTCCGCAGAACGGACACATGCAGCCATATTGCTCGTGTGCATGTGTGAAATCTTTTAAAATTTCTATTAGCAGATTTTTCCCAAGAACATTTTTCTTGTGTCTTGCCATTTATAAATTGGTATACATTTAGATTCCGCAAAACAAACACAAAAAACGTTGTAAACAAACAGATATTTTCTTATAGGTATTTGACAGTACTGACGTTTTAATTAAATTATCATAGATATTTATGGGCATAGATACCTACAAGTTTGCTTTTAAAATTACTATACTTTACTTCAAAAACCTTTATTTCAATAAATGCGGGATTATAGTATTCAGGACAAAGTAAAAACCCAGATTTCCTAAATAGTTGAGCGTTTTGTGGTATATTTTAATATTTCTAATGCATTGAAGATCAGAACAAAATTGGTAAATAAAATAATCGTAAATGAAAACTGACTGTTGTATAGACAATAGACATCTCTGCTTGAGGCTAGATTTGAGTGTCGATTCAACTGAGTATAGTTTGATTACCGTCCTGGAATAAGAAAGATGCTCAAGCACTGAATCTAAATTTAAACTGAGATCGACTGACTGGCGATCAAACTAGACTTGAGGAACGTTCTGTAATACGGACCTAAGGGAACTATTACATTTCTCCGCAGAACGGACACATTCAGCCATTTTGCTCGTGTGCATGTGTGAAATCTTTCAAAATTTCTATTAGCGGTTTTTCCCAAGAACAATTTTCTTGTGTCTTGCCATTTATGAATTGGTATACATTTATATTCAGCAAAAGGAACACAAAAAACGTTGTAAACAAACAAATATTTTCTTATAGGTATTTGACAGTACTGACGTTTTAATTATCATAGATATTTATGGGCATAGATACCTACAAGTTTGCTTTTAAAATTACTATACTTTACTTCAAAAACCTTTATTTCAATAAATGCGGGATTATAGTATTCAGGACAAAGTAAAAACCCAGATTTCCTAAATAGTTAAGCGTTTTATGGTATATTTTAATATTTCTAATGCATTGAAGATCAGAACAAAATTGGTAAATAAAATAAATTGTAAATGAAAACTGACTGTTGTATAGACAATAGACATCTCTGCTTGAGGCTAGATTTGAGTGTCGATTCAACTGAGTATAGTTTGATTACCGTCCTGGAATAAGAAAGATGCTCAAGCACTGAATCTAAATTTAAACTGAGATCGACTGATTGGCGATCAAACTAGACTTGAGGAACGTTCTGTAATACGGACCTAAGTCTTGCAAACATTGCATTGATAATTCAATGGAAAATGCAACGATAAAATTCCAAATTGTACAGTCACTGTAGTTAAGTCAGAACAATACGTAACCACAAATAACTGAACATTTCCAAACAATGCCTAAGTTGTCAGGAAATATCCAGGAAATGATTCATCGAGGACATTAAAAACTAATACTCCAGAGCCTTATTTAAAGGACATAAAGTTGATATTGGCCTGTATTTTTGCTTGTATTTCTACGAAAAGGTCGATGACTTGAAGAAATTTTGCATTCATAAAGGGTATCTAGATTGTGTGCGTGATTTTACTTAATTTTTCCACTACAGGCGCTTATGTCCATGTTACGGTCAAGGATAGAGATAAAATTACATGTCTGTAGTTCTTGTCATCAAACCGCACCGTCAAACTGTCAAACTTCTCCAAATGATTTTAAACCTTAAATTGTTTATACTTTAAGTTCAAAATCGATTGAGAAAATTTGACAGTTTGTGATAACTTGATGTGCTGGCGACCGTAAATTGTAATCTGAGCTAGTCAACATAATATAATATAATCGTGAACCCCGAATTACCTTTTTCGAACTTGTTAAAATTATGACGCGTATTCGTTTGAAATTAGAAGTTTATTTTTTTTTATAATATTCGTCTTCATTGTAGCGGCCAGTCTATTCATCATAAAAAAGTAGCTGGGGGGCTCATTTCCTACGAAATGTGAAAAAGTTTTTATGCGATTTCTGACTTTACTAGTACTCAAACTACAGTTGTTCCGATAGAGTTAATTAATCTATAAAAGAAACAGGATTGGTGTTTAAAAGTTTCTGTGAAAGTTGACAATTTTTTCTTGCTGACAATTTTTTTTTCAAAATCTGGAAATGAGGATCACAATTTCTCAAAAAATAAGGAAAGGCTCTTAAGTCAGTTTTTTTTGTAGCTAGAATGGTTAAGGTACTTACTAACAAGTCGCAGATATTTCGGATCAAAGATTCATCTTAATAAATTGTCTTAATTACCATACCATGATTATAACTTTAGAGCACTCAGGAAGCGTCCTAAAAAATGCTGATGCCTCCTATCATAATGGAAAGTTCGTCAAGCATTTGCAAATAAATATAATTTATGAATATACATGGTGGGTAGTTATTTAGTTGCTCTGGCGCATTCACTAGCTATTTAAGGATATTTATACCTAAACCTGTTTTATTGAACTTTAGAATGGTCTGCCATTTTGCGTCACTATGAGGAACTGCATGTCTTCGTATCGTGTCTCAGTAAAGGATAGGTCATTCAACCATGTCACTTAAAAAGTACTTACACTTATGACAAGGTGAAACAATTTCAAATAAGTAGTTTGATTCTCTTCCATACACTGATCAGGCCACTTCAGAAAGGACGAGGTTCTATGTTCCTCTGTATGCATTTTTATGTATCGATTTCTCCGTGGTAACTGCAGGCCGATTTACGTGATTCTTTTTCATTTGGTAGAGGAAGCTTGCTCAGTAGTCCCATATAATTAATATTGTTTTGGCGGTTTTTGAGTTAAGATTCAATAATACGTATTTTTTACTTAGTCTGAGTGGAGATTGTTACGAGGATGGGTGACATCGAAAGTGCACTGAACGTTTCTGGAATTGGCCACTTACAATAAAAAAAATAAAAAAGCAATTACGGAATTCGAAAATGGAACTCCCAGGCAGCATGTTACTTTTAAATTTTTCGAGATTGTTGTTTGTTTTTTTATGCGGGGTAATCACGTTACATAAATAAAATGGCAATGATTCGCAAGGCTTTGCGTTTGAAAAATTCCTCTGCTCAACAATGTAAACAACGCAATGAACGTGACTGCTGTACTGCCAAATGAAATGCATTGCGATTGAATGCCATTTTGCGCGTTCGAAGGAAAATTCTGTCTGTTTGCCATAACTTTTGGCGAGACGGTGGAATATTCGAATGTTTTATTCTATTATTATTTCTTTTGGCAGGTCAAACCCTCTGTATACAGAAGAGGAGGAGCAAGAGGTAGTAATCATTGTGGACTCGCTGGACGAAGTGCCGGAGGGCGAAGCCCCGGAGCCGCCGCGAACACCGCGTCGGGCGCCCTCCACATCCTCAGGTCAGTTAAGAGCAGGTCAGAAAGTGACCTGGTGGTCGCGGGCAACATTGGACATATCGTCGTAGCGGAGTTTGTGGGAGGTCCATGCCCAGCTGTGGACGCTTTTGATGATGATAATGGGGACTTGCACAATACACGACGTCATGGTATAATATTAGAGCCTTAATTGATCGCAGCATATTCTGATAAACCGACATAAAAACGCTTTTATTGGCGTTTTTATGTCGCTATGTAAGATACGTCGAGTGCGACCTAGCTTAAAATTATGTTATACCTACATCTTATAATTGGAAGCGGGTTGTTTAAGCCGCGCCAGGCGTTGCTACTCCTGTCGCGGTCGCTGTCGAGCATTCCGACGACAGTCCACGACAAGGCCAGCTTTCTCACAAGCAGATCGCGCCAGGCCAGGCCGTGGGACCCCGGCTTGGGAGAGATTCACATCACCACCCTACTAATGTACCTTTACAATCATCTGTCCGGCAGGCTACGGCAGTGGCGGCGGCAGTCATGGCAGGGTGTCCCCCAACTTACCAAAGAGCGACCAGTTCGAGCCGCCGGCCCGCCGGCTGTCCGACTCAGACAAGAACGATGGATCTCACACCACTTCGGACTCCGATGCCAGTCCGATTTGCACGCTTAGTAGGAGTCTTAAGGAGGATATCAGGTCCTGTTTGGGAGTTTGCAGGTGGGTGACTACCGTTGATTGGGAGACTTGGTGATTTTGCGTGGTTCACATGTTGCCACTGTTCCCTTTCTTTTTTTTGAGGGTGGGAAATCATCAAATGACCTCTCCCGCTCTGGGTGGAGCAAAGTGTCAGACACTAACTGACTAAAACCCATCCATGTTCCTTCCTTTTAGCCCTTTATGTTCTGGGGTAGCGGTAACCCTTACGGACAATCCCGCTGAACTGTTCCATGCCTAACGGGTGCCAAACAGAGGTGCCAATAGTCTGAAAACGAATCCAGTTTTAATATGTAGTAGCCAGTTGAATTAATTAACTACATTCGAGTGTACAAATTCACGTACTCGTGCGATCAAATTAGTTATATCATTATTATAATACTAATTAATGCATCTAGCTCTAATTTAGACCGTGTAACTAGTAACTACGAGTATCTTACAGTAATATATCGCACTCTCTCCGCCGCGTACGCAAAGAATAATAAAATAAATGAAGTCAATTGGCAGTTGCTTCCACTTTTCTCAACTAAGTTAGATAGAATGTTGACCCCATCTTAAAAAAGACCAAGTTAGTGATATCAATCTTTAGAACTTTGCTCGAAGTTCTTAATAATCTAAGTATGAAGATATTCTTTATTTGAGCACATTTGATGAACACGTCAGACTAATTGTGGCATCGAACACTTCAAGTAGCCTAAATTGACAAAAAAGGTTGATTGCTAAAGGTATTTCTGTTAGTTCAAACTACCAAACCACTGTTATTAATTTTGTCGAGTTCAAGGTGACAGTTTTTCTATGTAAAATCATAGAAAGTCGGAACTGGACGCTAACCCTCTGATGATTGGTTTATGATGGACGTTTCTCACTTATGCTAAAACTACCCAAAAACTCAAACTCATAGCATAATTTTAATTAAACCATGAACAGGCACTTTTGAACCGGCAACGAGGAGGTTGGTTAGTCAGAAAGTAGAAGCTGAAGTAGAAGTGGCCTATTCCAAAACGTAGTCTATTTCGATGGAGAGGAACTGGCAAGAGACTCTAAGAACCCAATTTAAATCAAAACTTTACAACCCTAATAATTTTCTTCACCACCAGATGGGAGAAGGACGTGAATGATGTGGTGGAGGCCGCTGTGCGGGGGGCAGGCGGCGTGATCGCGGCGCGGGCGCGGCTGCACGCGGCCCTGCTGGCCCTGCATGAGCCTCTGCCGCGCCTGCCCAACAGGGGCCCCTCGCTACCCTACTGCGGCCCTGGCGTCAGGCCAGGAGACGTCACCATGATGCCTAAGAACACTGAGATGTCGTTGCTGGTAAGTGTTTAACGATATAATATGAAAAATATTTTTATATTTTGTTATACGAAATCGATTAATAGATCTTGTAGGAAGTTACTACATAAAACGTGTAATCATTTGTCGTTAATGGAGCTGTGGCGACATCTATCCAGCCACATAGGAGCTACCGAAGAGGATCCTCCCTTTTCAATGGAGGGACTTTCCACCCTGTTCCTCCATTGCCGCTAAAGAGCCATACCACAGATTATCAGTTCTGAGGGCCATACAGTGTTATAGGATAAAAATGAATAAATGAGGAACTCGGTTTAGTTGAGTATAATAACTGTTGGTTTACATTTAAGTTTTCACAATAAAATGGCCTTATTTCTTTGCAGAGATTGCAACTTTTATTTTTATTACACTCGTAAAGTGTCGACCTCGATAGTGCATATCATCGTAATAGACTATCGTAAACTTTCCGTAGTGGCAACACTTATTTATATAAATGCTGGAAATTATCTTGCTACTTTAAAGGGTTCCGTAACCGAACGGTACCAAACAGAACCCTATTTCTATGCCTCCACTGTCAGTCCGTTCCTCTGTCTGTCTGTCAGCGGGCTCATGAACCACAAAACGTTGACAGTTGAAATTATTATAGGTTGTGTATTTCTATCGTCGCTATAACAGATAATAAAGAGACGTGATATTTTAAATAGAAGTTTTTATTTATTTATATAATGTTAAATGTTGTAAGGTGGTATGGGACAATTAGCGTGCGATTCGCACTTGGCCGATATTTCTTGTAGATCTGATAAAAATCAATCAAACCATTTAGTTTGAGTTTTATTGATGGTTCTTTTCAGGACCTAGCAACCAAATCAAACTTAAAAGGTTCTATAGGATATTATTATAAAGAGGTCAAATTCGTGAGTTTTTATTTAATCTTTAAATCTACCGTTCCTATTCCTAAAATTCTTTCACTTATGGGAAGCTATCGTATTGCCGAGTCTATGTAGTGGATATATTTTATGTTAAAGCAAGTTTCCCGCAGACGAATCATGACACATCATGCATCATTTAAATCGATAGTTATCTCGACATAATTTATGGTTTTGATTATGTATTTAATTTAAAAGTGATTGCTACACTTTTTCAAGTGTTACAATTATTTAAAATCATTTGTTAGCATTGCTGTGGTAACCCTATTCAGCGCTGAAGTGAAAAGATTGCGATCACAACTTTGTAGTAAACTGTAATAAGGAAGCACTTAATTTGTTAGTTTATTAAGTGAAACTAGTACTTTCGTATATGTGTTTGAACGAAAGAAAGAATAAGCATCTCTATCTATTAGGAGCTACTTTATCATCACTTATTTATTACATGTGAGAGTAACCGAGAATCAAGTGCTATCAGGGGCCTAATCACCATTTCTCAAAGCAGCTTATTTGAATATTACGTCACATTGGGAAAGAGATGGAGCTATACTTCCTGTATAGCTTCATCTGACGACACGGTTGACACAGTGGTTGAGCGATTGACTGCTGCGCAGCATGTCGCGGGTTCGATTCCCGCACGGAACAATTATTTGTACGACCTGCTAGTATTTGTTACGAGTCTGGGTGTTTTTCTATCTATAATATGTATGTATTTACAAAAAAAAAGTATATAAGTAGTTTATCAGCCATCTCGTTACCATAACACAAGCATTAGGTTGCTTAGCTTGGGACTATATGGCGTTGTGTGAAATATCCAAGGATATTATCTCTTTCTTACGCTGAAGTAATATAATTAAATTAATCACTGTAATATTATAATGGCGAAAGTTTGTGAGTGTGAGTGCATGTCTGTGTTTGTTACTTAATCACGCAAAAACTTATGAACGGATCTGGATGAAATGTGGCACAGATATAGATTATATCCTGGATTAATACATAGGATACTTTTTATCCTAGTACTACGTTTCCGAGAACCACGCGGGCGTAGCCGCGGGCAGAAGCTAGTAGTGCTATAAGAAGTGATGGTCGGCCCCCAGCCTTGTCAACGGGACTTCTTTGTCTCTGCTATTAGAGATAACCGTATGCAGCTCTTATAAGATGGTGGTTCTCGAGGACTACAGTAATGTGAAATTGGTTAGCATAATTACCGAAAATGACAATTTGAACAATTTGACAATTGTGAAAACTATATAGGTTAAAAGTGTTCGAAAATGTGACTGTATACTGGCTGTTATTTATACAACAGCATGAACAATTCTCAAGTACTTCGTGCCTATGCGAAAAAGGATATGAAACCACATAATTTTTATTGTAACTTGACGGGCTCATTGCTTGTTAGTCAGGGAGCGGAACGTGGGCGTGATGTGTCATGGGCTCGTTAGACATGGAGCTAGCAATTTAAAAATAATGTTAATAAAATCATTATTTATTTTCAAAACATGAGCTTCGAGACTGTGTTGACTGTACCATCTGACGAATTGTGATTTTTCTGACGTTATATTTTAATTATTTCAATGTTCAAACACTTGTTTAGAACCGCTTGTCAATCCAAAATTGCTGGTTGGTAAATAATATTATTATAGACTAGCACTTTGCCCGCGGCTTCGCTCCCGTGTTCTTTCCCGTGGGAACCGTTATTTTTCCCGGGATAAAAAGTAGCCTATGTTACTCCTAGAAAACTAAGCTTAGTTTTCTAGGAGTAACATAGGCTAACATAGGCTACAACGGTGAAAGAATTTTTTAAATCGGTCCAGTAGTTTCAGTGCCTATTCATTTCAAACAAACGAACAAACAAACAAAAAATAAAATCTTTCCTCTTTATAATATTAGTATAGATAGAAGAGTTTCACTGTTTAATTTTAACTGGGTAAATGATCCGTCAGACGTTAACCTGTCAGACTTCCAATTATTCTATTAATATTATAAACATGAAAGTTTGTGAGGATTAATGGATGTGTACTAAGTACTCTTTCACGGCAAAACTGCTGAACGGGTGTGGATGAAATTTGGCACAGAGATAGATTATAGTCTGGAATAATACTACGTACATAGGCTACTTTTTATCTTGGAAAAATGTACGGTCCCCGTGGGATAATTTCCTACATACCTACACGCGGGCGAGGCCGCTAGCAAAAGCTAGTAATTCATACACAAATCCCTTAGAAAAGGGTCTCTCTTTAACACCTGGATTTTAATTATAATTTTAAAGGTTCCAGGCAATTTTTTATTTTTTCTTACCATGGAAACCTAAATTGGACTATTACGAACATTTTAAGACAAGGAAATCGCCACTTCTTTTTTCGCCATTTTTTTATATAGTGTAGAGGCCCTAACATAGTTAGAGAAAGGCATTGAGTATGTCCGTAAAACCGTGCCCAATTGTGTATTTTTAGTACGAGTATACTTACATAGAAAAACATCCAACAATGGCCCAATCTGCCGCTGCGATTGTTTTGTTCATCAGACCTCACGCTCAATGATTTGAACATGCACCATCATTGTAACTTACCAACATTATAACACTTCGGTTACGAGGCTTGCGTGTCAAAGTAACGTTCAATCTTTACCTAATTACGATTCGCGTGAACAGCTGCAAATTGCAGGACGCACGCAGATGAGCTCATGGCTTTTGTCCCCTTAGTATTGTTTTAGAGCTGTGAAAAACCGTATTGTACCTATTTGCTACACGTAGCTACTGTACTTTATGAGACGGTTTAAAACCGACATCGAAAAAGAAGGAGGTTCTGCGTTAAGAAAAGATTTCATCATCTAATTCATGCATTAATTTATGCACGATTTTTTTTTAATATACCCTATTGCAGCCAGGGATAATGTTGCTTCCCATTAGTTAAAGAACTTTCGGAATCGGAGCAGTAGTTTGAAGATCCCCCCTACATCATTCTCCTGCCCTTATCCCAATTTATTTGGGGTCGGCGCAACATGTCTTTTTGTTCCATACTTCTCTATTAGTCGTCATCTCGGTAGTCACTCCCTTTCTAGCTATATCATCTTTCACACAATCCATCCATCGTTTCTTTGGTCTCCCTCTACTTGTATAACCATCCACATTCATACTTACAACTTTCCTGACAACATTTTCCTTATTCCTCCGTATAACATGCCCATACCATGACAACCGATTTCCCCACAACTTTTCAGTCACCGGTGTCACTTTCAGACTTCCTCTTATTTACTCATTACGTATTCTATCCATTCGCGTAACACCACACATCCCTCTTAGCATTTTCATCTCAGCTGCATGCAATTGTTTTTCATTCATTCTTTTTGTGGCCCAACACTCTGATGCATACAAGACGGCAAGTCTATCTAACCATGCTTTTATAAATCTTCCTCATAATTTTAAGATTTAGATTCCCTCCTACATACAAACTTATAGTCAAATACCTCTATAAAATAAAAAAAAATCCTCGGAACTACAATTTTGGTAGTGGACCAGATCCCAAGTTGCGGGACACACGGTCAATCTTCGGAAAGATTTTGAATGGAATTGCTTTTCCATTGTTTCATTCTTATTTTGGAATATGTTTGCTCTTAAATAACACAATTACTGCTATAATAACTGTCAAAATGAAAAAAAATAGCCTTTGCAAGTGTGTTACGGAATTACCCCGAAGTTAGAAAGAAAATAGGTTTATTTGCGGCAAAAAAAAAACAAGCTGCAAAAAAAAAAAAACAAGTTGTTGGGAAATATGCGTCGTATGTGTGTGCGTGCGTGGGTTGGTAGTTGACCCAAATTCACTGAACCCCTTAACTTTGGCCATCCAAAAATTACATCATTAACGTAATATCTTCAATAGTAATTCGACAGCGCTCCAACACTCCTACAACAACATTACAGAACAAACAATCGGCAACATCTCAAATCACCTCGTTACACTTAATGCGTATGCATTGACTTACGAGCCGTATTTCAGAAACTGGAGGAATATTGATGAGTGGTGCAGTAAGAATTATAAACACTGAGTTCTAGAGGCAACTCGGTCATTGCTGCGTTGTGACGTGATAATAATATTTAATAGTTTTATCTGTGGGTTCTGACGAAGTAAGTTACTGGTTTTGACAATGACTTTAGGAGTTTTATCTAAGGATGACTCTTCAATACTGTAGCTTCTCATTAACGTACGATTTTTTGTTACAGGACCTATTTTAATTTCTTTATTTAGGCAACCAACAGCGATACTTTAAAGTATGTTACAGAGTATGTGGTTTACAGTACTGTATGGCTAATAATAGGTTTTCCTGTATAACTAGGATAAGTTTATATCATGCGAACACTACCAATACATATTTAAATTAAAGAGGTGAAATTTTAGTTGTATTACTTATAGTTAAGTTTAAATTTTGAAGAGAAAAAAAGCTAAGAAAACAGAGCGAATATTAACAGTCCAGAAGCCTGTCTCTAGTCTTTGTTTATGGTTTTTATTAATTGTTGTTTGAATGCAGGTCTAATACAGCTAAAAATATATCCACATGAGATAAATCTGTGTTATATATTCGAGCAATACGGGTCAATACACTATTTTTTCCGTAATTAGATCTAGCTCCGAAGGTTACCGCCTACATATAAATTCAAAAATTTTAATCTGTTTAGTAATAAGAAAGGAAATAATAGTTCTGAGCAAAACGTGGGCTTGAGACGCGTTTAAAATATAAGCTTACAGTTTCTGAACGTTTAATATGTCCGGTTCTGCTTGTTCACTGTGTATTATTTATTGATTATGCCACAATGATGATTGATTATGACATAGGTAAGTATTTGTGCATCACTACATAGTATAAAACAAAGTCGCTATTTTTGTCTGTTTGTTTGTCTGTCATGCTTAAATCTTTAAAACTACGCAACGGATTTTGTTGCGGTTTTTTTTAATAGATAGAGTGATTCAAGAGGAAGCTTTATATGTATAATTTGTTTTTATATGTTATTTTGCGGGCGAAGCCGCGGGCGGAAGCTAGTATTTAATAAAATAAACAAAAAAACATCTCATAAATGTTGATGAATGAACCGCGCTCCGTTAGAGAATTCAAAGTATCATTGAGGGTCTCTTAGTTGTAAGAGCAGTTCTGCACTTTATCCGATCCGAAGCCGAATTCAAATTCCGACAGAATTTGGAATGTTCTAAATTTGGAATGTTCTAAATTTGGAATGTTCTAAATTTGGAATGTTCTAAATTTGGAATGTTCTAAATTTGGACAGACAGAATTCGGATCTAAAGTAAGCGTCATGAGAAGCTATAAATTTTGTAAACAAGTGTTCAGGAGTTCACAACATTTGGACCAACAAAAAAAATGAATTTGTTTAAGATTTAATAAATTATTAAGTAACAAATATTAATTAACATATATTATTTAAGAATAATTATTCGTCAGATTCAGATGTTTCCATTTCTGTGTGAAACAAACTCGTACGCATTCGAAACTGGAATGACGCGTTTATTTCAAAATGGCGTCCCGATAGTTTACAATCCCTGCGACGGACGCGTTCCGGTACCAAGAAACACAAACGATAGCGCTTTGCGTCGTTAAAATATGATCCAACTAAATTAAATAGGTTGTTACTTTCATATAACCCGTCTATATTTCATGTCGATTGAATATGGTCAATTTATTATTATCTCGCAGTATAAAATGTTTACTTAGTAAAAGATGTTTGTTTACATAATTTATAGCTTCTCGTGGCGGGTACTTTAGTGCGCAACACCTCACACAAATACCTAGTACTATTGTTACTTCGGACCAACATTGCTTGGATTCGGATCGGAAGTAGTGCAGAACCGCTTTTTAGATCATAATCAAAGGGCATCTGAAATTAGAACTAATGTTATTAGCATTAAAATGATCTATTATTTTAATGAACTCCTAGTATTATAGAGGATGCGATAGGCATTTATGTTTTCTGAAGGAAATTAATGAGGCTTAGAAAGGCCACCTATGTATTAATACAAGGTTTATTTAAAATAATGTTGTTGGAATTGATTAGGGATTGTACAGTCTTTTTTTCTTTTTGTGTGATTACTGACTAACCTGGTGTCAGAGTTTTTAAGCTGCCCATGGGCCTCTGACTTAGCTTCACATGCTGTTGAGAACTATCTATGTATATATTTCAACATGAATGATGTAACCCAGTTTTTGTAAACATATTTTGATTTAAAAGAGTGTCCATGGAGTTTCTTGCCCGTTCTTCTCCATAGGTACCTACTACTTTGGAATGGGCAACTAGTTTCATCTTTCTGACTGACCGACCCCTTGACAATTCAAAAGTGCCAGTAATTGGTTTATTTGAAATAAATGCTTTGAGTTTGAGTTTCTCTCAGAGATACTGGTTTCCTCACGATGTTTTCCGTCACCGATTTTTAAGCAAGTGAAAACTATACAATACGCACATGAATGTGTGCCTTGGGTTTGAACTCGAGACCTATAACTTGGCAGTCCGACGGTCACACCACTAGACTATCACCGCTGATATGAATACATATATTTTGGGCGTATATTTTATTTTCTGACTGTGTAGTATTTTGTACTTATCACTATTAAACAACGTTTACAAAGAAAAAACAGCTGTTTTCTTCGTTTCATTATGGACCAACCAAAAAAACTAGCTGTGCTCTACGTTTACAATCACATAACTCATAAAATGCAAGTTTCAGCTCATTGGTTGGTCACTTACATAGTAATTAATGTAATTCACAATGAACTCATCATTATCAGGTCCAGCGATATTCTTCTTCTTTTCGTGTGGTTAGTGACTAACCTGATCATGGGTCTCTGAATGAGCTGCAGGCATGCTGTTGAGAAATATCTCTCAAACATGCTGGTTTCCTCACGATGTTTTCCTTCGCCGATTTTTAAGTGATAATTTATACAATACGCACATGAATCCGTAAATTCAGAGGTCTCGTCGTTGGGTTCGCACTCGAGACCTAGGACCTGGCAGTCCGACGGTCACTGCTGTTAACATACATACATAGTAATTAATGTTATTGATTTATAATGATGAGTACAACGATCCTTTCCAGGTCCAGCGATATTTTAATTAGACCTTGCACATTTTGACACATTTATTTATAGAGTAACTTCAGCATAGTTGACCGTCACGGTCGTCTCTATATGGATTCTGTCACTCGTACCCTTTTTATGTAACTCGTTGTATCCTATTTACGTCCAGGTACCGTATATAAGTCAGATGCTAACTTCCTCTGAACACACCTTAAAGCTGGACTTAATTAATAGACAATAATGAATTGAATAATTAATTGTGAACTAATTTATTCACACTGCATTGATTCTAAAGTATTCTTAATATGCAAACCATACCGTGTTATGGTTTAAAAAAGTAAAAATAACGTTTTAAAATCCTAATTATACAGGGTTATTTGTAAAACACCAGAAACCTCTTAAGAGGTCATTGTACTCATCATTATGAACAACTTTTACTATGGGACCAAACCTAAAATCGCGAAAAAAAATCAGCTGTTCCTTACATTTTGACGAGTTATACGAACATAAATGTAGGGAACAGCTGAATTTTATAGTTTTTTTTATAGCGGCATAAGTTCTGGGGGCAGACCATTACCTCTTAAAGCAACAACATGCATAATCGGGACCCGTGATGAGTAGATATCCCCTTACCAAGTTTACTGCTAGTTCGGGTGGATAGTTAGCTCGGGTTATTGAACGTCACTTTTTAACCCCCAACGGAAACAGAGGAGCAAAATTTACATGTCTATCTGCGCCATTGTAGCTCTCATACGCGGGGATTTTTTAGTTATATGTTTTTGTATGTTTTGTAATCGTTGATATGTCTCTTCTTTATTTATATTATTGTTTGAGTTACTCCACTAATTAGTCTTTCACTATCCTTGTCTGTCTTTCTTTAAACGCCTTTGCTTGAGATGGCTATGGTCGTTAAGAATCCGTACTGTGTCAGTGTATGGCTAAGACCTCCATTCTCTATTTCCACTTTTCCCGATTTTGGAAAAAAATATTTAAAACAGACCAGCTATCCCGCTATTCTTCAGCTCTTTCTGGGCCTGCTGCTGCTGCCACGTTGTCTTTTTCGTCATTGGTCTACCAGTGCATCTGTGGCCAATCATCGTTGACAATTTGTTTAATTAACCTTTTTATCCTGTTTTCTATCGAAACGTTTTCACAGATATTTTCAACAGTTGCATAGTTAGGAAATCATTTATGTTTATTCATATAATCCTACTACTATTATAAAGGCGAAAGTTTGTAAGTATGGATGTATGGATGTTTGTTACTCTTTCACGTAAAAACTACTGTATAGATTTGGATGAAATTTGACACAGAGATGGTTTATATCCTGGATTAACACATAGGATATTTTTTATCCCGGTAGAACATTCCTGTGGGATAATTTCCGACCTCCACGCGAGCGAAGCCGCGGGCAGAAGCTAGTATTAGATAATTTTAGCACTTGCAGCCTTGATATTTTACTGGCATATTTGTAAAGGCTCGTAACATCTTGAATGCTAATTTAAGTATTACTTCGTCGATCTTTATCTAAAGTTATGTCTATTAAAAAAATTAACGAAAAAATGATTAAGTGTTAAAAATCCTGACGTCAAAACTTTGGAATTTTTTTATAACTTTATATTTCTAACAAGATTGTTACCTCTTCAAGGAATTTCTGCACTTATGGAAGCCCAGGTAAAAAGTGGACATTCTGTTGCGTATTCTGCATGATGTTCAAAGCGGATTTGGTTATCCACTCTCTCTGCGTGTTTAGATGACCTGGAGTCCCGTTTACATTCAACTTTACCACATCATTCAGCTGAGTATTGTAGTGGCTATCTTCGTTCGTCATGTTTTCACTCATTATCGAGGTTGATTATATCCTCATGCGATTCCGTAGTGGTCTTCATGACTTAACCCATTGGCTGTTCGCTTATTAGAAGCCGTTTGCTTATAAGAGCTCAACGATTTATACGGTTATATTTATTGTCGTGTGGAGAGAATTTTTCTTATGAACCTATGGGGTTCATACGACATTCCTTATTGTCTCTATTAGTAATATTTAAAATCCCTACCTGAGTAACATTCTTTACAACCTCGAAGCGCATCATTCAGCGTCCACGTATACCAGATAATGACCATAAACCATACTCAAATCCAATGATCTCAAATAACCATTTTGATGTTATCTCTTTACCCGATGCCTATCTGTAGCATTTACAGTTAATTCATGGCTAAGACCAGTTAAAAAATATGACCACAATAAATCAAGATCCATTAATTTCAATTGGAGAATGTTCAAATATTTTAGCGCCATTTATAATCGAGTTATGTAGTATTTGGGTCCGAAGAACCGATGACCGATTATCACAACTGCGATCACTATCACGTACTGTGGCATTCGGACTGGTTTCACATGAACTTACAACATATCTTTAGGAATAGATAGCGTCGTAAGGGAAAGTTTTTAAAGAGGGGTCTACAAGGAGTCTTTTCGTAAAATCCAGGACCATCAAATGGTCAGTTCAGTTCAGTTGATCAGTTGCTTGCGATAACATAGTAAAGCCTTTGTAGTATCAATTTACAAACGATTAGTATCGTATACTACTAACACATAGCTGAATTTAAGGCCAAATTATTATAAATCGGTCATCAATTCGCTGAGAAGAGAAAGAAGTATTCGTTTATTGTATCTACATTATCTCCAATCTGCTCAAAATATTTCCAGAAGGTACTTTTTCTGTCTGCCACGATTCTCTGTTACATTGGGTTCGCTCAATGTTTTTTTTCTTAAATTGTTTATTTACATATATCAGTCATTACTTTACCGTGCTCCCTTGTCCTTCATATCATTCCTCATAAAGTCGATTCATGTTATCTTTAGTCTGATTTCTACTTTTTGATAATTAGGATCTTATGAAGATCAGTTCTTATTTTGCTCTCGTTGTCACTGTCGTTTATTCCATTTCTTTACTCTGCTCCGCTCGTTTACGTATTGTGTTTCGTTTTTCCACTTCTAATTAGTTTTTAAAATCTCTTGGGTAGCTTGTCAGCTGAAGCTCATTTTTTTTCTCCATTTTGTTCCTCTCTAGCACTTGATGAATACCAACATCAACTATGGAAAATCGTTAGAACATGCAGTTCTTCGGTACACTGTTTCTCTTAGGTTCCATGTGATTAAGTATTAATGTTTTATTTTAATTTCTGTATGTAATTGAAACATCATTCGCTATTTGTACAACTATAAGATTGGTAACATTTACAGTGATAGAGGATCGCAGCGAGTGCTACTAGTTGCTCAATTCTCGCCACCAACTTTATTTCCACTACATTTGCGAGTGAACGTATATAGTTCAAGATCGCTGTGGCAACACTGGCTTGTATTTTGCATATAACACGACCAACTTACTTCTACCATCCATTTCAACCTTATCTCAAAGAATTAAAATTCATTCTTGGATGACCACGAACTTTCGTCTCAAGTTTCGTGGTGTCAAATCGCAAATTCAATTTTTTGGCTTCTTGAATCTTAATTATATGGTATTAGTGTGCATAATTGATTGTGATTGATTATTTTCGCCACCGTTGGTAATAGTAGTTGGTTTTTTTATGTTATTTTTTCAACACGTTATAATAATAATAATAATAATAATAAATTCTTTATTTAGGACAACATTAGATCCACTGTGTCTGTGTCTGTTATAGTATGCGCATGATCTGTTGCTATCTGAAAAAAGGCTACTGATTTTGTAGGAACTTGATTCTGGTTTTTGTTGTTTTGTGTATGATTTTTTTCATTCTTTGCTATCAGCGAATAGCTGTGTAATAATATGTTCACCAACATCCTAGCATTTCCTATAAACATAGGTTTTGAAAATAATTCATAGATAATTTGCCACTAAGCTACATTTAACGTATGGTAAAGGAAAATTGTTGGGCTGCAATTGTTCACTAAAAAATTAATAAAATAAGAGATTCAAAAATAACTAATATACTAAATCAATAAGCTATTCAGTTGACATATTGCTCTCGATAAAAATCGATATTGTTATTGGCATACGATTGCCGATTGTCGATCATAATCGAATAGACGTCAGAAATGTTTCGTGACATTATAGTATCGATAAAGTCTAATCGATAATAGTGATTGATGTTTCGATTTAGCAATACGTTTGTTTTACTATCGAGAGATATCGTCACGGCGATGGATGTAGAATTGTAGAACAAGTATTTACGTTGTCCTAGTTTGTTGCTATCGTTTGTCTTATCGACTAAGCGTGTCTTTTCAGTTCATGGAGTCATTAGGCTTTAAATTATTTCGAAAATTTTAAGTTCAGTATATGTATCTATTGGGAATACATTTGCAGGTTATCTAGCATATACTAGTCTTGTGTCATTCTCTTTTTCGTAACCTCATATTAGAGGTCAGCACTGCTTAGCTTCTTCTTTTATAAATCTCTATCAGCCATCAAGTCATGTAAGTATTCACAGCCATTATGAATAGCACAGTATTATAAAGAGGCCATGAGTTTTTATGTAAGGGGTAATTTTTGGAACTTCTGACCTGATTCCTTGTTTCACTAATGGGAACATAAATATTGCTATTTTAAATTGGCTAGCTAAATGCCGCAGATGCTATGAAAATCATTATATTTATAATTTTTTGGTTTTATCACGTTTAGTTTAGTCCGTGGAGTTTAATTTGCACACATAGGATACAACTTAGCCCGGTAGTACGTTCCTTTGGAATAATTTCCGATATCCACGCGGACGAAGCCGCTGGCACCAGCTAGTTTAAAATAGCTCTGTATATCGAATATATAATTTTACGCAAACGGTGTAGCGGGCATCAGATAAGGTCCTTTACAAAATCCATCGATCGTGTATCCTATTGCCCTTCACACAAATCTATGTAGTCTGCGATATCTTTTTTTTTCTCTTACATCCCTATCTGTTCCTATCCATCCATCTGTAGCAGAATAATTATTTTTAATTAAATGTTTTTTTTTAATAAACTTATATTTTATTTTTTGGATATACAAAACTTGAAGCCTAAAGCGAATTCATTGGTAAGTTGCCTATCAATCTTTATTTACCGTTAAGCAATTTATTGTATATCCCGCAGTTATGTGCAGCATAGTGACGTATGTACTTATACGATATTACACGACTTACATATTGTTACATACACGTTACCAATACTATTGTGCAAGTGATCCGATATGTAATGTAATTGTCTTAAATTAAGGCGAGTTGTACATTTTCTTTAAACATTTTCCAGGTTTTTTGTTAGGGTTATAAGTACATACAGATGTATAGATGCAAATCGTGGTTCATAATATTAGCCATTTTTTTAATACTGAATTTGGGTGTCGGAAAATAATGCTAGGAGAAAACATTTTGATAGCCATATCGTTTTTCACATATCCCGTCCATCGTTCCTTTGGTCTTCCCGTATACTCGTTTACTGAAAAACATATTATACTCAAAGCTTTTACCAATTTCTAATCCATTTCAATAATATTCCAAAATCTCCTTACGTAATTAAATACAATATATTATTACTTTTTATGATGAATATACGGCGCTTTTCAAAACTGCCTATATGTGACCTTTTTTACGGTTTTCAGCATCATTAAGAGAATGTATTCCGGAAGGTTTATTGTACAGAGGCCAGCACATCAAGTTACCACAATCTGTCAAATTTCTTTGATAGTATTTCAACTTTATTGCAAAGACATAAGGTTCATTTTTAATTGAGAAAATTTGACAGTTAGGGATAGCTTGATGTGCTGGCGTC
Organism: Hyppa rectilinea; assembly: GCA_951799385.1. Taxonomy (NCBI): domain Eukaryota; kingdom Metazoa; phylum Arthropoda; class Insecta; order Lepidoptera; family Noctuidae; genus Hyppa; species Hyppa rectilinea. Next base: position 14,532,240 of record OX637318.1, on the reverse strand, counting down.
TGTACCTATAACTTATAATTAAGTTTTGATGTTTTGTCGAGTTGTAAAAACGGCCTGGTCGCTAGTGCATATAATAAACAGCCGATGCTCTGTCGTGTGTATAAGTAAAAAAGTTCCCTCCCGACCCTTGCTCGAGCCAGCCCGCGTTGCCGCTGAGCTAGTAGCTTTAAATACCCCCGATCCAGCTGTCCCTTGCTGTCCTCCCCCAGCGACACCCTAAGCCGAGGTCCGTACCCCACAGGGGGTGCCCTTAGCGTGTAGTCGCTTAGTTTGTAAGTTTATTTTAAGCCCTGGCTGGAGGCTACAATTCTTTAGTGGCATCCACAGGCAAGTCCGGTTAAGCAGTAGACAACCCTATGGTTGAACTGCGAGATGTCATTATCAAAAAAAAAAAGCTGAGTAAAGTCATATGATCACTGACCGGCGAGCTGCCTTGCCGCGGGCGAGGCCGGTTGCGCTTGCGACAGAGAACGCTGCGACGGTGCGCGTAGGCATCGCCACGGGTTAACGTTGTATTTACTGTTGCATAGTAATTTGGGTAGGATTGAATATATTAGGTATAATTTCATTACATTTCATTTATTCAATAACAATTTATATTGTGTCTGAACGTTACAGAAAAAAAAGGTTAATTAAACAAAAAAAAAAATTACACATAGAATAAAAAAAGGTAGTATAATTTACGAGGCAGGACATATCAGTTGGTACTATCGAGATAGGTAGCCAACCAAATAATAAATTATCTACTCTATTCTGAACCATTTCAAGAGTAACGCCGACGTAGATACCATCAAAAAGACAAAAAAAACGCTGACTTAAATATATTAGCTTGTTATTGTACATACATATTTATGTGTCCTATTTATTTATTTCGATTATAATTTCGCAATACATTCCATAATTATATCAATAATTTCATAAATTACTGCCTCCGTAAATACGTAGTTATGTGAGTACCTACAGTTAATTATCTAATGGAATTGTAATTGAATATTCATAAGATATTTAAAACAGTAAATAAATATCTACCTACAGCAAGAGAAAACCTAAATTGACATTCATTCATTCGGGATAATTCTGAACAGTATTTAACACCTTTTTCAAATCAGTAACTCTATCCCATAATGCAGTACTAAATGCAAAAAAACTAATTTAATTTTGACAGTATATAAAAGCAGGAAGGCAAATGCACATTCCAATTATGAAAACAATTAAGGTTTCGAATAACTAATAGAAATAATGACTACGTGATACCACCAACGTAAGAAAGAATAAATGCAAACTATGAGAATGATGCGTCAATGCCTAATAAGACGGTAAAAAAGTACACATAAGACCCAGATAATGTAAAACATATAATGAATCTCTGTAATATTCAAAGACGCTCTATATAGACAACCAAATAGTACATAAAACGGCAGTACCAAGCCACGTTAATTACAATCCGTTAATAATAAATATAAACGGACAATTTACGACCAAAATTAATACCAGATTGAAACCTGCATTACTGGCCACAAAATCGGTAGTCGTATTTGTGGTCATCATTACCTAAGATTTAATGACCTAAAGTTATTAGATTTCGAAACATCTTTGTGCTGGCTCAAAGCAAATTACTAGACAATCGAGGTCTGGAGAACGGATGGATGTGACAAAATGAATGAAGGCTAAGCGAGGAGCGGGTGATCGGTGAGCTAGGGTTGCCAAAGATACTTTGAAGATAAATACTTATGCGCGATTTTACCCCGATATATACGTATAGACGCATGCAAATAATCATACTAGCCTCAACTAGCATTTGTTGAAGAAAGGCCTTTAGGGCCAAGCCTGCCGGGTAAGCAGGATTGTCCGGAAGGGGTTACCGCTACCCCGGAACATAAAGGGCTACGGAAGGAACATGGATGGGTTTTAGTCAGTAAGAGTCTGACACTCCCTTCCGCTCTACCCAGAGTGGGACCCACCTTCAAAAAAAAAGGGAAGTAATAAAGGGATTGGGATAACTCGAGAATCTTCGAAATAGTTAAACCTTTCTATAGGGCAGGAAAGCTAGATACAAGTTACAACTAGATTTAAATCTGGTAGATGGTTTAAAAGCTGAAGTAAACATACTTAGTAAAGTTTTAGTGAACATATTCTTGTCAGAAAATTGAACTTAACTTGGCGGACTAGAGATAGATAGAGAGTTTCCTGATGCAAATTGCTGCATACGGAAAGCATTTTACAATTACCGTTATTTATTTCCATTAGCATTAAAAGCTTTAAGTATCAATTTCAATTGATACTAAAACTTCTACGCCTTCTGATACCTGAACATCGTTCTTCTTCTTTTCGTGTGGTTAGTAACTAACCTGGTGTCAGAGTTTTAATGCTGCCCATGGGCCTCTGACTTAGCATCACATGCTGTTGAGAAATATCTCTCAGGCATGCCGGTTTCCTCACGATGTTTTCCTTCACCGATTTTAAGCAAGTGATAATTATACAATACGCACATGAATCCGAAAAATCAGAGGTGCGTGCCTTGGGTTCGAACTCGAGACCTATGACTTGGCAGTCCGCCGGTCACACCACTAGGCTATCGCTGCTTTGAACATCGTTGACAGCCCTAGATATATGTAAGTCCAAGATGCACACACAATAGGAAAATGTGTACTACTGTGTTGCAATATTTGTTTGTTCATTGTTAATGCATTATATCGTATGTACCATGTAATGACGCTGTACATCGAATGAATTTAATGGTTTAGCAATGGGAGACGGGCCTTCTTTGCTATTGCGGTTGACTGCTTGATCAGACCAGGTACTGTCGTCTTTTTAACTAATTTCGTTATAATTATGGCAGTATAATATCGATATGTTCTGGCTTGCTGATAAGATTTAGGAATTCTTTGAATCAATAGCAGCTTTGATTGGCTGTTTCATTGATCAGTAAATGAATGGTGTTTTTGTATAATATCCTTGGACATTTCACACAGCGCCATATCGTCCCAAGCTAAGCAACCTAATGCTTGTGTTATGGTACCGAGATGGCTGATATACTACTTATATACATTTTTTTTTTGTAAATACATACATATTACCCACCCAACACCCAGACTCGTAACAAATACTTGCAGGTCGTACAAATATTTGTTCCGTGCGGGAATCGAACCCGCGACATAGTGCGCAGCAGTCAATCGCTCAACGCTCAACACACCTCGCAGACCGTATGTTAGTTTTGCCTGTAAATGTATCTACAGTAAATTGGATACACAATTTTGAGAAGATCCTTCCTTTACGTTTTCAAAAACTTGGGGACCTAGACAAGTGTCAATCGCTCCGTGTCGATTCGATTTCGTAAATTGTTGTTCGATCAACAATTATACACGTTACCTCAGCGATTCGGATTGTCAAGAACGCCACTTGTCAACGCATTTGTATGGGAATATTGATCGAGTTTCGTTATACAATTTGACATTGTAGCATTGCATTTAGTGATCGAAAACGATTGATCACGTGACATTTCGAAAGCTTGTGCCAATTCCATACATTTCGGATTAGTCTAATTTCGTTATTGTTCATGAAAATGTGACTTTGTCTAGGCCCCAGGTATTTTTTCTTCATTTTCTGATACTTCAACATGTGGATTACCAGTAGCTCCTGTTGTTGTTCAGCAAATAGCTTGATGTATGTCTGTTGCTGCTTTATTTATTACCATTGATACTGTCTTCAATGTCTTGAGGAGCTCGTGGCTTAGTACTAACAGCCGCACAGGTCGATCCATCAGGTTAAGCCACGCTTGCGCTTGCCTCGGATAGCATGTTAAACCGTTGGTCATCATCATTGACAGTCGTTACGGGTAGTCAGAAGACCGAAAATCTGACAGCCAGCCAAAGGGCATGGGCATGGGTATTGCCCAGTTACTTGGTCGTGGAGGTCAGATAGGCAGTCGCTCCATGTAAAATACTGGTATTCATCTGCATCCGGTTAGGCTGGAAGCCGACCCCAACATAGTTGGGAAAATGCTAGGCACATGATGATGACTGTCTTCACTTCATTAGTATTCTTTCTCACTCTTCTTAGGGTGCCTTCTGTCCTCCAGTTCTTTTTCTTAAGAAGTTATCTATAATATACTTAAGAGTAGGTATCTATTTATGAGCAAACCTCGGCAATAGTCTTGTCTCGAGACTTGTAACATCATAAAACAATAAGTATAGTAGGAATCCGTGACTTAGATTAGTCTTATAAATTGTTTTCGTAATTACCATGTTTCATCTTAAGTCGTATAATAATAATGATGTACACGCCAATCTAGTCGTAAACTTAACTAGTAGCAGTTATATGTAGTTTATACATATTTTAATGACTTTAGTACCTATAGCAATAATAATGCGGTTTATCGAACAGTTTGTATTATTAAAATCTTCTAAATATCCATTGCTTTATGTATACCGAAAATAAAGAGTAAAGTGTATCAAAGTTTTTCAGTAATCAACATTTTGCTAACAGGTAGTTAGTTTACATTTAGTAAATTATTTGGGAGGGAATTGGTTTGGATTGTTGAAATATAGGTTCAAAAAGTCCACGCATGGAATTTCGTAACGCATTATTATTATGAATTATCTTTGGAATTAGTTAATAACTAGCTTCCGCCCGCGTCTTCGCCCGCAAAATATATCGAAAAATTATACACATAAACTTTCCTCTTGAATCACTCTATCTATTAAAAAACCGCATCAAAATCCGTTGCGTAGTTTTAAAGATTTAAGCATACATAGGGATATAGGGATAGAGAAAGCGACTTTGTTTTATAATATGTAGTGATGTAATAAAGAAAAACAGTCTAAACGACCAACATTAAATTGCTTTCTTGGGCATTATCTTTACAATAAGTTGAATAAATCCCTAAACCTTTATCCTAAAACTAGATCCATCTGTAACAAAGAAATAAAAAAAAATCTTAAAAACCCTTGATTATCAAAAAACAGAAAATCTGTTGACCGTACCGAGATAAATCTAATTCTGGACGTTCCCACACATACAAACTGTTTCTCACCTCCCACTCGCTTCACAATAAATTGCTACTACATATTTAAAAATAACTCTCGCTGCACTTACTCCACATAAGTCACTCCGCATAAGTCACCCTCACTCATACACTGCTCATTCAAATTACACATACATCTCCTACAAGTCTATGCTCACTCACACACACGACTCCACAACTTCTGCAAGATTATAGGTAGGCATTTCTTTTAATGTTATTACTTCATGTTTTATTCATATTGTTTAACTTCTACTTTGTTTTTAATTTTGTTCTGCTTATTGTTTAACTCCTACTATCACACGTTATCTCTGTCAAAGCTAATTCTAACCTGGAAGGGGCCTGGTGACCTGTAACACAGGTTTTTCCCAAAACCTACATCAGGCACCAGTCTCTCACTAAGGCTGAAGACAGCTTAAACCTTATAATACTGTACACATTAACTTTAAGTCAGCTTGTGAAGAGAGAATAAATGATAAATTATTATTATTATTATTAAAATATGATTTGGTATCTTAGTTGATAACCGATATTAGAGAAAAGCTCTACAGGACAGGTGATTGTTACAGAGTTACTTTACAGGATTCAATTTTGCAATAGGTATTATGTTTCTCTACAGATTTTATTATGACTTAATACCGCCGCAGCTTGCCATAGCTGAGAGCAAAGTAAAAGCAAAATCACCGCAGGGGTAGTGCAGTCGACAATTTCAAATTATTCCTTTGACGATTTCTCTTCATTTGCGCAGCAATCGCAAAATTTAATGCTACCTACTGCATCCGACTGATAGAAAAGTGAGCTTATGTATTAAAAAAAAATGAAATCAATCCATCCGTCAGGAAGCTTCGATTTCCATGCGTCATGTTCGTGAACGAGCGTTGTCAGTAGCGACGGGTCATCCCTTAGCTGCCACGGTTCTTTTAATTTAATTTAGAATTGTTTTTTTTAATGTTTTAATTATGGACGTTTTTTTAAGTTCTTCGTCGTTTTCACATGTATATTTCAACATAAATGATGTAACCCAGATTTTGTAACCATATTTTGATTTAAAAGAGTGTCCAATGATTTTCCTGCCCGTTCTTCTCCATAGGTACCTACTGCTTTGCAACTAGTTTCATCTTTCTGATTGACCGACCCCTTGTCAATTCAAAAGTGGCTACCCCGTTGTCGCTGGCATAAGCTAGCTTCTGTCCGCGTACGAAGTCGCGGGCAGAAGCTAGTTTGAAATAAATGCTTTGAGTTTCAGTTTGATATAAAGAAACTCATTAAAGAACATATCCTTGTCTTTGCTGCCACACAGTCGGTAATAAAAACATCGTCCAAGCATCCCATCTTGTTAAGCTACATAACTTAGTAGTTCATACATAACACCATTTAAGTCGGCATCCTCGTGCCCACAGACAGTTTTCTCGAAGGCATTCGTCAAAGTACCATAAAGCTTGGTATGCCGGTGATGTAACTATAGTTCCGTGGTCTAGGTACCACTTACAACTTAGTGGTTTGGCGCTCTGCCATGTTCTATTGATTTATTCGTTTGAATTGAAATTCACAATCTTATACAACTTAAAAGTACATCTTCGCATATTGTTTATTCAGTGCAATTAGCAAAATACATGAAGAATTAATTACTTACTATATACAACCTAAAACTAAAAAATATATCCATTATGTACAAGTGGTAAAAAAGGGGAAGAGCGTCAAAAAAATCATCCCCATCGCTGTCAGTGGGAAATATGCCCAAAAGGCTGGCAGCGTTGCCACGTTGGATGGCAATGATTCTTTGGCCTAAAAATTTACCAGCTTAAAAGTAATATACTACTCTGTCAAGAAAGTACCGGGAAAAGATCAATAATACACAAAATGTCTATTATTCATCCAAATTTATTTTATCACCTTCAAAGTATGCTCCTTTAGAAACGATACACTTGCGCCAACGAATAATCCATTCATCAAAACATTTTTTAAACGCTGCTTCCGGAATTGAGTTCAGTTCTCGCCGCGAATTCTCCTTTATGTCTTCTATCGATTGAAAACGGGTGCCACGAAGTGGTAATTTGAGTTTAGGAAAAAGAAAAAAGTCAGCAGGAGCCATATCTGGTGAATATGGTGGTTGCTGGATGGTATTTGTTGAGTGTTTGGTCAAAAATTCGTTCACAATGATAGCCTTGTGCGAAGGCGCATTGTCGTGGTGCAAAATCCAAGAATTTTCTTTCCACAAATCTGGCCTTTTTCGTCGAATTTGCTCTTTTAAACGCCGCATAACGCTCAAATAATATTCTTTATTTACCGTTAGACCTTCCAGTAAGAATTCAGAGTGCACAACACCGCGATAGTCAAAGAAAACAGTCAACATGACTTTGACTTTTGATCGACTTTGGCGTGGTTTTTTCGGTTTCGGTTCAGTTGGAAGGCGCCACTCCGAAGCTTGTTGACTAGTTTGCATGTCAAACTCGTAAACCCACGTCTCGTCACCAGTAACAATGCGTTTCATGAATGTTGGGTCCGAACTGACTCGTTCTAGCATGTCCTCAGCGACTTTCATGCGATTGAGTTTTTGGAGAAAATTCAGATCTTTTGGGACTAGCCGAGCAGCAACATGTTTCATACCCAAATGATTAGTTAAAATGGTACGGATCGACTCGTGAGATACAGAAAGTTCGGCGGCTATCTCTCTCAGAGTTGAATGGGGATTTTCAGTCACTATTTTCTTCACTTTTGCGATGTTAACTTCAGTTGCAGACGTTGACGGCCTACCAGAGCGAGGCAAATCTTCCATCACATCTCGACCGCTTTTGAACGCTTTGAACCACTCATAAGCACGAGTTTTTGATAAAGTCGATTCACCGTAAGCCTTCTGTAACATTTTCAGTGACTCCGAACACGAAATTCCATTGGCGATGCAAAATTTAAGACAAACCCTTTGTTCGATATTTTTGTCCATTATGAAATTCGCAATACACACTATATATGATATAACTAAAACCAGCACTGTATTTAATATAAATAACAGATGCAACTCAAACTCCGCGCCAAAATGGAAAACAGTTGTGCCAATCTAACAACTACAAAAAAAAACAAAAATTTGAATTTGGAACCATAAACAAATCATCCATTCCCGATACTTTTTTGACTGAATGTATATATAAAGAAAATTGCTGATTATTTGACCTCATCAATCTCATCCATAAAAATATGTAAGTGCATGATCTACATACATCAAATTATAAATTAGATGATTAACCGCGACAGCAATAAATCTTGCCCCGACGCAGTTCCGAATGTAATGTTTACTACAGAAATAGTTTATAATAATAATAAAAGCCTTTATTAATCCAAGACATCGGTTACCGTTAGAAAAAAAGTACATTAAGCTAAATAAACACCATAAGCTAAATATGTCATGGCCCTTTTCGGGTATAGGCCTCCTCCAGTTGCCTCCATTTTTTCCTATCGGTAGCTGTTTTCACCCACTCTCTTCCTGCTACTTCTGGCATGTCGTCGACCCAGCGAGCTGTTGGTCTGCCCTTTTTTCTTTTTGCTCCAGGACCTCCAGGGCCCTTCCAAATGGTTGCTCGCTTGACCCATCTGTCTGCAGAGGAGCGGGCAATGTGTCCTGCCCATTTCCATTTTAAACGTAGTGCATGTTTCAGTGCGTCTATTACTTGGGTCTTTTGTCTTATTTTTACACTATTTTGTTTATCTACAATTTTTATACCGAGGATGCTCCTCTCCATAGCCCGTTGACACGCGCGTATTGACATATTTTTTTTGTTAAAGATCCAGGTTTGGGCACCGTATGTTAAGCAGGGCAGAAGGCTCGAATCCATCACTTTCTTCTTTAGTGTTATTGGGAGTTTTGATTTTAATATTTCCTTGTTACTCCAGTATTTTTTCCACGTCATGTTAATACGCCTTTCTATTTCGTCTAGGTGTCTTGTGTTTTGAAATGAAATTTGTTTTCCAAGGTATATATAGCTCTCTACGTACTCCATTGTTGTTCGGTTTATTATTATGGTATCTTTAGTGCCGTTGGTAGCTCCGTGACCTTGCCCAATTGATCGGTATTTCTTGTTTTTCAAGTATTTTATTAAAGAGAGTAGTGAGCGGACCTAACAATAGATGTCTTCCTAGTATCAAAGCTTCGTTTGGGATATTATCGGCCCCAGGACTTTTGTCTTTTTTCAATTTTTCGATTCTCTTTATTATTTCGGCGCTGTGGAAAGGTTGAATTGTCTGATTTCTATCTCCTGTTTTTGAAGACATTTTTTTTAGCTTTTACTATCGGCAGATTTATCATCGTACAGCTCTTCGTAGAAGTTGGAGGCAATTTTTACAAGGTCTTTCCTAGTTTGTTGTTCTTTTGGCTTATTTTTTGTCTTCAGTGTTGGAATCCATTTTTTCCCTGTATTTAATTGTTTATATGCTTTCTTTTGGCTTCCAGTGGAGCGTAAATGTTTTTCAATTATTCCTATCCTGTAATTATCGTATTCTTTTTAAGTAGTTTGTTTGTAATTTTGTATAGTTCTGAAAGTTCTTTTTTTTTTTCTTTTGATTTGGAGGATTTATATTGTAGATCGATGCGTTTTTTTATTTGGTTTTTAGTTTCTTCTGATATTATTTCTTTCTTTAATTTAATAGGAGAAGTATTCTTTAAACTTTCTTGTATGGATGACTCTATCTTGAAATAATATGACTCCATGTCATCATTGTCTTCCCAGCTCAATTGTTCAATTTTTGTTCTTAGGGCATGAAGGAATATTTCTTGTGATTTCTCGTCAGATAAGTTGGTTACTGGGATTGAATTAAAGGTAGCTCTGCTTTTCTTTTGTGTATTTAGAGTTATTGTTCCTCTCAAAAGTCTATGATCAGAACTAGTTTACTTAGTTTAAACGATGATCATACGCATTCACGAGAAAGTAGCACACGTTATAATTATACAGAGTATCTTCGAAGTACCAACATTACCAGTCGACAGCGATTCGGAGGAATTATTTTAGTAAGTTATACAATAGTTTTTTATTAGGTTAGGTTATTATTTATAATCACATATTTATATTAAAGTTCCCATTGACGGCTAAAAAAAGGTACCTACCGTAATAATTATATTTCTTTTAATCAGTCTTTATTAAAGTAAACATTTTTGATTGTAAAGGTTTTAGTGAGAATTTGGATGGCTATGAAGGAGAAGGCTTAAGCAAGGGTGGATGAGAAGTATAAAAGATGATATGGCTACAAAGAGGTCATGATGGCAGTCAAAGCGATGGAAAAAGATGAAGTTCTACGACAACCCCGAATAAATTGGCTTGTGGGCAGGAGGTTGATGATAAGCTAGCGATAGTTATTTATCAAAACGTCAGATTCATGGAGTGAGTGAAAGTTTTTCCTTACAACCGTAAGTAGTATTCTACGTCTTGAGGAAGGCAGCCCGCATTCTAGCTTAATCACTTCTATCTCTACTTAGACTACTAAAAGATAACGTTTCTAAATATAAATGAAGAAATGTCACTTTAAAATGTTATAATCTTGTGTTTTGACATCGCACCGTAGGAATCTTTAGGTCATTTTGGCTTTCATTCCTTCTGTTTCTACTGTGGCCATGCTATGGTTGCTGAAAAAATTAGTTAAAACACCTTATACACGGTACACAGTAGATGCTGCTATATTCTTTAATAAACGTTTTTAAGGTCTCTCTCAAGAAATTCCGTAAAGTTTAAATAAAATATTTGCAAAAGACTCGGAAACGGAATTTAAGCACACTTGGCCTTAAATCGGGCATAGATAAGTAGACAAATAGAAGCTCCTTATTTCCTAAATGTGGCATTAAAGTATAGAGTAAATATAAACAGTTGAAAAATCACAAAATTGTGTTAAAACGTTGAACAAATAAAGTGCTACTTGTTATTTGTTCTGGCATTGATGAGTAGGTTGTGCTTAGTCCTTCATCTTTTAAAATATCTGGTTTTAGTAGAATTATAATGGTAGACGTAGTTTAGGTTCATTTGTTTAGTCAGCTTTTTTTTTGTCGACTGTGGGAAATCTTCATATGACCCCTCCTGCTCTTTGTGGAGCGGCAAGGAGTGTCAGACTCTTACTGACTAAACACTCTGTACTGTGTTTTATTAGCCTCCGTTGCCAGAAATAAAAGATAAATAAATTAAAAAAACCCATCCATGTTCCTGCCTTAGCCCTTTGTGTTCCGGGGCAGCGGTAACCCTTTCGGACAAGACCCGCTGAGAACACAATTTTGCTTCATTTTAGAACTTGATTTGCTTAATTGAACGTAAAAAATTTATTATAATTATAATAAATTTTTTACGTTACATTGTTCGCCCGGAAAACCGAAGAATTGAAATGTTAATTATCCGGACCATATTCTGGGCATTGCAATTTAAAGATCTACCTTGTTTACCTACTCTTTCCAGATTTTTTTATTACTATATTTTTATTTTATTTTAATAATACACAAATATAAGTAAGTAAATGTATTTAAACGCAACAACAAAGAAACCAATTTTTGTCAATCTTCAAAATTGTATTACCTATTAGCTCTAAATCTGCGTGTGATTCGATTATCAAATCACTTTTAAGCTCCACTCAGTAGAATAATCATTCCAAATGGAATTCCTTACCCGATATCAAAGTAAACAATCTATGCTTGCGCCATATTTACTGGTGATCTTGACACGGCGTTTGGTCTTGGACATTTTCGCAATTATTCAATAAGTTATCGCATTCTTGTATGCGACGACGACACAAGTTTAGGACGTGGTATTGGTAACTGGAGATTCAAACTTGTCATCAACTTCGTTTTTTATGTTTTTCTCTCACTGTTGTAGTGTTTGCTTTATAGGATGCAAGGTTTCCTTAAAGTCTTCTTCTTCGTGCCTTTGTTCCATGATACTAGGGGTCAGCAAGGGCAACCTGTTCTTACTCTCACCTCTTACACAATCCATTCTCTTTGGTTTATTTCTCCTTCTCCATCGGATCCATTTTATTTGAGCTAGGTTTTCTTAGATTGCATAATTTCATTTTGCAAAAAGGATTTTTGAAAATGGTACACTCAGATTTCAGCTATTACCCAATGTTTAGTTAAAAAGGCTGCCGTTTCTTCGCCTCGTACCTTACTTTGGACTACTGTCGACTACCCAAAGTGAAAAAAAAACAAAAGAAAGTTCCGCAGTTGCGACAGCTAGATAATCTAATATATGAAGAGGCGTCATCCTACTACTATTATAAAGGCGAAAGTTTGTAAGTATGGATGTATGGATGTTTGTTACTCTTTCACGTAAAAACTACTGTATAGATTTGGATGAAATTTGACACAGAGATGGTTTATATCCTGGATTAACACATAGGATATTTTTTATCCCGGTAGAACATTCCTGTGGGATAATTTCCGACCTCCACGCGAGCGAAGCCGCGGGCAGAAGCTAGTCTATTCATAAAACAATGACGCTATTAAAAGTCCTTCGACTCAAAATTCTCGGAACTACGCACCGTGTCAGCTTCTCGTATCATGCACACAATTTTGACATAAAGTGACGTATGTCCGTCAAAAGCCACCTCAACTTCACGCGTTACGTCACAAACGTCAAGACGCAGTTGAGCGTTGCGCTTGCGCTCATCTGGTGAAAGCTGATTGGCTAATATTGTCCGTTAACTAGTAACATAAATATTGCGTTAGTTTCGATGATGCTTTATTAGGCTTATGTGATTGATTTATTCGGGAGTGTTGTAAAGTTTATTAATTTATTTGTTTAGTGAGGTCGGATAGTTAAGGCTGCATTCTTGGGTACCACTACCTTTTGGAACATGAAATAATTAATGTATACGTCCCAAACAGTAAAATCTGAAATAGAAAAGTACAGGTTGGTGTTTTGATTCGGGTGTTTCCGGGAATACGACAATTAGCGAAGATCTGCATGTGCATTATTAATTTGGGAGTTCTGTATATTATTATGAATCATTCAAAAGTCTTAAGAGAAATAATCGAATAAGGCCGTATCATTTGAGTATTGTTTCATTAGGTCGGTGAGCTTTGTAATTTTATCTTTACCTCACTAACTAATTCACCAGTCTCTGAACTTGATAAACCTTCTTTGATGCGACAAATCTAAGTAATATTTCTAGATACCTATAAATTTGCGCCGAATTCAGTAGGTAATCTGTTCTACTATTAATTTTAGCATTCAATCGCCACTTAAAAGTAAATTTCTCCACTGGGCTAGAACTTATTTTGCAAGCCGAAGTTAAATACTTAAGCAAAACCTTTGTGTTCAATTCCGAAACCCACAGACTATGTACAGTGGAAGGCGGAATGTCCGCGCAATGAAGGTGTGTCGACATTTAAAACAACAGGTCCCATACCCGCATTCCAATACAACCATACAAAAAAAGGGTACCGCAAGAAAAATGTTCATGTTGACCATCAACAGAAACACAATTATTACTAGTAATTTGCTAAAACCCACACTAAGAACGTAGAATTTGTATTACATTGACATATTATCTCATTAGTTCGCAAATTGTTTTGCATAACTGCAGACCTTATATGATTTATTATGTAATAAATAAGGTTTGTCCGTTGAGCTTGGCTTGGCGTGTTCGTTGCTAGTTTTTGCCTCCATTGTTGTTTTGACCTGGACCTTTGCTTGGTCATCATGAGGCAATATACACTTGTTCGATATATTGTGTTGGTATAGCTGTGGCTGAAAGTTTCTTAGACTTTAACAACTGATAATTATAATATCTTTGAAAGACATGAAGGCGACACTCTACTCAAATGAAGACTTCCCAAAACACTATCTGAATGTTCTTATTCTCTTGTAGCAATCTAACTGCTTAGTTAGAATGCTACAAGAGAATAAGAACGTATTTTTGCTACAATTTCAAGTGATGTTGGTACTTTTAACCATGTCAAATTAGTGCAACCACACTAATCTTTCTAACTAATTATTCATGTACCAAATAATGACAAACAGTACAATCAGCTAGCACTAAGCTCTCCCGAGGTCAGTAGTGTCTTTACTCATTGTCTAAATTTTTCAACGCCTCGGGCAACCCCGGAGATTAGCTAATAGCTTTCAATATGTCATCAGTTTAATCGCTTCGGGAAATAACATCATGGACACGAAGTAGACTAAAATTTATAGAATCTCGTGGCGCTGATACATAGAGATACTAATAGTGTTCACTTAATCTCTTTCAGTTTTTTCCGTACTTTCATTGGGCCATTCTTTCCTCTATACATCATCATTGTCTTCTCATATCCTAATTTATTTCGGATCGACGCAACATGTTTTTTCTTTCTTTTTTGTCGTCATCTCGGTAACCACCCGCTTTTTAGCCATATCAACTCCACTCAGTTCATTCATCGTTTCTTTGGTCTTTCCCTATTCTTATAGCCTTCACACTTGTCTCTAATATCTGAATGAATAGTAATTAAGTATATTGATTTTGTGAATGCCTGCTCAACCGCTTGAAAAATCAAACGAGTCAAATTTAAAAATATCCATGTATATTCATACAAAGGCAAATCATTTAAGCAATCAATGTTATTCATAAATCCGTCAATAACTATCAAAACCTTAATCAAAATTAATATAACTTCGCTACTAGGTGATCCTTTCAGCAACAATTCCAAGGCTGCAGATAAATAATTCAGTGTGCTATAAATTTAAATAGATTCTGTTAATGCAGTCGTGACGGACCGTAAAAGCAGATGTAACAATGACGGTTGGAGCCAAACGATTATATTCAATATAATATATTATTGAACGACAGCTGAGCTGATCTTAACTTGAAACTAGCCTTTATTTGTGGTTGTGCTTGCTTGCGAAATATTTGATTATCATCAAGGGAACATATGAAAGACGTTATATCTTTATACGCAGGAAACTATGGCAAATAAACGTCTGTAAACGTAATAAACTCAACGCTACGAAGGGTTTAAATGATGATGATTTAAAGTAATACATATTTATGGTATGGGATGGGATGTGTGGTGTTACGAGAATGGAAAGAATACGGCATGTGTATATAAGAGGAAGTCTGAAAGTGACACCGGTGAGTGAAAAGTTGTGTGGAAATCGATTGTCATGGTACATGTTATGCGGAGGAATGAGGAAAATGTTGTCAGGAAAGTTGTGAGCATGAATGTGGATGGCTATACAAGTAGAGGGAAACCAAAGAAACGATGGATGGATTGTGTGAAAGATGATATGGCTCGAAAGGGAGTGACTACCGAGATGACGACTAATAGAGAAGTATGGAAGAAAAAGACATGTTGCGCCGACCCCAAATAAATTGGTTAAGAGCAGGAGAATGATGACATATTTATGGTATTGCATTATTAGAAACATATTCAAATTATATGCTTAGACACGGAGCAATATTAAACGGATAAAGATTTATATTATTAAAAAGATTGATTTAGAACTGACGTGCATGACAATGGAATGAATCCTGTCTTAAATAGCTACCGTGCAGATTAATCTGCGAGGTTACGTCTATCTGGCCATGGTCGAGTCCTGGATGGATTGCCATTTGTAACTCATCTTACGTCTCTGTGTCTTTGAGTGTTTTCTATTCTATACTTAATATACTTTTGATAGTTGTTAGAGTGTTTGTTTTATCAAATTCCATTGGATACTCTTCCTTTTTCTTTCTAAATGTCTTAAAAGTTTTCTCGTTTTGCCTCTACACTTAGCCCTTCCTTTCATTGTAGTCTATTTAATTAAATGTATGTGCTTACTTGAAACTACTTAACAGTTGGCGAATGAGGCTGCAATTATTGTCAGCGATTGCCCACTCTAGGCAATCGAAACCTGTCTAATTTAGTAGTAATTTTAGATACAAGACGATAATTTACGGGTTTGACCCAGTGTTGTGGCGAACCTTTGAAATGAATTGCTTTATTGGAACGATTTACGAATATTATAAAGTGTTTTTGTATCTTTCCGTCTGGAATTGCTCAGCAGCAGCCTTTTTTTAAGGCTGGGAAATCATCGAGTGGAAGGGAGTGTCAGACTTACTGACTAAAACCCATCCATGTTCCTTCCGTAGGGCTTTATGTTCCGAGGTAGCGGTAACCCTATCGGACAATCACGCTTAGGGGAATACAGGCCTGATTTTAGGTTTTTTCGCTTGGGTTTCTACTTGTCCTTCATTTGATCAGCTATCTACCTACTTTAAAGCCTCAGCGTTGAGTGAGAAAACTGCATTACTAAGATCCTTTATCATACTTTCAACGACCTTACTGGGAACCTTGGCTCCCGAGACGTCCGGTATACTTTTAAAAAGTAGACTCAAGTCTTGTATGTTGAAATCACATTTTAGTCGTAATTATTTTGAAGTACTTTATTAACACCCTTGCCTCTTTCTCAACACATTGTTGAAATAACTCACGAGATCACCAATTTTTACGAGATTGTTTATACAACAAGCAATTTATTTATTTTTAATTGTTTTTATGTTACACACCGTCGTCGTGTGCAGTGAACAATGTTTGTTATACTGTTTGTTTGTATTGAAGAACAGTACATCGTACTAGCCCTATCGTTTCTAAAAGGTCTTGGGAAAGCACTTTTAATTAATAAACTGTACTAAAAACATGCTCTTTTGAAAATATTAAAAAAATGAGGACCTTTATTGCTTTCCTTTTATGTTCCATATGTTCACACATCATGCCTTGTTTCCTTGAAGGGCTAGACAGAGTACATCCACATTTTGCCAATGTTTGAGTTCCATGTACTATGGTGCAAACCGATTGCCACGAATCGGACAGAAATCTAATCTCCGAGATGCTTCTGAGAAATTCTAGATGGAAAGCCCAATAATACGTAACCTGGGAATCGAACCCAGTACCTCGTGTTAAGAGGTAAAGCTTGCGACGACTAGAGCAATGAGGCGCCTTCACTTTAAAATGAATAAGAACTTAAAAGCCATATTTCTGGTGAATCAAAACAGACGAATAAAATTATGGCTTGTCAGCAAGTTAAATTAATGGACCAACTTGCTCACCCAACACTAAACCAATGTGTTCCAGTCACACACAGCTTAAAGCACAAAATACGATATTAGTTAACTCTTATTAATTAAAAGTAATTATTTCGCAATATCTATTAAATTTTAAGTACTTGTCTGATTGACCTACTGACTCAAATCGATCGTTTTATCGGAATATTTTGATGAAATTATCTGTTTACTTAATTTTAAAGGTAATAAATGTATTATTGCACTGATGTACTTTGAGATAATATTGACAAATGAATAATAAATAAGTGGTCAAGAACAATTCATGTTTCAGGGTAAGAAAAAGCCAAAAAGCCTATCTCTTTTTAAATTAGACATGTTAATTAATTAAGGGCTGCCAAAATATATATAACATAATATCACGCCTGTATGCCTTAGGGATAGGGGAGGGGGGGGAGGTATACCTATGGTATATTATGTATTTTAGCCAGTTATCTTAAGTCCCATGTAATAGGGAGACCCTTTTGCCATAAGCCAGGCACAAATCCAGATTCTGGGCTTCCACTGATAACTCCAGATGGAAAAACCCAACACTTTGCCCGACCCAAGAATCGAACCCAGAACCAGAATAGGTATTTTTAGAACCTTAGTTTTCAAGTCTTCAATCATTCGAAATTCCGTCTAGTCTATTGGGTTATAGCCCGACCGCTTAGCTTTACTAAGACCGTACCGCTATGCGACAGGGGTGACATTTCATGACAAGTTGACGAATCAGGGAGCTCTCGCGTCGCGTCACCACACCCGCACCGCGTAGCTACCTCAAGAACGATCTCAGTTAAGCGGTCGGGCTATAGATAGAATTTCGAACAAGTGAAGTGCCTCGGTTGTTGTTGCATATTGTTATGCAATCACTCTTAAGTTTTTATGAGAGAAATCCTAACAACTTCAAGCCGTTTATACATGTACATTATACCTATAGTATTGTAAATCTCCCATTTTTACCAATTAAATATAACTGCATGGTTTATTTATTTACTTTAACTTTATGCAATAATGTATAATCACACAGGATAAGCGGTCTTAGGGCAAATTTCACCATTGAAACTGATCGCGATCAGCGCATTAATTACGTTTGAAAGCAGTCAACATCATTATTTCTTAAGGACGTTTTAGATTTGCTGATCGCGTTCAGTTTCATAGGTGAAATTTGCACTTACTGTATTCCTCCATCTCTGTTTGTACGGTCACATAAAGAAAACGTTGATGACTTTTTGATGTGTTTTTGTTGTATCGTTTAGGTACTATAAATAAGTTCTAAGGCCCGAACCCCACTCAAAACTCAAGGATTAGGTACATAAAATTAGTTTAATTAAAGCCATTTGATTGGTCTTCTTCTTTTCGTGTGGTTAGTAACTAACCTGGTGTCAGAGTTTTAATGCTGCCCATGGGCCTCTGACTTAGCATTTGATTGGTTGAAACTAGTTTTAAGTAATGATTGATTGAAGTTCTGTAATACGGCCCTAAGAATGGCTAAGATTTTCATACCTATCGTATGTGTTTTAACATCTCTTATAACAATCCTTTTTTTCTTCACAGGCTGCCAGCGCTCTGTTCACCCTCGACGGAGCGCGAGGCGAAGCACTTTCCCGCCGCTTGGCCCGCAGCGAGCGTCGCCGGCGCCGTTGCAGAGCTGCCCTGGCCATCATAGCCCTGCTCCTATTACTAGCGGCTGTAGGGGCCGTGGAACTCCTCATGTCGAGAGGACAGAGAGTATTTGGGGCTGTACTACGCTGATGCTGGATAGCCGTTGGGTGAAGGATGGACACTATCACGTGGAACAAATGATTATTTCGATTCTAGACGATGCATCTCCTGTTTCTGAACACTTGTCCAAACTGCTGAAAAACGCACGGTCACTGATTTGATAAAAAATAATGATATGCGTTCGATATCATAATATAAAGTCAGGCAAGTGGGTCCCCTTTGGTATACCCACTTTTCGGCAGTTATGATTTAAGTATATTTTTAAGTATTTTGTAATAATGGGCCAGCCTATTGGCATCAACCGGGCATAGCACCAAACTCCGGGCTGGTACTGAGTTATACCTGATGGAAAAACTCAATAACACTTTGCCCGACTTTGGGACTCGCGACCCTCACGCTCAGCAGTAGCGGAGCACTAGACCAACGATATCCTGACTATAACTAATTACACTTAGATTTAAATAGACGAAGGAATTGCTATTTAGAATTTATTTGAGGACCACAGAAGGACCTTAGAATTTATTTAAGAATGCGTTCGGTACATCTAAACTGAGTTCAAAAGCAATCAGTTTGTCAATATTGTTATGGAATATTGCCACTGACAGCTCTTTAACGCGGTTCAGATGTGCTGATCTTGTTTTGTTTCTTCGGTGGACTCATCACTACGCTAGCTAAAGTTCAATGGTACAGACGCCAGCACATCAAGCTATCCCTAACTGTCAAATTTTCTCAATTACAAATGAACCTTATGTCTTTGGAATAAAGTTGAAATACTATCAAAGAAACTAGACAAATTGTGGTAACTTGATGTGCTGGCCTCTGTACGTTGTCTACCTTATTTCACCCGACATACTCATACATTCGTAAATTCGTCTCTACAACTTCTTGTACAGACGCCAGCAGATCAAGCTATCCCAATCTGTCAATTTTTTATTATAGATTTTCAACTTTATTACAAAAGCATAAGGTTCATGTTCAATTGGGAATATTTGACAGTTTGGGATAGCTTGATGTGGTGGCATCTGTACAATACCTAGGCAAGTACTTTTGTCCTAATGAATACAGTTGAGCAACAGAAAGCACCAAATTGAATCGCAATCTGTGCCTTTACATTCTACAGTCTTAAAGGAAACATCATTACTTCATTAGGTATTCTAACTACTTGACTGCTTTACGCTAATGAATGCTTCTTATGAAATATCTGAAATTCCTGCTAAGACGTTGCCACGGGCAAAAGCTGTTTGGAATGTTGGCAGTCATATCTAATCCTTATGCATTCACGACACGGGGATTTGAGGCGTGGGGAGGTACAATCGTCAGCACATCAAGGTACCCCAAACTGTCAAATTTTCCCATTTGAAAATGAACCATATACTTTTGTAATAAAGATGAAAATCAATCAAAAAAATTGACATATTGGAGTATCTTAATGTGTTGACCTCTGTACTTTTGAATCATGATTTTAGAGCTATAGGTAGAGTTAGTCCACTGTCCAGATATTACTTCTGAAGATAGGTACTTAACGTGCCTGTAATCTAACTGCTATTATAAATGCGAAAGTTTAAATGGATGAATGCTTGTTACTTAATCACGGGTAAACGTATCTAGATGAAGTTTGACACACAGGATACTTTTTATCCCCGTAGTGCGTTCAGGTAGGATAAGTCCCGACATCTAGCCGAGTAGAAGCTAGTATGATATACGGCCGGTATTTGCTTTTCCGCTTTGTAAGTAATGGATCATCTTCAGTTAAATATTGAGTGCGTGACAACCACCCGTGTAAATAAAGCATCTCATGTTATCACTGTGAGTTTTATTGTAAACTAGCTACACACGCGCGGTTTCACCTGCGGCTCCTATTGGTCGTTGCGTGATGTTACATAGCCTATAGCCTTCCTCGATAAATGGACTATCCAACACAAAAATAACTTTTCAATTCGGACCAGTAGTTCCAGAGATTAGCGCGTTCAAACAAACAAACTCTTCAGCTTTATAATATTAGTATAGATTAGACCTGGCTATACTGCTACCACAGTTCTAGCTTGTAAAACAACCGGGCGATTCGGTCAAATCTCACCGTGAAACTTGGATGAAGTAAGCGTGAAGTGAGATGTCGTTCTACCTAATGCAGGGATTGACACCATCGAGAGCTCACTTTAAACTTCACCTACATTTTTACGGTGAGATTTTTTACAGAATAGCACTACATTGCAATTACGCTCGTGATTACGGAAATATACTTACCGACGTAGTTTCGGACGCGCAATTATGAAACAAGGCGAATAAAATAAGCTTAGTAAATAGGTAAGTTATTTGTCTTAAGATCTATTAAGAATTTTTGTTTTGAAAATGTTGATAAGTTTAAAATTTCCATGCTTAAAAAGCAAACGATTTGGATTCCACTATCGAAAATATTATTAAGTTGTAGGTACTTAAGTTAGTTTTAAGTTAATGTTAAGTAGTTAATTTTGTAAATATGTTTCCCTATTCAGACCTTAATGCTACTACTTACTACTATAACTATAGTACTTAGTTCTAGAATAAAAATTACATAAAATGAATGAATATAAACTAATACTTAGGACTGACAGGGTAGAATCTGTCTGTCAGTCTGTCACTTTTCACGTCATGGATGTCGTTACACGTGAATGGATTTCGATAAAAATTAGGCACAAAAATTAGCCTTGATCTGGGTTAGGACACAGGATACTTTTTATTCCAGCAGTTTCTGTGGGATAATTTCCTATTTATACGCGAGACAAAAGCTTATAGCTTGATTATAATTATAATAAAAGGTACAGACAATTTTTTACACCTAATCACTAATCTTGATTAGAAGATTGGAATAATCTTTGTTCTAAAGATTTAAAAAAGTTTTTATATTAACTTCTTTTTTCTTTTTCCTTTAATTCAAGGATTCGAGAGAAAGATAGTGTACTTAATAAAATAATTACTTGTCGATTTAAATCGACTGAATTTACATACCTAATATTTAAAAAAATATTATACGATGTTTAAAAAGGTATGTCAAATGTATCTATCTACAGGTTGATCCTTTGATGCGATACTTACTCTTCTACATAATAGGTATTTTTTATTATTTTAAAATACTTTAATCACTTATGCCGAAATTGATATTTTACTGATTTATTGCCTTACAATAGAAAATAAAATAAAACGTAGGTAGGCACCTAAAATGTTGGGAATCTCTGTATCCTCGCTCAAAAATGTTTAAAAAAATAATTAAGTATTTTTTAAGATAAGTAAAACTATTTGCTGTAATAAGTTTTATTTATCATAATTGTATCGTTATTGTCATAAGTATAGTTTATATTTTAAAACATTAAATTTGATAGTGGGATACAATCTTTTTGACTATAATTATTATTATTTGTAAGCATATTTGTATGTAAATTTATACGACATTACCTATTCCGGAATAGATCGTGCCTGAGAAGAAGCTTAGATATTTGATATTATTTTTAGTTATAATTTAGATTTCTAAGAAATGTAAGGATTTGTGGTTTGTTCAGAATAATCTTTTGAATTTAACAGCTTTTGATATTGTGATCTGAACAACAAAATGGCGTAACTACGCGGATATATCGTAGTCCAAGTATGCCATTCGGATGGCCAAAATGATTAAACAAATAAAATTTAATATACTTAAAAAATGGTCATGTAGTATACTGATTTCAATTAAAAATCGAATGTGAAAAATCCTATTGATACTATTAAAATCCATTAAATTACAAATTCAATTTTATTGTTGGTATTTTTCTATTGGTGCCATAAAACATAAAATACGAATACTACCATACAAAACCTATACAATTCAACTTTGAATTTAACTTCCATTGTTCTCATTTTGTTTCGATGTTATGAAAACCATAAATAGCTTTTAACAGTTTTGTTTTTAAGGTAATGTGGCCACATACAAAATATACTTATGCAAAATATCAAGTTTTTTTTCTAAATTATAAGGATGTTTACCCCCACGGCCATTGCATAGATTATTCTGCTGGCTAGATAGCCAAGTTAGGCTATTTTCTAGTTCTAGATTATTGTTAAGTGTTACCGTTCTATCAATATTACAGAGCAGAGAACAAAACTATTGCCATGCTAAAATTGCTTGTATTGTGGCCTTTTTTATTAAAATTAAAATATTTGTGATCGGAATAAATGTGATTATTGTACCTTTTAGTTTATCTTTTAAAGTATTCGACTTTTTTAATCTGTATTAGTAACCATTTTAAATGTCTGCACAAAGTGCGAATGTATTTTTCGGTAAATAATAAATTGAATAAATAATTTCTTTGGCTTTTTATTTAAAATAAGTACAAGATAATAGTTACCTACTACCTTAATACTTAATATGTAAAATATCATTTGGCACATATACATATATTGTAACTACAAAGTAGAATTAAACATAGTAAAGGGTCTTTCAACAAGGACGGGTCGATTTTGATAGTTTGTGGCGGCCATGTTGTTTTGGCGGCATCTGTCAAATGCGTTTTTATTTCTTCAGTTACTGATGCCAAATCACCATGGTAAGTTTCAAGATTGAGCAGCACGTCCAAATAATAAAACTTTATTATCAATCAAAATGAGTGTTTGTTAGTGCAAACGTTGCGCGCGTTACGTCCATTTTAAGGCAGATGCGGTGGCCCTTCAAAGTCGATTCTCCAACGTTTGGTGACCAAATTTGAGACGACTGGTTCGGTAAACAACCAACCAACACCCTTACGTCAAAGGAACGCCAGATCGGCCGAGAACATCGCTGCTGTCCGTGATAGTGTCCGAGGCAGTCGATTTCTCGCCGTGCACAAGAACACGGCCTTTCGCAGACTTCAATTTGGCGAATTTTGCGTCGGGACTTGGGCTTACACCCGTACAAGATCCAACTGACCCAGGAGCTGAAAGTGAATGGCATTCTGCATAAACGGTTCGAGGGTAGCGTTATCTCTCGCAGAGGTGACGTGAATTGTCGACCAAGATCGTGCGATTTTACCCCGCTAGACTTTTTCTTGTGGGGTTTTTCAAGTCGCAGGTCTTTGCCAATAATCAGCAATCAACCGATGCCCTGAAAGGCAACCTATCGCAGGCCATAGCTCAGATTCAGCCGGATCTATGCATAAGAGTAATCGAAAATTGGACCTTTCGGATCCGTGCCATCGTTCGAAGCCGCGGTAGAAATTTAAACGATCTCATATTTTATAAATAATGGCATAAATTGGCCTTTCAAATAAAATAATAATTTCTTTAATATCTCACATACAGCTTGTTTTATTTAATTTCAACATCGACCCGTCCTTGTTGAAAGACCCTTTATAAAGGTTGCGTACCTAAATATCGGAAGCGTGGACTTATAAAACAAACTAATTAGGTACCTAGGTATCTATTTAATTGTTGTGATACGCCTAGGAATCTTACTTCACTTTGTAAATGAAGTGGTACAAAATAACTACTAAAAAATAACGTTTATTCGGCAAAAATTACAGCATCTACTTTCTGGTCTTGCTCGTTAGTTGGCACATCGTCGATCACTTGGCACGAGAATGCTACAGCCACCACCTGGAACAAGAAGTTAAGGATGTTATGAGTAATACAGCTACAAGAATCTTTTGTTGGCTAAATGGCATTTATTGAATTAATACTTTAAGCACAGAAATGTACAGAGGCGGATTTAATGCTATAGACATTTTCTACCAGTCAACTTTTGGCTGATGCAGAGATAAGAAGTGGTAGTTGCAATAGGAAACTAAGTGTAAATATTAATTTAATTACGCATACGCATATACAGACTATAAATATAATAATAAATAAATATATATCTAATTATATATAAACGTCATATATAAATAAATTTATTGGCGGGAGGGGGAGGGGTTGTTGCTAATCATTAGTGAAATTGAATAGACAAAACAAGATGGCGATAGACGTTGTCCGCGCGCCAAAAGTTGTTTATTGTAACGTTGTTTTTTACTCTACAACAATAAACAATAACTATAAATGTAGAAGATCTAGTATCAGTGCCGTTCTGTAAAATTTATCCGTGAAAACAAATAAGTACCTACTACCGTCAAGTTAAGTATCTAATGATTACGAATAAAACTTTCAATACGTATTCAAGATGAAGTAGTGTTGGTGAGTGCTGGAAAAGTGAGTGATAAAACGTAACTTCTAACAGGGAAATATAATATTTGTAATTAAGCTAGAATCGACATCGAAGTTAGGTTAGGTTCTTATAGGTTAGTTTATACTTAAAAATAAGAAGTCGTTTCGTGCTAGGAGTGCGAAATAGATCGCCAGCACAGTGAAACACAATAGAAAAAGATCGACGTTGCACATACATACCTTGGGTGCAGTTTCGGGATTACTTCTGAGATTAGCTAGGAATTTGTCGTAGTAGCCGCCGCCGTGGCCGCATCTGTCACCTGACTTGGAGAACGCTACTCCAGGGGCTATGATCAGGTCCAGACCTCCTGAAATATAGAGTATGTTTTGGTAGTTGGAAAAGGCATAGTTCAATAGAAAGAATTCGCTCCAATGTGCAATATTCCCAATAGCAATTGTGAAATGTTAAGCAATCAACGTGATGGTAATGTACCGTGTGAGCTATTAGAATAGGAATTTCTCAGTAGCCGCTTAGCCGATAATAAACATACCTAGTTTACGAAAGACGGGTAAGAAGGATGGCTGTTCGGAGGATCTAAATCCCAGTCTACTGGTCATACTTCCCTCAGTTTATGCATAGATAATAGATACAATAAAGATGAAGATTCTACTTCTCGCGTCATACGGCCCACGCGACAGGCCGCATTGTGTGCAAAAGAAAATTGTTTTCGTTTTCGGTACAGTAAAACCCTTAGTGATAAATTAACTAGACTTAACTACGGTTTTTTTCGTAAGTATTTTATAATTGACGTACTTAGATTTTCTTAGATATGTCAAATTATCTGGCGGTTGGCCATGAAACTGTCAAACTTTGTTAGTAATTTTGATAAATTATGCTAGATGGCGGCACTGTAGACTACGATACCAACCTGATTCTACAGCATTTTCTCTCTTCTGATCTTTCGAGTGCTGAGCAATGCCATGTCTAGTAATGAACATGTTCTTCTCATCATCAGCCTCGAGATGCAGCATCTTCATCACGCCACCAGCGTACTGCGGGACGAAGGCTGATGCTCCTCGTGCCTTGATGTGGCTGATGATCGGGGCCGTGTTGATCTCCTGGTCAGTGCTCATGTATAAAGCTATACGTTTTGCTGATTTGTACCAGGGATGGTTGATGACCTGGATGAGTAAGAAATTTTTATTTAATAAAATTATTTGTTTTATGTAGATCTACAGGGTGACTTGTAATTTGACATATTCATTCCAAGGCGTGATAATGTGACACATTTGCAATAATTTGACACACCCGTAATGCCTAGGCGGTAATTAATTGGATTAAAAAAAACACAATTTTTATGTTTTCTTGAATATTTACTTCACTAAACCTTTGTTTGAAGTGGACCGCGACCAGCGAGTACACCGCGAGACATTTTCAAAACTCAAAAGCCGTTCCGCGATCTATTTTGCAAAATTCTCACCTAAGTGAAGTGAGCTGTCAATAGTATCCAACTCTGTGTGAGATGACGACTTACTTCACCGAAGTTATCGCGATGAGATTTGTGCGGAATAAAGCTGCTGGTCATGACTCATGACGTTCTACGTCAACGTGTAATGAATTTCTGGGAAGTTAGAAAGTAGTGAAATGCCAATAACCAGATAATTAATTCGAATTACAAACAATTTTAAAATATCTGAACCAAACTTTCATCCTCTATTCAACCCATTCAGGAGCCGAATTTTCTAAATCCTTTAGATGTAAAAGGAATTCTTGCTGCAAAAGCTCATGCTTAGACCCATCGGTTTAGGCTTAAGCTGAGCTGTATGACTGATTTTAACAAGTAGATACATTGCGAAGTATATTATTGATAGCTATAAGAACTCGAAGTTATGACACAGCACGAATATTTTTAAACACTTTCGATTGCTATTGTTTTGCGATTCGAACGAGCAGTTGATGTAACAGTCATAAGGCAAAGTATCTGACTTAGTATCGCGTTCTTTGATGACACGGTATTGCGAGCCACAGTGCAATAACACCAGCAATATGAAAGACCTTTGCGACGCCAACTCCAACACTTTCGAAGTGGTTGAATTCTAATCGAAGTTAATCTATAGTAATATTATGAAGCTTAAGAGTTATTTTGTTTGAACGCGCTGTTCTCTGGAACTACTGGTCCGAATTGAAAAATTCTTTTTGTGTTGGATAGTCCATTTATCGAGGAAGGCTAAAGGCTATGTAACATGCTATGCAACAGCCGAGCAGCGACTGAAAATACGCGGGAGCAACTAGTTTAAAATATAGGTAAAATTAGAATCATCTACATGAAGATCACCACGTTTCTGATTAGCTTCAAAGTTTACCTTGTCGTACACAATCTCGGACTGTCGTTTCTTGTCTTCAGTGGTCAGTGCTGCAATGCGAGCTGCTATCTCAGTCCTCAGCAGCGCTTTAGCTGGATTCGGCGTTATCTTCGACATTTTGCAGCTCTGGAAGATCATGTATTGACTTTAAATCAGCACTTAATCAGCTACAACAGTATTAGGTTCTTAATACAGCCTCTAGGACCTACAAGATACATCTAAGTGTTAGCTGTTTGGGTTACCTACTGAAGGTTAGTTGTTGTACTACATAGAGCACATAACAAAAGAATGCTTAGGTAGTTTTATCTATAGCGAAGCAGAGGACATTACAACATTTGCCGTGGTTAAAATAAATTAGCCAGACAGCAAGGGGCAATTCTCCAGGAGTGACCTTTCGTATGTCGTAATTATAGACACAATTAAAAAGCCTTTGTGTATCGTGTCGACCTGCGTCGGGACGCAGGCAGTCAATGGGTTAAGGCGCTTCTAAACGACTTTTATTTTGGATAAAAATATGTTTAATAAGAGCATTTTCATAATAACTGACTCACACAACACAATAACTAAGTGAATATTTTAGATTATATGTTTAAATTACATAGTGTAATTTAATTTGTAAAGTTAGTCTAACGCGGATAAAAAAGACGGAGAGAAAATCACGGCTATTTTTATGAAATTTTCACCATTTAAACACAATTGAAAATTTATCTTTTAGTATATGTAGGTATTTTATAAATAATACTTTTTGTTTTGTGTATAATAAATTAATAATGCATGTTATTTGGGACAGCGCTCCTTGATGAGCGAGTATTATTACTGGGTGACATGCAAACTATGCACTCAAGGTCGTTGGCATATAGCTGCGCTTTAAGTATCAGCATTTGACGATAACCCGGTTTTCGGACGAACATCAACGACGTGTCATAATTATACTAATATCTAAAACCTGTTGCCAAGTGGATCTTTTTTTTTTTAAATGAAAAATTCTTTATTGCTATTAAAAGGTTACAAAACGTTCGATTGGCTCTTGATTGTAAATCAACCAGTGCAAACAGTTGAGAATATGTTAGGTAGTTAATGTTTAAGCGGGATTCTCCGAAAGTGTTACCGCTACCCCGGAACATACAGGGCTAAGGAAGGAACATGGATGGGTTTTAGTCAGTAAGAGTCTGACACTCCCTTCCGCTCCACCCAGAGCGGGAGAGGTCATTGGATGACTTCCCAGCCTTAAAAAAAAAGGTAGCTAATGTTTCTGCTGATTTTCGTTCCATAACCTACCTAAATGTCGGTAATCATGTTAACCAAAGATTGCTCTAAATTCCAATATTATAGTTTTTTATATCGACCAATATAATTTATTGGGTAACTCGATAGGTCGGTTATGAGAACAGGTTTAAATTGGGCATAAATCTACCAAATGGATGGATGCAGTTACTTTTGAAATATGGTCCAATAATTTAAGTCTTTAGGTCAAATCAGAAATTATGATGGGAATTAGGTGATTTGATGACTTTTATACTAGTTAATTGGTGTGATTAATTTATTGAGGACAGTTTTGTAGGGCTATCGAAATTTGAAATGATGCGAACTTACGTAGGTAAACTTGGATATGGAATACCGTTTTTGCATTACGTCTTACTGCTACTATTTGCTATCACTTTAATGCACCCAAATTGTATAAATCACAATCAATCACAGTATGTTGTTTATTTTTTGAGAATAAACTTTTTTTTTGTGTACATTGCTCATCCATTGCTTCATATGTTGTGAAAATGATTGCCGTTCCACAACGTAAACGACGCAATGAATGTGGTTGAACTGTCAGAATGAAAGCCATTGCTAATTTGCTACCAGTAAGTGTGCATTACGCAATTGGGGTGCGGGTTTACACTGTTCGATTTTAGTGGTACAGACGCCAGCACATCAAGCTATCCCTAACTGTCAAATTTTCTCAATTAAAAATGAACCTTATGTCTTAGCAATAAAGTTAAAATACTATCAAAGAAATTTGACAGATTGTGGTAACTTGATTTGCTGGCCTCTGTACAACTGAAACACTCGATTCGAAATTCAATGCGATTGAAAGTCTGCTCAGACTCTTCGATTCGCTGTGGACTTAGAAGTTGATCAACTAAAGTCGTATTAAATTAGTGGCAAATATTTTTTTAATAGCAATGGAACCGATGTACACTTCTGCCTGCGTATTGTTGGTGAGGCAGACCAGAGGGGCGACTTTGCATTATGTGGTAGATATGCATATACTTACATATTTGCTCAGATTCATACTTTCACCGGTTTTTCAATAAAGTGGTATGCAATAATCACACTTCAAGGTCAAGGGTCTGTTAGACCCATACCCTTGTCAAAAAAAGCCGGTAAACAACACAGATGATTATATCAGACCGTGTAACCAGCCAATTTACTCTGTCCAGTTATTTTATCCAGAAGCCAATCACGAAATAAGGAACTAAGTACCTATGACGATTTAGTACCTTAACAATATTGCACCATTCAATAATGAATTTCGTGAGAACAACTCGGAAATATAATAACAATTGGGTCAAAAGCCAAAAGATAGCCATTAGTTGTTTGTTAGGAACAGAGAAATTACTTAATGATAACGCAAATTAAACTTACCGAGTGACACGACAAAATACACAGTGCGTAAGAAGCAGACTGATATGAAATCAAACGATACAATTTGATAATAAAACTTCAGACTGGAGCTAACCAAAACAAACTATAATGTGACAATTTCTACACGTGATCATACTAGAAGCGCCATCTGTGTGTGCATCACTGAACTACGTAGTGAGCTACTTAACTAAAAAGAAGGGGTGTTACATCATGATGGCATCGTTATATTAGTTGTTACTGCTCTTGAATACAGATGTCGCTCCGAAGCGGTATTCTGTAACTTAATACCTATATTTCATATTCTACCACAATTCAATTAAATATGCCCTATATTTATTTACTATATATGATAGTAAAAGGTTTCCAAAACGGACATAGTCGCACAATCACTGCTATTTTTAGTTTGTTTGTAAAAACACTTTTGATTATTTCGATTCTAGGACTTATCTGATAGTTCCAAAATACTTAGCTTTATAACGATACATTAAAACAAAAAATAGTTGGAGATAGCTCCCTAGAGCATCGGGAACAAGTTCCAAGCTATCGATGCTGAGAGGAACCTTTTAACTATACCTAGTTGCAATCACCTGAAAATTCGTAAGTGACCACATCCTGCCTCACACGTCCAGGATGACAGGTGCTACTCAACATCCATTTCCTCCATGAATGACAGGTGTGGATGAACGAAATATCCTTTTATCGAACCGTCAGGCAACGCAGCTGACGCTTCCATTACATTATCATGGCGTTTCGATGGAACGGGATCACAGAATGGGGACGGCTGATAACGAATTGATATCAGAGTTTGCATAAAATCCGTGCTCTGAAAATTTTCATGGCAAACGAAAGAACATAAAGTGTTGATTGTATTTTGTAGACATGTCTGTGATGGCTGAAGGAGTGGGGGATATACCATGAGAAAAGGTTTTGACCTGGCGGGATTTACTACTCTCGTATTCAGCTAAGCATTGAGAAGTACAACTGAGAACATCCCAGCGCTTCAAAAAAGTCAACTGTTGGATTTTCGACTTTCGGCGCTAACCAGTGCGTTGTAAATCCAGTGAGTATAAAAGTAAGAATCGCCCTCGTATGCACGGGAAATTTTTTAACGTGACGAATTTCTTACACACAATGTTAATACCAAGAGTGAAGCGCAGAGCGAAGAAACGATGGATAAATGATGTGAAAGATGATTAAAGAGTTTATTCAG
Source organism: Hyppa rectilinea (assembly GCA_951799385.1). Classification (NCBI taxonomy): domain Eukaryota; kingdom Metazoa; phylum Arthropoda; class Insecta; order Lepidoptera; family Noctuidae; genus Hyppa; species Hyppa rectilinea. The sequence continues at coordinate 14,501,152 of OX637318.1, read as the reverse complement.
ACTTGATGGCTGAACTGAATTCAGCTGTTCAGCGGTTCTGCCATCAACTATGTATGAAATGAGAAGACATGCTACGCCGACTCCAAAATATGGGTACGTTTTAAAGATTAGGGTACGAAGATGGGTAGTTCACCATGTGATTTGGACTAGGCCCGTGCTGGATGGCGCGTTTGTGTTCCACGCGCGCCTCATAGTGATGTCAGCCTCATTGAAGAGACCCATTAGGGCCGACGCCTGCCGGGTCATCGGGATTGCTCGAAAAGTTACCGCTGCCCCGGAACACAAAGGGCTCAGGTAGGAACACGGATGGGTTTTAGTCAGTAAGAGTCTGACACTCCCTTCCGCTCCACCCAGAGCGGGAGGAGTCATTTGATTATTTTCCCATGCTTAACAAAAAAGGGCCGGATGTTGATCTTGATCACAATGTTTGGTCCGCCTATTAGTCCAGGAATTAAGGTCCCATTTACCATAGAAGCTCTACCACGGGTTGGGCAACGTCTCAGTAATTTTTTTCGTGCCAAGACAATTTCTTGTCTTCTTTCACCGTTTCTAAAGCCTAATAAAATGTAATAATAGCGAAGTAATGGCTCCTTTGACAAATGTTTGTAATAAGCTAAATGTGTCGGATACTGTAACCAGAGATGATTGATATGCAACATAAACGTGAGAGCGATCCTCATCTTACGTGTTTATTATAATGTCGTTTGTTTTATTATCATACGTTTTGTTGCTATGTAGATTTGCTTTAAAGGACATTTTGATGTAGGCGGGGATATAAATGATGATACATTATATTTATTCTTGTAAATTGGATAAAACAAAACACGTCACTTAAATTATGTTTATAAACTAGATCAGTCAGGCCTTACCAGGACTTGCAGATTAAAATCCGAGTTGGTTTTTTGAGGAAAGGAACACAAAGATTTGAATTGACCTATTCAGACAGTGCACATATGTGTCAGTAATCATGTATAAACTAAGAACTTCAGGAGCTCAACGATTCGACGCACAATACCAAAGATTCGGGCAGGCCGGATGAAGTAAGCAAACTACCAGATTATCATTATAATTAACTGATAGGACATAATATATCCTCGTAGAGGCGAGAGAAGTTACATACAGAGAAACCACGAGCATGAACAGTGACCCATAGTTACAAAACACTACGCTTTTCGAATTGGCCATTTTAATTGGCACTTTTTTGTTTATCGAAGGTCGGAACACTAAAAACGGTCTTTGCTCACATATTCTTTCGTGACTAACATTGTGATAAGCCTAAGTAAACTACTCTGTTTGTTTGTTTCTCGTTCAGTGTGCAAACAAAATCCTTGCGTGCACACTGACCTTCTTTGTTCTTTTGATATATACTTGTTGGTATAGAGAATTGCATTGTTTACAGGTTTCATAGCATCTGTATTTGGTCATTTGTTTACTTTTATACTTCTTCTCTCACATTTAACCTTTTGATCAAACGCCATTGTCACATATACTTGACAAGCAAGCCCATGCCCTGTACGCCAACGACACAAATATGTGACGATGCACGTACATGTACACTATATAACACGAAATAAACAATTACATCATTACTTTTGTGTGAGTTTATATAGATATCTTAAAAGTTGAAGCTCTCGTACGACATGAAACAGATTAAAAGACACCATGGATATTGAGATTCATGATAAAAAGAAGAAATAAAATAGCTTGGCGTGGAGGGCACGCGCTTGAGTTTATGGTCTGGCGTTCAAAGGTTAAGTTTAGGTTGGGAGAGAAAACGTGTAAGCCCTTATGCTTAGGCGTTTTCATTCCCGTTCGATACATTTTGGATAGAGCGGAAGTCAACCCCAACTAGTCGGGAAAAGGCTAGGCGGATAATGAATATAGTTTGTTATATTTTGAGTCTACAGTTTTAAATGCTAAGCAAGTAAAATCAATATGTCAGTCTAACCGGATGCAGCTGAATACAAGTGTTTTACATGGAGCGACTGCCTATCTGATCTCCACAACACAGTAACTGGGTCATACGATACGCCTTGGAAAGACTGGCTCTCAAATTTTCGGGATTCTGACGACCCGTAACGACTGTCAAAGTTTAATGTTAAATGTAAGTATTAGATGTATATACTAACTTTATATACTTGTAATGTACTCAAGATAAGCCGGGCGACTCATCGGCGTCTCCTTTACATGCAAATTAGTTTACTCTCAGCAACGTAAAGACACGGTCGCTATATACCTACATAAAGATATAAATATGTATAGCTTATGTACACGGAATATACAAAGCAGGTTACGCTGAAGGATGCCTGAAGAATTTCCTGCAAGATTCGACGCTGAAATATGTACATATTTTAAACGTTAATTTTGGAATCGCCTTTTAAAATTATGTACAAAAACTTGATTTTGGCTTCGGAATTGGCCGGTTTTTTTTTTTATTTGACTATGGAGTGTGGTATACCAACACTTGAAAAGCCGGATTTTTTTATAAATTAACCAAAACTTATAAACACCAAATCGTCCTGGCCTTTTCCCAATTATGTTGAGACATTAAATGAAATTGTTTATTCTGTAAATACAATAACTACAAAAAAGTTAGAAGGATTCCACATTTCCTATTTGAATGTCGTTAAGAAGAAATGCAGAAAAAAGCTCGGAAAAAAACCTTTTTAAATCTCCAGCCATTAAAATTAAAAAAATCGTCACATGTCAAGATACAGAGCTTTGTTTGTTATTGTGAAATTTCTACAATTAAAGCGATCAATAGCTCAATAAATAAAGGTAGATGAGCAGTGGTGACCCAGCTGTAACTTCTCTGGGTTCGAATCCAGAGCCGTTTTACTTTGTTTAAATAATTTCATCACCACTGCTCTCAAAACGGCGAAGGAAAACATCCAGATGAAACAGGCGTGTCCTAGAACCAAAAATTCGAAAACATGTGTTATCCACCAACCCGCACTTGGACCACGGAGTGGATTATGGCCCACTCCCTCTCAAAGAGAGGATGCCTGTGTCCCAGCAGTGGGAATATTATAGGCTGATTATGAAATTATAGCATATACCGGTGCAGGTAAGTATGTACAGAGGCCAGCACATCAAGTTACCACAATCTGTCAGATTTCTTTGATAGTATTTCAACTTTATTGCAAAGATATAAGGTTCATTTTTCATTGAGAAAATTTGACAGTTAGGGATAGCTTGATGGCTGACGTCTGTACTTCATTAACCATGTACAGGTCCTGAAATGTCTCCAAAGCCTTTTACTATAACGACACCCTTCAAACCTGTACACCAAGTGCTGGATTAACCATATAGCAAGAGTAGCAATGGCTACGGGCCCCCGGAAAAGAGGGCCCCGCGTAACCAAACCAATCTCCATCTGAGCGTATTTTTTTTTAGTATGACGAGGTTTAATAAATTAAATTGTAGTCACATTCATTAAATTTAGTTGCTAAGTGCGCTGCAGAGTGTTGTAGAAATGCATTTTTTGTTTCCGGTGTTACACTTCGTCGGGGTTTTCTTAAGTAAGGTTTTACTTAAAAACACCCGAATTTAAAAAGGTTTTCGGATACTAGGTGGTTCATAAGAGCGCATGCTACGAAGGCACTTCTTTGTGGAGAACCGATACATAGAACAGAACCCATAGATAACAATCAAACGTATCGTATATTTTTTTGCCGCTTTGTACATACCCATAGCAGGCCAGGGCCCCTGGATAGAATTTGCTACGGGCCCCGCGCTTGTTTTATCCGGCACTGTGTAAGTACACCACAAGGCTGCTATAGCCTGAAATACATAATGTAAGTTACTGTTTGTCAAAGATAATTAAATTATCCATAATCTACACTCATGGTATTCTCTTATCTTATCAGTGACATGACATAATCAGCCTTATCCATTTCTTGTTAAAAGTCGCCCACTTGAAAAATTACGTATAAAAATCGGATATTTGATGAATTACTTCGATTATATCTATATTGGCTTTTAATTATCTGTCCTTTAAGCATTAAGTCTGATAAATAAATGCCATTGCCTTAACTAACTTAGTTAAATTAGCTAAGTATAGTATTCATGCGTATGCGAGGAGCTCGTGGCTAAGTACTAACAGCCGCACAGGTCGATCCACCAGGTTAAGCTACGCTTGCCGGGGTTGGCCGTGGATGGGTGACCATCTTTACATACCGAGGCTCCTCCGTGCCTCGGAAAGCACGTTAAGCCGTTGGTCCCGACTGTCATTTGTTGATCTTTGACAGTCGTTACGGGTCGTCAGAAACCCGAAAATCTGACAGCCAGTCTTACCAAGGGGTACCATTTTGCCCAGTTACTGGGTTGTGGAGGTCAGATAGGCAGTCGCTCCATGTAAAATACTGGTATTCAGCTGCATCCGGTTAAAAGGCTAGGCAGTTGATGAGTATTCATGCGTAAACGACGATGTTTGAACGCAAACAATGCAAAAGGAGCATAGGATGGTAGCAGGTAACGTTCTGTAGTGTCTGCCTACAAAATAGGAAGAAAGTGTGAGGTAATATATGTAGCTTATGAAATACATAGTAACTTTTCGTAAAGGTTTTCCCTCAATACAACGATTCAACAGTCAATCAATCTGTACAGCCTTTTCCCAACTATATTGGAGTCGGCTTCCGGTCTAACCGGATGCTGAAAACCAGTATTTTACATGGAGCGACTGCCTATCTGACCTCCAGAACCCAGTAGGTAACTGGGTAATATTATACCCCTTGGTAAGACTAAACATCAGACTTTCGGGCTTCTGACAACCCGTCAAAGACCCACGAATGACAGCCAGGACCAACGGCTAAACGTGCTATCCAAGGCTCGAAGGAGCCTCGGATAGCACGGTATGTAGATGGTCACCCATCCACGGACCAACCCCGGCAAGCGTAGCTTAACCTGATGGAACTACTCGTCATTAATTAGCCACCAACTCCTTGAACAACGAATCAACAGTTCACTTTACAAAGATCCGTTATTTAATATTGAAACAGGCTGCTTTAAGACCTCATTGAGAAAGTTAACATAAGAAAGAGGAAGGATGATGAGGGAGGGAGAAAGAGGATGTCATCTCATGGAGACAGTTAACTATTTGTCCTAATAACTCGCTTGTGTAGTCAGTAACTGCAACAAATGCACGCACAGCGGTGATCATTAATTGATTGTAGTTTATAGGCGCCGCATTCCATTAAGCTGTTAAAATAAGCTATGTTCGAGCTGCCCGGCGTTAACTAGCTATTTTTTACTCGACTACGGCAAAGCCAAAAGGAAGGATTATGTTTTCGCAGTCTATGTATGAAGTTAAATTAATAAATCGTTTATTGTCCAGATAATCATCCAACTTAATAGCAATAGAAAACAGAGATAACACATAAATGTTGATATACTGTTATACAGTGTGTTAGGTTAAACAGGGACATACTTTCAGGTTGTATAGTACTTATGTACAGCTCAGGTGCCAACTCTGAAATATAAAAAAAAATCTGCTATTTACTAAAACATTTTGACGAAATAAGCGAACATGTAAACAGCGGAGTTTTTATTCGTGATTTCAGGTAAAGTTCCATAGTCAAAGTTGTTGATTTTCATGAGCACTAATACAACCTGAAAGTACGTCTCTCGTTTAACCTAACACACTGTATAAACCATGGGTATAATGTATTATAACAAACTCACATAAAATTCTTTGGGGTAGCGAATTCAATTGTATTTACGTATACAATCCTCCATAGCTCCTAAACTAGGTACTCATTCGATTCTGATAAATGAGGTGTCAATCGATTCGTTATTATGGATTGGGTGACGCTAATGTTTATACGAACAAAATCAATATGACGCATGTTACATCCAAATTTGGAGCTCCCTGTTTTTTTATTTGGTTGGCTATCGTAATGAGTGAGATATCAAATGAAAGGTGTAAAGAAGTACTTTCTAAAAATATTTTTAGGATTTTGTATTATGTTTACAGCCAGATACAAATGTTAAATGTTGTTGTTGTTGCGTTCTGCTGTTGTAGTTTTTGTATGTTGCTTAATGGTAGGGTAGGTTAAGTTAGGTTAGAATTTAGATACCTCACATGGAATGGTTATGTTTTTCCTGAATTTTATAATACCTTTAGTAGTTTCGTAGCATTCGGCTGCCATGATGGAAGTCCAGTTTAATCGTATATGTAATATTTGTATGCAGAGTAAATAGCAGAATAACGGCCATAAAAAAGTTTTTTGCAATCCAGCTTTTATAGTGCTTAAAATAACATTAAAAGATAAAAGGTAACAAAATAACACCGCTATAATAGCTGACACACTTTACTAAATTAAATTGAGAAAAAAAAACGCTTATGGAACTTCTAAAAATATAAAACTATAATAAGTCGAGAGGGTCATGCATCTACGTATCATCGATATCGCAAGTTAGTCTGCTATAATTAGTAAAGTCGAGTAAATTGATCGACTCTTCACGTGACCAGAGAGCTGGCTTATATTTTAGTCTAAGAATCAGCATTGCCATACAACGCGGCAATGCTGCCAACCTTTTGGGAACTTTTCCTGTTGACAGCGATGTGGACGAATTTTTTGATGCTCTTTGATTATTTTACATATTATTTCTGTACATATTATTATGAATATTTAGATTTAAAATGTAAATATGTATGTATCCAATAAAATATATAGGTATTATTATGTGGTTGAGATACTTTTATATCATAGCATAGTCAACTGATATACAAGCAGTGGTGGCTCAGTGGGAACTGTCCCGACTTACGACATGTAGGCCATGGGTTCGAACCCAGAGAGAACAATAATTTCATCACACTGTTCCCAAAATTTTAAATGAAAACATCATGATGAAACCAGCATGTCTTCGAACTAAAAATCCGAAGGTATGTGATCTTAACCAATCCGCACTGGGTCTGCGTGGTGGATGGCCTACTCCCTCTCAGAGTGAGGACGCCTGTGTCCGAGATAGATTCCGAATTTGTATTTTAAGCAGGGATTCTATGGATTATTTTACAGGATGGATTACAGCTATAAGCATTATAAGTGGTTTACAATACAAACAAATCGGGTTCGCCAAAAGAAAGAAAATAGGTACCAATTTTCGAGGTCTAGGAATTTGTTAAGATTTCTGTACCAACAAAAATGTATCAACGAATTATTTTTTGAAGAATTAGGTAACATTAGCCCACGTATCGCTAAATTATCGAAACTAAACAGACGCTTTAAATACGCAATATTCTGTTATGTAAAGTAAATTGTAACAGAATACTGAGTGTAAAGTCGACAGCATGTCAACCGACACACATTAGCGCCATAAATACAACAGGAAAAACTATAATTAAATCTAAACACAGCATTGTTAGTCTAGAGGGCGTCGTATGGAGTTTTTATATAGTTAGAAGCTTTGTTTATAAATAGCTCATTCATGCTTCAGGCTGATTTCACCATTGAAACTCAATCGATCATTGCGATCAGCACAATTTACATTCTAGAGCTGCCAGTATCAATATTTTCTTTTGAATGCGGTTTAGATGTGCAGATCGATTTAAGTTTTGTTGGTGAAATTCGCCCTTAGTGAAGTTGCATAATGGTAAATAGTGCAACTTAGTACCTACATGGTTTATAAGTCAGAGTTATGCAGAAGTAACCGCCTTTTTTTTTTTTTAAGGCTGGGAAATCATCCAATGACTTCTCCCGCTCTGCGTGGAGCGGAAGGGAGTGTCGGACTCTTACTGACTAAAACCCATCCATGTTCCTTCCGTAGCCCTTTATGTTCCGGGGTAGCGGTAACCCTTTCGGACAATCCCGCTTACCCGGCAGGCTTGGCCCTGAGGGGCCCCTTCATATGCTGACATCTCTTTGAGGCGCGCGTGGAACATATACGCGCCGTACGGCACGGGTCTGGTTCTGATCGGACGGTGAGTCACCCATTACTCACCGTCCGCAGGCCCGCGCCTACGGTGGCCGGGAGTCGTCACGTGGCTCCCGACGCCCGGAGCGTCTCCCGCGGCGGCTGGGACGGGAGGACCTTTCTCTCTCCCATCCCGCCACCTCCTTCGCGAGCATAACTTTTTCGCAGAAGGAGGTGACTGCCTCCCACTCGCCCCGGACCATGGCTTGCACCAGGGCCGGGCGCGAGAGGTCGCCGCCGCCGATCGCCTCTACGAGGACACGGCGGTGCTCCGCCCAAGCGGGGCAGGTTTGCACCGTGTGCTCTACCGTGTCCTCTGGGCGATCCTCGCAGTGGTGACACCCGGGCGTTTCCTCCCGCCTGATGATGTGCAGGAACCTCCCGAAACATCCATGTCCGAGAAGTAACCGCCTGTGACTGAATATTTATTTTGTTATTTTTGTTGGCTTAGAACAGCTCAAAGCGGGAGTACTGGGATCTTATTTTGATGCAGATGCTGATTGGCAGCTATAGGAGAAGATAAAAAAAAAAGCTTTTATGGCAGCTATCACATGAGTATGAGTCATGACTGGGTAGTTTTAAATCTTGGCGCCTTATTACGTTTGATCCACAAATACGAAGAGCTTAAGTTAGAAATCAGCATTGTAACTGTCAATCATCTTCTGCCCAGGATTTTCCCAACTATGTTGGGGTCGGCTTCCAGTCTAACCGGATGCAGCTAAATACCAGTATTTTACATGGAGCGACTGCCTATCCGACCTCCACAACCCAGTAACTGGGCAATACGATACCCCAGTAACTTTCAATATACTTTGATTTCATATTGATTTGTATCGTGATGAGCTTTACACCATAAATTCTCGTCATTACTAGATCAATTTGCAAGTTGAATTGGTACTTTAGTGTGGATGGTTATTTCGTGGTTTTCCTTATCAATATACGTTCTGTGAGATTGACTTAAGGCAAGTACTCATACGCTCGGGACTTTAAGGTTTTAGATTTTTATTCATAGGTATATCACACCCAAAGTTCCCATTATTTAAACAGACTGTTTGCAGTGTGTGCACCGTGGGAAGGCCACGAATAAAATAATATTTAAACTACGAACTGCAACAAATGTTGTTCATTTTAATGTCGACATTTATTCTCTCCCAGAAACGGCTAACGTTTCTGGGTGAATTGCATAATTCGTGTGGTACTTAAAGAGAAACAGAACTGTACTTTTTACAAAAGTTCACAATCAAAGGATCGTTTTCTGCTACTGTTGGCTCTCTGGGTTTAGAGGGGCCCTTAGCTGTAACGTCACCTTATTATCACTTCGGCGCCGTCCCCGCGCTCGGAAACAATCCACTGCGTGTTCACGTCACACGGACTAAGATGACGTTACAATGTTTGCAGTCTTGCAGTTTAAACATCAGTTCAAGTTCAATGATTTGTGTGTAGTTTTTTATAGGTGTGGCTGCATTCGGTCTTTGTCTCGCTGTGGCCGGGCACCAGGGGGCGCTGCGGCGCCGCCAGCTGTGTTCACGCCGGTCCGCAGTCGCAGTCCGTCAACGGGCGAGGTATCACGTGGTTACTCCACGTCCCGTAAATCAAAAACTTTCTTACGTCAAATCAATGGATATAACCTAACACGCGCGTTTCGCAAATTAAGAATAAGATGTGATATATTTGTGTTTACGTCGCGATGGCCTGTTAATCACTTATTATTGTGTGCAACAGTGACGTGCTGTGCTGTGCCAATGATGTGAATATTTTTTCAGTGTTGTGTTGTATAAAAAAAGGAGTTATGAGTATCCAAAAGTGTTTGCTGGATAACTCCAGCAGGATGATAAAGGCGATGTCGACTGCTAAGTCGAGCACCAGCGAAGTAAAGATGGTACGTACACTTAACACTAGTTTAGCATAATGAGTGACCTTGTGAAGTAAAGAAAGCTGTGTTTTTAGGTTATCATTCAAGAAAACAATAGTTACTTCGGTAACTTCTTTATCGCACAGTCAAAGTTGAATGTAAAGTGAATTCGTGATAGTATGACGATGTTTTTGTGCAGTTATAACGTTTTAACTTAGTTTATGTTAGTTACAAAACCTATATAAACTCAGTAACGTGTTTATATGTGTAATAATTACGTCACAACGAGATACGTTTCCGTTGTTGCGGTGAATGCAATATGGCATTATTTTTAAACAAAACAATAAAATTACTGTGACATTTAGAGAAAAGTATGCAATGTGAGTTTGAAAAGATGTTGTTGGATGTGTTTTCTTATTTCAGTCGTATAAGAGAACTCTTATTCGACTTTTGTAGAACCTATCCTTGATAGAGTCAAATGTAATGTTAGTTGTTAATCAGCTGGCGGACTGTATTTATGTAAAATACTTTCCAACGTCGATACATAATTTACTATGCTAGTTACAACGAGTTAGCTATAGTGCTAATTGGTCTTATAACGTTGTTTGTCGGGAGAGGTTTCAAGGGAACTTAAAAATTCGAACTTCAAGAACTTCAGAATTCGCAAAGTGTTTGCAAACCTGTTATTTTTTCTAACTTTCGGATAGAATTGAATGTCAGTGGGGCTTCTGGCCGTCTGACTCGTAAGAATAGCGTAGGTATTATGTTCAGATTTACAATTATTGTGAGTGACAACGAAAAGAAAAAATGTGACTGATTTTAATATTGTGTTTCGCGATTAGAGAGCTGGATTTTGATTCTCGATGGTATGCTTTAGCAATCGTTTTACAAACGATACAAGAGTAGGTATGGAAATTTTAATAAAGCCCATGCTCTAGCGCAGTTTTTATACAACTAAATGTCTCTAGAGGAGACTTTTGTTTAACAGATATTAATCTGAGCGTGATATTTTCTAATGACAACGGTAATTATGTAAGTGGCAATTAAGTTAGTTATGCACTAAATAATTGCACGCTGATGCAAATACCGGATAATATCTAGGTAGAATTATTAAAACGTCTATGAATTTAAATGGCATCTTGAAACCAACCGCCTGTTACCTATACAACTCGTTTTTCGGTACCTATCCTATGGGATAGGTACCAAAAAACTCTAGGATATGAATGGGACCATATCAAAGAATCAACTAGCATATCATTATTTTTTAATTATGTCATCACTTTTATTTTCGTTTTTTTTTTTTTACCAAATTATTCGACTAAGTGTAAAACACCCTTGCGAGAATTATGACAACGTCGCATTTTCCTAGCTTAAAATACCTATGAATGATTGGTTTGAATGGAAATAAATTACTTGTAGGTATTTATCAATGAAACTTAAATCGAGATTCATTATAATAACGATTGGTGATATAAAAGAACACGTTGTATAGATAGGAATATTTTTGTTACCTATATTAAGTCTTAGAGCTCTTTTTGGTGAAGCTCATCAGGGGTTGTACTTATTACCTGCAACCCAACCTGGTAGAGTGGGGCTACCTCAACGGTACGGCAGCAGGGTATAGATGGAGCTATATCGCAAACTGTGCCCCACCTCCTATCCTTATTCAAAGTATACACTCGTATATTCTTAGTCAAAGTCTTTTTGCTAATCAATGGTATTACAACTCAAACAAATATCTACGCTATACCAGAGTAATTGAAATAAGTAGAGACAAACAAAAGAAACGGATGAGGGTCTGTGTGAAAGATGGCTAGAAACGAGGTGACTGCCGAGATGACGACTAATGGAGAAGTACCTATGGAAGAAAAAGACAAATATTGCGCCGAACACGAATTAGTTGCAATAAGGGCAAGAGAATGATTACAAGTAAAATTAAATTACCTTCAGAAACTACCTGCTAATGACAAACTCATAAAAAATAAATGCTGAAATAGGGATACATTTTTGACGCGTTTAGCTTAGGAGTGGAATTCCCTGCCGGGGTCTGTTTTTCGATATCTGAAATCTAGGGGTATTTAAGTCATGAGTGAATCTAAGCGGGATTGTCCGAAAGCGTTACCGCTACCCCGGTACATAAAGGGCTAAGGAAGGAACATGGTTGGGTTTCAACCGTCGAACACATGTCAACAATTGACTCTTAGAAACGGTCAAAAATAAAATATGAATTCTCCTAAATAAAAGGCCGCTCTTCTTAAAAACTTCCATCGCCATACAAAAATGTAATATTATGCGAAGATATAATTGTAAAATTGCATTTAATGCTAATAAGTAATCCATTTGATTCTAAAAATCTGTGAGGTCACATTGTTTATATTTCATACAAATCACGTACAAATTCCGCGTTTTGACAATTCATAAAAAGTAACGTTATTGACTACCCTTTCAAATACCCAATAACCATCAGGTGAAATAGTTGTCAAGCGCGAGCCTACTGTAAATACTTAATATTAAAAATATTGCAACACAATCTAAACTTGACGTGTGGATTTTAAGGTAATTTTTTCAAAAACACAGTTTTTTACTGGTTTGGAAAGTAAATTTTGAAGGCGGCATACTTATATGAATATTTATCGGCTTTGTCTTTAGGGTGGCAAATTGGAGAGGCGAAAGGAATGCTCTTAGTACTGCAGATCCCCTGTATAAGCGTCAGAGATCATGGACCAGGTGCGACGTCTGTTTGCCATCTAAAATCGCCACGTGCACAGACGCCAGCACATCAAGCTATCCCAAACTGTCACATATTCCCAGTTGAACATGAATAATAATAATAATAATATCCTTGGACATTTCACACAACGCCATATCGTCCCAAGCTAACCAACCTAATGCTTGTGTTATGGTAACGAGATGGCTGATAAACTACTTATATACATTTTTTTTTGTAAATACATACATATTATAGATAGAAAACACCCAGACTCGTAACAAATACTTGCAGGTCGTACAAATATTTGATCCGTGCGGGAATCGAACCCGCGACATAGTGAGCAGCAGTCAATCGCTCAACCACTGCGCCAACCGTGTCGTCAATCTTATTCTTTTGTAATAAACTTGAAAATCTATCATAGAAATTTGACATATTGGGGTAGCTTCCCGTAATTCTAGAGTTATTCATAGATATAAGGTATCCATAGATATAAATATATTTAGATGTATCTAAATTTTAACCTAACTCGCTGCATAGCGGTCCTGCCTTCGATTCTCTAATCGGGTAAAGTGATATTGGGTATTTTCATCTGGAATTTTTCAGTAGCAGTCCGGAGCTTGGATATGTGCTCGGTTGATGGCAATAGGCTCGCCCCCTATTACATGGGACATAAACATAACTAGCGAAATATGGCTGTACTACACCGCTGGCTAACCTGTCGGCGATAACATGCGTGATATTACGTTGTAACCCTCTACTCAATAGTTATAATCTAACAATAGACATTGACCATTGAAATGTCGCCAACGTTCTGTATGAATTAAGTATCAAGAAAATTATAGCGTGAGCCAAAAATTCTGAATAAAAAGGAATTAAGCTTTTCGTGTGGTTTACCTGTTGGTATGTGTTTCAGTTATCTAGATCACTAGATCTCAGTTACATGACTAGGTTTATGTCCTGCGTCGTCCGAAAGGGTTCCCGCTGCCCGGAACACAAATAGGGCTAAGGAAGGAACATGGATGGGTTTTAGTCAGTAAGAGTGTGACACTCCCGTCCGCTCCACACACAGCAGGAGGTATGTATTTGATGATTTCCCATCCTTACGGGTACGGATCCAAAACGGGGTATATACCTAGTACTGCCACTTAAGGTTGCCGTTACCATAGAGCATAATATTCAAGTGAAAACGTGACGTGATTCTGGTAGAAAAATTCCATGAAGTTTTTATAGAAATTGTTCTAGAGTCGCATCGCGCTACCGCGTAGCGTGAGCCTTTACAAATCAAAAAGGAACATGACTTTCGGTTCCGTCGTTTTCGAGTTATGTGCACTATAACGGCCAGTACGACAAAATTTTGTGTTTTATTATTTAAATGTATGCATGATTGAAGTTGGTACAGTGGGTTATAGTTTAATTTTTTTATGGGCATAGTTTTAAGTACACCAAACTGTCAATTTGTCTCAATCTATTTCGAACTTAAAGTCGTTTTAAGGTTCAAAATCATTTGGACAAACTTGACAGTTTGGTATAACTTAATACACTAACAACCGTACAAGAGCAATAGATAATAATGTATCTAAATCGCATATCAATAAAGAAAGGGACGGAAGATATGCCGTATAAGACTGAGCAAAATCTTCCATAGAAGCACAGCAATTAGCTTCATTGGCGCCAATTCCACTACGTAACGAATAGAGTAGCATAACATTGGTATTATACATAAGGAAAAACAGTTTGAAACGAACTGTCCACGTATTTCAACAATTACATTTCAAGTTAGGTACCTACAACCGCGACAATTTGAGCACTTTTCACCCTTAAGCCCATAGTAATAAGGTTCAAAAGTATAGTCCTCCCCCTATCCGCTAGCACCTACATTTATTATTGTTTATATGAGATGGTTTATCCTCCATAACGACATTTGCCCCTTCCTGATTAAACACTATTTTAGACAATGTCAATTGGTTAATAATATTCAGGGTGAAATTGTATTCATGGGCATTATTTTATGGAGGTATTGCACTCATCATTTTGAACAACTTTTACTATGGGAACAAATCTGGAATCGCGAAAAAATCAGTTGTTCCCTACATTTTGACGAGTTATGCGAGCATAATGTATAGAACAGCTGATTAATGTTCGCGATTTTAGATTTGTTCTATTAGTAAAAGTTTGCAGACAATTGTTTGCGCTCTATATACATATAGTCGAGCTCTACAGTGTAGAGCCTGAATGAGTGTTTTATACCCTGCAAAATTAGAAGCTGACTGTCAAACGACACATACTTTATACTTCTATGTAATATGAGGAGTCATTTTTGGTATTATTATTACCTCATTGTTTAATTTTCATACAGTAAATTAAGACGATTTACTTGATTAATCTATACTAACATTATAAAGCAGAAGAGTTTGTTTGTTTGAACGCGCTAATCTCTGGAACTACTGATCCGAATTGAAAAATTCTTTTTGTGTTAGATAGTCCATTTATCAAGGAAGGCTATAGGCTATGTAACATCACGCTACGACAAATAGGAGCCGAGCAGCTGGTGAAACCGCACGGGAGCACCTAGTAAAAGATATTTATAAATAAAAGGTAATAAAAACAAATATCAAATGAGGAATTGATGAAAATAGCGAGCTAGTTTACTCATATTATATTACTGTAACAATAAATAAAGTATGAATAGATCCACCATTCCACCGAGATCTCGTTAATGGTGAGATCTCGAGAGTTCGATCTGTCCGACCGCTCGAGATGTCGGCTTTCCTAAAATCTTGCGCGATTGTTTCAGGTGGTTCGCTGACCAAATCTGTGTCTATCCATTTGGTCCAGTTGTGTTCCCATAGTGACTTTGGGCTATCAAATGCATAAAAAAAGATCCATACGATATTTTCCTCCGCATCACGTGCCCAATAGGTACCATGATAACCGATTTCCAGAAAACTTCAAAGAATCTTATGATCCACTAGCTTTTGCCATCGGCTTCGCCCACGTGTATGTAGGAAATTTTCCCACGGGAAATTTCATCCAGATCCGTTCAATAGTTTCTGGTGTGAAAGACTTACAAACATCCATACACCTTCACAAATTTTCACGTTTATAACATTATTAGGAATTAGGATTAAAATCCTTGTCCGGTTCTTCTCTGTATGAATAGAAGCCTTTTCCCTGCACTAGGGAAGAACCAGTGCCTATTCATATTTAATCAAATAGATTATGAACGTTAGGTCGATATTACTTGACCTTATCGTGCCTTTGACGTATCCTCCATTATTCACAGGAATATCTGATGAAATGACCACGTAGAGGTTTTTAATTAATATTCATTTCGAAATACCAGATACGTACTCACTTCTTGATTTTTCAAAATAATCGCACCATGAAATATGATGTAGATCTTTAATGTCACCGATGCAGTATAGGTTTATTTAAATTACTAAACCCGCCCCAGCACACACACACACAGGAATATAGACATTTCGACGTTTTTCCAATTCAAAAACCGTGCAAAGCCACATAAACTTTGCTGGTGGAACCGCATCAAAATCCTTTGTGTAGTTTAGAAGAAAAACGCGGTTCCACAGATACACGAAAATTTACTTTAATTTATAATATTTGTATAGATTTCTAAATGCCAGGTACTTCTCACATATAAACAATAGCACCATGAATGATGAAATTGAATGTACAGCCAGCACATCAAGCTATCCCAAGCTGTCGAATTTTCCCAATTAAAAATGAACCTTATCTTTAATAATAATAATAATATCCTTGGACATTTCACACAACGCCGTATCGTCCCAAGCTAAGCAACTTAATGCTTGTGTTATGGTAACGAGATGGCTGATAAACTACTTATATACATTTTTTTTTTGTAAATACATACATATTATAGATAGAAAAACACCCAGACCCGTAACAAATACTTGCAGGTCGTACAAATATTTGTTCCGTGCAGGAATCGAACCCGCGACATGCTGTGCAGCAGTCAATCGCTCAACCGCTGCGCCAACCATGTCGTCTTTTTGCAATAAACTTGAAAATCTATCAAAGAAATTTGACTGTTTGGGATAGCTTGATGTGTTAGCGCATGTACGTTATTATAAAGTACGTCATGCAGTACAGATTTATTTTTATGACTAAATATAAATTGTGAAATATTGTTGTTTTATGTCGGTTTTACTACTTGATGTAGTATGTGTATCACCGTCGAAAATATGTGAAAAATGTTGTGGGTAGACCAGGTAGGATGCAGAAGTATTGAAGGTTTTTTAAATGAAAACATATGCAAGTGAACTTTGCGCTCGTTCTGGATAGTAAGAACTGAACAGTTACGCTCGGGTCGGTAGCTCCGCTCCAGTCAGTAGGTGGTTTTTATTCTCCCTTACTTAGCTGGTTCTATCCCAAGGTATTTTTCCTTTTTCCTTGTCCTGGTGTGCGTCTAGGTTGTCTTGCCACCTCTTCCTGGGCCCGCCTGGGATGGATCGAGGTGGCTCTAGAGAAAGATGTCTGGAAGAATTTGGGGGAGGCCTTTGCTCAGCAGTGGGACAGTATAGGCTAAGTAAAAAAAGAACTATATCGTTGACCAAAACTACGAGTAGAGTTGAGTGTGAATGAGTTGTGGGAACCGATCAAATCATTGGCTACCATTCTTTGGAAAACATACGCCTCTGTTTGGCCATTGGGCCATTTGATGATTTCCTACCCACAAAAAAAAGGAGACAAGAGTACTTCACAGTCCTCCGTTTTCATCATTAACAACTAGAAAAAGGCTAATTACGAAAATGACACTAAGTTCACGAGTTATGTGTTTCAACAATTTTCCCACGATTTATGAACGTTAGGTAGGTACATAAATATATTGATACCTACTCAATTTTTGTTTGTATACTATCTTGAAATATGATCGACGCGTGAAACTAGAAGCTAGGTAGGTCGTACAGTTTTGCTTTTAAAATTATATTTCACTGTTAAGCAAAAAATTGATTTGGGTTAGTGGCACGAAAAGGTAGATGACAACGAATAAACTGATGAGTTTTTCCGATCGTTTGACGTCACTAGTTGTTAGATCACTAGCACCAAGATAATACCTACTTAATATAATTTTTAAATGTCTTGTAGTTAACAGCACTCAGCTTCTCGTCTTTTTGTGTGGTTAGTGACTAACCTGGTGTCCGGTTTTAATGCTGCCCATGGGCTTCTGACTTAGCATCACATACTCTTGAGAAATATCTCTCAGACATGTCAGTTTCCTCACGATGTTTTCCTTCACCGATTTTTAAGCAATTGATAATTATATTATACAATACGCACATGAATCTGAAAAGTCATAGGTGCGTGCCTTGGGTTCGAACTCTAGACCTAAGACTTGGCAGTCCGACGGTCATACCACTAGGCTATCACTGCTTTTTAGCACTCAGCTGATACCTACATACTTGTCATCTTCTAACCATCAATATAGAGACAGAGACGACACGGTTGGCGCAGTGGTTGAGCGATTGACTGCTGCGCACTATGTCGCGGGTTCGATTCCCGCACGGAACAAATCTTGTACGACCTGCAAGTATTTGTTACGTGTCTGGGTGTTTTTCTATCTATAATATGTATGTATTTACAAAAAAAAAATGTATATTAAGTAGTATATTAGCCATCTCGTTACCATAACACAAGCATTAGGTTGCTTAGCTTGGGATGATATGGCGCTGTGTGAAATGTCCAAGGATATTATTATATTATTATTATTATAATATTGGGGTTGGATTCATGTCTAGCCACATAATATGGTGTTGTACAGGTTCGCAGGGACATCGGCGAGCAACCTGTTACCTTGGATTCAATACCAACATGTAGGGGACCTCTGCTTTGAAATTTTTCTCCGGTAACAAAAAAAAATCGTCGTTGCATACATTGATGCAGGAGGGCCCAGAATTATGTTCTGAATCCATGGTAACAGCCTAACAGATTGCGCGTCGATGTCTCCGCTATTCTGTAAACTGTTTTGGTTATGTAGTTTGTTTGTGTAACACGTTACCTCATGATAAGACGGGTTGTTAGGCTCCATAAAGGGCTAAGGAAGGCACATGGGTTTTAGTCAGTAAGAGTCTGACTCTCCCTTCCGCTCGACCCAGAACGGGAGAAGTCATTGGATGATGTCCCAGCCAAAAAAGGCTCCTGACTTTATCCTGTTTTATTTTTATCTTCTTTTTGTTTTTATCTTCGCTATGATACCATTTTTATGACAAAAACTCGGAATAAAGGACTGTCATTGGTCGATGGGTGTCATGTTACATCTACCTAAACCGAGCGGTCGTCAGAAAATATAAAACCACTGCGAAAATCAACAAAATTTGGTGGAAACTCGAAACGAGTTGTGCTACTTACTTATTTAGGACTTTTAGTTTTGTTCGTGTTCTTGTCATTACGATATTTCTGTGACAAATTCTAATTCTGCTTGGCATACCTATGTTATGACCAAAGTCAAACATGTATTTTAAGTCGTTTCCTCAGCTAAAATACGCCCACGCAGCGTTTACCGCGACTTTGATCAGGACGTTGAACAAAATTCACAAAGAAAAGTAAAATATCCATAATAACGTTTTTACGAGCCTTTTTCAAAGTAAAATATTCTTACTTTCACAAATGATACGGAACGCCTGATCAATAACAATAGCAAAGAAACACGTTACAACGTAAGTGCTATTCCATCTTATCTTTTACATTTCGTAGTCGTATCCATTTCACAGGGGAGAATGAGAATTTTAATATACTGTTACGTTCAATAATCTTTTGTTTACCTCATTAACGTTTAAAATGAAAATGGATTTCTTGAAAGAGAGAGAAAACAAAGCTGGCTTCGATATTTTTCATTACGTTTATCCTCCCACAATTCTTTGGCACATTTTAACGGTATCAATTTAAACGGTTTGAACTTTGAAGCCATTTTTTTTCAGGGTAACATTAGAAACAAATAAACGCACAAAACCATAACAATACTATTGTAGTAACTAGGTACTGACGGGTAGATAGAAAGTGTCTAAGTTATATTTCGCCAGTTTCGTTATTCATAACTATTATTCGTACCTAGTAAGGCGTAAGTTATTGCCATAGCCGTGACGACTCCCACCGTAGACGCGGGCCTGCGAACGATGAGTATTGGGTAGCTCACTGTCCGATCAGGACCAGGCCTGTGCCGGATGGAGCGTACGTATTCCACGCGCGCCTCAAAGAGATGTCAGCTTATAGGAAGGGGCCAAAGCCTACCGGGGCAGCGGGATTGTCCAAAAGGGTTACCGCTACCCCGGAACATAAAGGGCTTAGAAAGGAATATGGATGGGTTTTAGCAAGTAAGAGCTCCACCCAGAGCGGGAGGAGTCATTTGATGAATTATTCCCAGCCTCAAAAAAAAAAAAGAAATGCCATTGCCATTCACACTTTCTGCCTACCCCTTGAAGAAAACAGGCGTGATGTTTAATGCGTGCGTGAATCTTGCTTTAAGAAATGTTTCTTTGTTCTCTTATCACGAGAAAGCTATATTTGCAGCCATAAGGTGTTGCCGACAAATTGCAAAAAAGGAGATTCACGGTTGACGCTTTTCTTGAATTGCTTGCGGGTATAAAGGCCCTTGCTATACAGCCACTATAGGGCTCTAAAAAGGATGAAATATGATGAAGGATTAAGGTTTATAGTTATTCTTGTAGGTTTTTTTAAAACTTTTTTTAAGGTAATTTGGTTGGTCCAAATTAGTAATAGCATACGGTTTGTCTCTGGGGTGGCTATTGATGCACCTAAGTTGCCTCTTCTTGTACATTTTGGATAAACAAAATAAGCACGCTACAAGCAGCCAGGAGCAATACGCGCGCTACCTATGACATGAAACTAAATCATACTGGGCTTTATTGCTTACTTACAAGGGTTACGTTATCCTACGTTCCTAAGGGATGTAACTCTAACTTCAACTATTCATTAAGCTGAATACTCACTGCTCCCGTAATCAAGTCGCCAGCTATAATAATTAATTAATTATTCACGCAAGCCCTACACGGCCAACACGCCATCTCTCGTGCGATGGAAACATACGGCTGACTAGTTCGGACGGGGACGTTGAGTGCGAAAGTACAAATAGTCATTGTAATTTTATTAGTAACGGATTCTTGTCGGTCACATAAAGTCATGATAAACATAAAACATTATACAAATAAAAATTATTCAGCCATTACACATTTGATATCTCTGAAATATTGGCGTAATTAGGTGATAATCCTACAGAATCTACTGTTTAGACAAGTTTCCAAAAAGTCCTGCAAGATCTGTTTGGTGGTTGGATGGCGCTGTTAGAAAACATTTGTGGTATTCATGTATTGAAATGAACCGTGGTATGTTTGCAAAAGAACCGGAGTTAACCACATAGCTTACAGAGTAAGCAAATTGAAGTGGCATTGGGCTGGCCATGTTTGGCGAAGGACTGATGGCCGGTGGTGGCAAGCGTAGTGTGTGACGCCCGCAGATAGGTAGACCAATGACCCTAAGAAAGTGGCTGGGATAGACTGGATGTGGAAGGCGGAGGACAGGGTGTTGTGGCGCAGACTGGGAGAGGCTTAGTGGACTGCTATAGGCTGAGTTGATTGATTGTTTGATTGATGTATTGAAAACCAAGATGGCGACGTTAGATCTGATTTTAGTCACGTCACAAAACATCAACGTCAGTTTGGTTCTCTAAAATAATTAACCACATTTTATTAGTAGCAAACAAAGGCTTACATCATGAATCTCGTTATAACACGCGAAATCAAGTCGACAACCTTAATTAAATTAAATATGAATAATTAACTTGAGCCGTGCGCGACCGCGCCTCTAATGTAATGAAAACATACGGATGGATAGACTTGACGCCAACGTCAACAACGTCACGTTTGAAATAAGAATTGGTACCAATTCCACCTGACGCGATCAGGACATCTAAAATGCGTTGAGCTATCATTGCCATAGTTGCCTCTGCCTGCCTAGCTATGTATATTGGGGTCGACTTCCAGTCTAACCGAATGCAGCTGAATACCAGTATTTAACATGAAGCGGCTGCCTATCTGACCTCCACAACCCATTCACTAACTGTCAGTGTCATAGTACTTATGGAATTTTAACACTGACAGCGGTTGAACTCGGTTTAAAAGCACTATTGAGATGTGCCTCTAATTTCTACAGTAGGTACTTAGGTGTTAATTGGTTTCATCAGTAGCTACTGAACCTTAATATGACTTCTTGGAATTAGCGAGATACGCCATAATCATGATTTGAGATGGCCGCAGATTCATCTTTACTTTAGTTGAGTCTAGGGCACAAGGGAAGCTCTTAAAAGGGGTTTATGCGCTGATGAAGACATTTATTTATTTATTTAAAGGTACTCCAAGGACTTATCCACTAAAAACATACACGTAATGATACTAACATTATTTTAAATTACGGAGAATTTGTCACTGATAGAAGTACATAGGTACACAGCACTTCATACTTAATTGTAGTTTTAAATGTGCATATAATAACTTGAGGTGTTGACAGACCAGACAGATTTAGAATTTCTGCCAAATATAGATAGAGTCGATTAAGAATAAATTACAAAGAAGCTCTTTCTTTCATCTCATCGTCTTCGTACAGCGTCATGTCAGTGGTCATGTCAGACGACAGCACATGAAGCTAACCCAAACTGTCAAATTTTCCCAATTGAAAATGAACCTTGTGCTTTTGTAATAAAGTTGAAAAACGATCAAAGAAATTTGACAGATTGGGGTAACTTGATGTGGTGGCCTCTGTACATAATATTGTATGTTTTACGACAGTTACAGTACTTAAGGTTACTCGTGCTATTGAGTGGCACTATGCATCTGGTGAATCGATTTACATACCACATGGTACTTACCAGTTCGCTGTTTTGTGGGTTCCGTACCGTTAGGGTGCGTGACGGAACCCTATTACTAAGCCTCCATGATCCGTTCGTCCATCTCAGTCTGTCTGTCAGCGGGCTGTATCTCATGAACCGTAAAAGGTAGACAATTGAAATTTTCACAGATTGTATAATTCTATTGCTATTATAACATGAATTATTATTTATTTATTATGTTAGATAGGTATTGTACTTATCATATTAGTTTAGCAATGATCATTAAAATGTTTTTTATGGAATAAAATTCCATAAAATCGTGAATTCGGTAATAATTGGTTAAGTAGGTACAAAATAACAATTCCTGCTGTTTCATGTATTCGAATTTAAATGCTTTTTCCGGGTAATGATGAAACTGTGTGCAAATTATAGCCATTAACGGTTTCGCAGTTATAGCGTCAAGAAGAACAAACAAACAGACACACTTTTAAAACTTTTTTCATGTCCAACTAAACTAATTTGAACAAACTTTATGTTCGGCTTACAGATAATCAGAAACGGCCAAATATCAGTATGACAACTACAAAGGGACCGACATCTCCCCCTTCCCCCTTAAACGAATTAGTAAGATACGTGATGAGTTTGTATTATTGTGTGACATTGATATCAGTTTCATGTTTTCTAATATGAGGATTAATATTACTTAAGGACCAGTCTCACAGTCTTTTATTACGAGCTTTTATTATAATTATTAATCATAAATTTATTTATTTCTGGTAAATAACACCGATTGTTAAATATAAATTAATTTAAATGATTAAATATTGATTCAAACTCAAAGTATCTATTTATTTCAAATAAACCAATTACATAATAAATTCAAATGAAATCAAAATATGTATCGAATAAAATAATAACGACGTCAATGTTTTATTTGTTATATATGCACACTTGTAGTTGAGCTCGTGGCTAAGTACTACCGCACAGGTCGATCCGTCAGGGTAAGCTACGCTTGCCGGGGTTGGCCGTGGATGGGTGACCATCTTTACATACCGAGACTCCTCCGTGCCTCAGAAAGCACGTTAAGCCGTTAGCCCGGCTGTCAATTGAGCATCTTTGACAGTCGTTACGGGTTGTCAGAAGCCCGAAAATCTGACAGCCAATCTTACCAAGGGGTATCGTATTGCCCAGGTACTGGGTTGTGGAGGTCAGATAGATATTCAGCTGCATCCTGTTAGACTGGAAGCCGACCCCAACATAGTTGGGTAAAGGCTAGGCAGATGAGTGATGTAGTTTGACACACGTTATTTCATAAAACATAATAGTTAACCTATGATAACTTGGACCTTGCTGATACTATTTTCACTGTCAGATTAATCTGTGGATAACGATGCTGGTTGCGTGATTACTTAAGTGTTTTATAAAATACCTGAATGTTAAGCATTATTGCGCAATCGTTTGTTATCCTGAAGAAAATAAATAAATAAATGTTAGAACAACAATTATCCTCTGCTGATGACATAACTGTCAGTCTTTTATGTCATCAGCAGAGGATAATTGTTGTTCTAACATTTATTTATTTATTTTCACCTGAAAATTTATTGTTTGTTGTATTTTCCTCTTGTTGTACATATCTATTGATAATAACAAGTTACTTTGTTTCTGAAATTCCGGTATCGCTAAGAGTCACGTTTAACTACTAACCTTGGCTAAAATGGCGCATTGTCACCTTATAAACATCTCGGTGGTCTAGCGGATGTAAGCGTTACTGCTGAGTATGAGGTCTTAGGTTTGATTCCTGAATGTGTGTGTGTCTGTGTGTTCCTCAGTGTTATTTCATTTTTAAACTGGAATTTCTCAGTAGCTGTCCGAAAATTCGAATCCATTGCTTCATATGATTAAACAAAACGTCTGCTCGACAACGTAAATAACGCAATTGATATTGTCGAAATGTCAAAAAGAGGAATTACAATTTGTACTTGTTAAGAAATTACCCTGCCGGAGGGAATATACCACCGTTTAGCTGGCCTTTTTCTTTTTCATGTGGTTAGTGACTAACCTGGAGTTTTTTATGCTGCCCATGGGCCTCTGACTTGCTTCACATGCTGATGAGAAATATTACTCAAGCATGTCGGTTTCCTCACGATGTTACCCTTCGCAAGGGATAATTATACAATACGCACATGAAACACGTGAAATCAGTGGTGCGTTGGGTTCGAACTCAGGACCTATGACATGGCAGTCGGACGGTCACACCACTCGGCTATCACTACTGTACGGTTTAGCTGGTCAACAAATAAAATAAACATAACATCACGCCTTTTTTCCCCGAAGGTCTAAGCAGAGGGGTCGCATCCCGTAGTAGAACAATGAAATAATAACAAATAATAAAACAAGCGGTATTATCAATCCTCCGTCTGGTAGTCGGAGGTGAGAACCCCACTGACAGCAATGACTTAAATCTATAAACACAAAATAAGAAACGAACAACTTAATATAAAATGTAAAATACGATATTTTCTAAACAATACAAAACTTCATGGTTGTTAGTGGTTGCCGGTATTTTCCATCACTCACAAGATTTCTCACTCAATTTAGATATTATTTTACAAAGTTACAGCAATATATTATTATTAGTTTATTGATGCTTACGTTTTTAGGGTTCCGTATTCAACAAAGAACTTTTTTTTTTGGTGGGAAATCATCAAATGACCCCTCCCGCTTTGGGTGGAGAAGAAGGGAGTATCAGACTCTTACTGACTAAAACCAATTTATGTTCCTTCCTTAGCCCTTTGTGTTCCGGGGTAGCGATACCCTTTCGGACAATCCCGCTTACCCGGCAGGTCTCGGCCCCAACGGGCCCATTTACAGGCTATAGTCTGGCGGGAGGAAACGCCCGGGTGTCACCACTGCGAGGATCACCCAGAGGACGCGGTAGAGCATACGGTGCAAATCTGCCCCGCTTGGGCGGAGCACCGCCGTGTCCGCGATCGGCGGTGGCGACCTCTCGCGCCCGGCCCTAGTGCAAGCCATGGTCCGGGGCGAGAGGGAGTGGGAGGCAGTCCCCTCCTTCTGCGAAAAAGTCATGCTCGCGAAGGAGGTGGCGGGATGGGAGAGAGAAAGGTCCTCCCGTCCCAACCACCGCGGGAGACGCCCCGGGCGTCGGGAGCCATGTGACGACTCCCGGCCACCGTAGGCGCGGGCCTGCGGACGGTGAGTAATGGGTGACTCACCGTCCGATCAGCACCAGGCCCGTGCCGGACGGCGCGTATATGTTCCACGCGCGCCTCAAAGAGATGTCAGCATATGAAAAGGCCCCTCAGGGCCAAGCCTGCCGGGTAAGCGGGATTGTCCGAAAGGGTTACCGCTACCACGGAACATAAAGGGCTAAGGAAGGAACATGGATGGGTTTTAGTCAGTAAAAGTTTGACACTCCCTTCCGCTCCACCCAGAGCGGGAGAAGTCATTGGATGATTTCCCAGCCTGAAAAAAAAAAAAAAGGCTATAGTCTGGAATAGCACATAGGTCCCTTTTTTAACCCGGTGGTGCGTTCTTGTGGGATAATTTCCGACATCCACGCGCGCGAAACCGCAGGCAGAAGCTAGTTATATGTAATAATAATAATGAGGTATTGTAATAAGTTAATGTGACCTCACGAGAACAAACAGGCGTTAATTTGAAGCTACGTCATACATTTATTTTTTAATAAAATCTCCAGCAGGCAGGCAGTTTTTAAATTTTCATTTAGAACTGTCCAGACATGTAAATTGGACGTGAATAATATAAGCGACGAATGTAGGTTTTTAGGCGAAACGCATTATAAAGAGATTATGTATGAATGGACAAACGTAGTACCTGCCAAAATGAATGTTAACACATTTAAAATATGAATTACTTTATATACAGTACTATAGTGTTATATATATATAAAAAAACTGTTTAAGTCTGATAAAATTTCATCAAATCTACGGTATTTTATTCTGTTTAATCTTCTTCTCCGAATACTTAGTGACTAACCTGGCGTCAGAGTTTTTATGCTGCCCATGGGCCTCTGACTTAGCTTCACATACTGTTGAGAAATATCTCTCAAGCATGCCGGTTTCCTCACGATGCTTTCCATCACCGTTTAAGCAAGTGATAATTACACAATACGCACATGAATTCAAAAAGTCAGAGGTGCGTGCCATGGGTTTGAACTTGAGACCTATGACTTGGCAGTCGGACGATCACACCACTAGGCTATCCGAATTTGCCTGTTTTTAGAAATAGATATAAATAGTCAAATTAGTATATTTAGGTCCATAAAAAAGGCCGATTCCGCGTCAGACCCAGCATAGTAAAGTGTTTCGTAGTTGGGATGAATTCCGAAAACAAACTTTAGCCTGTAAGGTTTCCTTTTTCCTTTTGAGGTACGGAATCCTGAAAATATAAGTCATAATGCATACTACGATACTTTTTTTCGTGAATTTAACGGTTGCATAATCAAATTAATGTATTTCAGGACTTACCTGACCCGGTATCCTTCTTCTTCTTCTTTTCGTGTGGTTAGTGGCCAACCTGGTGTCGTTTTTATGCTGCCCATGGGCAAATTGCAATATCCTTTACCTGGTTACCTAATAACTAATTTATAACTTTCCGGTAATTGTCATCTCCTAGACTAGTTTGTGGAGCCAGCAGTTATTACATTCAACTGATCTGATTATCTTAGTGACTGAGCGCAGAGCGGTTCGCTCGGGGCTCATTTCCGAGTTCCATTGTGATTCTATTTCACTGAACAATCTGAGTTTTTTTGTAATGTTGGTACTGAGGTCGGCTTTGACATCAAGTTATTTTCGAAATTCGAACGAAAATTTGTCATATTTTTTTTTTATTTTATTTCTTTAATTCACTGACCTAATTAATTAATTTAATAACCTCATTAACACGCTTTTATTAGCTCGGGTTGTATCTATGTATGTAACGGAATCTTTGAGCTTAATTTTCACCGGTTTCTAAAAGTCTGATCAACTTGAAACTTTGCACACGTCTCAAGGACCGATGACAATGCAATAATTTGATAATAGTTTTTTTTACACGCTTTATATTAGCTTCACTTGTATGTATGTATGTTTGTAACCGACTCCTTTAGACGCTATTTTCACCCACTTTAAACGGTCAGATTTCATTCAAACTTTGTAGATTTATCGAGGACCGATGACAATACATAAATTTGAACTAAATAGTAGGAAATAAAAAATATTAAAAAAAACCTAAAAAACACGCTTTTTATAGAAAACCGAAAAAAATAGAAAATAAATTTTACTTTTTAAAAAGCGTGGGGTGCATGATGATCGTGAATATTACCTTAAAAAGCACCCCACGCTTTTAAAAAAGTATAATTTATTTTTTATTTCGGTTTTCTATAAAAAGCGTGTTTTTTAGTTTTTTTAAACTATTTTTTATTTATTGTTGCCTTTCCCTTGCCACCGTTTAAGATCTAGATGCGTCTAGCTCTCGCGCCGACTGTCCGGCACAGGTGGCGTGCGCACGCGCCTCTATCGCGATGTTTACACAGCGCGGATGCGTTACGTAAACATTGCTCTGGGTGGTCGACGGATTTATAGATAACGGAATTAATATGATAGCTAGGTATGTGCTGTGATTCTGTCTGTAATTAGAATAAATCATTTGAGAACATTGCTACTTACATTATTATTAGGGACTTTTTTAAATATATAGTACTGTATACTAATATTAGAAAGAGGAAAGATTTTTTTGTTAGTTGGTATCGAATAGGCTCCGAAAGTACTGGACCGATTTTAATCATTTTTTCACCAATAGGAAGCTAAATTATCAGGAATTCGCAAAGTATATTATTATGCAGATAACATTTATGGAATTTCTTAGTAGCAGCCCGGAGTTTGGATTTGTGCTCGGTACTTTTTTTGTTCTGACTTTCTATGCTTTGTTCTATATTTCTATCTTTTGATTTAAATTACACAACTTATCTTCCAGCAAGGCGCTATGCAAAACCCTGACGCAATTCTGGTATAACAATTTCCATGAAGTTTTCATAGAAAATTTTCTACTAGAGTAGCGTCGCGCCTGTCTGCGGGTGCCTTAAAGTCGTTGTAAAATGTTTGTAAAGCAATAAGTTCCAAACAAGAATTATTGCTACCAATTTTCATAAAACATAATATAGTACCAAGTTCATAAATGAAAACTCAGAAACAATGTCTATTGAAAATTGTTGAATGAAATATCTAACAAACTCATAAGTCTAAATTGTTTAGACAACCTCGGAAGAATAGCAGACGCACTCGCAGGTGATCGATTTTATGAAGATTAGACAAGTGATTAACAAAGAAGTTAATGATAAACAAACGTGTCAAAAGTTGATGAGTTAAATAATGAATATTGTGTTTATTTTTTTAAATGAAAGAGCTCTAATTATAATAAAATATATGAAACGTTTTTAACTGGCAATGAGTATAGACATCTTTGATTTACACTGGCGTAAAACGTCTTGCAGACCAGCAGTGACCTAATTGCGTAAAGCACTAACGGTAGTTGATTTTGATACAACTACAGAGTTGAACTATCAAAATCAAAGCCATTGCTACCTACTGTTAGTGTGTGGCGACAAATTTGTCTGCTCAACAACGCAATGAAACGTAAACAACGCAATGACTGTTCATTGCGTTGTTTACGTTGTTGAGCAGATAAATTTTTCGCCGTTTTTGAGAGCTGAATGTTGCTAAATGCTACTGTACTAAAGGGGAAAAGTTACTGCTACGCTTCTTTTTAGACCCGCTTGCTACTAAATATATCAATACTTTTCAACATTCCGTCTTTCACAATTACGAACGATTGTCAACGCAATGCAATTGGAATTGGAGACCTATGTCCAGAAGTGGACGGCTATAGCACAATATAAATATGAACAGTACGGAAACTACGAACTAACGTTCGAAACGGCACACTCACACAAACACGCGAATCGACGAGATCCCTAAGCGGTTGTCGCGGTGCTGTCAGTCGTGAGTGCCGCGTCAAGAAGAATGGTTAATGCACACACATTTTCGGGTTAACACGTGGTACCTACTATGCGATTGCGTTTTAACTAAGAATGGGATGACCTTGGCCCTATATTAGATAAACAATAATCATAATATGAAAATTACATGAACAAGGTAAGTTTTTTTTTTTATTTGCATAAAGTTTTTTTTTTGTTAATCTTAATTGTTGTCACAATATAGTGCCAAGGTCATCCTATCCTTAGTTGAAACGCATAGTACGGTGTGCGGCCGCGCCGGGTTAAATCAGGCATGGGCGCCACGTATTATGCGCCATGCCGCGCGCCGTTTGCGGCGGGTGTCCTCCGCGCGCCCTTCCGACAAGGATCGCACAAAACGTTTTCGTCTTTCCGCGGCTCACTCCAAAACTTATAAAAGGTTACGCCTTATTGATAAAGCTCACAAGTTGTTGTGTATTGATTTTAAACTGTTCCGTGTTATAAACAATCTCCTTTTACTGGTATTAACCTAAGCCATGAGATTACCTATTTAAATGTTATTAGTACACAATCGAAAAAATCGAGTTGAAATAACTAATTCCAACTTGATTGTTTGAGAACACAAATATTTTAATAAATACAGTTCAGTTTCAAAAACATTAAGAGTGACAACCCTAATGCTGCAGTGGAGCGTAGGTAATTATTTCAACAAATAGGCCGAGTTTCCATACTGTTCATATTTATATTGTGGCTATAGGCTGCTGATGATGATTGTCGACGTTTTGGTTGACATACTGATTGGTGGTTTCTGATTGAACTTGTCAGACTCCAGTGTTACAAATTGTTTTGTAAACGTTTAGCCATTAGTAGTGAGAGATTTCTCATACAATTATTTTCGCCCATAAATAAACTAAAAAGACATTATTATAATAGGTGCAAGGAATGATGCTTTTGAGTTACAACGTTTGCTAGCGCTCCCGCCTGATCTATTTTACTCTAAACCTTTAAAATACTTTAACAAAAATTTTACTTAGGTAAAATTTAAAGTTATTAAACTATATCTTTTATATTTATAACAATTTATTAACAAACAACGTATGCGACGAGTCCATATAAAACGTATGAAATAGCATGAGAATTAGTTGTGCTGGGCTTCCGATTTCTGTGGTTGCCGGTCGGTGGATCGTTTGCCCCAAGCCTAGAAATGTAACTATAACTTTGCCTCATTGTAATGAGTGTATATGAAATATAGCATGTGTTCTGTGGTTTATGCCGACCTCTACGGGAATGGGGACGTGTAGTATATGTGCTTTAGCATGTGTAACTAGTTTTTAATTATTTTCTCCTATTTCTTTCCTACAGGGCGTCCATAGTGGACTGAAAAAAGTCGGGCTGGCAGTGCTGTCCCTATCCGTCCCATCGCTTTCGAAAAATAAAGTCAGTAGGTACAATTTGCGCTTGATCGCAATGATCAAGATCATCATGGGTTTATTAACAGCTTGACTCACGGAAATTACGCATATTTTCATTGATATTATTAATACTTACACGGAAACTTCATTATCATTGGTAAGCATGTAGTTTGGGGTGCGTTGATGAGGTTTTTCAGCATGATTGCATCGAGTTTGGTTTAGGAGTTTTTTAATACTACCAACTGCAGTACCACAACTTGTAAAACATTTTAAGAGAGTAACGGTGGAGTTTCTTGCCCATTCTCCCCATACGAAACTACCTTTTGGAAAGGGCGACTAGAATCATTTCTATTTATTGTACATTTTGACGTTCAAAAGTGCCTTTCTCGTGCTTTTTGATATAAAAGATTTGACTTTGATACAAAGTTTTGTCAGTTTAGAGGCACTGATCCTTCGGATGCCAAAGATGAGTTTTTTGAAGGCTTTTCAGGTAAGCAAGGCTGAAAAAAATTACAATAATATTAACCATACTAAGGTTTTTTTTTCATTTAAAACAATTTCAGCTTAGCAACCCAGGAGAGCTCCATCTGTAAAAAAGGATTAAGCCAGTGTAGACTGAGTTTTTCTTGGTTTAGCCTCGCCGCACATGGGCCACCGACCACAACCACAAAACGCCGCCACTGACGTATTTCCTGGAGGCCTAGACAAGTGTCAATCGCTCCGTGTCGATTCGATTTCGAAAATTGTTGATCGAACAATTCGTTATCTCAGCGATTCGGATTGTCAAGAACGCCACTTGTCAACGCATTTGTATGGGAATATTGATCGAGTTTCGTTACACAATTTGAGATTGTCTAGCACTTAGCGATCGAAAACGATTCAGCACGTGATATTTTGAAAGCTTATGCCAATTCCATGCATTTCGGATTTTTCTAATTACGTTATTGTTAATAAAAAAGTGACTTTGTCTAGGCCTCCTGAAGTTTTCATACATTTTATATGGACTCGCCGTACACAGATGACGCGGGTGTTCGCCACACACTACAAAATGTCGCTTCCAGCTTCAGTGGCGGCGTTTGTGGCTGTCAGGTGTAGCCCGTGTGCGACCAGCCTTAATCTTTATAAATTAATCCTCCTTTCCTATTCCTTTTTTCCAAAAAAGGTTTAAATAAAATCTGTTTTTATCCATCACGTATCAAGTTTTCATCCCCTTAAATCATCCTGAAAGGCGACGTTTTCAAATTAGGATGACTCCTGAAAGGTAGAAAGGCCTTCACAGTAGGATTTTCTCTGCGATCCGAACCCAAGATTGGGTTCGACACAAAATGGTTTAGCTTTAGTCCATCTATATGTTAGTTATTATATGATTTGGATTCTTTCAGAATAAAAATGGTCTCGCGTACTATTTTCTGTTGGTTTTTTTTTATATTTTTTCATATAAGTACCTATATGTTTGTTTTTTAGTGGTGCAGCCATAAAGTCCTTTAATACTGCTTGATTTTATGAGTGATTGAATGTGATTTTAATTAACATAAGTGAGTTTTTAAAACACTAATACAAAGTGTTTTTTAAATCCCATAACTCTAGGGTCATATTCTTTAACCCCTCAAATATCGTATGAACCCCATAGGTTCTTAAGAATTTTTTCGCGAAAGGACAATAATATAACTGTATAAGTCGTTGAGCTTGCAAATGTCTTCTAATAGGCGAATATCTAATGTTGTCGAAAAATGCATAGTTTCGAAGATTTCATCAATCACAAATATATATATATTGCTATTATGAATATTTAGATTTAAAATGTAAATATGTAATAATGCAATAAAATTACCGATCATAAATAATTTATATTTTTGTGTGCAGGTATCTAAGTGTCATTGATAAATTCATTTTCATTTAAACCAATCATTCATATTTAAAGTTAAAAAATACGATCTTGTCATATTTAAGGGTCTCTCATATAGTAGTAACTTACGTAATATGGTCTCATTCTTATCTTAAATTAACAAATCGAACTAATTTACATTTTGCATTGAAGATACATTATTTCAAGATTTAGTATCTTTCGTTGTTTTCCCTAGTTTTAACAGTAACGTCTTTTTTTAAGGATTGGATATCATCAAATGACTACTCCCGCGATTTGTGTTCCGGGAAGGCGGAAGGGTTACCGGATCCGAGAGATTGTCCAAAAGGGTTTTTTACAACGGGAACAACAACCTATGTATTATGATGTAGGTCACATTATACACGATAACACGACACGGATACTAATAGAGAAGTGACGATCGTGAACAGATAATAAAATCATCGTAGCTGCGCATTGGGCTACCATCCGTCCGGATTTGTGCGGACATGTCCGGCTTTTGGTCCCATGTCCCAAAGTCAGACCTTTGTCTTTATCGAAATTAGGGCTTTTCTAGTAAATAATTATATGATTACTGGAAAATATTAAAAGAAAAATATCCGGACTTATTTGCGGCTTTTGACAGGAGTTTTCAAATTCCGAAAAGATTATCCTCTTTGGTACTAGAATAATCTTTTCATTAAGTCATGAGACTGAAAATGGTAACTCTAGGTGGTCCTAGGGTTACCATTTCCAGTCTGATGACAGCAGCGCAATCAACTCGTGCGCAAGTTGATTGCGTTACTATCATGAGAGTTAGCATGTACACGATAAAATGACAGTACCTACCTACCTAATATATGGTGAATTAAATACAATTGGCACTTGTTTACATGCGTTCTTGTTAGCGGGGTCCAATGTCAATTTATTGTGTTACTTAGGTATAGTTTTTATTATATCAGTGGGGTGTGGTACACACGTTTTGATACGAATATCATTGTAAAACATTTTGTTCGGTATGTAAGTGGCATTTTTTGCGTGAAAAATGGTAATGGAAAAACACCGGGGTTTTCCTTTTAGTGAAATGACACACTTGAAGAATAATTTGTGGGCAGTTGTACATCTCATCACGTCGGTAAGTCATCTAATGGAATGTTAATCTATTCACTGACTGACAACGCACAACCTGAACTGCTGGGTTTAGAAGCATGACATTTTACACAAAAGTTCCTTACATAGAAAAATCCTACCTCAGTGGTTGGATTTGGACGTGACGACTCCCGGCCACCATATGCGCGGGCCTGCGGACGGTGAGTAATGGGTGACTCACCGTCCGATCAGCACCAGGCCCGTGCCGGACGGCGCGTAGATGTTCCACGCGCGCCTCAAAGAGATGTCAGCATATGAAGGGGCCCCTCAGGGCCAAGCCTGCCGGGTAAGCGGGATTGTCCGAAAGGGTTACCGCTACCCCGGAACATAAAGGGCTACGGAAGGAACATGGATGGGTTTTAGTCAGTAAGAGTCTGACACTCCCTTCCGCTCCACCCAGAGCGGGAGCAGTCATAGGATGATTTCCCAGCCCTAAAAAAAAAAAAAGTGGTTGGATTTTTCAGCGCGATTGTCCGAAAGGGTTTCCGCTACCCCGGAACATAACGGGGTAAGAAAGGAACATGGATGGCTTTTAGTCAGTAAGAGGCTGGGAATTTTTTCCGATGAGAAATACCACCAGGCCCACGGCTTGTAACTTGACAAGTTCTGTTGTGTACGTGTTCTATGTATTAATCTAGTAATCCACATAATATAATAATCCACAGTGCTGAAAGTCCAGAGGTTAAGATGTTCTCCTAGCTTTTTTTGGGCTCATTTAGGTAATTAATTAGTGTGTGAAGGCTTGTGGCTAAGTAATAGCAGCCGCACGGGTCGGTTAAGCTACGCTTACCGAGGTTGGTCCGTGGATGTATGGCCTTTACATACTAAGAACCCTTTGCGCCTCCGAAAGCACGTTAAGCCAGTAGTCCCAGCTGCCATTTGTAGATCTTTGACAGTTATAACCTTCACCGATTTCACTTGCTTAAAATCGGTGAAGGAAAACATCGTGAGGAAACCGGCATGCCCGAGAGATATTTCTCAACAGCATGTGATGCTAAGTCAGAGGCCCATGGGCAGCATTATAACTCTGACACCAGGTTAGTCACTAACCACACGAAGAAGAAGACAGTTATAACCGGTTGTGAAAGTCTGATAACCAGTCTTCTCAAAGGATATCGTACCCAGTAACCGGGCTGTCCAGGTCAGATAGGCTGTTGCTCCATGTAAAATGTATTCAGCTGCATCTGGTTAGACTGAAAGCCAACCCAAACATAGTTGGGAAAAGGGCAGGCAGATGATTAGGTAATTAATTACAAAGTTGCGAATCCTGTTGGTAGGCAAAGGAAAAGTCAAAACAAAAGCGAAGGCATTCATAAGGAGAGTATAATTTATGATCCGAATATTTTCTGGCATGATTTTAACTTTATGGAAAACGGGGTTCCTTAACATAGAACAGAATACATACATCAGTCATCTCGGACAGTGTTTGTGGAGGACCGGCAGCACTAAATACACATTGTACACACACACTTGCCGCGTGTGGATGATAATAATATATAAATAGACCAAGAGTTGTGCACTTTCTTAGATAAAAGACGAGAAATGCAGGCCATATCTGTACTAATTAAGAGCCATATACGTACTATTTAGGGGTCATGTATGTACTAATTATTATACTCAATGCCAAGTCATAGGTCACGAGTTCGAACCCAAGGCACGCACCTCTGATTTTTCGGATTCATGTGCGTATTGTATTATCACTTGCTTATAATCGGTGAAGGAAAACATCGTGAGGAAACCGGCATGCTTGAGAGATATGTCTCAACAGCATGTGATGCTAAGTCAGAGGCCCATGGGCAGCATTATAACTCTGACACCAGGTTAGTCACTAACCACACGAAGATGATGATGATTATACTCAATGTGAACGTAACTCGGTTGGGCTGACTGTACCGTAGAGCCTAAGTGACACCTCGTGGAACTGAGAGTCTGATCGGTTAGAATATAACTGTCAGCATTCGACCTTTCAAAATGATAGAATAGTTCGATAGGTTTTTATAAAAGAAATGAAGAAGAGTTTGTGAGTGTGTTGATTGACGCATGTATTCGTTAAAAGCAATTTAATTCAATAGCTGCTGCCCCGTGTGTTTGTATTTTGTAGGATAGAAATCCCTACAACACACTACACGAGTTCTTCCTCTGAGCTCTCTAACTGAAGGTCCCTCTAGCCTTCACAGTACCATCTCACGCTTAAATCAATGCACTGAGCAGTTTCAAATGAAATTGTACAGAAGGGGTAGTCTAGGACCTGGAGAACACAGGTAACATCCTTAAGCGGGATTGTCCGAAAGGGTTACCGCTACCCTGGAACATAAAGGGCTAAGAAAGAAACATGGATGGATTTTAGTCAGTAAGAGTCTGACACTCTCTTCCGCTCCACCCAGAGCGGGAGGGGTCATGTGATGATTTCCCACCATAAAAAAGCCCACATCCTGGACATTCTTATTACAAAAAATTATGAAATTAGAAATACACGCAGATTCTACTTTATTTGGGTTGGTAAGTCGAAACTTGATTGGTACTGAGCAAATGAAATGGCAAGAAATAAAGCTCTGGACACGTTGGAGCTAAATGCTCCTCGATAACCCTACAGCTTCTGTAAGAATATGATCTTGTTATAAAATATAAATAGAAATTGTGTTAATTTATCGTACAATAACATGCGATAAGGAAGTTGAAGTGAACGCTCGTGTGCTCACTCCGCTCACTCCGCTTAAATTGTAGCCAAGTAAGTAATCCTCACGAGAATGTCACACGCATCGACGGTGGCCTGGAGCCATGAGAATAGCGAGAAACATAAAACAATAACACAATGTAGCTGTATTGTTGGAGTTAAAACAGTATTAAAAAATCATTATTAAGATTTCAAAAATGGCAGCACTGTCGCCTGCACAAAGCTCGGTCGATTTTTTTCTGGTGACTTATTTTTTCTTCACCTTGCAACACATTCTGGAACGTGTCACGGTCATTTAAATAAGCAACTTTTAAGTAACAACCCTTATCCGTTTGCTAAATTAAAAATTATCTATTTATAAACTCATCTAATAAGAAGAAAAACTGTAAAACTTTATCTGAGTCTGCATTTATTTTATTGAATAAAACCAGCCAACCCAATATTTACAGCTTTGATTTGCCATTGATAGCTGGGTTCATACCGGTTGATCTAGTGAAGTCCAAGTGGAGCGCGATCCAAATGCACGGTGTTCGGCGTGGACGAGCCGCGTGCGAGCTGAGTACACGTGTTGGGCGATCCAAGCGCTGCCTGTTGGGTTTTGGCAATGCTTAAAGGTTCCTCCATCGTTTGCCACACCCCACAGAGTACATTATATACATATAGTTAGCGCATTTGGTGTGGACGGTTGTGAGTAGAGTGGCGATCAGGCAAAGGATAATGTGCAAAGTCGTCATTTTTTTTCAATTGATTTATAATTCGTCCAAAATTAGTTTCATCTAAATCGTCGTTATTTCTTGTACAGCTGAGCCCAATATTTCAACATTTTTCTACATAAAAATAACTATCTTTCTCACTTAGAACCGCCTTTTCAATCTTAGTTTTTGGGTTTTTGAGAAAATATTTAATGAACAGAATATGGGTACACCACTTAGAGCTGCCAAGGTAGTATGTCGACGCTGCTGCACGTGCGGGTCCATTATACAGCTTGTATCTAATCGAATGTAATCTGACTAAAACATGGATTGGATCTTGGGCGCGCGGCAGAATCATGGGTTTCGAAAAACAAATCGAGCGATTGGAGTGGACCCAGCTATTAAGAATTACAACTCGTTACGTATTTAATTTACATTTCTTCATTACGAAGTTTATGCACTGCAGAAGCTGCCAAATAGTGATCATTAAATAAAACAAATGCTTGTTTAAGCGATTCTGTCTACCGTAATGTATTAAGTGATTTTTTTACACAGAATTATCGCCTCTAATAATTATGTCTGCTGCTGCAAGCGTGCCAAGCAAAGACGTGATTACTAGATCAATAAAATGCAACGGATATTTTTAGAGTTTGTTTGTCACAGACAAAATTTCGAGGATTTTTTTAATGTTACTAATTTCTCGTCTTTAGGTTCCCCTTTTGAAAGTCGAGGACAAAACAGGAGTTTGGTTATTTGGGCCTCTAAATAGACTATATTGGAGTTTATTAATTAACAGTAATAGAATGTAATAGTATGTAGATGTTAATGTTGATGGGTGGAGAGGAAGAGGAAGGCCAAAGAAAAGATGGATTGTGTGAGGAATGATATGAACGAGAAGGGAGTGAATGATAGCATGACGGTTGACAGGAGTGAATGGAAGAAGAAAACGTTTTGCACCGACCACAAGGAAGATGAAATCAGGAGTGGTAGACGGTGATGAATTATTCAACAGTACATATTATAGTTTTCTTCAGGTTATAAAATTGTTGTCACAGAAAATAAAATAATCACACAATTTTTCCAAGGAAATACAGGCCACTTCTCCTTAGCCTTAAAATTGTCAGTCAAACTTGAAGCCATTATACTTACGCCTAATGTTAACAAGTTTAAAACATCACTAAACCAGATCTTTGTTCCCGTGGCCCCATCGCTCCACTTAGCAACAGCGTCGGCTTACATGATGGGAATGTCAGACGCACAGGTAGTCACAAGACTCCTTTGTATAAACTTTGAGCGATTATTGTGTAATCTGTGCTTCTCAACAGTCATCATCACCCACGATCGGATAGACGGATACGCGCGAGCCCGTGTGACGCCGCCGTATGATCGTTAGTTAGCTCGCTCGTGGAACAGAGAGATTTAAAAAGAAAGGGTTCCTTTTTTGAATTTTATTTGCTAAGGGCTGATTTTACAAAGTGATTAATTTGAATTTAAAAAAAGAAATATAGTTCACGTCTGACTGCTTTAGGTTTTTGTAAGAACTGTTAAAATTCGTTCTCAGGATTAGATTAAATACGTGTAAGGGCAAATTTTACAGCAGTTTTCTGACAGTTTGACATAATTTAAATAAAGAAACTTTGAAGCCGCAATATTTATTCTTTACTAATAAATAAAACGTCATATGCCGTAGTTATAAAGTATATGGTTATTAAAAAATCACCTCTTATTTTATGCAGATAGGAGTTTAATAATAAAAGGAGGTTTGTTTAATATATTCAAGATTCATTTTATGTAGATCATTCGTTAATCGGACAATCGTTGATTCTTTGCGTCTCAGACCACTTTATCAACAAATGTTGGTAAATATTATATTATGGCAAAAAAAATCTGTCCTTTGAAGGTTGGACATTATATTCGCAAAGCTCAGGCACAGTCGTTGTTGCGATGCTATGGTACAGTCGCCAACAAATCAAGTTACCACAAGCTGTCAAATTTTCTCAATCGATTTTGACGTATTAAGGTTTATAATCATTTGGAGAAATTTGACAGTTGGGTGTAACTAGATGCGCTGGCGACCGTACATTCGACGTATTTATTATACAAGGGTATCATTATCAATTTCATATACCAAAATATGGCTAGGGTAGCTTATAAATAAGGATTTATAAGCTATCCTAGCCATATTTTATCGCTATGTGAAGGGTCGCACAAGAGTTACTTACCGATTCCCAATTCAGAATAAGGCCGCAAGGCTTTGCATAAATCATAGAATTCGCCCGACTAGAACTATTAAACTATGTATGAAAAATCTAGAAAAAATGGGTGTGGAATATTTTAAGTTATTCAGGCGGTATACCAAATCGTTTTGGGCGAATGTCTGGCTGGTTGTAAATCTCAATAGGCTTATGGAACGCAATCCCGTAATGAGTTTTTTTTTTCGTTTATTTGGCACACTGATCCGAATAACTTGTCTATATCCGATCTCGAAAGAGCGAGCGAGTCACGACGTTACATAAAGAGCGGAGCGTTTCGTAAAAAAACAACTAAAAACTGTAGTTACCCATACGGTTATAGTACTCGTATTTGCAAATATATGTAGCTTCATAATTGCTGCTTTTAATTTCATTGGGAGTTCAGAAAATATCCCTTTTTTTGTAATGGGTAGCTCACTTTCCGGGACATCATCAGGATTAAGCCCGAGTCAGACGGCGCGTACATGTTCCACGCGCGCCTCAAAGAGATGTCAGCATAAGGGAAAGGGCCCGTTAGGGCAGAAGCCTGCCGAGTCAGCGGGATTGTCCAAAAGGTTACCGCTGCCCCGGAACATAAAGGGCTTTTTTTTTTTTTTTAAGGCTGGGAAATCATCCAATGACTGCTCCCGCTCTGGGTGGAGCGGAAGGGAGTGTCAGACTCTTACTGACTAAAACCCATCCATGTTCCTTCCGTAGCCCTTTACGTTCCGGGGTAGCGGTAACCCTTTCGGACAATCCCGCTTAGACATAACATAAAGGGCTAAGGTAGGAACGTGGATGGGTTTTAGTCAGTAAGAGTCTGACACTCCCTCCCGCTCCACCCAGAGCGGGAGAGGTAATTTGATGATTTCGTACCTTCAAAAAAAATCCTTGACTTATTATTTCTTCTTTTGCTTCGGTCTAATTCTTCATGTCATCCTTCCAACGGCTTTGAAGATACAAATAGCACAAACAAATCGATTTTTATTACAAACAGGTGCGTGATTGGCTATCAACGTGTCAGGTGATTGCTATCGACGTAATCAAATGACTTAGGTTCCTAGGTCAAATCACAGAATAGATAATGTCAAACTGGTTATGCTAGGTGATAAGGTCAGCGATTTGTGATAACGAGCATTCCCTGGATCTTTAACCCCTCAATGAACCCATATGTTTAGAAAGGGGATTCAGGATGTCAATTAAAATCACCAACCAGGCATCAAGAATGGTAAGCGGGATTGTCCGAAAAGGTTACCGCTACCCCGGAACATAAAGGGCTACGGAAGAAACATGGATGGGTTATAGTCAGTAAGAGTCTGACACTCCCTTCTGCTCCACCCAGAGCGGGAGCAGTCATTAGATGATTTCTCACTCTCAAAAAAAAAGGCATCAAGAATACTTCATATGCACATCCAGTAACTCTGTCTGTCACCTTTTCACGTCTAAACCACTGAACGGATTTCGATAAAATTTGGCAGAGACATAGATTGCATCCTGAGAAAGAAAATAGGCTACTTTTTGTCCCAAAAATATCCATAAAGGGAGGATATAGGAGATGAATATTGCGATTTAACTGAACTCCACGTGGACGAAGTCTAAGTACCTATAGCATAAAGTAGGTACTACAAGGTTTGGCGCGTGGTCAAACAAAATCAGAACAAATGCTGCCATTTTGTTTTTTAAATAAGTGCATGTCAAGTCAAGTGACATTTCACTAAACAAATGCCGCCCCTTCGCCCACTTCAACCCCCACCGCTCACGTCATTCGACCACCAAAAGATGACTGTAGAAGTGTTTATTAAGCTGAAAAGAACAGATACTACACTTTGATCTTAGCCAAAAGGCCGAGAAGCGGGATTGTCCGAAGGTACCGCTACCCCGGCACATAAAGGGCTATGGAAGGAACATGGATGGGTTTTAGTCAGAAAGAGTCTGACACTCCCTTCCGCTCCACCCAGAGCGGGAAAAGTCATTTAATGATTTCCCAGCCTCAAAAAAAAGCAGTGTTTATTGCTTTTAAATTATTCAATTTTTAAAATTAAAGGACTCGCTGACTCCGACCTCGTTTTTCTGTAACAAACACGAAGGATATGTTTATTTACATGTATAACAAAACTTTCCTCCCACCATTATCGGTATCAGTGATCTACCTGTCTCTACGTCTGGTACACACACACTACAAGGTGCCTACGTATAGTAGCTCTGATTACACAAAATTGTATGTTTGTGGTACCCTTATTTGCTCTCGTTTGATAAGTTAAGTCGGCGGGTGAATGAAGTATGCTTGTAACGGCGGCGTTGGAATTATTTTTGAGGTGATAAATAATTGCAGTAAAAATTTTAACTGTCTCGGCTGCCGAAGGCGAAGTATATGGTATACTACCGCGGCCTAGGAGAGGCCTGTCTAGAAGTGGACTGCTATAGGCTGAGGAAATTACCTGTACCTAATCTATAAGAACGGAACTGTTTTCTGTATTGTTTTTATATTTTAGGATCAGTAGTTTAGGTAAAATAAGGTGGGGGGGGGGAGATGTTTTTATATTTTCGCAACAAACTATACAATATTTTATTATTTAAAAAATATACTTGATATCCTAACAGGCAGCCCTTTCATTTAATACTAGCTTCTGCCCGCGGCTTCGCTCGCGTGGAGGTCGGAAATTATCCCACAGGAATGTTCTACCGGGATAAAAAATATCCTATGTGTTAATCCAGGATATAAACCATCTCTGTGTCAAATTTCATCCAAATCTATACAGTAGTTTTTACGTGAAAGAGTAACAAACATCCATACATACAAACTTTCGCCTTTATAATAGTAGTAGGATGTTACACACAATTTTCTTATTTGTCTCCACAAAAATGACATCCGCTTTCAAAATTGATTTATTTACGAAACACCATGTTTTGTTCAACAGAAATCCATATATAGGGTGACTGGTAATTAGTGACCGATATTTAAACACGTGATTGTACTCATGATTACAAACAACTTGCCCAAAGAAACTTTTTTTGTTAGTTTAAGTTAATTGATCTTTGCGCGCGCCAGTTGTATTGTTATTGTGATATAAATAAAACTATGTGTAATAAAATTGACTGTGACAGACGGACGGACAGACAGTTTGACAGACTAGTGCCCTACGTTAAAAGCCAAAACGAATGATTCCTTTCATTTTTTTTGTAGCTTTTTATTGAAAACGGAAATTGGTTAGCGAGTTGTATTTGGAAAAAAAAAATATTAAAATGTCGGGCGAATTTACTTATCCGCCGGATATGTACTAAACAACGATTTAATTTAAAAAATACAGCAAAATAACTATTGGAGATTGTATTTGCACTACTCTAAACTTATGTAGTTAAGTTTTATGTTCACTTTAGTACGAAGTATCTACTCCGGATAGAAATTAGGGCATTTCTTTTTGACGACAGAGACAATTGACAGTAAAATGATACAGATAATAAAATATCCTATCCTATTGATATTAATAAATAAAATACAGTATAAATCTAAGAAATAATGTAGGTATTGCATAGTATGATGCATGTACTATATGAATAAACCTGTATCACAAGCGGCATAAGTTCTTACAATTACTTAGGACAACAGATTTTTTAACAATATGTAACCTAACTTTTAAGAATTGTGACATAATTAATTTATTAAATTTATGTTTATTTTGGATAAGATCAACTGAATGTTGTATTACTTATAACCGGAAACACCCGAATAAAAAAATAGTAGAACGTTTCTAAAATTCTAAATAATTATAATATTTTAAACCATGAAAAGTCACATCGTTCAATAAATAACATAAATACCGATTACGTAACCATCATGTGTCTTTGACAGTTTAATAGAAGCTCTCGGCTTTCATTGAGTTTTATTACTTTTGTTGAAAAATAAAGGATTGGTACTCATTCATGTTTTCTTTTATCCACCGAGTTTGAGGTTTACTTCGGAAACATATTGTTAGTCTATGTTTAACATGAAAGGGA
The DNA here is from genome assembly GCA_951799385.1 of Hyppa rectilinea. Taxonomy (NCBI): domain Eukaryota; kingdom Metazoa; phylum Arthropoda; class Insecta; order Lepidoptera; family Noctuidae; genus Hyppa; species Hyppa rectilinea. The sequence goes on along the minus strand of OX637318.1, from coordinate 14,457,811 downwards.
GGGAAGGGTGTATTGCCTTTTGTCGGCAGAGTGTATTTTCGAAGGTTTTGTAAGTTCCAATGATTTTATTTGTGCTTCAAAGAAATACAAGAACCGCAATATCTCGTGAAGAGGGAACCATTTGTTTCTACTATTAAAACGACACTTCATTTAAACTCTTAGCCCAGGGTTGCATGGTTGAATAACACTACGATTTTATATCGTTCAATAAATTTACAACTGTTGGTGATAAACAGAGAGTTGTAAATGCGACACAGAGCAACCTAGATAATCTAAAAATCACCTTATTATTGAACTTGGAGAGATGTATGACTATATTTTTATTTTTCTTTAAATCCGTACATAACGACTAATTACGGTCGCGAATCTTATTTTGATCAACATACAACTTCATACTGACATGCGAATTGCCAGTAAAAGACGTAAACGTAGAAAAAACTTAGGGATTTTATTCGCCTTAATTTCAAATATTGATGAAAATGCCGTTCGTTTTCAAGGAAAACTAAGGCTTTAGAAGAGAAAGAAGCAATATTACTTTTAAAGTGCATTTATACCGTTTTACTACATAATAGTCTAGTTAAAACTGATTTCAAGTTATTTATAAAAAAAAACATTTTAATTTTTCTCTGCAGGCTACGCTGCGATAGGTATCAAAAATAAAGGAAATTTTGTTAAAGGAATATAAGCTTAGAATTAATCAAGATAGAAACACGAATAGAAAACATTAATTACTTGCTGTGGCAACAGTTAGTGGGGTAATGAAGCTAAAATGGGTGAACCTAATAGACCTAAATGGATATAATAATATCCTTGGACATTTCACACAACGCCATATACCTAGTCCCAAGCTAAGCAACCTAATGCTTGTGTTATGGTAACGAGATGGCTGATAAACTACTTATACTACTAAATAGTGTGTGGGAATATAAAAACAATGTTACCTGCGCATAGGAATTTCTAGAATAGCTTATTAGTTGATTCACACGATTTTCCTCGCCTTAAATGTGCGTATCGACACTATTTTTTCTGTAGGACTCGTACAAAGTAAAAAAATGCGACAATTGCCTACTTCGTATTTCTGGACATTATACGAGTCTCTTGGAGAAAATTGTTGATTCGCACATTCTGGCAGAGTAAATTCGTGCGAATCGACTATAATATTATTTTCTTTATATTTACTTTCTGTAACCAAAATACGAAATAAAGCTTAGGTACCCCCTTTGTTATGTCAATTGATTTGTCAAACAAAATTGACCTTTAATTACGGCTTCTACAGTTAAAGCTTCTAAAAGTTTCCCCAAAAAGGGTCCACACTATTGTCGCTGGGAGTCAATTTTCGTATGATGTCCCAAGCTTTTGGGGTCCCATGACCCTTCTTTGGCGAGGCACTTTGCAGGACCTTTAGTTCGCTTTTTGAGACTGTATTTTTACGTAATATCTAAGGGATGAGTTAAGCCTCTAAACGACATTGTCATTTTTACTTTATGAGGAAGCTGGGTCACGATGTAGACGAACTAAGTATTTGTGTGCCTTGCGATATCCAGCTAGAAATATGAAGGTCACATCGGCGTAAAAGGTCTTTGTAATTGTGTTGGGAGGATAGGGTTTTTCATTAAATAGACGGAAAATTGCTTTTCATACAGATTGCAAAGCTTATTAAATGGCTGTAGCTAGGTCATGATATGAAAAAGGTTTGATTATAAATCAGTTATGGTATCGTAGAATTTTATCCATTATCGTCGGCAAATATCCGTCAAAAAGCCTTAAGAATGACTATTTGAAACGGTCAAAATTAAAATATGAACTCACATAGAAAAAAGACCGCTCGTCTTAAAAACTTCCACCATTGTACAGAAATTAAATATTATGCGAATATGTAAAATAATAATATGTATAATGTATGTGTAAAATTGCATTTAATGCTAATAAGTATTCCATTTGATTCTAAAAATCTCTGACGTCACATTGTTATATTTCATAAAAATCACGTACAAATTCCACGTTTTGACAGTTCATAAAAAGTAACGGTATTGACTACCCTTTCAAATACCCAATTTGCAGGTCAGTATCGGGTTGTATGTAAGTCAAAATATTATTTGCGGCCGTAATAAGTACGTTTTTATAGAATTGTGATAATTAAAATTAACAATACAACCCTCTAAGTTTATACCCTTTGGAATGAGTATTTCATGAAATCATGGCATTAGAGGCTAATTCTAACCAAACTAAAAAAAAATGTACTTATATGATTTTAAGTCAATAAATACATACTTAATACTGATAATTCGGGTAAGAAACAAAAATACAAGCATTATTTTTGTTTGCTGCCCGTCTTTTTATTTTCTGACAAGCGATTAAAATTTTAATATAAACCAAGTTTTCATAATCATGCCTTGCCTTAAAAAAAAGTACACCTTGCGAAAGAAGGTTGTAGGTACCGTTGAAGTTTGACCTTCTCATCCTGGAGTTTATTTTGAGTTTCGAGTCGTGACCCCATTGTATCCTTCAGCCCTTTGTGAGCAGACCTTTCGAGTGGTCACTCTCTAAGTAATTACACGATTAGAAAGCTTTTTTGTTTTGAGATTTCGTTTGAAATAGCTTTGTGCTTTTGTATTTGATCTATTGGAGTTTTTGATATCCATTTTCTAAGCGGTGTCATGGTTTGTTGGTGTTATTTGCATGACTGTTTCCTTGACTTTATGAAAAGATGAAGGCGAAGAGTTGAACCGGAATTCTCGAAGAGATAAAGAGTTAGTGAGAAAAGTGTTCTCATAACAAGAATTCTACAAAAAAAGTGTAAGGAAATTTAAATGTGCTTAAAACGGTTAAACGTCACATTATTATCACAGTAAAAGTTGAAAATTAACATGTACCTATTTAAAGGATTGTCTTAATAGCCCCGAAGGTTGTGTATTTTAATTCAGGGTTCAGAAACCAACTAGTGAACAATGACAAGGATAATATTATTTAGTTTTTATAGGGTTCTGTACTTAGAAAAGGACGAAAAGGTCCGTCTGTCTGTCTATGAACTCACTTGGGTGCTTTTTTTACTTCGCCATTATTATTCTCGTTTGTGGATTATTAATAGTCCTGTGCCAGAAAGCTTATTCGAATTAGTTTATTTATCTTTAAGGTTCCGTACCCAAAGAGTGACAAACGGAACCTGAAACTGTGTGTTATGTGTTGAGGAAATTGAGAGACGAAATAAATACTGAACAGTTAAATATGGTATATAATGCTCTTGTCGAATCCAGACTTCGATACAGTAGTGCTATTCTGTAAAATCTCACCGTGATAACGTAGGTGAAGTGTGTTAAAAGTGAGCTGTCAATAGTGTCAATCCCTAGGACTTGGTGAAACGGTATCTCACTCCACGCTCACTTCACCTCAGTTCTCACGGTGAATTTTTTACAGAATCGACCGACTGTATACAGTTCTGGGGGAAAAGCTACGGTTATAATCCTCACCGAGCCTTCATTCTCCAAAAAAGAGCAATACGTACAATTGTCAGAATTTCACAAAGAGAAAGCTGTCGATCTCATTTTAAGCGGTTAAATATTCTAACAGTGCCCAGCTTATACATACTTGTTTTGTTAGTTAATTTTAAAAAATATGTCCATGAATTCGAATCTGAGGAACAAAGAATATCCAGGGAAAACACTCGTAGGAAGGATTTTAGAAATACTGTTGTACCTAAGTTCAATATTGTCAAGCATAGCCCTCATTACCAAGCTGTACAAATATTTAATAAACTGCCAGCAGATGTAAAAATATTATTTCACACTTGCTCTTTTAAGGCCAAGCTCAAAGCATTTCTGTTGGATAGAAACTTGTACTCAGTAGACGAACTGTAATTCAATATTATAATTCCAATATTCTATACTAGCTTCTGCCCGCGACTTCGTACGCGGACCCTGTTGCTTGTGCCAGCGACAACGGGGTCGCCATTTATGTTATTTTTTATCATTTTTCCCATTTAAACCTTTTATCACACTGAGCTTTCGTTTTATTTCATTCCAACAACCACCAAAACATACAGTCCATTTGTCATCGTTTTCATTTTGGTAACCGCATTATTATATTCCTCCTCTAGAGACCTAGAAGTCGATGCGTAGATACGCTTGGAACTCAAGCGTAATTCTCTTTCCGTGAACGTCTCTGACTCGCGAGACAATACATGACGTTCACGATCAGCGGTCAGTCGCGCATCATATTCTTCACTGGTCTCTAGAGACCTAATGAATACGCTGAGAACGCAGGCGTGCTTCACGACCCGAAGAGGTTTCCACGGAGCGAGTTGCAGCCTAATGTTCTCGAACAACATCAAGTCTCTCCTGACGCTCTTCGGTAGATTCTTGGGATCTTATGATCCTCAATCTTTTAGCTCTCTTGGAACATTGGGAAAGATTTGACCTCTTTCTAGGCATGGTCATAGTTTTATTGTGAAGATACCTGATCAATAAAAATCTAAATTAAAATGACTGCTCCCCTGCGTTACCGGGTAGGCGACAGTGTCACGAAGATAAATGGAAAAGGAAATTAAACACTCAAACAACATAAGCCCGAAGGCATATTCATACGATAAAATTAAAAAATAAATAGGAGTTTTTGCCAGTAGAGTCAAATTTTCAATGATATACCATCGTCATCGAAAATCAGTCCTAAACTGTTACCGCCTTCACCGCGTGCAGGTACTCCCAGTTTATGTTATTTTATAATTACACAGTAAAATTAGTGATAGCTTTGATTTCCACATCAGATGTTTCTGATCTTCGATTTTTATAAGTCAACAGGAAATGCCCATCATATTGAACAACAAAGACGTCAAAGACGTCATTCCTATATGTGTTATGTTGTAGCTAGGCTCTTGGAGTTCCACAACAGGTGTTCCAGATCTTCGATTTTTATAAGTCAACAGAGAATGCTCATCAGATTGAACAACTTGTGCTAGGACGTTATTCCTATATGTGTTATGGTGTAGCTAGGCTCTTGGAGTTCCACAACAGGTGTTCCAGATCTTCAATTTTTATACATCAACAGAGAGTGCTCATCAGGCTGAACAACTTTCGCTAAGACGTCTTTCTTATATGTGTTATGGTGTAGCTAGGCTCTTGGAGTTCCACAACAGGTGTTCCAGATCTTCGATTTTTATAAGTCAGCAGGAAATGCCCATCAGACCGAACAACTTTTGCTAAGACGTCATTCCTATATAATGTTATAGTGTAGCTAGGCTCTTGGAGTTCCACAACAGGTGTTCCAGATCTTCGATTTTTATAAGTCAACAGGAAATGCCCATCAGACCGAACAACTTTTGCTAAGACGTCATTCCTATATATGTTACAGTGTAGCTGGGCTCTTGGAGTTCCACATCAGGTGTTCCAGATCTTCAAATTTATTCTCTCAGCAGAAAATGCTAATCACGTGGAACAATTTTTGCTAAGGTATCATTTTTGTATCTCTTATAGTTTAGCTGGTCTGTTGCGGTTCTGCATCAGGTGTTCAAGTTTCCAAGATAAATTATAGCCTATATGTTGCCCAGACTTAATACCTATACAACAAAAAAAAAATCATTCCAATCCGTCCAGTAGTTCCGAAGATTAGCGTGTACAAACAAACAGACAAACAGACAAACAGACAAACAGACAAACAGACAAACAGACAAACAGACAAACAGACAAAATTTTTTTTTTGGATTCATACTCTATTACTGTTTCTAAACCCCCCTCAATTATTATTTTTTTAATATATTCAATGTACAGACACAGTTTTTTTACTGTTTTATTATATGTATAGATTAAAAAAAAACTATTTATTTTTATTGTTTTTGGGTTAATTTTTGGTTATAATCATGTATTCTTTTAATATTGTCTGTTTTGTTTTTAATTATTGCTGCATGTTTAATATCATTGCATGTCACTTAATTTATTTTAGTATTATTAATGATGATGTATCAAACACAATTTAAATTGTTCCTGATAAATAAATATATAATAACTGAAGTATAAAAAAAATTTGGTAGTGTTAAATATTGTAAGGAACCCTTCGAGTGCGAGACCGACTAGCTCTGGCCGGTTTTTGTATTCTATTAAATAGCATTTCATGTTTAACGAAAAAAGGACAGAGTCCTTGTTGTTTGACCTTCTTACATCAGATACAAAACATGGAATGACTTTTTCATTCATAAATTATTATTAATTTTCAATGAATGGACGTAGTAAATAATTCATTGATCAGACAAGATAATTAAATAAAAGAATAATTACTTCACAGTATCGTTATCACGACACCATCTTTAAAGTAAATAATTAAAGCGCCCCACATTACAAGGTTAAGTCGTCGTGTCGGCAAGAAGGATGCGTTTATTTAAACTGTGGGTAGTTAGTGTGGTTCGTTGCGTCTGAGCATTTCCACTTTTGAATTTGTTCTTAATTCGAATATTCGGTAGTGTTCTATTTGCGGCATATTTTTCATTTGAATTGTGTCATTTTATGTGAAAGTACGTGTGTTAATGTGGTGTTAAAATTACTTTATACAATTTTTGTTTAATTTTAACTTTATTCTATTTTACAGTCGATTAAACCTAGCATTACCAAGTACCTTTTAAACAGCTCATTTTATCAGTCGCCCGTGTAAATCCTTCTCCATTAGCATAAACCCTTGTTTAATATTCGTTTGAAGTGGGCACATCCATTTGCAATTCAATACAAATTAATGGATAGAGTAACTAGTACCTAATTGCTTGAGGCTTTGTTAATTGTTGATACAACATTGTAACAAATTAGTTGTATTTCTTGTAGTTTTAAAGTAATTGCTCTGCGGTCTCCGGCGCTATATCATTTTGAGAAGGTGTAGAATATCAAATGTTCAGTAGAGAAGAAAAAAATTGTTCATTAGATTTCATTTAGCCCACCAAGTTAACATATCGATTATTTTCAAAATAAATGACCTAGTGTCTGAAAAAATTGAAGGCAAATCAGGTTGCTTTAAAAAATCTCTCATAAATCATTCCAGTTACCATCAAATTATAAGGACCCACACGTTTAAGACTGACTGACAGAGGCTAACGCGATCTGATTTTAGTAGAAACAATTTCTATGAAAATTGTTATACCAGAATCGTGTTGCAGCGTCACGTCGCGCCTGTCTGCGGGAGCCTTCATACTCACTTTTGCTTAATAGTATTCTAATTTTAAAATATTTGTTATTCAAAGTCATCCCTGACTCCAAAACGTAGGCATCTGAATTTTTTATCTATCGTCTTTGCGACTAGGAGTGATCAACCAGGCTCTGTTAATAATTCCAGCCTTCTGGATTTAGGCGTCTTCCAAATTAGGAGTGAAATAAACGAACATTAAAATAGTGATAGTGCATCACACTTGATGAGTGGTTGAGTGTGAAATGTGATCATGACGTCACTGGGGATCCCCACCGAGGCTCCTGTCCACACCATTTTGTTCACGTCTGCGTACACGCAGAAAACTGTCAAAGTTGTGCCGAAGAAGGTAAGGGGAGTGTATCATACTTTTTAACATGCTTTTATAAGCTTCTCTTGTAACTAAATAACAATGTAGGTAAACAATCAATCAATCAACTATTATTTCTCACCACAATATATTGTTATTACATCGGTTAGATTCGACACTGACACGTAATTCAGTTGAACATATATTGTGGGAGCCTAAGCTAGGGTCGTGGCCTCTGTTTCAGGACACCAGAACAAATCTTGGAAATCAATTTCAACCTATTTCTAATTATCGTATCGAAATGAAACTTTGTATGTTTATGTGGTTTAGATGACAATACTATAATTTGGTATTTTGGAGCTGATCTGATGATGGAAGCAGGAGAAGAATTACGGAACTCTCTACTCTCGAGTTTGGGCTCATATCATTTGTTATGACGAGATCAACAGATTGGGTTTGGTAACGAGGGTCTGATGATGGAGCCAGGAGATGGATAGTGAAAATCTTCAAAGGCTTCCTCCAACTTGGTTTCATATTATTCGTTTTGATGTAACTTTGTTTAAAAAACTCTCGGTTTTGAAACATTATACCTAATTTATTTTAATCTGTTGTTAACCTTTATTTATGCCAGAAACTAGTAGCATGGGTTCAGTCCCGGCCAAGTAACAATGTGACTTTTCAAATCATATTTATGTACACTTGTACAGACGCCAGCACATCAACCTATCCCCAAACTGTCAAATATTTCCAATTAAACATGAACCATAAGCATTTGGAATAAAGTTGACAATCTATCAAAGAAATTTGATAGATTGGGGTACCTTCAAGTGCTGTCATCTGTACGGTCTGAAGTTTCTGAGTCATGGACATAAGTGGCATCGGTGACGGAAGACATCGTGAGGAAACTTGGCCTTAAAATAATATAAATCTGAAATCGTCATGAGCAAGCATGGTGATCAATGCTCGAACCTAAGCTTCTTTGTGTAAGAAGAGGCCTACAGTGGGATAATAAAAGGCCTTTTTTTTGAGGATGACGAATCATCAAATGACTCTTTTTACGCTCTAGATAGAGCGGCATTGAGTGTCAGACTCTTACTGACTAAAACCCTTCCATGTTCCTTACACGTTTATATTCCGGAGTAGCGGTAACCCTTTCGGAAAATCCCGCTATAATAATAAGCTGGTATTTTTATTACCTATATCAAACAATGAACCCGATATAAACTATCAAACAAAATAATGACCAAATATAGATTAGAATCTCCAAATCGTTAGCAAACAATTTATTTTTATTGACACCCTATTTTAACGGAAAAAGGCTTTGTTTTCCATTGTTGCCGCTCCATCACCAACGTTACGGATTGTCATAAAAATTATCAACATATGAAAATAAATCGAACACTAACTACATAGTTTATAATTCTTGTAGTTATGACTGACGGTTCATTAAAAAGAAAATATTTTTTTTAAGAAAATAATAGCGTTGTTTCTTTTTCAGTTTGCAGGTCGTCTTTTCATGTGGTTAGTGACTAACCTGGTGTCAGAGTTTTATGCTGCCCATGTGGCTCTGACTTAGCTTCACATACGGTTGTGAAATATTTCTCAGACATGGTTGTTTCCTCACGATATTTGCGGTTGGTCTAGTGGTCGCAAGCGCTACTGCTCAGTAAGACGGTCCGGGATTCTTGGGCCGCACAACGTGTTATTGGGTTTTTCAATCGGGACTTTTTCAGTACCAGCTGGAGCCTGGATTTGTGCCCGGTAGGTGGCAATAGGGTCGTCTCATGTTACATGGGAATTAACCCCTCAAATCGTATGAACCCCATAGGTTCATAAGAAAAATTCTCACGAAACGATAATAAATATACCCGTTAAATCGTTGAGCTCTAAGCAAACGGCTTCTAACAGGCGAACATCTAATGGGTTAAACATAAATGTGGGTGTAAGTACTATAGGTGCACCTCTATCTAACCTTCCAGGGAATACGTTACGTTAGTCAAAGCTAGTCTTGCCGGGGTTGGCCGTGGATGGGTGACCATCTTTACATACCGAGCTCTTCCGTGCCTTGGAAAGCACGTTAAGCCGTTGGTCCCGGCTGTCATTTGTGCATCTTTGACAGTCGTGACGGGTAGTCATAATCCTGAAATTGTGACAGCCAGTCTTACCAAGGGGTATCGTGTTGCCCAGTTACTGGGTAGTGGAGGTCAGATAGGCAGTGGCTCCATTTAAAATACTGGTATTCAGCTGCATCCGGTTAGACTGGAAACCGACCCCAACATAGTTGGGAAAAGGCTAGGCAGGTGATGAGTAAAAGCTAGTCTGAAATAAAAATTTACACACCATGTGTTATTTGGGCCTTTTTCCTTTAAAAGGCCCAAATTTCACATGGTGCGTAAAATATTTGACGGCAAACGATTATTTAGGTCAGGCAACCCTAAATAGACGTCATTGTCGCGCCGAGGAATTAAAAAGTTATTATTTAAAGTCCGGTGTGTGACAAGAGCTTCGTCATTAATTCTTTATTTATTTTGATTCAATTGATAACAGCGTAAAATATAAATAAATATTGTTTTAATGACGTAGGTACGGGAATATTGATTAGCCGTGTTTATTAAAGTTTAATGATATTTTTGTGACGCGAATAACGTAACTACGTAACGTAATTTGTGTAACGTTCTGAAATGCTTTGTTTTGGAGCATTTCAGGCTGCACTATCAGGTATAACTTTAAAACCCGGTTCAGTTAATCCTGAAAATTGCAAAATGTCTTGCCAAAGAAGAATTTAATCTAACGAATAACGGCGCATGCACTCGAATACCGCACAATTTAATTTGCGGTCTACGAGTAGTTTGGAACGTCTTCCCATTATGTACTTACTTAAGACTCCCACAGACAGGTGCGACGCGACTGAAGTAAAAAAAAATATATGACAACTTCATGTAAACTTTCTCCCAGGATCGCGTCCTACCGGCAAGTCACGTCCGTCTGCGGAAGCCTTAGGGTGCCTTTCCACTAGACCTAGATATGCTATGCTACGTTATTATGGATGCGTTTGATATCCACCAATCATATTCATTGGTTCATGTAGCATACCACTGGTGGAAACGGGTTCTGCCGAGCTATGTTCATTATATGGATGGATGCATGATCTGAAATACTGGATGGTCTTGAATGGTGTAGCTATGGTATGGTATAAATGGTGTAGAGCAGGGTACCTACATTAAGCGCGCATTTGTCATCGCTTACAGCTACCTCACAGCGGCGCATCTTACTAGCCCGCTCCAAAGCTTAGCATCAGTGGAAATGGTCACTAAGTTTCGTAGCTTAGCTTTCACATCCTCGCAGTTCAGTATAGCTGCATAGCACAACTCTGGTCGAAAGCGGTCAAAAGCTGCTTTTATGCTGTGCGGAGATCTTGTACTCATTTTACGAGTATTCTGGAAAATAATCTTGTAGGCAACGAACTGTATTTTGTATGAGGCCGCGGAAACTCAACAAGATAATGATAAAATCACTGATTTTATTTTGTTGTAATGATCAAGTATACATTTTTATAAATATTTTTTTTACAGTTTGTGGACGTCAGGAATTCATGTATAAAAAAGAATCATTTTGGTGAACTTGGAACTTGGGGAGATTGGGCATCACCCATTCAGACGGACAAACCATGTATCAGTCATTTAGGCCCGCGTGTATTATTTGCCTAGGTAAAAACTGTAACAAGTAAAAATTAACAAGCGGAATTCGCTCCCTGCCGTCTGTCTCTCTGTCCGCTTAGATATTTTATACTACGCAACAGATTTAATGCGGTTTTCATCGATAGAAAGAGTGATTTAGGAGGAAGGTTTATACGTGTAGTTTAACTAGCTTTCGCCCGTGACTTCATTCGCATGATTGTAAATGTAGTCACTATCACTACATAGTATAAAGCAAAGTCGCTTCCCGCGTCCTGATGTATGTATGTATGCTTAGATCTTTAAAACTACACAACGGATTTTGATGCAGTTTTTTCAATAGATTCATGAGTGATTCAAGAGGAAGGTTTATATGTATAATAACATGCAATTTCGTCATCCACGCGGGCGAAGCCGCGGGCAGAAGCTAGTAAAAAATAAAATGCTAATAATAATATTCTTCTAAGTAATATTCTTGAATATTCCGCTAAAAAAAGCAAATCTTGAGTCTCCACGGTCACATAATAGGTATACGTCTCTGGCCTACACAGCCTCCACATCTTACAAAGAATACATCTTGAAAATACGCAAGAGGCTTACACTCAAACGAATGGATTTATCAGTGACAGGTTGACATTTCTATTATAACTTATATCTAGAAAAATATTGTCATGGGATATTTTTCCTGAAACTTCACAGCCTAGATTTTTCCAAGTATGTATGTTGAAGTAGGCTACCACATTTTTTTTTTCTGAAAAAAAATCATCATCATTTAATTTTTTTTCTAATAATTATACTTCTTTTACTTGACGTGTAAGTGTCTTAAAAGAGGTCTTTTAAGACACTTACACGTCAAGTAAAAGAAGTACGGCTGTACGGAAATAGTAGGTACTAACAGAAATAAATATTTCATTTCATTTTTATACTGAAAATATCTCTTCCCTATTAAATGTCGTTGTTCGTAGCTGCAACTCGAATCTTGTTTCAAAATTAATATTAAGATTTACTAATATAGGTATAGGATTTCATTTATTGACTCACTATGGTCACAATAAATAGCTATGGAAGCAAGTATTCTAAAATAAAGGTTATTTTATTTTATACTTACAATTTTAGCTTAAAGTATCCCACCTGCCTTTATTCCTATTTAGGTATTTGGGGTGGGCACAGCCCATTTTCTTCTTCCGTCCATCTTCTAATCAGTCACCCCTTTTTTACCAATGATTATGATCTTCTTCTCAGCATGTGAAGCTAAGTCAGAGGCCCATGGACAGCATCAAAACTGTGACACTTTAGTCACTAACCACATGAAAGTAAGAAAGATTTTCCGGAATAAATGTTCTTTAAATATTAGTGAAAACTGTATACAATATATAATTATACAATATATTATATTGTATAATTTAAAAGAAATAATCGGACACACATAAAAAGCCTTGTTTTATACTATTTTATAAATAGTGTTGTAGTTATCAGCGCAAGATCTGATAATGTTCTATTTGTCTATGCGCAGCGCATGATGTAAATAATCCTCAGGTATTTAGGTATGGAGCATGCATGCCATTTTAATAGAGTTGTTTGTCTATGAATAACTATAAAATTGTAGCTGGTTTTACTATCTCAGAGGATCTATCAGAGATAATAAAACCAGCAGGTTTCACTATACCTAGATATTTTATGAAGTTTTTCTATAAGAAAAGTATAAACAGTTCTTTACACCTGTTATGTAGGTAGTTGTGTATATTATTTCAGAACTTTACACAACACATGTAAACGTAAGGTAGGTCGATGTCAGCACGTGAAGAGGCCCGTTAGGGACGAAGCCTGCCGGGTAAGCGGGATTGTCCGAAAGGGTTATCGCTACCTCGGAACATAAAGGGCTAAGGAAGGAACATGGATGGGTTTTAGTCAGTAAGAGTCTGACACTCCCTTCCGCTCCTCCTAGAGCGGGAGGGGTCATATTATGATTTCACACCCACAAACAAAAAACCTAGATGAAGCGACGATCGATTTTCGTAGGGTTGCTGGTAGTGGCTTGATGGGGAGGTTGGAGAGGCATAATTATGTCCAGCAGTGGACTGCTATAGACTAATGTTGGTAATGATGACAGGACACAGTAGTAGATGCCACCTATCTACGAAGTGTAACGTTTAGTAACGGTGGAGTTTCTTTCCCATTCCTCTCCACACGAAACTATACCTTTTGGAAGGGGCGACTAGAATCAATTCCATTTTTTGTCATTTTGACGTTCAAAAGTGCCTTACTTGTGCCTATTTGAAATAAATGATTTGAATTTGACTTTGACTTTGTGTGTGTCCTCTTACTTTAACCTAAACAGGGTTTTTGAGGGAATTAATAACGCATTCATTTAGAAAGTTCCGATTATAATTCCCACCAATTATTGTTTGAATAATATTATTTAATTGTAAGTAATTGAAAAAATGACTTCGACTTGTGGTTAAGAAATTAACCTGTCTAAAGAAAAACATCGTGATTTTTAAATAGAATTTCGTGTTTTAGCATTCAAATAATCATATCAAATCACTGAATTTGTAAGTGGCACTAAAAATTAGCATGTACGCTTTCTAAAACATTTGTTTACGTTTTCATTTGATACTTTTGAAACAGACCATATCTCCGCACTTGCAACTTGTATGAACGAACAAATTCTGAAAGTTGTGTATCCCTCCAAAAACATTTGATGATAGATGATGATGACTCGCACTGTCAAAAAGTTATCAGATCTCATGTAGAGCCAATTAGCTTCTCACTCTACACCCCCTAACTCTACAACTTCACAAACTCTACACCTTAGTAAAAATATGTGGCTGTGTACCGTGCAGATTTGTCAACTGTGGACATCTGTGGTTGACCGTTCACCCTTATGCTTCACTACATAGTATAAAACAAAGTCGCTTTCTCTGTCCCTATATCCCTATGTATGCTTAAATCTTTAAAACTATGCAACCGATTTTGATGCAGTTTTTTTTAATAGATAGAGTGATTCAAGAGTAAGGTTTATGTGTATATTTTGTCGACATATTATGCGGGCGAAGCCGCGGGCGGAAGCTAGTTAAGTAATAAGTTTCAAAAGCGTTCCACCACCAGTAACCGCAATGGTACAGAGGCCAGCACATCAAGCTACCACAATCTGTCTTTGATAGTATTTCAACTTTATTGCAAAGACATAATGTTCATTTTTAATTGAGAAAATTTGACAGTTAGGGATAGCTTGATGTGCTGGCGTCTGTACCTATCCAAAGTCACATTTAGAATGTTTTATGGTCGTATTCGTAATTACTTTAAATCAAAATTTTTCCTCCGGATTATCATTCAGTACCTATCGGTACATTACAAGGATGATTTTAACGATTTGATAGCAACTCAACTGCCAGCAAATAAAATTTATTTATTCCCGCCACTTGGGCCCGACCATGGCTTTTTTATGTGGTTTTTACGACGCCATAGAATTGATCGTGTTTTTCCTGTGGTATCGGTATTCAACAGCCCTGTCATTTGTTAAGGCAGGGTTTTACTGGATGAGCTGTTTATTCTGTAAAATCTCACCGTGGAAACGTAGGTGAAGAGGTATCTGATGCTTGTTTCCCCACAACTTGTTTTTTTACTGCTTGTTTTTTACTGCGTCATGTCATGTTTGCCGCAAATAAACGTATTTTCTGTCTTTCTATGCTTTAGTGACCATGCAGTGAGCTGTTTCCACCTGGTGCTAGTGAGTGACACTATTGACAGCTCCCTCTAAGCTCACTTCACCCAACATTTCTCTGTGACAATTTTTATAGATCTACCGCCTGGCGCGGGACTGACAGCTTGGTTGCGGGAGGATTGTACGTTTCACGATCCCCCGGAGAAAGGGAACGCCGGGGTGGTTTTTAGTCAGTAAGAGTCTGACAAACCGCTCTGCCCACCCCAGGGCGGAGGACATCAATTAGGGTTTTCCACCCCGCCCCGGTACAAAAAAAGGACTTACCTTCCTAACGTGCTTTCCGAGCCAAATGGGTATCACACCGCAAAGTACCAAGCTCCGGACTGTTACTCAGAAACTCTTTATGAAAACACCTATTGGTGGCGTGTGTGTTGGATCATTTAGCTCCCTTCAAAATGGTTGAGCTGAATGGTGCTAATCCATGCGTCATGTTCGTGAACGGGCGCTGTCGGTAGAGACTGGTCATCTCTTAGCGGCCATGGCTTGTTTTAATTTAACTTTTGAACTTTTTTTTTTTACATTATTTTATATCAGATGCTTTCACCGTTCTGCATCGTTCTCACATGTATAATAATAGTTAATAATATGATCTATGTAACCAATATTTTGTTTAAAAGAGTGTCCATGGAGTTTCTTGCCCGTTCTTCTCCATAGGTACCTACTGCTTTGGAATGGGCAACTAGCTTCATCTCTCTGACTGACCGACACCTTGACAATTCAAAAGTGCCTGTAATTGGTTTATTTGAAATAAATACTTTGAGTTTGAGTTTGAGTTTGAGTTTGAGTTTATTATCACTTTGCTTGAGCTGGGAATATAACCCTGCCAGGATCCAATGCTCAGCAGTCGCGTTTGCGATCAACGGAGCAGTTGATAACCAGTATAACTGTGAGATGTTAAGAAATAACAAGAAAACCGCCTTGCAGCAGTCTTATTAAAACCACATCAAGTTTAAATGCAATCTCAGATCAAAATCAACTTAATCGCGTACTCGCATTCCGGAAACGCGCCTGTCACCTGAATCAATAAGCAATTTATGCAAAACTTCTCCATACAATAACCACCCTTAAACAATTTATAATAGAGTTTTAAATCATCTGACATATCAAATGACTTACGTCGTGATGGATTTGGAACTGGGCATTTGAGGTAATGCCATGCAATTTGTAAGTGATGAATGGGGCTTTGACGTAGATAGTCTGATAGCTCTGAAGTGCTAAACGAACGAATGTCTGGATAAATTTTATGCCTATGTATTTGATAACGAAGGGCAGTTCTGAATAAAGTGAGTCTAAAAAATTGTTTGGATTCCAAACACAGGAAAAATGTTTTAGTGAGCCAGACTAAATTGTCGGTTTAAGTTCTGACTTGTCCGAAATATCTCGATTTCATTTCCACAACAGGCCAAGCTACAAATTTATTTCTTCTTGTTATCATGAATTTTCCAATATCCTTGTCTTTTGATTTGTTTCATGTCATTAAATACGTACGAAAGCTTAAATTTTTAAGATATCTATAAAAACACACACAAAAGTAATGATTTAATTGTTTATTTCATGTTATAGTGTACCCGTATGGGTATGCGCTTGCTTGTCACGTATATGTGACAATGTTGTTCAAAAGGTTAATTGTCCGTAGGACACTAATTACTACATAGTATAAAGCAAAGTCGCTTCCCGCGTCCTAATGTCTGTATGTATGCTTAGATCTTTATAACTACACAACGGATTTTGATGCCGTTTTTTTAATAGATAGATTGATTTAAGAGGAAGTATTATAACATGCAATTTCCGTCATCCACGCGGGCGTAGCCGCGGGCAGAAGCTAGTAGTAATATAAATTGTCAAGTTTGTGTAGGTACTATAGCGCATTAAATGAATATTGTATTTTACCACGTAACTCAGTACTTTTATACTGATAATTAAAGCATTTTGTGCAAAATTATTCCTTCACCATTCCAAAATATCAAAAATGCACAACGTTAATATTCAAGTTTTCACTTCTGCGAGAACTCCCGGCGTGCAATCCGTTGATTTATTTTAAATAAACATTATCGCACGTCAACAAACTCTACTCGAGATAAAACTGAAAGAAAAATAATTCACCAATATCGATACCTATCAGTTCGCTTATAGAGGAAATTATTTTTGTTTACATTAAATATGTTTATGTTGAACAGGCACGGGAATTAATGAAGTAATATTAGTTTGTATCAAACTAACTATGTACATACAATCACATTTATAATCACACTAATATTATAAAGGCGAAATTTTGAGTGTGAGTTTGTGTTTGTCCGTCCTTCACGCTCAAACGGCTGAACGAATCTGGATGAAACTTTCCACAGAGGTAGTTTATGACCTGGATATCTCGGTAGTACGTTCCCGTGGAATAATTTCCGACATCAACACAGGCGAAGCCGCTCTCAGTAGCTTGGCAAACATAAAGCTTATCCTTTTGAATGATGAGATTATTATTATTTATTGGTCTGGCGTTATCTATTTAGCGACTGAAAAATTAAATACTTATTAAAAATTAGGTAGGTATTATGATTTTTTTTTCAGTCGCTTGTTCAAATGTGAATGACCTTCCGCTTTTATATAAATATACATATTTTGAAAGAATGACGCAACGAGCAATATGTAGCGACAACAACATGCCTACGCCACCCATCAAAGTACTACAAAAATATAGAGCTGACGTTACAATAAGTAATTTGTATAGAAGCAATACAAGCTTGGCATTAAAATAATGTACTATCAAGGTTATATAACACTAAGGAACATAGAATAAAAATGGGTACAGAAGGGTAGGACCTTGGGTAAAAATACGACATGAAAACCAATCGTTACTTTAAATAACATACATACATAAGTTCACATGAATTGTATTTTTTTGTTTTAAATCTTTTAATTATGGACCCTTTTTTACGTTCTGCATTGTTCTCACATGTATATTTCAACATGAGTGATGTAACCCAGATTTTGTAACCATATTCTGATTAATTAAAAGAGTTTCCGTGGAGTTAATTGTCCGTTCTTCTCCATAGGTACCTACTGCTTCTGAATGGGCAAAGCTTCAACTTTCTGACTGACCCCTTGGCAACAGAAGTGCCTGGAATTGGTTTATTTGAAATAAATGCTTTGAGTTATAAGAATAGAAAAAAAAAGAAAACTGTTTATTCTGCAGAAAACACACCCATGCAAAGCAGCTAAAACGCTTCTTATTCAAAAAAATAAAAACATGGACAATATCAGCCATGGCCATGGACCATAGACAAATGATAATTTTTGCATCTTTTTCTACAGCCAATAACGAGTAGCCAATTCATCTTGAGGCATGTGATGCTATTTTGTAAAAATCTTGCCGTGAAAACACAGGTGAAGTGAATTTAAAGTGAGTGTCAATGCTCACTTCACGCTTACTCTTACTTCACTGAAGTTTTCACCGTCAGTATATTACAGAATTGACCGTCAACCAACGATTTGAATAAAACTGAACTTCTGTAAAGTCTTCAGGAACCTTTTTATTATGTTTCAATTTGATGTGTTGCGTATTTCAATAAAAATGTAGGGCATGAAGCGTAAAGTTAATAGTTACTGCTCAATGGAAAATGTTGTAAGTATGGAGCTTTTATGTGCCAGATCAAGTCGTAACACGTATGTTCGATGTCGCAAGTGGTGATGCGAACGTATCAGAATAAAGAGGTTTCATACCTGTATGATCCTCTAAAAATGTACAAGGTTTTTTTACACGCTTTATATTAGCTTCACTTGTATGTATGTTTGTAACCGACTCCTTTAGACGCGATTTTCACCCACTTTAAACGGCCAGATTTCGTTCAAACTTTGTAGATTTATCGAGGACCGATGACAATACATTAATTTGAACTAAAAAGTGGGAAATAAAAAATAGTTTTAAAAAACTAAAAAACACGCTTTTTATAGAAAACCGAAGTTAGTTCGGTTTTTTATAAAAAGCGTGTTTTTTTAGTTTTTTTTTAACATTTTTTTTTATATTCTTTAACTCTAGGATATGAATGAGACCAAACTCTAGGGTATGGCCATATTATCGAAGAATAAACTGGCATGTAAATTATTTTTCAATAATGTATATATTTTTGTTTTAATTGTTCATACAAAAAATTCGACGTAACGTTTATTAATGTAAAACATTCTGACGTGAAATATGACAAGGTCGCATTTTCTTAGTTTTAAATATGAATGACTGAATGAAAATTAATTACTCGTATTTAAGTAAAAAGAAAGGCCCAATAGAGTTCCTTCTTCAGTGCCAAGTAACTTTATAAAACTCTACTTACAAGAATACATTGACGAAGATATAAAAGTAGATAAGTAGGAAGGCTTAAACTTTAATGCTTCCTACCTAGATAAAGTACATAAGTACCATAAGTACATACTTAGAGGCAAAACTTTGGCAACTACGAACTTAAGAAATTTAAAAACATGCGATCCGATATTTATTTGTGGTGTGGCTTAAGAAATCTCGTGATCAATAGTAGTAATATGGCCTATTTCTCGTTCACTGGTCACAGAGAGCTGGCTTGTTCTTTGGCGAAAGAATTGGCATTGCCATTCAACGTGGCAATACTGCCCGTCTTCTGTGCACGTTTCCGGATGACAGCGATGTTGACGAAGTAGTTCGACGCCTTGAAAAGTGTTCTTTTGTCTCTGTTTTTTTTTGCATAGTTTGTTAGCCATTCAATTTAGTTAGCGAAAGTTCGGAGGAATGTATGTTACTCAATAACACTAGAACAGCTGAACGGATCTAGATAATTACTGGCGTCAAGATAGATTATACTCTGGAAAAAAATGCGCAGTTCCCGTGTGTTAATTTTCGACATCCGCGCGGGTGAAGCCGCTGACAGAAGCTGCTTGACCCGCTGTTAATAGTTTTTTTTTGTGGGTGGCGTGGAAAGAAGTAGCGGTAACCCTTTCGGACAATCCCGCTGAATGTTAATATAGTATGGCTTTGGATGAACAGATCGATGTTAGATCAAAACTGGTATACAACACAGTTCTGCCTAACTCCAATGAATGCTCAAGAAAAAAATAATAATCCGGTAGCTACTTTCTGATAAAAACATGTGATCTAATTTCAGCGAGCGTTTTTACGTTTGAATGGTGAATCGATCAAGTCACAAGCTAAAGCGTTTGGTTGTTTTATCTCTCTCCCTTTCTCTTTCTATTAGTCTCTTTTTCTTCGCCTCAATCTCCTATCGGCCACGTTTTTCACTTTTTTTTAAGAAAAAAAAATCACTGTTCGTCGATCTAAGGCCCGTCATACATGACGCTGCTCAGTAACAAACATTTACAAACAGCGTCAGATAGCATCTGTCTGGCATTTAATGCTGAAATGGCAATTTTTGGCACGGTCGTGCAGCACACTCAGTTATTATTTAATTTTTTTTTTGTTATTTGTATTTTGTGTGTCCCACTGTGTTCAAATAAATGTTTTTTCTTTCATACTCAAATCACCAATAACTAGCCAAAATATCGCAACACATTTCAGTAGCGTACACGCATCCGTTATTAACTAGTCTGTGTTGGGTTGCGCCGTAAACATTAACTACCTGGGGGCGACTACCTAGACAATTGTCAATCGTTCCATGCAGATTCGATTTCGAAAATTGTTGATTAAACAATTCGTTATCTCAGCGATTCGGATTGTCAAGAACGCCACATGTGAACGCATTTATATGGGAATATTGATCAAGTTTTGTTACACCATTTGACATTTTGTAGCACTTAGCGATCGAAAACGATTGATCACGTGACATTTCGAAAGCTTATGCCAATTCCATACATTTCGGATTTAACATATTTCGTTATCTTTAATAGAAATGTGACGTGTGTGTGTGTGAGTGTTTTCGGACATTGTCGCTTCTAAATAGCTAATTTGGGTGTAAAATCATAAAATAAATTCTCATGGGAGGGCATGACAGATTTTTGCTGACTTAAACCACCCGTGTTCCCTCAGCAGCCTGTGCGAGGGAGCCACGGTAACTCTTTCGAACAAATCCACGACTAGATGATGGGCAGTCTTGGGCCCAGAGAATATAATTATTATTTTTTAAATTTCTTAAGGAATCTATGTGCATCAAAGATCCTGCTTTTTTAACAGATAAATAGAAAATGTGTAGAAAAAATCTGTGCTGTATAATTTTAACCTTGTCCATTGAGGGGAATTTATATAGAGGCCGTGACAGTTAATCTATAATTTATAGAGGCTAAGATAGTGAAGAACCGGGCTGGTAGCCCCAAGAATAATTTATTACTGCTAAATAAGACATATTGCGAGATTACCTTAGGCTATGAAAAGGTCAGATTTCTAATAGCCGTCGGTGGAGTGAGGTATTATGCCGTGAGGTTAGGCAGCAGTAGCGACGGACCGATGATGTTTTCGTGAATTTAAGGTTTTTTGGACAAGTGTCCAACAAACTAACTTAAAACACACAAGCACTAACTCTGACACAAGGTTAGTCACTAACCACACGAAGAAGGGAAAGAAGAATACTTATATGGAGATCACGATACAACAAATGTATATCTAATGACATTCTCAGTCTGTATACGAAAATTCAATCAAATAGCTTAGTCAAAATATCTGAGATTAAAGGCGTGTTGTTATATATTGAAGGACAGATTTAGGATACGGGCAGACAAATTAAGATGACGGGTCAAAATCGTTCGTTACGTATAACTTGCGCCTGCGACGTATTCATACATACTCAAGTACAAAGGTTGGCTCTATTTTGAGAAGATATTGGTACATTCGTGTTCATATTTTTATTACCATAAAGTTGAACGGCTTTGTTTTTTCTTTTAGGGCTGGGAAATCATCCAATGACTGCTCCCGCTCTGGGTGGAGCGGAAGGGAGTGTCAGACTCTTACTGACTAAAACCCATCCATGTTCCTAACTTTGCCAAAACGATGTTTCTTTTTCCTATATGAAAAAATAATAAAAATATTTAACCTTACCTTATTTTGGGAGTTAAACTTGTATTTGTTATTGGTATTGATTTCGTAATATTTGTAATCTAAGATTGTTGTTTTAGTAACGAACGTAGTTTCAGCGAATGATTTCTCATTCAATCGCTTTGATTGATCTGAAATAAATTGTTTAATTACTGCTGCACGTGTATTTATTATGAGTCTCTAATGGAGTTAGGTATAGAACTTATATTGTCACACGCGTAGTAATATTGTGGGAGGCTGTAATTGTAAATAGTATCTATACATTTAAATATTCACATTATAATATAACTAGTACCTGCCAGCGGCTTCGCCCGTGGATATCGGTAATCCCACAGGAGAGTACTACCGGGGTAAAAGTATTGTATGTGTTGATCCAGGGTATAAACTATCTGTAGTCATAGGTCTCGAGTTCGAACCCTAGGCACGCACCTCTGATTTTTCGGATTCATGTGCGTATTGTATCACTTGCTTAAAATCGGTGAAGGAAAACATCGTGAGGAAACCGGCATGCCTGAGAGATATTTCTCACCAGCATGTGATGCTAAGTCAGAGGCCCATGGGCAGCATTAAAACTCTGACACCAGGTTAGTCACTAACCATACGAAAAGAAGAAGAACTATCTGTGTGCCCAATTTCATCCAATTCAATTTGGTAGTTTTGTGTGAAAAAGTAACAAACATCCATCCTCACGTTTTTACTATTATTACTAGGATTTGATAAGAACGACATTAATTGGGCTTTGTCTTGTATAGGGTTACAGCGTTAGGCTGACTGACGCCCGTTTTGCGTGGACGTAACGATTTTTTTTTGTGTTTGTGTTGTTTCCTTGCGTCATATTTACCGCAAATAATTATGAAATAAACATATTTCTTTCTTTATTTTTTACTAGCTTTTGCCCACGGCTTTGCACGCGTTAAATTCGTAGTAAAACAATTCCCCTTTCTCTATATTGTGAAGATTTCCTGCTATCTTTGGAATATCTAAATTCATATACTATATTTTACGACTTCGCATTAGAAATATTGAAATTATCAGGTATATACCTATGGTTCTCTAATATATTAAGCATATTATTATACATATGAAACTACCTCTTGAATTATTCTATATATTTAAAAAAAAACTGCATCAAAATCCGTTGTGTGGTTTTAAAGATAAAGCATACATACATACAGACATTAGGACAGACGCGGGAAGCGACGCTTTATACTATGTAGTGATAGTGATTAAAGCGAAATCTCGCAAGGCAGCACTATAACCTATGCCAATACATTCATTCATTTAATTAAATGCCACGAAGAATTCACTTGTACACCTAAAATATCCGTATCGATCCGTACCTTGAGCAAAAGTAAATATTTAGGAAGTTTGCTCACCTTTTTACGGATTCCACGGGAATTTCACACTGGATTTTAAAATAGGTTAAAATCCCCTATTTTAGTGAGTGCGCGGCGCGGGAGCAGGTAGCCGTGTTTCCATTAAAAAGAAAAAGAAAATTATGACGTCACTGTACGAGAAAATGTGAGAATTCTAATGGTTAATCTCTTGAAGTGGTGTGTTGTATTGTTTTTAAAAATGCTGCAATATGTGTTGGACCCTATTTTGATGCAACCGGTGAATCTGAGTCATGTGTATTGTAAGGTAAGGTAGAACATCCAAAAAAATATAATTAAAACCTTGTTAAAGTGCTTTCCTAGGATTTTAACACACTGATTAGTCTTTTGATACCCTATTCGTTGTGTTAGACAACTGTTACACTATCTTTAGTTTGTTAAGCTAAGTTTTTAAATAAGGCAACCTACTATTGAGCTTTCCGCTTTCCGTCAATCTGTGTCAGCGGAATGTATCTCATGAACCGTTATAATTATAAAGTTGAAATCTTCCCAGATTATGTGTTCCTGTTGCCACTATACAAAAAAAATTAAGTTGAATATTTAAAGGGGTATAAAAGCAACGCTTATCAAACGAATTGTTTTTTTATGGAGATTTAAATATCATCCTTTATTACGGAACCCTTCGTCTGCGAGTCCGACTCGTTGTTTTTAGGTTAATCTGTTAAAATGTTGTTCTTAAAAGGCCTAAACTTTAACGAAAGTAAGTACTCTTCCAACATTTTCATGATTGAACCATTAAATAAATACAAGGAAAACCAATAATCGTTAAGCTTACAACGTTGAATCCTTTACA
Organism: Hyppa rectilinea; assembly: GCA_951799385.1. Classification (NCBI taxonomy): domain Eukaryota; kingdom Metazoa; phylum Arthropoda; class Insecta; order Lepidoptera; family Noctuidae; genus Hyppa; species Hyppa rectilinea. The sequence goes on along the minus strand of OX637318.1, from coordinate 14,433,767 downwards.
AACAAAAAAATAACAACGTTTTCATTACTCTTTTCCGGCCAATTATCAGAGGAAGGCAAATAATTTTTTTTGTTTAAATTTTAACTCATTCTTTTTGGAATGTTACGGTTTTTAATTGAATTTAATATTCAAATTCTTTACTGCGAACTAAGTGTACAGAATTTTGAAGATGTTCTTTCACTATACACATATAATTTAATTTATAATCTTTTGCTTTTTGTGTAGTCAGTGACTAACGTTTTTATGCTGCCCATGGGCCTCTGACTTAGCTTCACATGCTATTGAGAAATATCTCTCAGACATGCGAGACATGGTTTCCTCACGAAGTACTTCAGCGATTTTCAAGCAAATGATAATAACCACACGAAAAGAAGAAGAATACGCATATGAATCCGTAAAATCAGAGGTGCGTGTCTTGGGTTCGAACTCGAGACCTACGACTTAACAGTCCGACGCAGTAGTGATAGCCTAGTTAATCTAATCATATTTACATTTAAAAGCTAAATATTGAGTTTAAGGTGAATCCTCCAACCAGCCCGCGAAATTCAAATTTTCTTAAGTTTTTTGCAATTTGCAGGCCAGTGATAGGTTGTATGTTGAGCTCATAAAGGTTCCGGAATGACTTTGACCTTGTAAAAAGTCATTTTTACACCTTTATGAGCTCGGAGGGTTGTATTAATGATTTTGATGATTATAATTCTGTAACTACATACGTCTTACAGCCGCGAATCAAATGTTCATCAACATACAACCTATCACTGGCCTGCAAATTGCAAAAAAACTTAAGAAAATTTGAATTTCGCGGGCTACCCTGGAACATCAACCTTAAGTGACATTTAACCTTTAATTATTTAGACATGCATATTTAAACATACATAATTATAGACGTATACACCAGCACATCAAGCTATCCCAAACTGTCAAATATTCCCAATTGACTATGAACCTTAAACTATTGAAATAAATTTGAAAATCGATCAAAGAAATTTGACAGATTGGGGTAGCTTGATGTTCTGACCTCTGTACAAAAGTGATGCTCATTTGTGAAGAAATTTCTTCCAGCATACCTGCAATTTGATTATTAAAGTATTTTTGATGTCATCATCATTCTCCTGCCCTTATCCCAATTTATTTGGGGTCGGCGCAACATGTCTTCTTCTTCCATACTTCTCTATTAGTCGTCATCTCGATAGTCACTCCCTTCCTAGCCATATCATCTTTCACACAATCCATCCATCGTTTCTTTGGTCTCCCTCTACTTGTATAGCCATCCACATTCATACTTCCAACTTTCCTGACAACATTTTCCTCATTCCTCCGTCAAAAATACTATATTAAAGTATTTTTGACGTAACGGGGTAAAGTAATATTAAAAAATATCGTGTTAAGCTGTGGAATTAGGTTCCTTATCCCTTATTTTGCCTTTGTGTTATAAAATGCGTGTTAAAACCATGAAAGGAAGGAAAGAAAGAAATCATTTATTTGCTGATAGTGTACCTATACTTACATATAATTTGGAATATTTATTAATAATCCCGATACATTTTACCTTGCGGCATGCTAAATATTAGGTTTGAATGAAATGCAAAATAATACAACAGTAAAGTAAAACTCGCCTAGGGAGACTTTATGATGACGGTAACCCATCCAAAAATTAACCGCAGCAACTGAAGCTTCACCTCGAACACCGTTGCATCCTGTTATTTAGCAAACTTTCGTACCAACATCAAATACAATCTGTAAACATAGTTTACATAGAATTTCGATGCTTATTCCACACGATACATCATTCGAATTGTTTACATTTATTTGATTTATAGTATACTTCGGTTTTGGTAACCGTTATTCCGACCGATTCGTAACAGACGTCAGAAATTTATTTATCTTACATTATAATAATAAAATAATAAGATGCATTCCTCACAATTTTGTTGCTTGCAAAAGAACCTTGTATGTGAAGTAATCTTAAAATCGTATAAATACGTGCAATACTTAGATGATGTCTTTATAAATCGTCATGGTTATACTTGTTTTCCTAATTATTTATAGTAAAAATAAAACCGGCCAAGTGAGAGTCGGGATCAAACACGCAGGGTTCCACCGTCATCATTCTCTATCCCAATTTATTTGGGGTCGGCGCAACATGTCTCTTTCTTCCATACTTCTCTATTAGTCGTCATCTCGGTAATCACACCCTTTCTAGCCATATCATCTTTCACACGATCGTTCAATCGTTTCTTAGGTCTGCCTCTACTTGTATAGCATTATTAATGACAACATTTTCCTACGTACTATTATTGTACCACCGTACCACAATATAAATATGAACAGTACGGAAACTACGAACTAACGTTCGAAACGGCACACTCACACAAACACGCGAATCGACGAGACCCCTAAGCGGTTGTCGCGGTGCTGCCAGTCGTGAGTGCCGCGTCAAGACGATTAGTTAATGCTCACGCATTTTCGGGTTAACACGTGGTACCTACTATGCGATTGCGTTTTAACTAAGAATAGGATGACCTTGGCCCTATATTAGATAAACAATAATCATAATACGAAAATTACATGAACAAGATAAGTAATTTGCATAAAGTATTTTTTTGTTAAACTTAATTGTTGTCACAATATGGTGCCAAGGTCATCCTCTCCTTAGTTGAAACGCATAGTACGGTGCGCGGCCGCGCCGGGTTAATCAGGCATCGGCGCCACATAATTATGCGCCAAGCCGCGCGCCCTTCCGACAAGGATCGCACGAAACGTTTTCGTCTTTTCGCGGCTCACGCCACTTGTAAAAGGTTACGCCATATTGATAAAGCTCACAATTTGTTGTGTATTGATTTTAAACTGTTCCGTGTTATAAACAATCTTCTTTTACTGGTATTAACCGAAGCCTTTTAAATGCCTATTTAAATGTTATTAGTAAACAATCGAAAAAACAATCGAGTTGAAATAACTAATTCCAACTTGATTGTTTGAGAACACAAATATTTTAATAAATATAGTTCAGTTTCAAAAACATTAAGAGTGACAACCCTAGTGCTGCAGTGGAGCGTAGGTAATTATTTCAACAAATAGGCTTAGTTTCCATACTGTTCATATTTATATTGTGACCGTACAATCTATACTAATATTATAAAGCTGAAGAGTTTGTTTGTTTGAACGCGCTAATTTCTGGAGCTACTGGTTCGAATTGCAAAATTGTATTTGTGTTGGATAGTCCATTTATCGAGGAAGGCTAAAGGCTATGTAACATCACGCTACGACCAATAGTAGCTGAGCAGCGGGTGAAACCGTGCGGGAGGAGCTAGCATTAAATAAATTGAAAACAAATAGGTACAGACGCCAGCACATCAAGCTATCCCTAACTGTCAAATTTTCTCCATTAAAAATGAACCTTATGTCTTTGCAATAAAGTTGAAATACGATCAAAGAAATTTGACAGATTGTGGTAACTTGATGTGCTGGCCTCTGTACGTGCATTTTGTTTTTCACAAAGTTTTATACGAATGTTCAGGTTCCTGGCTATCTATCTATCCGTCGATTTTCATAACGATCGGTTCTGTGGCTTATACAATACTAGCTTCTGCCCGCGGCTTCGCTCGCGTGGAGGTCGGAAATTATCCCACAGGAATGTTCTACCGGGATAAAAAATATCCTATGTGTTAATCCAGGATATAAACCATCTCTGTGTCAAATTTCATCCAAATCTATACAGTAGTTTTTACGTGAAAGAGTAACAAACATCCATACATCCATACTTACAAACTTTCGCCTTTATAATAGTAGTAGGATTGATTGCACAATGTACGGATGCCAGCTTGCCAGCGCATCAAGTTATACCAAACTGTCCAATTTCTCCTTAAGAATTTAAACTTAAGTTCAAAATCAAGTGGTAACTCAAGCTTCCAAAAACTGCCAAAATCTCCCAAACGAAAATGAACCGTATACTTTTGTAATAAAGTTGAAAAACTATCAAATAAATTTGACCGATTGGGGTAACTTGATGTGCTGACCTCTGAACAAACAGTTACAAACAAAGCGTGTCGAAAGTTACTTTTTCATAGATATAATATGTATTATCATGGAAATACGGACTTAGATATCCTGAAATGCCTGAATCCTGTATTTTCCAGCAAAACTTTAAATAACTGTTTAATTCAAACGCAAATCGATATGCGGAAATTGCATCACTTGAAACCTGTTGCGTCTAACAAAGTTGTTTCTGTTCGCAAGTAGCTAGACGATACAAACGTGCTGCGTAAATGGCAAATGGTTACAGAAACACTAAGTAGGGTAAGGGACCGTCTCCACGAGCTAGTCACGAACACGGCGATAGTCGAGCTGTGCCTTCATAATATCGCCGTCATTTAAACACAGTGTAGAGACTCGTTCTAATTAAGAGAGTGAGACGATATTATCGCCGCGAATACTTGGTAAGGTTCATTATATTTGGTAACACAATATAATTATTTGGTATCAGTAATATCCTTCAAATCAAGCTATGTCCAATGTAGGGAGCCATCATTTTTTTACTATCTGTGAAACTTCAAACATTTATAATTAACCTAATTACATTTAACTAAAGCGGCAACCATTGTAGAAAATTAAAGCAGATAGGAGAGTTTAAAGGAATTCCTAAATGATTTTCGTGAAAGTTACAGGACTTTAATCCTTCTTATGAGTAATAAAGACATGATTGTCACCTGAACTTCCTGTAGTTTCTTATTTCTGTCACTATAAACATTAGCTGAAGGCTGAGTCCGGAGATTGCCTGCAGAGGGCGCTAATACCTCACACGCGGCGCATTAGAGTCATTTGCTGGTACCGACAGCATGAACAGACGCGGCTCATGTCTTTTTAGTGAAGAAGCTTTCATTAAAAACTTTTATTATTTCTTTTATTGGGTTATGTGTTATGTATGGCTTACAGCTAAAAAAAATACTTAAACAAACCTCTAACTCAAAAAAAACGAACATTTAAAAAGTCAAAAATAATACCTCGGCGCGTCTATAATGTCGGGGCGGGGTACCGTATCAAGTCAAATCAAGGGTCTCACTTACTTAAGCGGTACCCCGCTGCGACATTATAACCGCCGACGTATTATTTTGTATTAATTAGAACAGGAGTAGAGTAGTCATTTCTTTTGCTAAAATCTTCCATTTAAATAATTTTCACTCTAAGGAGAAGGTAACATGATGTAAGAGATTTGGGTTTCGGATGGACATCAAGACGATTAAATGGGTATTGCGTAATCATTGATACAAATATACTTAGATGAGATATCTAAGACAGGATTCACTTCAATGATCACAATTTCCTCCAGATAGAAAGGTCACTTCAAATCCGGTATGTAATCGGGACATTCGTTGTAATCGAGTTTGTTTGAAGACGAGTATTCGATTGTAAATCGATCCCTGGATAAGCTTAATTAACCAGATAACTAATTTCGTAATTCGAGAATAGATGTCCCAAAGTGTCATCTTATTCGATGTTAGTGTAATCAAATAGGTGCTCTATTTTGAATAGCATTAAATACCTAATTGCTTTGTTTTATTCGTTACCTAACCTTTTGTTGTTGCCATAGATAACCTCAAGCGGTCTTCCCATGGGGGTAAGCCGATATTAAAGCGAGGGAACGCCATCTGCAACATTTTACTCCTTATTACATTTACCTACGAGTGTTAATTAATTGACAAAATATCACTATATATACAGCACGTCAGCGGGACTGTCCGAAAGGGTACCACTGCCCCGGAACACAAAGGGCTTCTTCTTTTTTTCGTGTGGTTGGTGACTACCCTGGTGTCAGAGTTTTTATCCTGCCCATGGGCCTCTGACTTAGCTTCACATGCTGTTGAGAATATCTCTCAGACATGCTGGTTTCCTCACGATGTTTTCACAAAAGCTAAGGAAGGAACATGTATGGTGGTTTTAGTAAGTAAGAGTCTGACACTTTCATCCACTCCACTCAAAGCGGGAGGGGTTATTTGATGATTTCCCATCATTATTAAAAGGGTAAACAGCACGTAACAGAAAGTCAAATCATATATTTCAAATAGGCACAAAAAAGGCACTTTTGAACGTCAAAATGAACAAGAAATAGAAGTGATTCTAGTCGCCCCTTTTGTATGGAAAGGTTCATCAAACTTAAGCATATTCGTAACATCGTAATCGTCAAATAATTATTTAGTGTCCCATACTAAACTTCAATATCCACTGTACCCAAATTTATGGGTCGGCAAATATGTTTTTCGCGGGTCCTTCTGATTTTTTTTTCGTAATAATGAATAAAAGTTTTAATGTCAGATGTTGTAAAATAGGCATTATTTCAGTCCACCTGCTGTTGCTGTCGTTACATCTGAGATTGCCTCTCAGCGTCTCTGGAGATGACTGCACGTAATGCGTCCTCTCAGCGCTCAGCTGTTTGTGCTATCGACAGATTTCATCTCAGTTTGAGTACAGCTTCTTACTGATTTTACCGTACCTACCAAACAAGAGAGGCACGTTGTGGCACCATTTTACATTTCGAATCTTTCGGTGCTGCCAGTACCTAAAATAAAACTGTTTCAATGCTTTAGTGTTGCCATTAAAAATCAAAATTTATGCATTCATAAATAGAAACCTAACACAAAGGCCTCTATATACAGTGTGTTAGATTAAACGAGTGACATACTTTCAGGGGTTAATATACTTACTCATGAAAAGGAACAACTTTGACTATGGAACTATACCTGAAATCACGAAAAAAAATCAGCTGTTCAGTACATTTATGTTCGCATAATTCATCGAAATGTATGGAATGGCTGATATTTTTTTTCATATTTCAGAGTCTGTCCCATGGACAAAGTTGTTGATTTGCATGAGTACTATACAACCTGAAAGTACGTCGTTTAACTGAACACACTGTATAAACAGCATTCTCTGTCTACGATATAAACGCTGCATAAAGTGAAGATACGTTTAAACATCAAATATGTATGGTTGATCAGTCACTAATTATTACTCAACTTTAGGCAACATTTATAAACAAACTCCTTAGTATTTAATTATTTTCGTCTGTAGTCTGTGGTTAACATAGACATCGTGAAGTTAAGTACCTACTCCAATCCATCGGGATTCGTTTCCAAGTAAAAAGCAAGCGGTATTGGTTCTGAGTCACATTGCGCAGGGTTCAGAGAAATTGTGAGTAATGGCCGAACAAACAAGCCGAATTTGATTTATTAACTATTTATATAGTCACGAGCAAAAATATTTATAAAGTTAGCTGATTTCTAAAGCGGTTTTCTCCTTAATTGTTGAATGAAATTGTATGTTGTCACACACACAGCATTTTCGAATCTACAGCGTGAAATTGAATTCTTGGGCAATAGTTTAAGGGGGTCATTGTACTCATCATTATGAACAACCACCCAGAGCGGGAGAAGTCATTGGATGATTTCCCAAACGAAAAAAAAAAACCTGTGTCACCCGGGGATAGTATAGCTTCCAACAATGAAATAATTTTTCAATTCGGTTTTAGTAGTTTCGGAGTAAACAAACAAACAATCAAATCTTTCCTCTTTATAATATTAGTAAACATATAGATAATTTGATTCAAATAAAAACTGTAATTTCAAACCGAGATCTCTCGTAAAATCCACATTTCCAAGAAGGTTCTAGTATTTAAGTATGCCATGAAGCATTAAAACATTATGAGGTAATTAAAATGTTCCGGAATGAGTCAGGATAAGCAATTACTCCAGGAATACCTTTGTAGCAGTCTCGTGGAGCATTTCTAGCTGTAAGCACTTGACCCACTGCCAAAGAGGAAGCGACTAGCATCAAAGATTTTCTCGCTCAAAAACAAAAACGCACAAAACATTGTAGGTCCCGTGTAAGTCAAAGTCACACGAAGAAGAAGTTGAGACAACTTCTTCTTCTTCTTCGTGTGGTTAGTGACTAACCTGGTGTCACAATTTTTAAGCAGCCCATGGGCTTCTGACTTAGCTTCACAGGCTGTTGAGGAATATCTCTCCGGCATGCCGGTATCCTCACGATGTTTTAATTCATCCATTTTAAGCAAGAATCTATTCGCAGCGAATAGCCTGTCACATACAGGGTTACTGGTAATTCGACGTATATCCGTCAGGGGCTGATAAGGGGGCCAAAATGCAACAAATTGAACCCCCCATATGTATGGCCGAAATTCAATAGTATTCGAGATATTTGAATTTTAAGGGTTTTTCGATATTTACCCAAAATTTGACATTTAATTCCAAATTAAAAAAAAACTACATATTTGAATAGGTACCATTAAAAATGATGTTGTAGCTAGCACTTCAATTAAGCTATGGACATAGTTAAAACTACTTAATTTAACAAAAAAATTAAAATAATAAACGATATAAGAATAATATCTTACCAATATTTTCATTTTACGCTTCAAAAATGTTGCCTCCTCACAAAAATTTCTATGACATTAATCGTAAAAATAACTAAAAAAACTTGCTTATTCTGTAAGCTTTCCAAAAAGATATAAAAGTCAATTTTAAAATACATAATTCGTGGCATGGCATGTGTTTGAACCGGTGCGGGGAGAGAAAGGGTCATTTGTATTTGTATGAAATAAAATGCATTCAAAAATGTAGGTACGTCAAATTTTATTAAAAATTTTATACATCTTGTTCAAAATGAGCCCCTCTATTACGAATGCAGGTTCGAATTCTCTTCCTAACTTCGGTTTTCGTCACTCTTGATGTGAACGTTGTTCTCATCTGTTGCGCCGCGTTTATTATTCGCTGTCGAAGTTCTTCGACTGAATTTATTGGGGTCACATAAACTAATTCCTTCATATGACCCCAGACGTAAAAATCAAGTGGTGTGATATCAGGGCTTCGTGCTGGCCACGGAATTGGCCCTCCCCTCCCAATCCATCGGTTTGGATATCTCTCATCTAGCCACTGTCGGACAGTAATCCGGTAATGTGCTGGGCAACCATCATGTTGAAACACGAGGTTGTTTTTTATTTCTTCGGGAACATCCGCCAACAAATCGTCTAGGTTGTTTCTCAAAAACTCCTCGTAATTTTCGCCGTTCAAATTTTAGGGCAAGAAATGAGGGCCCAGCAAATAATTATCAAGGACACCCATCCATACGTTCAGGGAAAATCTCATTTGCGACGCAGTTTCTTTTAGTTTTTTTGGATTCCTGCCTGCTTTAGGTGCCCAAAAATGTAAGTTATGGTAATTCATTATACCATCCCGGTCAAACTTTGACTCGTCAGTCCACAAAATATTTCTTAGGAAATGTTCCTGGTCAGCGTCAGCGTTTAACATAAACTGAGAAAATTCGAGTCGCCTGGCAGGATCTCCCTCGTGCAATGTTTGGACAGGTTGATAATGGTACGTGTGTCTACCTGATAGATGTACTACCGACCACACTTTCCACTGGGACATACCGAGCTGTCTTGCAACAATGTTCGTTGAGATGTTTGGGTCATCAATAAAACACTGAAGAATGGTGTCCTCTTCGTCAGCCGTATATCGTCGAGGTCTGCCAGCGTTGAGTTGTGCTCTCTGAACACTGCCAGTTTAAGACAATCGTCGATAGGTGTTCCCGAAAACAGTAACGTGGGGAAGTCGACGATCGGGAAAGCGGCGTTGGTATTCTCGCCGAGCCGCAGCCGCGTTTCCATCGGCAAAACCATAACAAAACATTATGTCTGCGTATTCGTTATTAAAATACGAAGCCATGTTATCCGAAATAACAATGATAACAAGAGAAACAAGAATTAACAATAATGATCGATAACAAATTAACGCGATGAGAGATTGGTTAATAGCAAGATAACAACACACGTGCTTGCGCGGCGTAGAGTCGAAACTTACTAAGGAAGGCGACGCGAGCGCAACAGACGCCGTGTGTGCTCCCCCGCCCTCACACCCCGCCCCATCACGAAGAATTTCGCCCGTAAAATTGGTTGTTTTAGCGAGGATCATAACAATAACATAAACTAAAACAAATTATTTCTCTCCCCGCGCCGGTTCAAACACATGCCATGCCACGAATTATGTATTTTAAAATTGATTTTTATACCTTTTTGGAAAGCTTACAGAATAAGCAAGTTTTTTTAGTTATTTTTACGATTAATGTCATAGAATTTTTTGTGAGGAGGCAACCTTTTTTGAAGCGTAGAATGAAAATATTGGTAAGTAATTATTCTTATATCGTTCATTATTTTAATTATTTTGTTAAATTAAGTAGTTTGAACTATGTCCATAGCTTAATTGAAGTGCTAGCTACAACATCATTTTTAATGGTACCCATTCAAATATGAAGTTTTTTTTTAATTTGGAATTAAATGTCAAATTTTGGGTAAATATCGAAAAACCCTTAAAATTCAAATATCTCGAATACTATTGAATTTCGGCCATACATATGGGGGGTTCAATTTGTTGCATTTTGGCCCCCTTATCAGCCCCTGACGGATATACGTCGAATTACCAGTAACCCTGTATAGCGAATACTCGCGGCGAGTAGGCATACGCAGCGATTAATCGCTGTGTGTGGCCGAGGCTTATGCGAGGTTCGCTTTGCCGGCAGAACACTCGCTGAGACATTTACGATTCGTAATTTCTGATACCAGTGAGTAATCGCTTGTCTCCTTAGGACAGTTGCTTCTTGTTGCTCATCACCTTTTTTATAGTTGACAGCTATCCTCGTTCCTCATTCCCCGCTGGCATTAGGACATGGGCCTTTACCGGGAAATGCATTTATCTTTGTGGAAACAAAACCATACATTTCTCCCGCATTATTGTGGACTTAAGATTTGTCAAGAATTTTCTTGGCTTTGCAACTGTCTTTGTGTAGATGAGGTCTTCCTTTGATGCTATTCTTTCTCGATTTTTAGTTGCTGTTTCTGTCTTTGTGTAGATGAGGTCTTCCTTTGATGCTATTCTTTCTCGATTTTTAGTTGCTGTTTCTGTTTTAATATAACTTGACATCACGACTGTGTTCCCCGAAGGGTCGGGCAGAGGTGTTCTTATAGTTCTCCAGTATTTCACCAGTTATATTAGGTTCCATACTTCAATTACATCTGGTGCACCTATGATAGGGGGCGAGCCTATTGCCATCACCCAAAACAGACTCAGACTCTGGGCTGCAACAAAGACTTTTCAGACGGAGAAACCCAATAACATTTTTTGTTTTAATTACCTAGCATAATGTTTAGATAGATTTAAGATCAATATGACAGTCTGAGGAACTCGTGGCTAAATTATAACAGCCGCACAGATCGGGCCATCAGGTTAAGCTACGTGACTGTGATTCGTGGATCGTTGACAGTCGTTACGGGTCACCAGAAATCCAAAAATCTGACAGCCAGTCTTACCTAGGGGATCGTATTTCCCAGTTACTGGGTTGTGGAGGTCAGATAGACAGTCGCTCCATGTAAAATACTGGTATTCAGCTGCATGCGTTTAGACTGGAAGCCGACCTTAACATAGTTGGTTAGTTTAAAATTCTACCATAACTGATTTATTATCAAACCTCTTTCGTAACATCACCTAGATACAGCCATGTAAAAAGCTTTGCAATCTGTATGAAATGCAATTTCCCATCTATTTAATGAGAAACTCTATCATCCTAACACAATTCCAATACTTTGTCAGACAGTCTGACAAAGTATTTTGGGAATGAGGAGAGAAGGAGAATGAGACATTGGAATTGGTGCTATCAAGTTACTCGTAACCAAGTTACTTTATTAGTTAATAGCCAAAAAAGGCAAATAAACGTGTTATATAATAAATTAAAACAAACAGCACAAAATACAATAAACTGTATGAACTACAAACAGAAAATAGGGTAATTACTGAGAAATTCTATCCATAGAGTATACGTCTCGAATCTCGTAAAGAAACTCAATTGACTGATAGACAATTGACGAAGCTCAAAGCACTACTTCGCATTTAAATATAGCTATTGTTATCCATTGGAGCAGATCGAATAAGAATAACGATCCAATCTCAACTACCAAAGCAAATAGTACTAAATAGATGAGTACAGAAGGCTAGCTCTATACAACCAGGCTCCCTAATTAATTAACACCTGACCCAGCCAGTACGTTGACTCAGCGAGGTAGGTCTGCTCTGGCGTTTAGTTGCTTAGTTTATGAGTTTTATGCCCTGGCTTGAGGCCTCCATGTATTAAGGCATCCACTAGTATGTCCGGTTAAGCAGACGAGAACCTCCTAAGTAGCAACCTGCGAGATGCACTTTACGATAAAAAAACAACATACAACGGGCGATAACAGGCGCACGCACACATGGATCTGTTGTCTGATTTGAGTTTAAACTTAGAACGTGTCAAACTTTACTTTAGGAAGGTAAAAGCATTCGAATTTCAAAATTTCTTTACAAAAAATATTGAATGGTGATTCCTTCGATGTAGCCACGATGTAGCCCTCGAAATTCAAATTTCTTTTTCTTAATAGAATGTTAAAGTTGATTTTATGGATATCTGAACTTCGAATTGTCGGATCGGAAACCCAAACATACGGCCGTCTCAAAATAGCTAATAGCTATTCGCAAGAGCGCTCTGTCTGGGTTGATTTCCCCAACGGAACTAAACGCGATCAGCACATCTGAACTGCGTTCAATAGCTGTTAGAGTCAATATTCCCCAATAGTGTTGACACTGACAGCTCTAAAACGCAGTTGAGATGCGCTGATCGCATTCATTCCAATGGTGAAATCAGCCCTAAGTGTGCGTGAAATTTCGCTTGTTCCATGGTACCGACCTTCTGCACATAAATATTTATTCTGTGCAAATAGGATGCAAATAGTGGGTTGTTTGCCGGCCAGCATTATTATCATAATAAGTGGCATTAAAGGGGATAACAGACCAGTTACGCGTTATGCACATCAACATTGGCAACGCTTTTATGATAGTACTTGATTGATGAGAACTTCTTGGTATCTGGGTTAGTTTACTAGGTACTTTAGTTGCTTTCATTACGATAAGAATGTATGTAACGAACAGCTAGTGTATTCTGTGAAATCTTAGGTCAAGTGACCGTTAATTGAGCTGGCGTTCCACCTAATGCTAGGGATTGAAACTATTGACAGCTCAATTTAAACTCACTTCATTTATCTATAATATGTATGTATTTACAAGAAAAAAAAAATGTAAGTAAGTAGTTTATTCAGCCATCTCGTTACCATAACACAAGCATTAGGTTGCTTAGCTTAGGACTATATGGTGTTGTGTGAAATGTCCAAGGATATTATTATTATCTACGTTTTCACGGTGAGATTCCTACAGAATAATAATAATACGGTAGTAAAGATGAGCGTCCAGCTTTGCCACGTTACCTGCGCGTTTCCTTTGTTTACCAGCTACGCATCCGTGTATAGGGTGGCCTTGGGTCACAGAGCTCATGATCGATTCTATAGTCTCTATATTTTTACATTCGCAAGATTTAGCCGTGAGCTGCTGTGGTCTAGCACCTGTAAAGTGTTTTTACTACTAAGTGCTCATATACGAGTGGCTCGTGTCTACAACAGAGGCAACTTATGACGAGATCTCGTCGACATGTGACAAATGACTCCTCCTGCTCTGGGTGGAGCGGACGGGACTGTCAGACTCTTCCTGACTAAAACCCATCCATGTTCCTTCCTAAACCGGAGTAGCGGTAACCCTTTCGGACAATCCCGTTTACTCAGCAGGCTTCGGCCCTAACGGGCCCCTTCAAATGCTGACACCTCTTTGAGGCGCGAGTTCCGGTACGGGCCGTACCGGACGGCTCGTACGTGTTCCACGTACCGTACGGGCTTGATCCTGATCGGACAGTGAGCCATTAGCACTAATACAGCTTTTTTATAATCACTGCAATGAAACCTCCCAAGTATTTAAACCACCTGAAAATGCATGACCTTGTTTTATACTATGTACAGAAAAGTAATGATGCCTGCCGGGTCAGCGGGATTATCCGAAAGGATAACCGAAGCCCCGGTACACAAAGGGCTAAGGAAGGAACTTGGATGTAGTTTTAGTTGGTGAGGTTCCCTTCCGCTCCACCTAGAGCGGGAGAAGTCATTTGATGATTTCCCATCCTTAAAAAAAAGAGAAAAGTAATGTCCGTAGTTCAGAGCTGTTCTTTATATAATTCAACCAAGGATTCCGTTTTCCTCCATATCCCGGATTTATATCTCAAGGGACCCGTTACTGAAGTTTTCAGTCGACTTTAATCTTACTCCGCGGAGGTTTTTGTTTACATTTAGAAGATAACTTTAACGTTGGGCGTTTGTAAGCGAATGTTTATGTTGCAAAAGTTGGATTTTGAAGGCATTTCATTTTGTATTGCCTCCTTGGTCTAGTGGTCGCAAGCTCTGACTGTTCAGCATGAGGTTCTGGGTTCAACGGGTCGGGTAAAAGTGTTATTGGATTTTTTCGTCTGGAATTTCTCAGTAGTAGTCCGGAGTCTGGATTTGTGCACGGTTGATGGCGATAGGCTCGCCTCCTATTACTTCAACATAGCTGGTGAAATGTGGGTGAACTACGTATAAGGGATACCTCTGCCTTACCCTTTAAGGAATACACGCGTGATGTTATGTATGTTCATTTTGTTCTATATGCGTGTTGCGTAACTTGGATCCAGTTTTGTTTCTTCAGCTAAATTCAATTGTTTAAAGCACTAGGTACTGGGAAATAGTGTAGCGGGTCCTTGGGGGTGTTGAACTGAATTTATAACCTCTCTAGAATTGCCCGTCCTTTTGCGTATATTGTTTAAGAAGAGACAGAGACAGACAAAGTTCTTTGACAGTCGTTACGGTAGAAGCCCGAAAGTCTGACAGCCAGTCTTACCAAGGAATATCGTATACCCAGTTACTGACTGGGTTTTTGAGGGTAGATAGTCAGTCGCTCCATGTAAAAAACTAGTTTTCAGCTACCTACGGTTAGACTGGAAGCTGACCCTAACATAGTTGGGAAAAGGTTAGGAGGATTTATTGTTTTAGAAAAAAGGTAGATACATAAACAAAACGGATTTTCTATGTATTCTTCATCTTTCATTAGCATGTCCTCTATTTTCTAACTCATTAGGGCACATGATTTTTCCTTTTATCGCAACACTGGAAAGTAGAGACTTACCGTCCTCTCTCGCTGCTCGCCAACTCGTTTATGGTTGTGAGCTCCACTCGCTTCTCGTAAATCGCCGGTGGTGCGACGGGTGCCTTAAAAGTACAGACGTATACAAAAGCTTAACTCAGAGCCTAGTTTTCATCAGAGCAGTAAATTGCACACACTTCCATTTGCGACTGTAGGTACTCTGGTTAGCGGAACAAACTGTTTTTCCTAATCGGATTACTGCAGCTGCGGTCTTAGTAAAGCCTTTGGATACGTTGTTGAGATTGTTGGTGATGAAATGGATGCGATTTGTATTCAAATTCGTATCCTACTAATACTATAATCGTTAAAGTTTGTGAGGATGTACGGTTGAATGGCTGTTTGTTACTCTTTCATCGAAAATCTACAGAACGGATCTGGATGAAATCTTGGCACAGATTATAGACGCATATAGATTATAGTCTTTTTTTTTTTTTTGGCTGGGAAATCATCCAATGACTGCTCCCGCTCTGGGTGGAGCGGAAGGGAGTGTCAGACTCTTACTGACTAAAACCCATCCATGTTCCTTCCGTAGCCCTTTATGTTCCGGGGTAGCGGTAACCCTTTCGGACAATCCCGCTTACCGGCCCTGGCAGGCTTGGCCCTGAGGGGCCCCTTCATATGCTGACATCTCTTTGAGGCGCGCGTGGAACATATACGCGCCGTACGGCACGGGTCTGGTGCTGATCGGACGGTGAGTCACCCATTAGGTACTCACCGTCCGCAGGCCCGCGCCTACGGTGGCCGGGAGTCGTCACGTGGCTCCCGACGCCCGGGGCGTCTCCTGCGGCGGCTGGGACGGGAGGACCTTTCTCTCTCCCATCCCGCCACCTCCTTCGCGAGCATAACTTTTTCGCAGAAGGAGGTGACTGCCTCCCACTTCCTCTCGCCCCGGACCATGGCTTGCACCAGGGCCGGGCGCGAGAGGTCGCCGCCGCCGATCGCCTCTACGAGGAATAGATTATAGTCTGGAATAGCATATTTTGAATACAACATTTTAGGAATATAGCATTGAGAGAAAATAAAAGAAATATAGTAAACAGCGGGGTAATAACGTAACGCGATTACTCCGCACACATGGCTTTTTAGGATCCAGTCAGAGGATGCAGAATTAAACGGGCCTATCCTGACACCAATCTCAAAACTTCAACTAAGCGGGATTGTCCGAAAGGGTTACCGCTACCCCGGAACATAAAGGGCTACGGAAGGAACATGGATGGGTTTTAGTCAGTAAAAGTCTGACACTCCCTTCCGCTCCACCCAGAGCGGGAGCAGTCATTGGATGATTTCCCAGCCTTACAAAAAAAAAGGGCGTCTCTGGGGGAGGACAGCAAGGGACAGGCTGGATCGGATGAGCTATTTATTACGTCTAATAAATCTGTCTTTAATAGTCCATAGTCACAATCTGTGATCGATTATCTCTTTAACAGCGGGTATTGTCACGGAAGTTGCATTACCATTGCAAATGATGGTCGTTATGCCTTTGTTTCTGCTCAATTATGCAATGATTTACATCTGAACCATTATTATACACACCAGGTTTATCTTGAACCGTGTAATTGGAAACGTTTTATGGATCCGTATCCGAAGGGAACGCTACACGGAACCCTATTACTAAGCTTTCGCTGTCCGTCCCTCCGGCAGCGGACTGCATCTCATAAACTGTAATTACCTACAGTTTGTAAGTTGTAGGTCGTAGCTGTTCGAACATAAACAGACACTTTACTTTGTGAAAATAATTTCATCACCACTGCTCTTAAAACGGTAAAGGAACACATCGTGAGGAAACCGGCATGTCCTAGAACTAAAAATTCGAAGACATGTGACGTCCACCAACCCGCACTGGGCTCGCGATTCCCTCTTAGCGAGAGGACGCCTGTGCTGTCTTCACAAAGGGAACGGTATAGGCTGATTATATTCATAGTTTAAACAAAAAAACTTTTTTACAAAAAAAAAAACCGACTTCCAAAAAACACTACAAAGTGAAAAATAATTTTGATTTCGGAAGTCGGTGTCTTCGGTTTTGTATTTTCATTTTTTGTAAAAAAGTTTTTATTTTTAACCGACTTCTAAAAAAGGAGGAGGTTCTCAGATCGACTGTATATTTTTTTTTTTTTATGTTTGTTCGCGCATAACTCCTTTGCTTGCCAACCGATTTGAAAAATTCTTTTTTTGTTGGAAAGGGTATACTTCCCAAATGGTCCCATAAAATTTTTATCGAAATCGGATAAGCGGTTTTTGAAAAATCAACAAAAATCTAAAAAAAACCTACTTAATGTATGTGGACGATGTTCTAATAAGTTCCTTTCACTGTAATTTACATACCAGGTAGTGGTATTAAAGTTTTGGGGGGTGGGTTGTGTAGGTACCACAACTAAAAAGTGAAAAATAAAAACTTTTTTACAAAAAATAAAACCGACTTCCAAAAAAAACACTACAAAGTGAAAAATAATTTTGATTTCGGAAGTCGGTGGCAAAAAATGAAAATACAAAACCGAAGACAAACAAAGCCAAACCAACAAAAAAAGAATTTTTCAAATGGGTTGGCAAGCAAAGGAGTTATGCGCGAAAAACATTAAAAAAAAATATATATATATACAGTCGAATTGAGAACCTCCTCCTTTTTTAGAAGTCGGTTAAAAACAAAACAAAATAAAAACGCTCTTCCTCTTGCCTACTTTTACAGTGCCTGACAGGGTCCACAATGATCTAATATTTGTACCTACCACCTGAGTTGACATGTGAAAGCAATAAGTATATTGAGTACTGAGTTTAACTTCAAGACCTTACAGAATCTAATTGGTCTACTTATACTGGCCATCATAAACGATGAACAGGTGTCATATGACGTCAAAACTGCAGTAGTTATTGTACTGTATGAACAATGATGATGGATTATATAATAAATAACAGCCAACCATTGTTATGTGGACAGTGTTTACTTCAATAATTATGGTATCTTTGAAGCGAGACACGTGAAGGCAAAGTGGGGTCTGAAATTGGAATCAATGTTTGCGTATACATACTGTATTTCTTAAATTTTTCCATCACATATTGATTCTTATGTAGAATAATCAGCCTGTGTAAGCTGTGATAACCTAGTGGTGTGACCGTCGAACTGTCAATTCTTAGGTGTCGAGTTTGATCCCAAGGCACGCTCCTCTGATTTTACGAATTCATGTGCGTATTGTACAAATTATCACGTGCTTAAAAATCGGTGAAGGAAAACATCGTGAAGAAACCAGCAAGTCTGAGAGATATTTCTCAACAGCATGTGAAGCTAAGTCAGAGGCCCATGAGTAGCATAAAAACTCTGACACCAGGTTAGTCATTAACCACACGAAGAAAGAAGAAGCCTGTTATGTTGCCCACTGCTGGGACACAGGCCTCGTCCCTTCGAGAAGGAGTGGGCCGTAACCGTAATCTGTCATGTGAGCCCAGTGCGAGTTGCTAGATGTCAAATGTCTTCATAATTTTACAGACATGCCACGTTTCCTTACGATGTTTTCCTTCACCGTTTTGAGAGCAGTGCTGATGAAATTATTTACACAAAGTTAAGCACCTCTTTACGTTAGAACCTATGAGCCTGGAAGTCGCGGCCGTGACACTGCTGTTAAATTAAATTATGGACAATTTTATAAAAAATATATTATGTGATCGGTAATACTGCTCGCCTTGGTATACATTGCTTACACAAAGTGGGGAGGGCTGTGTCCCAGCATTGTCACGATAGGCTGATTATGAAAGTCGGCTTAGAAAATATTTTAAGTCTAACCTTCGGCTAAAACGCTGTGCTAAATACACACATCAAAAGTGTCTAGGGATCAACATATATTTTTGCAATAACTTTTCTCTTGATTGATATTAATTTAAATTTTCTTTAAGGATTCATCAAATAAAGTGTTTTCGTTTGTCACAGTAACGATAAACCAAGTCACCTTTGCATTAATAAAGAAATTTGCCATTTTCCTAATAAAGGGATTTTTGACATTTGAACCACTAACATTAAAGTTCGAAAAAAAGACTGAAATAACAGTTTTCTTTAAAATTTTATTGGGTAACTTAAACAATTAATAATCCGTGTTTCTACCGCGAACACTAACAACACAAGAACATCGGTTTGGCATACTCAAAATGAGTTCATCCAAATCACGCTGTGGAATGGCCGCCCATGTTCGTTGCAACAACAAAAAAAGGTCTTCTTGCAACTGGATACCCTCCATATTCGGCAGAGCTCTTCTCTGTAGCATATCCCATGCATGCTCAATCGGGTTCAAGTCTGGCGACTGAGCAGGCCAGGGCAGGACATTGATGTTAGCTGCGGCGAGAGTCTGTCTTACAACTCTTGCGGTGTGCGGTCGTGCATTATCATGCATTAACTGAAATAAGGGACCGATTTGCACTTGTAGAGGAACGAATGAAGTGAACCTTCATTCCCGAAGACCGCTACGGGTACCACCTATAGCAATGCACAATCGTAGGATTCGATATCAATGGGCTCTTGAACACAGAAATTGGGCAGAAGAACAATGGCGTTTCGTGTGCTTTTCTGATGAGTCTCGTTTTGGTATGAGACCGGATACAAGACGTATACGACACTGGAGAACCCCTGGACGCCAACAGCGATTAAAATCCTGCCAGGAAGTCCATCCTTATAGTGGTGGAACCATCATGGTATGGGCGGGTATTTGGATCGGCGGAAGAACTGAGTTGATTTGGATCAGAGGCAACCTCAACGCTCAAATTTATGCTGAGACGATTGTATCTGACGTCATCGTTCCTCTACAAGTGCAAATCGGTCCCTTATTTCAGTTAATGCATGATAATGCACGACCGCACACCGCAAGAGTTGTAAGACAGACTCTCGCCGCAGCTAACATCAATGTCCTGCCCTGGCCTGCTCAGTCGCCAGACTTGAACCCGATTGAGCATGCATGGGATATGCTACAGAGAAGAGCTCTGCCGAATATGGAGGGTATCCAGTTGCAAGAAGACCTTTTTTTGTTGTTGCAACGAACATGGGCGGCCATTCCACAGCGTGATTTGGATGAACTCATTTTGAGTATGCCAAACCGATGTTCTTGTGTTGTTAGTGTTCGCGGTAGAAACACGGATTATTAATTGTTTAAGTTACCCAATAAAATTTTAAAGAAAACTGTTATTTCAGTCTTTTTTTCGAACTTTAATGTTAGTGGTTCAAATGTCAAAAATCCCTTTATTAGGAAAATGGCAAATTTCTTTATTAATGCAAAGGTGACTTGGTTTATCGTTACTGTGACAAACGAAAACACTTTATTTGATGAATCCTTAAAGAAAATTTAAATTAATATCAATCAAGAGAAAAGTTATTGCAAAAATATATGTTGATCCCTAGACACTTTTGATGTGTGTATTTAATACAAGAAAGGCTTCTATTAGGCTGGAAACAGGCGACACAAACTAGCCCGCAGACTTACGTAACGAGCTAGGCTCATTTTGAGAATTCTTTTGTGTTATGTTTTTCGTTGTTGTTTCATTCAGAATAGAACACACATAACATCACATTTATAATCCTAAAAGGCAGTACCTATAGTTCTCCCACATTTCACCAGCTATGTTTAGTCTCATGAAATAAGGGGCAAGCATTATGTAGATATATAGTTTATATATCTATGGGGGCGTGCCTATCGCTATCAACCGGGTATAAAGCCAGTCTTCGGGCTGCCACTGAGTTATTCCTGATTGGGAAACCCAATAACAGTTCACCTGACCTGGGAATCAAACCCAGGACGTCATGCTCAGCAGTAGCGGTTGCGATCGCTAGACCAACGAGTGAGACTAATCTTGTGTAGTGTCGCACACAACGTAAGATAGTGTAAATCCTGAGTGCGCCTGTCGTTATTTATCGAGCACAATTTCTGCCTCCAGCTATTTATTGCTCAAAGATTTTCTCGCTAAAAAATAAATTTCCCAACTGAATGAGGAAAGTTTTGAGTATGAATGTGGATGGCCATAAACAATGGATGGATTTTTTGAAAGATAATATGTCTAGAAAGTGGTGATTACGAGATGACGACTGTTAAGGAAGTATGAATTTATAAATTGTAACAATGTTGATTACATAGTCTGTTTTTATTTAATGTGATTTTATTTATTGAGTGTGTTTTCAAATGAATGAATAATAGAAACTTGGATTTATGTCATGCCTCTGGACATAAATATTAGTTTGTAACAAAACACACTTGTTTTTATCTCGTCGTATATTGCACCGGTTGACGTCATCACGTCAACGCGTCGTCGCTGAAAAGCGCTGGTACTGTCTTGCATAATGTTACAGCACTATGCTGGATGATTGCCGTTTTGCGTGGATGTGACACAAATTTTCCTTCTTCTTTTTCAAGTCATGTTTACCGCAAATAAACATTGTGTTCAGATTTCTGTACCCAAACGGTAAAACGGGATCCTATTACTAAGACTCCGCTGTCCGTCCGTCCGTCTGTCAGCAAGCTGTATCTCATGAACTGGAATAGTTAGACAGTTGAAATTTTCACAGATGATGTATTTCTGGTGCCGTTATAACATTAAAACTAAAAAACAGAATAAAATAAATACGTAATGGGGCTCCCATACAAAAGACATAATTTTATTGCCGTTTTTATAGTTACGGAACCCTTCGTGCGCGAGTCCGATGTGCACTTCGTCCGGTTTTTTCCTTTCTCTGTGTCAAATGTCTGACCGACCGAAACCTATTGCAAATAAAATTATTAAATGTATAAAAAGAGACTGCACAGCCGACCACAAATGAGGGAGCAAGGGAATGGTGATACTATGAATCTTATTCGTATTCTGAAGATGCCGATGCCAATTTAACGCGACTATAATGCGAGGAAACCATTCGTTGTTTGAACTTAATTTTGTTTACTAACTTTGTGTTTAAATACTTCAAACTATCAATCTGTCTAGCCTTTTCTCTACTATGTTGGGGTCGGCTTCCAGTCTAACCGGATGCAGCTGAATACCAGTATTTTGCATGGAGCGACTGCCTATCTGACCTCCACAACCCAGTAACTGGGTACTACGATACCCCTTGGTAAGACTGGCTGTCGGGGGTCAGATTTTCGGGTCCTGACCCGTAACGACTGTCAAAGATGCACAAATGACAGCCGCTACCAACGGAACACCGAGGCACGGAGGAGTCTCGGTATGTAAAGATGGTCACCCATCCACGGCCAACCCCGGCAAGCGTACATAGCTTAAGCCGATGGATCGACCTGTGCGGCTGTTATTACTATGCCACGAGCTCCTCCGCCTTGTGTTTAAATACCTATTAATATAAATTACTTAATTTAAATGATAAAACTACAAAAGAAAATCCTATTTCGTCACGTCTCAAGAGAATACAAAACATTGTCATACTCAGTCTTTAGTAGATATCTTTCTTGTTAATATTGTAAATTCTAGACTCAGTTGTTTCCAACTCAACTTACAACGTGACTTGACAAGGACACTTTAAATATACATATAATCCATTGTGTGTCGACTGTAAAACGTTTTATACTAACTTAAAACAAAACACGCAAGGAACATTTATAATTTATTAGGTTTTAGCAAAAATTTACGTCGTTAAGTTAGTGAGTAGCTCATTTGGGTGTGAGGAAATGATAAGCAGAAACAGAGATTCTCAAACTTCTCAAACTCACCAGAGTTGTGCTATGCAGCTATACTGCGAGGATGTCAAAGCTAAGCTACGAAACTATGTGACCGTTTCCACTGATGCTAAGCTATGGAGCGGGCTAGTAAGATGCGCCGCCGCAAGTATCTGTGCGAGGAAGTGCGCCTACTGTAGGTACTCTGCTCTGCACATAGCTACACCACTCGCGACCATCCCTAGCGACGCATCCAGAGCACGCATCTACCCATATAAAAACATAGCTTAGCAGAACCAGTTTCCACCGGTGCTATGCTATATGGGCTAATGAAATTGATTGATGGATATCAAACGCATCCATAGCAACGTAGTATAGCATAGCTCTGGTGGAAAGGCACCCTAATGTTGGTAGTCTGTAAGTTGAGTGAAAGATGTCTGATGTAGAATTCATTATTCATCATAACTGCTTGACTTTACCCAATGTTCAGTATAGGACTGTCCTTTCACGTGCCAATACCCACGTTCCTTTTTATATGGAGCGAAGAATATGCCCAACGCATACCACGCCGTGTCGGGATACAACGTGGTTACGTGGGATTTGCACCCACCTCCGCCTATTTTTTTGAGGGTGGGAAATCATCAAATGACTCCTCCCGCTCTGGGTGGAGCGGAAGGGCGTATCAGACTCTTACTGACTAAAACCCGTCCATGTTCCTTCGTTAGCACTTTATGTTCCGGGGTAGCGGTAACCCTTTCGGACAATTTCGCTTACCCGGCAGGCTTCGGCCCTAACGGGTTCCTTCACATGCTGAAAAAAAACTCCAAAAACTGTGACTGTGCTCCTTCTTCAGCCTTGTTATGTGGGCCGCGAGAACTGCTACGCATGACATTCGCGACCCATACAGTGTGGCCCACTTCTGGGCTCCCTCTTCTTTGTCCGCCTTTGGTCTTCTACCCAAGTTCTTGTGCCAGCCACTCCCAACTTCTACCCATGATGGTCACAATGTTGTCTGCCCATCATGCCGTCGACGTCTTCCAGTCTTTGGGCGCCATTCGGTCACTGCTCTACTCCACCTATCATCACAGCCTTGCCAGGTGGCCTGACCAACTCTATTTGAGTTCCATTCGTCATTCACTTTGATTTATTTTGCGTTCAGAGAAACCGCACTTTGAGAATCACAGACCTAAGCTATGGTGAGTCAGTACGACCTACCTTCCTGGAGATAAACCCTGGCGACTCGATACGATCTGGCCGTGGTTGTAAATCAACCAACTCGGTGCACCAGTCCAACCAGTGGGCTATTCAATTTCCTGAAACTAACGTACCTATCAAGAATTTATGTTTTCGTTCGTTCTAGCATATTTCTGATATTCTGTGTAAAACCACGGTTTTGTTAACTGATGTGAAATTGAGGGCGGCATAGTAACCGTTGCAGCCATTGGGAAATGTTCTTATAAGACTACCGTAACAATTAATTTCCATTTGACAGCTTTTAGCTCTTAAACGCGGTTTAGATGTCCAGTTTCATTGATGAAATCAGCCGTAAGTGTTTTTTTCTTGACTGTTCCATAATTCCAATAGGCATGCATTTTATAGAACCTCAAAAAATTTCCAATTTGCTATCCTAAAAATTTGATTGAACAGTCTAATAAAATGATTGATTGAAATCTGAAAATGGATTGTGTGAAAGACTACTTAGATGACGACTAATAGAGAAGAAGCATGGAAGAAAAAGACATGTTGCGCCGACCCCTAATGAAAACCCTAATATAATGATTGCGCCTCTTTTTAGAACCTCAAATAATTTATATTTTGGGGTCCAAAAAAACTAAACTACCTAATTACTGCAACCAACTTGGAAGTAGTGCGGTTAGTCACAGTTCCTACCTAATCAAACCCGGGATACCACAGCTTTGTTACTGCAAACAAATGTGTGAAAAGGCTAGAAAGTTTAAAAAGAGGCTCAATTATTCAAAATGTGTATCATAGAAGCGCAAAAAGTTTTTGAGGTTAATTCATTTAAAAGGCGTCTAAAATTAGTCAATAAGTTTAAGAGAACAAGTTTAGTTTTTCCATTTTCAAAACCAGAGCTTGCAGTTAGCAATGATTGCTACAGCAGCAGCGTTCGTTTACTGCAACAGTTGAGTATTGTCTTTTAAGAACATTTTCCTGTTGCTGGGGGGCTGCAACGATTAAAGTAAGTACATAAATGTCCATTACCCCCTTGTATTTCAGTCTAGACAAGAAATAAGACCATTTCGAACCATTAGCTTTAACTTCTCCGCGCTGAGACAAAACTGTTTACTTTTAGTTGGATGAAGGGATTTCTGAGGGCTGTGCGAACTTAAGATAGCTGTAAATACTGGATTCTATTTACCTGTACGTGTTTAGATATACTGTTTATTGAAGCTGAGAAGGCTTTATATCGAATTGTGGAAGAATAAGCCCACGTTCGAACGGACGTAAACAAATCGCAGCGGGATTTTATCGCGCGCTGAATTTTCAACTGTCGGTGTTAAGTCGAGGGTTGAGAATCAAATAGAACGCAATTTATTGCGTCCATAAACACACACGGTTTTTTCAACTGTTGGAGCTAAACGGTAAATCAAGTGAAAAAGCGCCTGTGTGAACCTGGGCTGAAACAAAAGAGTGCGATGGTACAGAGGCCAGCACATCAAGTTACCACAATCTGTCAAAATTCTTTGATAGTATTTCAACTTTATTGCAAAGAAATAAGGTTCATTTTTAATTGAGGAAATTTGACAGTTAGGGATAGCTTGATGTGCTGGCGTCTGTACATATTCTAGAATAGGCCTTTGCTAACTCCTGGAACTAAGCAGAAAATTCAGTGTGCGGAAAAAATCGCCGGAGCACATCTGGGGTTAAACAAATAAGAGTGAGCTCCATAATCTAGAAAAGACCTCTTGTTATCAAGTCCATACATATAGCATTATCAAAATCGACGACATATTTTGTTCTTCAGTTTACTGTTGTTGAATCTCATGTCAATTCATTTGATTGGTTGTTGTTTTTGCGTCCAGCCAATCACACTAGTAAACATAAGTTAGATATTGTTGGTAAATATTGTTTCTATTCAGAAAGTGGGTGTAAATTTTCAGTCTTAATGTTCATTTGTTTTACAAAGTTCAATTTTTGAAATGACCCCTCCCGCTCTATGTGGAGCGGAATAGGGTGTCAGACTTACTGACTAAAACCCATCCATTTACGTCTACGTTAAAGTGTCATTAGGAGCTGATGTGTCACAGAATACAATTATAGCCCCGCAGGTACACCAGTGTCGCAATACGTCTTGGTCTAAACTTAGCATGTCCACACCTCCGCTAAGTAGCAGTCGTGGGACTATTATGTCAGTCAATGGGGTGAAGGTGGACTATTTTTAGTCAGGATTCCACATTAGAAACACGTAACTGTTGAACTTTTCGAGGGAAATAACGTTACGGTCTTGAAACTGTGACGTGTTTTATTAAAATGCTACCTGCATTGTATTTCGCATATATAAAGCATCGTGGGGTAACCAGCATATCTGAGAGAAATTTCTCAACAGCATGTGAAGCTAAGTCAGAGGCCCATGGGCAGCATCAAAACTCTGACACCAGGTCAGTCACTAACCATACGAAAAGAAGAGGATTGTATTTCGTTGTCAGATTCAGCCTGTGTAGTTTTGGCAACTCTGATCATGAGGCGAGTCGATGCGCAGTAACAAATTCATGTGACCGCGGGGGTGAGGGGCGGGGTACTGCGCAATCTGTAGCGCACTTCAGAGTCGTGATAAAGTTTGACGTGTGTTATATAAGGTGAAATTGAATTCATGCGCAATATTTTAAAGGGTCATTGTACTCATCATTATGAACAACTTTTACTATGGGAACAAATCTGAAATCGCGAAAAAAAATCAGTTGTTCCGTATTTATGCTCGCACAACTCGACAAAATGTAGGGAACAGCAAATTTTTTTTTCGCGTCTTCAACTTTTGCACTTTTATCTTAGAAACGATAGATAGAGGATTGTGTGGCTAGAAAGGGGTGACTACTGAGAAGACGTCTAATAGAGAAGTATGGATGAAAAATACATGTTGAGCCATCTCAAAATAAATTGGGATAGGGGAAGGAGAATAATGATAATTTATGCACTTTTATCATGCACCAAAGCATGAAAAATTTTGTAATTTAAATAAAATACATTAATAAATTTTGAAATCTTACAATTTAGATACTAAATAATATGCGTACAAAGGTCAATTTTCTCAACTTTATTTTTTTTCTGTTTCAGGTAAGTTGAGTGAAACTTTTCTACATTACTGTCAATTAAGTAAACCATATACTGCACAAGGTCTACCATCGTAAGTACCTAGTAATTATTAGATATTAAGTATTATTCATTACCTGCTACCTAAATAATCAACATCTAAATCATCAACATCTAAAGCCCTACTTCACCCAGTGCTTGATAGGACTCTTTTTTCTTGCGCCTATCTCCACGCTCGTGTGCTGGTCTCATGCAGATTCTACTCGCGATCACTACAATAAATGAAATAATTGCAACTTAATTAACCAGCAATAATTTTGACTGTCTAACAACATCCATAGACAGAAAAGAAAAAATAATAAGTTTTTATTAAAAGTGGCACAGAGAGATCATACATTAAATTATAAATAACAAAAACGAATAAAAAAGGCCTGTCTGAGTCCAATAGGCTCCTATCTCAACATAATGCTTCGTCATTTAAAAATGTGTGTCGCAGTGCTAGTATTTTGATAGGGCCCATTGTGACGTCACGGACATATCGAAGGCAATGCCTTGCTCTCTTAGTCATTTCGTTAGTTAGACCATGCACCACTTAAGGAGTGTTCTATGTGCCCGTTCATCTGCACCTCAGATGACCTAAAGGATGCCACTGATGCCCAATGTGAGGCTACCTACTGACACCGACGCCGCGATTAATTTGGCCAATATTTTTTATTTATTTTTTTGAGAGGTAAATTATCAATTGAGGTTTCGCGCTCTGGGTTAAGCGGAGGGGAGTAGACTCTTACTCTTACTGACCTAAAACCCATCCATGTTCCTTACGGACCCCTTCCTTAATGCTGACATCATCTCTTTGAGGCGCGCGTGGAACACTTACGCGCCATCCGGCTCGTGCCTAGTGCTGATCGGGCGGTGAGCAAACAATAATACTCACCGTCCGCAGGCCCACGCCTACGGTGGCCGCGAGTCGTCACGCGGCTCACAAATCGCAATTTTGGCTACTGGGCTCAATCAATGTAATAACATCGAGAAAGACAAGAACATGAAGTTAGTCATTACAATTGCATTGTGACACACAGTTATTTAAATAATATACAATTAGAAATAATAGAATACATAATTTATTAATATGGTCACATTCGTGTTCAAACATGTCCCACGTTGTTGATTCACCAATCACCACATACGTATCACTTTCATATTCTACGTTTTATTTTACGTAGCTGATAACATTATATTAAATTCAAACTTCTAAGGAACAAGATTCAAAAACCTTTGTCAGCGACATATTTTAATTTATTTTCTGTTATTCTGTTCGAAACTGAAGCTTCGTCCCTTGGGTCTGTATGACATCTGTCATCTTATAGAATCGATAGTTTTGTTCCGTGAAATTAAAGATTTTCTGAAGCCTGGAGCTGGATTCGTGCATGGTTGATGGTACTAGCTCGCCCCCTATATAATGGGTTGTAACCTTTTTCAGCTCTTTTTCGTAGGAAGGTATTGAAAAAAAAGGAAACCTTGCTTAAAAATAATATTTCTGTATTTGTAGAATTTCGTAATATAAAAACAATGATTATTATGATAAAAATACTCGATAATACGTACATCTGTTAAATAAATGCTGTATTAATAATAAATTCGTCATAAAGTAGTTGACATCGCTCCGATTTCGGGTATTAGATAGGTAGATACTAAAATAGCTTTCATTGCACACGTATTACATCTTTAGTGCGAAGTTCCTGAAGAATCATGACAGTGGCAGTTCCTAAACGCGGTTTAGATGAGTTGATCGCGTTCAGTTTCATTGGATCGTAAAAACATTTGAATTTCGCAGGCTACCTTAGATGTCCATTAATTTTTTTTCTGTTAGTACTAATCTTTAAACCTTAATTTTAGAAACTTTGTTCTAAAAAAGTAATTATTTTTTAGCACTTTCGGACTGATATCATAAATATGAAACTAAGTTGTCTACTAAGTTTAAGTTTCACACATCACATCAAACTACCCCAATCTGTCAAATCTCTTCGTTAGATTTTTAACTTTATTACAAAGGTGTCAATTTCATTTTCAATTGAGAATATTTGACAGTTTGGTATAGCTTGATGTCTGTACAGTCGACGAATATAAAGGCACCTTTAAGTAGATTTACGGACACTTCTTATTTACAAAACTAGTGGATACATTTTAAATGCAAATGAGACCTTGAAAGGTGACACGTGACCGCCCGAAAGTACTGATAATTATGTTTCATGATTGCAATGCCTTTTTGTTCTTCGAGTGCACGTTAAGTCCATGCAAATTACAGTTTTACGCCATTTTAAATGCTCGAAGCATAAATAACCCAACATTTACTGTTCTTAGTAACAATATAATGTGTTTAACAATAAAATATCTAAATTGATTTAATACCCAATACTAATTAATATCTTTAAAATAACTCTCTTAATACTTTCTCTAATTTTACATAAAATACAATTAAAAGTCTTCTAAAATACTTAGTAAATTTCGATAAAAAACAAACATAATTAGGCATTACATTTTTTTTTCATTCGATACTTGCGTGCCTTAGGTCTGACTCACATCAAGAGGACGGAATATGTGGAAGTTTCATATAATTATATTAATTCATAGATAAAAAAGCCACTTGTGCCACAAGTTAACTTCCCCTTTCTGCGATTCATAAGTCATGGGACATAATTTTTACTTAATTCTATTTAACAACAAAAATAGTCAAATATTTTGGTTGAAATGTGCCCAATTTTGAACATACACTTTCGCTTACAACATTCATCAAAATAAGTAGTTGAAATCAAAATAAAAATAAAAACATTTCCCAAAGCTAAGATTAACTAAAACAAACGAACAATCAATTGGCATAGCATAACAAAGAAGATACAGCCTAAAGTGACACTAGAAGAACTCGGCTGCGCCGGAGCAACATAATACTTAATATAAATACTCTCCCAGAAAGTCGTCCGCTGTATGTGGGGGCTGAATCTGGGTTCTTCAACGTAGATATTGGTGTTGTTGATGGTGGGGCCACCGTTACCACCATAGTAGAGGTAGTTAGTGGTATTCTTGGTGATGGGTGCCCAGGCAGCGGTTCTGGTGATGTTAAGGGTTCCGTTTGTCCTGAAAGAGAGAGAGGAAGGATATAGAAATAGAGGTACAAAATTTCGAAAAAATCGTGTATAGTTAAAAAAAAAATCATAGGTTTTTGGTGTCTCATTGAGACTTTTCAAAGTAAAAATCAAAGACAAATCATTTATTTCAAATAGGGACAAGAAAGGCACTTTTGAACGTCAAAAAGAACAAGAAATAGAATTGATTCTAGTCAGCCCTTGCTTATGATAGTATCGGTTGGAGAAGAATGGGCAAGAAACTCCACTCTAAATTTAGGGATGCTTTTAACTTGTCCTGTAGAACTAAGCGCTCGTTATATTCGCATGGAGCCACTGTGCATCGCGTTTCAATGTTAAAAAAAGCGTGGTGTGGTATTAGATACTGCCAGTAGTGTGCCATGGTTGACACAAGGTTGTCCAAATGTGCTTAAAAAGTAACTGTTAACAAGTATATGAACAAAAATACTTTACCAGTTATAAGCGAATGCGCTGAATCGTCTCACGAGCGATTTGCTAACAGCTTCATCTTCAGGACGTAAATCATCATCAAACACATAGTTCACGAAGGCTCCGTGAGAGGCACCACTCAAAGGGATCTGGTTGTGAATCCATCTAGAGTTCTTAGTCCCCAAATACGCAAACTCCAACAATCTGACCTCACCCTTAGATGTCAAGGCTCTTTCTTTAGCTGTTTTGATAGTCGAGAGGAGCACAAGAGTATCTCCTTCAAATTCTAAGTAGTCTTCAATGAGTGCCATGCTGATCGAACCATTGCCGAAGTAGAAATCACGGATGCTTGCTGCCACAAGTGTCTTATTTTTACCCGGTTTCAGATCAACCGGAAGAAAACTTGTAAAGTTTGTTTGCATGAAGGTCAGCCAATTACCAAAGTCTGCCTCGTCTGCCCTCATTGTGCCTTCCCTGTTGGTATATCCATATATGACAGGAATCTGAACGTATTTGCCTGATCTCATAGCATCGATAGGAGCTTCAGTCAGAACCGTGTCGTTAGATTTTAGTTTAGGATTCTCGAGGCATGGTGCGAACAGTGGTGTATTGTTAACGAACTTGAATTCATTCAACGCAGTATTCAAAACGTTAATGTCAGTTTCGATTAGATGTCCTGCAAGTTTTGATGGATTCTGGCCTTCATATCCAAGTTTAGTTCCCAAACGTTCTGCGTACCCAATAGGGTCGTAGGCTACGGCCCATGGAGCTAAGCTAGAACCACTTAGAATAATAGCTTTGTGCGCTAAGTTTTCTATTTGTGGTGAAAGAGTCAGTAAATCGACCATTGCTGCTCCTGATGCGTGACCCATTAGAATAACGTTGCTGCTATCTCCTCCAAAGTTGCCAATATTCTGTTTGATCCATCTCAGACCTTGGATGACGTCTTTCAAGCCAGCATTGCCGGGTGCTTCCTGAACGCCCAAGCAAAGGAATCCGAAAATGGAGAGTCGGAAGTTTATTGATACAAATACAACATTTTGCTCCAACAACCTTCGGGCAGAGATGACTTGAGTATTGGAGTTGGTGTACTCGTCTGCGTTAAGCCACACGACGACTGGTTTCGGGGTGGTGCTGTTTCTGGCGAAGATGTTCAGAGTCAGGCAGTTCTCGACCCCGACGAGTCCCCGAGATGTGGGCTGGGCGCAGAAGATGTTGCTATCAACGGCATTGAGTACTTCGTAGCGAGAAGGTGGAGTTGGCGCCTGGAAAATATTACAAGCACAATTTAAACTTTAAACAAGATAAGGCAAAGGCGTGACCGCCGTTTTATAGATAAGGGACGCAAATAACTTTCTTATAGAGGCGATAAAGTACGCCGTGGCTTAATAGAAGTTTTATCAATTTCTTAATGTTTACTTCGCTATAGTATAAGTTATGTAGTAATTTCAAACATAGTAAGAAAACATTTTAGCGGATATTACTAATTATTGCCAGTTGCCAGGAATTGCCTCCCTTTAAGTAAACTACAGGATCGATTTTCATTCAATCGAAGTGTTTGTAAATAACTCGCGATAAATGCTATTGTACTCGTATTTGAATTTTGCGTACTACCCTCCTACTGTAATTAATATTCATGGTAAAAAATAAATTGTTCTACACGATGGTTTTAATAATAAAATCATGGTATTATTTTTAGCGGCCAGCGGCCTCGTCCGCCATGTTATAGGTATGCCGTGAGAAATTCGAAACATTGTTATTCCTTGTTTTTACACTAAAGGGGGGGAACGAGGAGGTTGACCAATTAGCAAAGACTTCTGTCTTGGACGGTATTGAGCTGAATATTACTCCGAGCTACTTTGAACTTCTGCCGAAATACAAAGTTGAATGCTCTAAAAATTGGAAAGAATATTTTAATAAAATTTCATTACAAAAGGGAATTTGGTACAAGACATTGCAATGTGAACCTCCTCGTATTCCTTGGTTTGCCGATACTAAGCTTAATAGAAAGTTTATAATAATAGCGCATAGACTACGGTCTGGACACGTTCCACTCAACAAGTTTCGACACTTAATGGGGAAAAGTGACAGCCCCAATTGTACACAATGTCAAACGATGGAGGACGTCCATCACTTGTTGGTGGAGTGCGTCAGGACCCGAGCTGCTAGAGAGGTGCTGATGAATACATTCAAAATTAATTTGATAGATGTTGGTTTTGTTCAAAGCATATTATCAGAGCCTGTCTCGAATGCAGCTATCTTACTTTATAAAATAGTATATAGGGTTTTGAAATCTAAATAATGTAAAGCATTTATTAAATTAGGTTATGATGGGGCTGGCATGCTCGTATTGTGACCAAAAGCCCCTAAATTTATAATAGATAATAAAAAATAAAAATAAAATACACTAAAGGGAAACTCTGTACAAACAGTTTTCTACGTCCAAGAGTTTGGGCAGGGCGTTATTTTTATTGACTACATTCTGACAACGACTTCGTTCGCGTATAATTTCAGATCCCTACGTCATTGTAACTATGAGGAGCTCGTAGCTAAGTAAGCCTCATGGATCGATCCATCAGGTTAAGCTACGCTTGCCGGAGTTGGTCCGTGGATGGGTGACCATCTTTGCATATCGAGACTCCTCCGTACCCCAGAAAGCACGTTAAGCCGTTGGACCTGGCTGTGATTCGTGGATCTTTGACAGTCAGTAGTTAGAAGCCTGAAAGTTTGATAGCCAGTCTTACCAAGGGGTATTGTATTACCCAGTTACTGACTGGGTTGTGGAGATCAGATAGGCAGTCGTTGCATGTTAAGTACTGGTACTCTGGAAGACTGGCAGCCGACCCCAACATAGTTGGGTAAAGGCTAGGCAGATGGACGTCATTGTAACTATATTGCTTTTCAGCCCAATCGGTTCAATGGCTTAAGCTGTATGTTGATAGATCAGTCTTTTTTTTTGTGAAGGGCATCTCGCATTTCAACCTAGGAGTTTGTCGACTGCTTAGCTGGGCTTGCTTGTGGATGCCTCAATGAACTTAGGGGTCAAGGCACGGACGTACGGATGGACTTCGGCTTAGGGCATCGCTGATAAGCGAAATTACATGGATGGGTTTTAGTCAGTAAGAGTCTGACACTCCCTTCCGCTCCACCCAGAGCGGGAGAAGTCATTGGAGAATTTCCTAGCCTTAAAAAAAAAAGGGCATCGCTGAGGGAGAGGAGAGGAGAAGATCAGTCAGTCAGTCACGATTTTCTTTTGTTTTTACAGAGGTTATCAGTCACAGTACTATCGTTAATAATGCCTTCGAAATATAGTGCCGGTGCTGATACTGCGCAATATTCATTGCAAAACCTGATGCTAGAAACAAATGACTGTTTACATAATCTTGGCAAACATTTCGCTGACAAGTGCAGGACTGATATTGTTTATTGAAACCTAGATTGATTGACTTATCTGCTGTGAGTGTTTGATTACCTACCAGATAAAAAATATAGTCATTGATATCTGTATCATTAGGTATGTATTTATCATCGAAGTTTACCCAATTTACTTATTCAGCAGTTATTGTTGTTATAATTGGTAATGGCAATTAGCTCGCGTATATTACATGATTTAAACGTAACTGGCGAAATATGGGTAAACTATTTAAACAGAATAAAAATCAATTCATGGGCATTCAAAAAAATCTGCTGTTTCATACATTATACTCGCATAACTCGTTAAAATGTAGGGAACAGCTGATTTTTTATCGCGATTTCAGATTTGTTCTCATAGAGAAAGTTGTTCGTAATGATGAGTAGGTGTATGACCCCTTAAAATAATGCCTATGAATTCAATTTCGCCCTGTATAGGTCGTCTGCCTAACCCTTCGGAGGATACAGGCGTGATGTTATGTTATATTTCGTTCTCTAAACGGTGATTCATTTCGATACTGGTATTGAGTCAATTTCGCACAAATATTCTTGCTGACAATGATTGTAAAATGTGGTTAGAATTTTGATTCATGTTAACCCTTTTATCATGATCATAGTTTATATTATAAGCGTTGTTTTTCATTCTTTTCATCAACAAAAAGTAGGTAGATAGTTAATGATCTATCATTCGATCATTAACTATCTACGTGGCCAGCACATCAAGTTACCACAATCTGTCAAATTTCTTTAATGGTATTTTAACTTTATTGCAAAGATATAAGGTTCATTTTTAATTGAGAAAATTTGACAGTTAGGGATAGCTTGATGTGCTGGCGTCTGTACCTTTTGATTACAGTAATATCAAAATTCTACTAATATTATTGAAAGTTTTGGAGGATGTATGAACGTCGTTATTTTTCACGCATAAAACTACTGAATGGATCTGAATGCAATTTGGCGCAGAGATAGATTATAGTCTGGAATATTACATAAGATACTTTTTATCATGGTTATAGGCCGAAGCCGCGGGCAGAACGTAGTTGATTAAAAATATAACTGTATTTTAATTGAAAGAACCGTCTGATAAGCAAATGTCCTATTAGTTTATCTAAGTGATTTTTAAAGACATTTAGACGATTTGTCTTAATGGATAAGTCGATTTAGTCAGATTTTACATTCTCATAAAATTTTCATAGATTCTTTTTCTTTGTATGATAAATAGATTTTGGTTCCTCATATCCTACCACATTTATAGGCCACTTTTTTGGGTGTGCCTAGTTTAGGGCCCCACAGCTACTTCTACTTTTTTTGTATTTGTATTCTAGTAATTGTGTCGCTTTTTATAATTACTTTCCTGTGTTACTACCTTGTGCGTACCAACAAATAAAAAATATTATTATTTTTGAAGACTGGTGACCAAGTCTGAACGAAGTTTCTTGCCCGTTCTTCTCCATAGGTATCTACTGCTTTGGAATGGGCAACTAGCTTCTTCTCTCTGACTGACCGACCCCTTGACAATTCAAAAGTGCCTGTAATTGGTTTATTTGAAATAAATACTTTGAGTTTGAAGATCGGCCCGTGCGATTGTTCACTGAACTATCGCACGGGCTGATCTTCAAACTAGTAATAACACTTTATTACTTAACCACGGGCTCCTCTTTTGTTAATCGCCTCTCAATTCTAATATAATAATAACTATCCCTTTAATCCATTCAACGGTTGTCAGAAAAATATCACTTTTAGCGATAAGACCGCCCAACTAGTTACCCCTTGTAACATTCCTATAATTGTATCCGTAATTTTTAAGGAGTAAGGTCATATTACAGAGTGATCTATCTATCTCTCATTGTTTACGTACAGAATCCAGCACATCAATCTATCCCAGACTGTCAAATATTCCCAATTGAACTTGAACTTTACGGCTTTGTAATAAAGTTGAAAATCTATCAAAGAAATTTGACAGATTGGGATAGCTTGATGTTTTGGCGACTGTACAAGTGAAATTAGCTAATAGACTATACCTTTCCATAGCGAGGAAAATCTCAGTAGAAATGTCTTGATCAGAATTAACTTCAATAATTATTACATAATGTACTCATAATATCTTCAAGGAAAACTTGTTCCTACCTATGGATATCTAATTATTTGTTAATATTACTTATTAGTCGAAGAAACGGTCGGTTATTATTAAGTCTTATTAATTCGCGGGCGCGGTGCTAGTTATTAATATGAATGTGAATTTATTCTCTCTGTTAGGTCGTGGGGTTTCTTGCCCGTTCTTCTCCATAGATATCTACTGCTTTGGAATGACAACTAGCTTCGTCTTTCTGACTGACCGACCCTTTGACGATTTAAAAGTGCCTGTAATTAGTTTATTTGAAACTAGCTGCTCCCACGCGGTTTCACCCGCTGCTCGGCTCCTATTGGTCGTAGCGTGATGTTACATAGCCTATAGCCTTCCTCGATAAATAGACTTTCCAACTCAAAAGAATTTTAGTTGGAGAGATTAGCACGTTCAAACAAACAAACAAACTCTTCAGCTTTATAATATTAGTATAGATAGATAAATGCTTCGAATGTGACACTCCTTAACAACTGAATGGAATTGGATAAAATTTGGCATAGGGGTAGTATTGTGATTTAGAATGTGTAGTTTGTAAATACGTTTCCGAAGCACAGCGGTTCCCAAACTTATTTTGTCTACTGCCCACTTTGAGAATAAATTATTTTTTAGCGCCCCCATTTTTTCACCTACTTAAAAACCACTATCTAGATGAAATTACAAATCGCCACCTAAGCCTCCAACCTTCTTACCATTCTGCCTAACCCTCTTTAGGCCTGCAGCTCCCACAAGGGGGCGTTATCGCCCACTCTGAGAAAGGCTGCCGTAGCATAATTTCCATTTCCCAAAAAAATCTGGGCAAAAACTGGTCTAAAACTGTAAAATTTCACACACATTTACATTTCTAGTGAATACAAATTACTTATTTAATCTAGGAACACTTGGAGTCGACACAGCAGTTAGGAAAAGGCTAAAGACCCACCCTTGTAAACAGAAATCTCTCAATATAACTACAAACAAGAAGAAGTCAATTTACACGATTATCCTTATATTACAAAACATAACTAGGTTCACGAACGAACATAAACCTTATTCTTTTGTAATAAAGTGGAAAATCTATCAAAGAAATTTGACAGATTGGGGTAGCTTCATGTGCGGGCTGTACACATGTGTGCAAAGGACCTTCGGATCGTTAACTCGATAACAATTCCAATAATAAAACAGCAAACACCAACATTTTTATACCTTACAGACTTCGGAATAAGGTTCAAATCGTAATGCAGAGTTGTGAGTCTATGGAAGGTGTTTGTAACTACTAACTAGCCTAGTTTCCGTTAAATGTGACTTTGATTTGTGTCAACGCAATTAAGGTTGGGATTGCATGAAGTTCCGCTACGGAGGGTAGGGAATAACAGGCGTGGAGAGGTTAACCTTTTGAACGCCACTCACACATAGACGTAACAAGCAAGCCCAAGCCCTGTACGCCAACGACACAAATACGTGACAATGGCAACTACACTATAACACGAAATAAATAAAACAATTAAATCATTACTTTTTTGAGTGTACGTATATATATAGATATTATAAACATTGAAGCTCTCGTACGTATGTAATGACTTGAAACAAATTGGAAGACACTATGGATATTGGGAAATTCATGATAACAAGAAGAGTAAATTTGTAGCTTGGCGTGGAGGGCACGCGCGTGCGTTTGTGCTCTGGCGTTCAAAAGGTAAACATTTGATCGAAATAATTTGTATTCTTGCCTTAAGTTATATTTATATCATACAATGATCAGTCTGTAATGTCTGTTAGATTCAAAGAACACGTATTTTGAGAAAAATACTATCATCTTTAAACTGTTATGAGAACTATCAGTATGTTTTTTTTAAACATGGGAAAATACAGACGTACAGTCCTCAGCACATTAAGTAAGCACAAACTGTCAATATTTTTTCAATCGATTTTAAACTTAATAATCAACGTTTTAAGGTTTTAAATTATTTGGAGAAATTTGACACTTTAGTATAACTTGATGCACTGGTGACTACCTACTTTTTGGTTGATATTAATCATGGGTTCGCGCATCATTATTATGATTTAAAAAGTTGTAATAAAATAAATATTGATGAAAGATAAAAACTTTTTTACAAAAAATAAAACCGACTTCCAAAAAGAACACTACAAAGTGAAAAATAATTTTGATTTCGGAAGTCGGTGTCTTCGGTTTTGTATTTTCGTTTTTTGCCACCGACTTCCGAAATCAAAATTATTTTTCACTTTGTAGTGTTCTTTTTGGAAGTCGGTTTTATTTTTTGTAAAAAAGTTTTTATTTTTCACTTTTTAGTTGTGGTACCTATGCAACCCCCCCCGCCCCCAAAATTTTAATACCACTACCTGGTATGTAAAAATGCCTTTAATATTTCAGAAGTTGTTTTGTGGACACATTGATGATAACATCAGAACTAAATTTTCAATGGCACCTTTCATTCAGAATGTATCTTATGACAGTTCTAATAAACCCAAATACTGCTAGGATACATTGTTTTATTTTGAAGTTCTCATGCCAACCTTGCACCTTCCGGCTCCATCATCAGATCAGTTCGATAGTACCTTATAGCCAAAGTGCATTTCATGACAATTCTAATAAGCCCAAACACGGCTAGAATACATTGATTAATTACGGAGTTCCGGTGCCTGTCTTCCGGCTCCATCATCATCACCAGATAAGTTCAATGATAAAATTTTCAACAAAACTATTCAGGATTGTATGTTTATTTGTATTGTCATAGTTGCTTAACTATCTTGATTGTGATATCTATGCGAGTGTCAAGTTCCGTTAGCCATATCTGATCTTCTTCACCAGTTCCACTTCATCAAATGTTACTTTTTGACTGTAAACGCTTGATTTCTCGATGAAAATATTAAAATTACTATATAGTTGCCTATAATATTTGAGGAGTTCCCTCGATTCCTCATGGATCCCATCATCAGAACTGGATTTTGAAAAAAATGGGACCAATCTGGAAGCATATCCTTTAAAGTTTAAAAAAAAAATTGCAAATCCATCCATAAACAATGGAGTTCTGAGGTAACAAACAAAAAAAAAAAAAAAAAAAAATACAACCGAATTGAGAACCTCCTCCAAATTTGAAGTCGGTTAAAAAGAGAGACCAGAGAATGGATGAATTGTTTGTATTTGTGTCAAAAATTCTCTATATTAGAAGAATACTATTATACAGTGTGTTAGATTAAACGAGGGACATACTTTCAGGTTGTATAGTACTCATGAAAGTCAAAAACTTTGTCCATGGGAACAACTCTGAAGTATGAAAATAATATATCAGCTGTTCCATACATTTTGACGAATTGTGCGAACATAAATGTACGCACTGAACAGCTGATTTAATGTTCATGATTTCAGGTATAGTTCCATAGTCAAAGTTGTTCATTTTCATGATTATAGTATCCCCTGAAAGTATGTCCCTCGTTTAACCTAACACACTGTATAGAGGTAAAATGTGTTTGTATGAAGGGGGGTAACTTTCGGAAGTACCTACCTACTGATCTGATTCCGAATAATCTTTCACTAAGGGCTACGGCAATTCTGCGACTGTACCGAAGCATATAGCTTTTAAAAACCTGTTAAGGGTGCTTCCACCAGAGATGTGCTATGCAGTTATGCTGTAACGATGTGAAAGCAAAACTACAAAACTCTGTGACCGTTTCCACTGATGCTAAGCTATGTAGCGGGCTATAGTGTATTTTTCTTTAGTTGTCTCATTTGGTAAACAAATGTCGCGACTAATATTAAGATTTCTAGGTAATGTATGTGTCTCTGAAGCATTTTAAAAAAATAATTCATGCCATAAGTGTATTATTCAAAGTTCACGACGTTTATGCTTAACTCAAAGTGTTTGATTGATACGAAAAATCAGAATTAGCGTCCCGTGTTTGTTTACCAAATTGGACACTGTAAAAGAAATACACTATAGTAAGATGCGCTATGAAGATTCGCCGCCGCGAGGGAGATGCGCAGCTCGAGCTATGTATTGACAGTAGGGAAGGCACGGGGAGCGGCGCTCTGCACATAGCTACACCACTCGCGACTATTCATAGCACGCATCCAGAGCATGCATCCAGATCATGCATTCATCTAAAAACATAGCTAAGCAGAACCCGTTTCCACAAGTGCTATGCTATATGGAGCAATGAATATGATCGGTGGATATCAGTCCATCCATAGCAACGTAGCTTAGCATATCTCTGGTGGACAGACACCCTAAATCTGAGCCTAATTAGGGGAGCTACAGTATTCATAGTCATAGAATGTATAATTAATATCAAAATAAAATTACTTCTAAGATTTTTTTTGCGGATAAGGACGCGGGGAGACGCAAGTTATGGATAAGAAAGGAGTGAGAAAGTATGACGGAGATGGAATGGAAGATAGAAACAATTGATTATTTGAAACGGTCAAAAATAAAATATGAAATTACATAGATAAAGACCGCTTGTCTTAAAAACTTCATCACCGTATAGAAATGAAATATTATGCGAAGATGTGATTGTAAAATTGCATTTAACGCTAATAATTATTCCATTTGATTCTAAAAATCTGTGACGTCACATTGTTATATTTCATACAAAAAACGTGCACATTCTGTATTTTGACAATTCATAAAAAGTATCGTTATTGACTACCCTTTCAAATACCCAATTGGAAAGATGCCAAGCTACTTGGACGAGGTCATACTGAAGAAGAATCATGGATTATTAGGAGATTAACAACGTTTGATAAAAGAATAACCATCATTATATGTATTACAAACAAACAAAACATTATGAAATAGTGTAAAACATAACAGATTTTTAATGAAATCAATGTCTGTATATGACTCACATATTATAACAAAAAAATACATTGCACAACATGCAGTGAAATTTAATCACATAAAGGGGACTAACATTGGTCACCGAATGATAAATATTTTGCTTTTAAACTATGCAAAATACATTTTATGTAAACGGTGTTTTACGCCACATATACTTGCCAAATAGAAGAATAGAAATAACAGAAAATGTGTTAAGGGAATTGGCGAAATCACTTTTTATACTTGTTTCATCAATAAAATTATTATTCTTGCAAATAAAACCGTAAGGTTCAAGGACTCACTACCTTTTTTTTTTGAGGGTGGGAAATCATCCAATGACTTCTCCCGGGTTAAACTTTCCTTTACTGGACTGGCATTTATGGGGTGGGAGGGGGAGGGGGGAAAGGGGGGGAGGAGGGCTACCCCCCTGTACCATCCCCACACCGCGAAACCCCATGGTTATGGAGATATCCATGGTTAAAGTTTTTGAGGTTAGAAAAACAAAATCCATAAATTTCCATCGATTTATGGTGCGGGGATGTCCGGGGCCCCCCTTGTACCTGTGGGGGGTGCCCCCCTCCACTCTGGCACCACTCCCATGATAAGGTAACTCACCATTTCCGACAAAAAAGGCCTTTTCCTAACTTAACCTCAAAACACTCAAAAGTTGCTCAAAAAGCGTAGTCGTAGCTTCGCGGGGCTCAATGGTTTAAAAAAAAATAACCACGAAGGGGATGGCGGGGTCTTTCAGACCCCGCCATCGCCTTCTAACCT
Source organism: Hyppa rectilinea (assembly GCA_951799385.1). Lineage (NCBI taxonomy): Eukaryota > Metazoa > Arthropoda > Insecta > Lepidoptera > Noctuidae > Hyppa > Hyppa rectilinea. The sequence goes on along the minus strand of OX637318.1, from coordinate 14,392,037 downwards.
AACCTGTCCGAGTCGGGGTAGGGCAAGGCGGTTTTGGATATTCACAACACTTGCACTTCACTACACTCTTCAGACACAGAAGCATAGGGCTTCGGAGACGCCATGGTAGTCAAACGTAAGGCTTACAGGAGTACGTAAAACGATCTCAACTGCAAGTGCAACAAACGATGACTGACACTGACAGCAACACAAAAAAACGGTAACGGTAAACAAGAGGCAACTTTGCGTTCCGTTCCAAGTGTAAACAAAAATTCGTTATTTTTTGTGTAAAAAAGTCTATGTAATTGCATAATATTATTAAAAAAAATGACATTTGGTCAAATAAAATACACCTTTACTGTAAACGGAATGTGAAATGACAAATTGACGTCTACCATCGTAATTTATCTAACCTAAAAATTGAATTTGTATGGAAACTTTGAATAATTATATCTCGTAAACCGTGAATTTTCGCATAAAAAAAAACTGTGTGCTTGCTTTTTATTTGTGAGTATTAACTACAAACAACATAAGGAACTTTCAAATCCCAGTCCAGTAATGGAAAGTTTAGCCCCTTTATGTTCCGGGGTAGCGTTCCGGTAAAATACTCACTACCTGCAAGTATAAAGGTCTCGATAATTCGCTTACCTTAAACCGGTTCGCGCCCGATGTCGGTCCCGCGTAAGGTATACCATAAAAAGCATAATAATCTCCATCGGCTGCCCTAGATCCTTCCACAATACCTTCTGTAGTCTGCACTCGGAAACCATGCGCGTACGCAAGTGAAAACACAAACAATGCGTACGCTAACATGGTTACACACACAAATAAACTATTCTTTTTTTAAATACAACTGCGCGCGCCCGTCCTCCTCGCTAGACCGCGAACGAATGACAGATGATGCGTATTTTTTATCTACGCCCGGCTGTATCGGTATTATCAGTGCTTGCTTTTATCAATGAGGTCATCACACAGATTATTTAATTTACTTGGTAGACAGTCTAGGGAGAGTTTAATATAAAATTATCGAACTTTAAAATTAATTTTGACAGTCACAGGTAGGGAGAGTTTAATATAAAATCATCGAACTATAAAATTAATTTTAATATTTATTCCAAGTAGAAAAGATAAAATGTGTCAATTTATTGCAGTTTTAGTTACTTTGATGGTATATGGAATCGTTGTTATTTTCTATTAGCGGTCTCTTTTATATAATAATTTGTTGGAGTTTATGGAACTACGTCATAATGAATGATTGTGTGTCTGGTAATTTAATGGATGCTTCTGAATCTGTTAGTGCGCGGGCGCAGAGGTCGCATTATAAGGTCATTTGTGTATTCTTCTTTGTTATTTGGTAGTTACTTTATTAGGAAGTCAACGAAGGAAATTATCATCATGATATGAGCCGGAAAAATTATGTTGGACAAAACAACAGGCTCTTTGGTGATTGGTGATCTTGATAGATAAGTATTGCCTACCAACACGTCGTATACTTAAAGTTTATTTCAATATTGCTTCACATTAGAAAAGAGATGGAGCTACACCTACTGTATAGCTTCATCTCTTTCTCACACAGTAATATTAAAATAATACTGCTATAAAAGGTGATTGGCTCCAGGCTGGCAGGAACAGTTGCCAGCACATCAAGTTACCACCACAAACTGTCAAATTTTCTTAATCAATTTTGAACTCAACGGTAAACGTTTCATGGTTGAAAATCATTCGGAGAAATTTGACAGTATGGTATAATTTGATGCGCTGCCTACTTGATACTAGTATAGTTCGAACTTTCATAGTCATAGTAGCTGCGTTTCCTGATAATGTTCTCGGTACCTATAATCTTGCACTCTAATTGAGTAACAGACTGACCGCAGCAATTTAGGTACATAATATGTCGGGGGTAATATTCGGAACAATGATTCGACTCCGTACTAATAGCTATAACAAAATAGCTACAGTATTGCAGTGTCATAAACTCATTAGGTAAAATATAATATTAAGTGGGTTAAAATAATTTAAATGAAAACAAGTAATTTCGAATAACTCCACTTTGCCCCAACTGTTTCATAGTCACTAAAGTAGTGGCTGTTTGTATGTAGTTAAGTTGTTTCTTACTTATAAGGTAGTCATAAGACTGCTTTATGCCATGCCGAATGATGATTATTAAGGGATTTTGTTAAAAAATGAATAGTGAAGTAGTAAGAGTAAAAGCATTTCGTTTTTTATTTATTCTCATAATTAATAGGAAATGAAAATTTGCAGCAAAACAATGTTTGTGCTTTTATTCTAAGGCGCTTACCCTAGTGGGGCAGAATCCAACGAAAGTAGTGGTATCTGCCCCACCACATCCAATTTATGGGGCAGATTCCACTGCAAAATAGTAGGCATTCCACTTTGCCCACGAGTGGGACGGCTCGGTGGGGCAAATTGGGATAATTCGAAATTTCACGCGGATGCATTCGGACAGTCGACAGACAAAATCTGGTCGGAAATAATTGATTGTTTTAAGACAACAATAGAACGTCTTGTTGCAACCGCATGACCGGTCACGTGGCGGCACGTCACTTGTCAGGAAGAATGACGAACACGGCCTTTTGTAGAAGATGTGGTTTTGTTACTTAGTTTATAGATTTATTTTGAGTAGCCGATGCTTCGATTTGATAGCGATTCATCGGTGTCCTCGCTTAGCCATTTTACGGAAGTTGTATTATTATTATAGACTAGCACTTTGCCCGCGGCTTCGCTCCCGTGGTCTTTCCCGTGGGACCCGTTATTTTTCCCGGGATAAAAGTAGCCTATGTTACTCCTAGAAAACTAAGCTTTCCAACGGTGAAAGAATTTTTAAAATCGGTCCAGTAGTTTTTGAGCCTATTCATTACAACCAAACAAACAAACAAAGTTTTCCTCTTTATAATATTAGTATAGAAGAAAGAAAACATGTTTATTCCGCACAAACAAAACGCAATTTAAAAAAAAAGAACTTGTCACTAAATTATTCCTTTGTTGTCCCAAACACAAAGAATTTTTTATTTTTTATTTTTAAATACAGTCGTGCAAAGCAGCTAAAAAACCGCGTATTCAGAACCATTAAAACCATTGACAATGGGCCATGGACAATGGATGGATATTTAAATTCATCACCACTGCTCTCAAAATCGTGAAAGAAAACATCATAAGGAAACCGGCATATCCTAGAACCAAAAATTCGAAGACATGTGACATCTACCAACCAGCACTGGGCCCACGTGGGGTTACGGCCTACTCCTCATCAAGTAGGCCTCTGTCCCTGCAGAGGCAATATATGTACATGCTGATTGTAATGGTGTCCACTCCACAGAGCAGGTTTTCCCATTAAATCAAATGATACCTTAATCATTTATAATTCCATCAAATACGTCATATTCGAGGATTTTATACGTTTTTAATGTTGGAAGCGATAGAGAAACAATTTAAAAGAAATTAAGATATAATCCATATTATCTTATGCTCCGACGCCATTTATCGGGAAGTCATTAAATCATGTGTCAGGTATAATTCCTGCTGTCTAATTGTAGTTCGAGAATAGACAACACAACACTCAAACAAAGATTTACTCCGCCTCGACCCTTGCTCGTGCTAGCTCGCACTGCTTAGCTTATAGCTTTAAGCTCATCCTAAATAAGCTTAATCCGATCCAGCCTGTCCCTTGCTGTCCTCCTCCAGCGACTAAGCCGAGGTTCGAACCCCACAGAGGGTGCCCTTAGCGTGTAGTCGCTTAGTTCATAGGTCATGCCCAAGTTGGAGGTCTGAATTTATTGATGCTCCCACAGAAAAGTCCGGTTAAGCACCCGGCAACCTTTTAGGTTGACCAGAGAGATGTCATTCCAAAAAAAAGGGATTTGCTCACAAAATTGCCAATGTATTGCTTAACGTAAGAGCATATCCGTGAAGCACTAGAGAGATTGTCGACATGTAGGACGTAGACTCGATGAGCTCTAGTTACGCTTAACGCTTAAGAGCCCTGATAATATCTAAAGAGCCTCTCAATAGTCTGGTCAAGGGCTTTAGGGGGAAAGCTGTAGCTACTAGATCCAAATATGTAGATATTTTTATAGTTGTTATAGTATTCTATTATAATATTTGTTAATTTTTTTTAAATGATTGTGTTTAAGTTTACATTTTAACCGATTTTAAAAATAAGTCTTGTATGATAAAATTTATAAGGGATTCCAAATTAATATACTCATAAATGTTTTATAAGTATATATATATGTTTGTGTGCAGGTGCATACGGATTGGCAAAGAGAAGCTATCACAACCAAAAAAGTGAAAAATAACTTTCTCAACCAAAGCTGGTGGCAAAAAACGAAATCCCAGAACTGACTTCCGAAAAAAGTTTTTAATCCTAAAAACAATTTACATATTCAACGTGAAAAAAAAGTAAAAACAACTTTTAATCTGCTTTGAATATTTTTAAAAAAGCAACAAATTGTTCAGAACCTAGTACTGTCAAATATTCCCAATTGAACATGAACTTTACCATTTTGTAATAAAGTTGAAAATCTATCACAGAAATTTGACAGATTGGAGTAGATTGATGTGCTGGCCTCTGTACCTAACTACACCTCGTCCAGTTTGTAAATAAAGTACCATGTTACCATAATAATCACTGTATATAACCGTGTAACACTGGTGTTTCAACTGAAATCGATTAGAAATAACCTTGGCTATAAAGTGCGCCTAGCATGCAGAAGTGATTTGTGTTGTAACTCCGACCTTATTAACTTTTAACTAAACCTAGTTAAAAGTTAATAAGGTCTAGATTAGAAAGTTATTATATTTCTGTAAATTAGGTGAACACAACATGTAATTTAACATAAACTTACGAAAAACTTAGATAAAACAGTGTTGTGTGCCTAACGGCTTCGCTAAGTGGGCCTTTTGTTTTGAAGGTAGGAAATTATCAACTGACTCCTCCCGCCCTAGGCCCTAGGGCCTGACCCACCACCTCATTTGCAGTATTATTACAATATTACTGCGAGTGAGAATGAGATGGAGCTATGAATGACTTATAAAAGTAATGATGTATGTAAGTGATGCATCATTTTAGTTACTTGGTATTATGATACCGGTCATTATTATATATTGCAGTTATAAAAGCGAGATAACCCACTTTTGATACCAATCTCAGATATTAGATATATATGTGGGATCGAATTTATCTTATAATCTTATATGTAGTATGAACGCAACTTAATAATTGTTAAAACGGAACGCAGCGGACGAAAGAAAGGGAAGTATGTGTGCGAGTGAGAAAGAGGAGTAATGGCGATAATGAGATTCACGACTAAACTTACGGTGTCACGATAACCATTTTTTTTGTGCGGAAATAAAACAGTTTAAAGTCCTTGACCCGTTTATTTTGCCTCATAATCCCACATATATTTATATATATATATATATATATATATATATATATATATATATATATATATATATATTATATATTTTTTTTTTATAGATTGGGCAGAGTTGTAATTATAGTAGATGAAACCACCAGCTATGCATAAGTCTCATGTTAGGGCAGCCTGTTCTAAAGTGGGCGATAACGCCCCCTTGTGGCCGCTGCAGGCTTAAAGGGGGGCAGTAAGAGACCCAGAAAAAAATTGGAGGCGTTGTGTAGAGGTTTAGGTGGCGATTTGTAATTTCATCTAGATAGTGGTTTCTAATTAGTTGAAAAAATGGGCACGCTAAAAAATAATTTGTTCTCAAATTGGGCAGTAGACAAAATAAGCTTCATCTCTCTGACTGACCCGACACCTTGACAATTCAAAAGTGCCTGTAATTGGTTTATTTGAAATAAATACTTTGAGTTTGAGTTTGAGTTAAGTTTGGAAACCCCTAGTTTAGGGTAATCTTACTAATGTGAAAGTGTGTATGTTTATAACTGAATCACGCCAGAACGGCTGAACAGATATTTTATTAGTTTTTGTATATCGTCAGAAAAGGTGATGACAAGTACTATAATTATGTATTATAATAATAATAATAAAATTTATTTCAGAATTGCTTCCATAACTTGTTAGTAACAATGTTCTTAGCCTACGTTAGGCATATTCATTCATTGCATATACTATGTGATCTCCATATTGTATATAATTATGTGTGTATGAAGGTACTTAAACAAAAGCTTCCCTTTATTATTCGGTGGTAACTTTCGCGGTATTTCAATGACATGTACGTAGTACAGTCACGCGAACAAGTTGTAACCCCCTAGTTTAATTATTTATTTATGCACATACAAAAGTTGGTATTTGCGTGTCGCTTTATATAGGTTGAGAGGTGAACTAGTTTTGTATTTTTTATGGAATTTGTGGTAGAATTTTAATTGTTACAGTGACGAGCTGTTTTGAAATTATAACGTTATTCTTTTTTTATAACTTGCCTGTATTAATAACCCAAAGAGGTAGGCGGAGTCGCAAAACTCGGGATGGGATAAGTCGTAATCTATGGCCTCATTGGTCTAATGGTCGCAAGTACTACTGCTGCGCATGGAGAGAAGAAAGAAAAAATGTTTATTCAGCACAAACGGACATGAGGTCTTGGATTCGGATCCCGGGTTGGGCTTGAGTGTTCTTTGTTTTTTTTTATGTGAAACATCTATAGCCGCACGTAAAATTAATTTCTGGCGTGGCGACGCATGCCGTGGCGATGCGTCGCCACGCTATATGATGGTGTATATATACAGTCTATATGCATTAGTGTTTACTGTGTGGCGACGCGTTGCCATGCGCAATCGACTGTGATTTAGTTTCTATCGCAATCTGTTCTTTTCAATCATATTACTTTTACAAAATAATGTCGATGTTTCACATCTGCCAGACGTCCCGTGACGGCTCACATTTTTTTTTTTTCTATCTGGAATTTCTCAGTAGCAGCCCGGAATCTAGATTTGTACCCGGTTGATGGCAATAAATTCGCCCCTAGAATTTAACACCGGACTTAAACATAACTGGTCAAATGTGGGTAATCTATGGGTACTCCCCTGCCTAACTCCTCAAGAATTACAGGTGGATGTATGCAAGCTAAACAGTCCTCTTTGGATGTGTCTCTTGTAAAGTCAAATCGTTTATTTCAAATAGGCATAATAAAGGCAGTTTCAAACGTCAAAATGAACAAGAAATATGTAGAATTGATTCTAGTTGCCCCTTCCAAAAGGTAGTTTCGTATGGAGAAGAATGGACAAGAAACTCCATCGTTAATCTTTTAAAATATTATGTTGTATACTCAAATATTTATAAAGTTATAAGTGAAGATGAAATGCACCCAGAATAAAAATATTACACCACAAAACTCCACAAAAGGTGAAAAAATTATATTTATATCTCCATCGTAAAAATAAAACTCGAACAAAATGATCAAGTCCTGAGAGCCTTTTTTTTTTTTTTTTTTTTTTTAAGGCTGGGAAATCATCCAATGACTGCTCCCGCTCTGGGTGGAGCGGAAGGGAGTGTCAGACTCTTACTGACTAAAACCCATCCATGTTCCTTCCGTAGCCCTTTATGTTCCGGGGTAGCGGTAACCCTTTCGGACAATCCCGCTTAAAGTCCTGAGAGCCTGAGAACTGCTGAAACAATCAAGTCTTTAGAATTAACTGCCAGGTGGTATTTAGACATTCACGATTAGGTACATATTTGCCCCAGTTGGCGACGTACCAAAGTAAACCAAGTCGTTCGCCACTTATGCCAAATTGCCAGATGTTTTTCGTCCCGGTTCATAATTGTAACGGCTTCTATCCGAATAAAGCTATACTGTGTGTTAGGTTAAACGAGGGACATACTTTCAGGTTGTATAGTACCTACTCATGGAAATCAACAATAGTAAATAATAACCCCTGAAAGTATGTACCTCATTTAATCTAACACACTGTATATTGTTAAGTAGGTTTTTTTTTTAAAATATCGCAGCATTATGCTGAGATAGCCTTTTTGTATATATTTGTTTTAATGTTAATTTTGTTTGGTTTTAGTTTTTTTTTTGTTGGAGCACAGTTTGTTTCCTATGCCTGTCTCAATTTTTTTCTTCGTTTCTTTACTTTTATTCGAGGTAGTTGGAATCAGAGGTTTATTTATTTCTTTAATTAGAGAACCAGCGTCACAACACAGTGGGTCCTATCAGAATACCAGCGCGAGGTGTCGTTTTGTGTAAGTCCCAAGTAATAGGGGGTGAGCCTATTGACGTCCTCTGGGCGTACATGCACTCTCCGGGCTGCTACTGAGAAATTCCAGATGGAAAAATCCACTTTGCCCGACCTCGGACCGAACCCAAGGCCTCATTCTCGGCAGTGCTCGCGACCACTACATCAACGAGGCATTCAAAATTAGTCTAATATGGTTATATTTCTCCGTATCGAAGGTAATTCAAAAACTACGTGGGTATAGGCATGAAGCTATGCCGATATAGTGTACTATTGTATTGAAAGGAAACAATAGCCCTACAATGCCTAAATGGTTCACCACTGACCGAACCGAGTCGAATTATCGATAAATTATTACTCGATACCGAACCTGTCGATAAAGGGGAACTATTGATAAAGGGGAACTGACGATATGGACACTAAATCTTGCTTTGTTCTCGTTGAATATTTTGTTTTATTAAATACACTGTTATGTTAAAAATTTCACTGTTTAACACGTGTACAGAGGCCAGCACATCAAGTTACCACAATCTGTCAAATTTCTTTGACAGTATTTCAACTTTATTGCAAAGACCTAAGGTTCATTTTTGATTGAGAAATTTTGACAGTTAGGGATAGCTTGATGTACTGGCGTCTGTACTATGGACATGTTAAATAGTGTTGTGTGTATTTTTGTCGCCGGTCTATTCTATAAGCATCTCACAGTGAAAACTTTGATGAAGTAGGCGTAAAAGTCAGCTGTCAATAATGTCAACTATTACGCTTTATTTAATCTACCGATCCCTAGCTAGTGTCAAGTAGGATGACAGCTCACTTCACTTTTGTTTTCACAGTGATGTTTTTAGAGAATGAAATGGCCTGCATCAAACCAATATTTGGATCATTTTAGCTGTACGCTTACAAAATATAAGGTCAACCAATACAAAAATTACCTTTGAACATAATAGGGATGACGACAGTGTAAAAATAACAAATTAAAATTAGTCCGCAGTCAGATTAAAAAAAAAAGTATTATACATGTATTATTTGCATTATCATATTAATAAAAATAACTTAAGGTGAATCCTCCAACCAGCCCGCGAAATTCAAATTTTCTTAAGTTTTTTGCAATTTGCAGGCCAGTGATGGGTTCCGGAATGACTTTGACCTTGTAAAAAGTCATTTTTACACCTTTATGAGCTCGGAGGGTTGTATTAATGATTTTGATGATTATAATTCTGTAACTACATACGTCTTACAGCCGCGAATCAAATGTTCATCAACATACAACCTATCACTGGCCTGCAAATTGCAAAAAACTTAATAAAATTTGAATTTCGCGGGCTACCCTGGAATATCACCCTTAAAAACTTAATGCGTTTTTAAGTTATTTTTTTTAAGTTAGTTGGGGATTAAGGGCTCGCTACATTACAATTAGGTTTAAAATCTACCTAACCGTGACGTCATGCCACATTTTAACACGATTTGTATCGACGTAATCTTTGCATTACGTAAAAAAACAAATAATACGTAAGTATCCAATATTTTTTAATAATATAGAGGACGAACTAAAAAAAATTTTCGTCGTCAGCTTAAGACTCCACCATTAAAGTATATTATCAGAATAATGATAACTTCCTTACGGGCTTGTTTTTGTTACGGGGGTAATCTAATTTATCCAGCTCAGACTAAAGCCTAGATATTACGAGAGCTTTGTAAGGTATTATCATGGAAGCCTTTTATAACATTTTCGAAGATTGTTAGCCAAATTCTAGTCGTTATTATTTTTGGAAATGACTGGGATGTTATTATTTTTGGAAATGATGTTGTGTTGAATTTTGTGGTTACTGAGCTTAGGTTTCTGGGTTCGATAACCAGCGAGGTAGTTGCGTAACACATTTTTTTTTTTGACGGTGAGAAATCATAAAAAGACTCTTCCTGCTCTGGTTGGAGCGGAAGGGAGTGTCAGACTCTTACTGACTAAAACCCATCCACGTTCCTCCCATAGCCCTTTATGTTCCGGGGTAGCGGTTACCCTTTCGGACAATCCCGCCGACCCGGCAGGCTTCGGCTCTTAATTAGATAATTAACTTTAAATAATTGGCGAAATATTAAAAAAATTAACTTCAGGATGACTGGATAAAGTTATCAGATTACTCGACCTTCAGGGTTAGGGAATTTGACATTATGTTCTTAAATAATGTTCGTACTTACACCACCCTCCCCCAATCTGTCAACCTTCTTTGATAGTTTTTCAACTTTATTACAAATATATATAAGGTTCATTTTCAAATGGGAAAATTTGACAGTTAGGGATAGCTTGATGTGCTGGCGTATGAACATAAAAATGTAGATGTTTCATATTAGATTAAAAAGCTGACTCCACAAAGGTTGAAAAAAGACATGGTTGATGATGACTTTAGATACATTTGTAAAAATCCTCTAGATATAATGAACTTCTTGGAGAAAAGAACTACTTAATTTATTCTCGGTTCTATTAACTCTAACAATACCCTTTTTTTGACCTTGCTTTTTAGCGCCAAGAAAGCTAAATTTATTGAATTTGCTTACCAGGCCACTTCCAATCTAGTTTCCAAAGTAAACTATACCCTATTCCTGAGTTCCTAAGACTCCTGATAGTTTAACTTAAAGTATCTCCCAAAAGGTTTAAGAATTCAAAGGAATTTTAACTATATTCCCTAGGAAGTAAGGTATTGAGTAAGTTTGTACTGGTTGTGTCTGTCTTGCGTGTATGTAAATGAGCGATTTATGTACATTTTAAGATTGTATGATATGAAAAGTCTCCGAATCTTTCATGTTATAAGTATACCAAGGTAGTTTTATATATTATTTAGAATAATTTAAAAAGTTGTTAATTCGTGGTTTCCGTGGTAGCTCTATGTGCCTGTGTGTTCAATAAGTATGAATCGATATAACCAAAAGATTCTAAAACTTAGTACCTACCTGATAAAACAACAATAGGGTTGTCTACTGCTTAACCGGACTACATAACTGGCAAAATGTAAGTAGGTACTTTATGTTCACCTCTGCCAGGGCCTGCGAGGTACTGCCGTGTTGTAATATTTATATTTTTTTATAAATTTCCTCTAATAATTAAAAGAAAATGTCAGACTATGACAGACAGCTATGTTCCAAGTCAAGGCGTGAAAAGGTAACAGACAGGTACAGAGTCCCTTTCGCATTTATATAGGTACAATACAATATACATCAGTGCATGTTAAATTTAAAAAAAAATTACCACCATCATTTTCGTAGCCTTTTCCCAACTATGTTGGGGTCGGCTTCCAGTCTAACCGGATGCAGCTGAATACTAGTATTTTACATGGAGCGACAACCTATCTGACCTCCACAACCCAATAACTGAACAACACATACCTACCCTTTGGTAACACTGGCTGACATATTTTTTTACCACCACTAACTAGAATAGAATAGAATAGAGTATTCTATTCCTCAGTATATACATAACTGGCAAAATGTAAGTAGGTACTTTATGTTCACCTCTGCCAGGGCTTGCGAGGTACTGCCGTGTTGTAATATTTATATTTTTTTATAAATTTCCTCTAATAATTAAAAGAAAATGTCAGACGTTACAAAAACTTAATGCGAGGGCAGCTAATTTAAAACTGTAAAGTAAGAGTAAACTGTAAGTAGGTAAAGTGTAAAGTAACTGTAAAGTGAGTTTTCAAGGCTTTCAATAAAAAAACGTTTGTAATACCAATTACTTCATACAACACGTACGGTTTTTAAATTTAAACAACCAGTTAACAAACAAAATGAGGATTCAGAAGGTTCACTCCGAGAAACCTTGAAGCATTGATCTAGGAAATAACTTGTTGCTTCAAAAAAAATAAAAAAGTTATATTACATTTTATTTTAATCGTCTTCGATCTGCGAACACATCGCATTTAGGTATAACCGATTTTTCCTTAACATAGGAAAACTTTAACTTATAACTCACACTAAGACTAACTTTCTTTGTAAAGTTAATCTCATCACTCATCCTCCTTAAAAAAGGGAGGATCCTCCGATTAGACGGGTGTTGTATCTGGTGGACTAGTGCCCGACGTATTGTCGAGATATTGTTTATTTTCATGAAAGCATTGCAAATTTTATTTTATTTTTTGTGTTTTATTGAATTTTTATATTTTCTTTTCTTTTATATGTGCCTTTAATTATTGTAATGGGTTTACCGTTATAATTAAAGTTGAATAAACAAATAAATTATTATGCTAGTCGCTGGGTAAACTTTGCTTGCGCGATGCAGAATTTTGCGTGACGTCAGTGTGACGCGCATTTCGTATTTGCCGAACTTCTGCACATGTTTGTATTGTGGCACCTATGTGGTGTCCTTCGCTGCACTTGCGAAGGTCAGCACGCCGAGCCAGGCCACGGAAGTGGGCCAATTATGGCTAGATTTATACTGCGTCGACTGCACGACACGCGGTATTTTAAATAACTATGAATGCTTTGGTTACAGGCTAACAAAGGGTTGATTGTTCGGTCAGCGGCAAATTGTAGTGTCGCGCGCGTTTTCATAGCCATTTATATAATTCACAATGTCACGTCTTTAAATCTTTAATCAAACATGGATTATTTACGTAGTAACAAAACTAACTCAAAAATCACGCAATCCAAATAAAAGAAAAATGGTACCTATTACCGCCTAAGCTTCCTCTACCATAATTATGAACTATTTTTTTTTAAATATTGGTCCTCGATTGTCGAAAAGACAGATGCACAAACATAAAAATGACTCAATGATAAAGCTCAACATCTTAGTTGATGCACTAAATGAAGATGAATATATAGCTCAACATCTTATTTCAGTAAATGATTACAAAACGTAGCACCTGCAGTTGCACTGCAATCAAAGCGTAAAATTAAATAACTAGCGAATTGAGGATAGCGAACAATCACCACCCAACGCTTCCAATTTGCAGTCAATTATTGGCAGGAAGAATACTAAGCGGTCTCTATTTAAAACGACGATCGTGCTTTTTCTTAATTAACATAAAATAACCTCACGCCAGTATTCTCCGGAGGGTTAAGCAGAAGTGCTACTGTAATACCACTCATTTAGCCAGTAATGTTTACCTCCCATTTCCTAGGAGACCAGTCTATTGCCATCAACCGGGCACTAATCCAGGCTCCAGGCTAAGGAAGGAAAATGGATGGGTTTTAGTCAGTAAAAGTCTGACACTCCCTTCCGCTCCACCCATAGCGGGAGAAGTCATTGGATGATTTCCCACCCTCAAAAACAAAAAAGGCTGCTATTGAGAAATGCCAGATTAAAAGTGTCCTATATCCCAACCCAAGCCATGGTGTAGCTATGTTCCAAGTCAAGGCGTGAAAAGGTAACAGACAGGTACAGAGTCCCTTTCGCATTTATATAGGTACAATACAATATACATCAGTGCATGTTAAATTTAAAAAAAAAAATACCACCATCATTTTCGTAGCCTTTTCCCAACTATGTTGGGGTCGGCTTCCAGTCTAACCGGATGCAGCTGAATACTAGTATTTTACATGGAGCGACAGCCTATCTGACCTCCACAACCCAATAACTGAACAACACATACCCCTTGGTAACACTGGCTGACATTTTTTTTACCACCACCACTAACTAGAATAGAATAGAATAGAATAGATTACTCCTCAGTATATACTTAACCCCTCAAATGTCGTATGAACTACATAGGTTCATAGGAAAAATTCTCTCGAAACGACAATAAATATAACCTTTTAAATCGTTGAGCTCTTATAAGCAAACGGCTTCTAATAGGCGAACATCGAATGGTTTAATTGCATATTTTAAATAGAGTGACATGTGTGCGGTCCTAATTTCCAAATTACTTAACATCGTGTTTTCTTTTTCAGGTAAGGCAAAGACAACTAAAAATACTAGAACATCATTGTCTCCATCCGTAAGTAAGCATACCCATTTACACATGAGGAGACTCCTGCGACCCTGTGTTCGTTCGTACGGTCCGGTACATTCATGGTAGGGACTTTATCAGAATCAATAAGATGGCGCTCTCGTGCCAACAGCCAATGCCGTTAGGGTTGCCACGCAAATATTAAGAAAAACCGACCAAGAGCAAGTCGGACTCGCGCACGAAGGGTTCCGTAACATTATCTATAAAAACGGCAAAATATATTTTTTATTGATTTTATTTTATATTTTGTAGGGTTACCACTTTTTATTCTTTGAGGGTGGGAAATAATCAATTGAATCCTTGCGCTCTGGGTAGAGCGGAAGGGAGTGTCAGACTTTTATTGACTAAAACCCATCCTTGTTCCTTCCTTAGCCCTTTATGTTCCGGGGTAGCGGTAACCCTTTCGGACAATCCTGCTTCCCCGGCAGGCTTCGGCCCTATCGGTATTCGGCCACCACTGCTTTTCTTTGCTTGCTCTTGAGTCAATGCAATTGCCACGGTAGCAACTTAGCAAACAGAATTGTTAAGAACGTAGAGTAGCAAATCTTTTTGAAGTTTGGTGCTGAATACGAACCTTGTTTGTCAGCAAATTGGATTTGTACAAGACTTTAGAAAACCGAGGAGAGACGTGCCGCATCCTAGAATTTCATTGGTAATACTGTCTTTTACGGAACGTGGTTGCATTGCATTTATAAACTAAATGAGATTTGGTCACCAACGTAGTTAGCAAAAGGCTAGGCAGATTGATTGACAAAAAGAGCCGCAATCGTTATATTAGAGTGTTCAATAATATTGTTAGGTACGCTAAACTGAATATAACCATTGGGAAATTATTGAGGAGCTCGTGGCTTAGTGATAACAGCCGCACAGGTTGATTCATCAGGTTAAGCTACGCTTGCCGGGGTTGACCGTGGATGGGTGACCATCTTTACATGCCGAGATTCCTCCGTGCCTCGGAAAGCACGTTAAGCCGTTGGTCCCGACTGTCATTTGTGCATCTTTGACAGTCGTTACGGGTCGTCAGAAAACGGAAAGTCTGATAGCCAGTCTTACCAAGCGGTACCGTATTACCCAGTTTATCGGTTCAGCTCAGAAAGGCAGGAAGCCGACCCCAACATACTTAGGAAAAGGTTAGGCAGATTGATTGATTGGGAAATTATTTGATGTTCGATTGAATATGCCCTTTATGTAACAATAAATATTATTATTACGTGTTGTGATAGTTGTGGTTACAATGGAACTGACCGCACTTTATATTATAGGTACCGTTGGATGATGCCTATTGGACCAAAATTTTAGTGGGTTTGGCTGACTGATAATGGAATGCTTTGTTTGTTGCAACCTCTGATGATTGTGGATATTGGATTCATGTATGTTTGGAAGTGTATCCATCATCTCACAGAAGGCCTTATCAGAATATCAGCGCTGCGATATTTATTTTGGCGACACGGTTGGCGCAGTGGTTGAGCGATTGACTGCTGCGCACTATGTCGCGGGTTCGATTCCCGCACGGAACAAATATTTGTACGACCTGCAAGTATTTGTTACGAGTCTGGGTGTTTTTCTATCTATAATATGTATGTATTTACAAAAAAAAATAAAAATGTATATAAGTAGTATATCAGCCATCTCGTTACCATAACACAAGCATTAGGTTGCTTAGCTTGGGACGATATGGCGCTGTGTGAAATGTCCAAGGATATTCTATTCTATTCTTCTATTCTATTCTATTTTTAACCTTTTGAACGCCATTGACACATATACGTGACAAACAAACGCATGCCGTGTCGTTGGCGTACCCTTTATAGTGTAAAGGGTACACTATAACACGAAATAAAAAATTAAATCATTACTTTTTTGCGTGTTTATATAGATATCTTAAAAATTGAAGCTTTCGACATGAAACAAATCCAAAGACATCATGGATATTGGGAAATTCACGATAACAAGAAGAAATTTTGTAGCTTGGCGTGGAGGGCACGCGCGTGGTTTTATGCTCTGGCGTTCAAAAGGTTGAAATGTCGCGGCATTATCCTTAGAAAAATCCAAGCCTCGTAAATCATCATCGTAACTACGAAAAACATTTTGGCTCACTCTTCCCTCCTCTCAATCGTACCGTAAAATCCTTTACCACTACTAATTATGAGACGTACTAACCCTGTTAGCTCAGGAAAAGGGCAGTCTTTGATCTAAATACAGCAGCGGTCAACAAACACGTCCAATTCACTACAGAATGGATGTTTGTACCCACAACATTCAAGAACATCAATTCGTGAAATAAGATTATTTAGTTAGTTTGGCTTCTGAGTTTTGGAGATTCATTAGACTCGTTAAAGTATTGGATATAAGAGTAAATTGGGTTTGGTTGAATTAACTTTGTAATGGTATACACGTTACGATATAGGTACTTCCGCAAGTTTAGCCTTGCACAAGTCTGCGTGACACCCAGAGGCGTAGCTACCGCCGTATCTGCCGCACGGGGGCCCCCGACGTGCGTAAGCAAAAATTAATAAAAACTTCTATATTTTTTTTAGTCCAGGAATGATAAAAGTCAAAAATAGTAATTTCTTTTTGTCCGCGTAAAGCGTGCGTTCAAAAGTCGGCAACACCCTCGGTTATCGCGGGCTGCGGGATTCTCCCGTTGAAGTCATTAATTCAACGGGAGAATCCCACAATAATCGATGTACATACGATGATAAACCACGAAGAACAGTGTTTACTGACGTGTTTTATTTAATTGTGCATTACATTGTAATACAATACAATGTGTGATGTGATGTTTATTAGCAATTTGTAAAATTCATGCAATTTTTTTTTCTTTTGTGAGAAATCTTTACCCTTCATATGGGCCCCCAAACCAATTTTTGTACGGGGCCCCGTCAAGACACGCTACGCCACTGGTGACACCGTATGGCTGAGATACTTGCACTAATTTATCCGCTTTTGCGTAACTTCGGTAAGATGTGAAAAAAAATTATTTAGAAAATACATTTACAAGCACTTTTGAATTATTAAGAAATCTTTGAGTCAAAAACATGGAGCCACTTGCATAACCTAAAGCGCATTAGGTTCCTATCAGTTATAGATACTTTAAAAGGCATTGTAGGCGTAACCACGCCCGAAATAGATTAATTTATTTTTGTAAAGAAAATTAATAAGAATGAAATAATGAGGCCGTTCCAAGAAATCGAAGTTCTTTTATTTATTTAATACTTTAAGCGCAGAAATGTGCAGAGGCGGACTTAAGTTAACTTTTGGGCGATGCATAGATAATTATTCTTTTCCTTCTTATATTATCTGCCGCTCCAACCCACTTGTAGGACTGCTCCCCACACATTCCAACCTCACTCTTCATGGCTAATCATCCAAGTGGTTCTCAGACTACAGATAATTACGAGACCTTTCAGTAGATTAAACTCCTAAAGACGGACGTATTTTAAATAGAGCATACAAATTGCCGACCATTTGCCTCAATGACTCCCATCCCTCGGCTAAGTAACTATTTATACATCAAGGTTGTAGTTTAGTGGCTTTAAGTTCTGCTTGTGGATTTAAAAAGTGCCGAGAGGCCTAGACAATTGTCAACTGATCCGTGTCGATACGATTTAAAAAAAAGTGTCGATCGAAAAATTCGTCATCTCAGCGATTTGGATTGTCAAGAACGCCACTTGTCAACGCATTCGTATGGGAATATTAATCGTGTTTCGTTACACTATTTGACATTGTCTAACACTTAGCGACCGAAAACGATTGATCACGTGACGTTTCGAAAGTTAATGCCAATTACATACGTTTCGGATTTATCTAGTTTCGTTATTGTTTATGAAAATGTGACTTTTCTAGGCCCCCTGGATGCCTAGTGCTGTGGCTACAAAGGAGGCGACTAATCAGATAGCATGTGTGGAGGCCTTTTTCCCAGCAATGATGTTCCCACTGCTGGGGAAAAGGCCTCCTCTGTGTGAGAAGGAGTGGGAAGTACCTATTCCCCAGTGCGGGTTGGTAGATGACACATGTCTTCGAATTTTTTGTTCTAGGATATACCGTTTTCCCCACGATGTTTACTTTCACAAATTTTGAGACCAGTGATAATGAAATTATTTACACAAAGTAACGTGAAGGAGAATCATGATACTTGCATTTCGTTACATTTAAGGCCCCTCTTTTTAGCAGGTACCCATACAATACTATTTTATAACACCCTATAAGTACTACTTTTTGCTTTGTTCACCATCGTTCATTTCAATGAGACCCCTAGCCTTGATCCAATTGTTACAAACGCCTTACAAATCTTAGCGTACAAATATAACAAACCAATAATTGAAGACCCCTTGTGTTATTGACTTTGTATTAATAAATGCTATCATCAGTAAACTAGTACGTGCCTAAATATATTGGGCACATGTGAGAAAGGGACACTAGCACCATTTGTGGGGTGATGAAAGGGAGAGGGATATATTCGTATTTATTCGCATCGGAGAGACATGCGTGCGCGTCGGTTGTATGAACAGTCTTCATAAAAATAAACAAAAATATGAATTTAAACGTTTTTTAGAGATAAATATTATTGTACTGCAAATAGTAGTAATAGTGTTTCTGTTATAATGTAATTAAGTGTTAATTCTGTGCTAAAGTGTTAAAACAGTAAAGTGATAAAAAAGTGTGTTTTCTGCTGTTTTCTTATGAGTTTTTAGACACAATGTGTGCTGTTGTCATCAAGTATATAAAGGTCAGAGATCATATTATACACATCATTATCGTCCATACTGTTTTACTTTTTTTTGTGAATGGTATATCGCTATTCAACCTGAAAGTTTGTCTTCTACTAGTTCTACTTGCCAGTGGATATCTTAATGAAATTAAGTCCTGGGCTTAAAAAACATTCAAACTATACGCAGTGTGGGGTACGGATCTCAGCTAAGGGCGTTGCTGGCAGGGGAACAGCAAGAGACAGGCTCGATCGGATGACATTTTATGTATTAGAATTCTGCAGTTTAGTAATTACGATTGCTCAGATCGGCTTTTAAAATTAGTTGTAGACACCGAACTACGTGTTGCATTGCAACTAGGGTTACCACGTGTGCAATGACGATGGCATTCACTATTTAGCCTTGTTTTTTGAGGGTGGGAATTTATCCAATGACTTCTCCCGCTCTGGGTGGAGCGGAAGGGAGTGTCAGACTCTTACTGACTAAAACCCATCCATGTTCCTTCCTTAGCCCTTTATTTTCCGGGATAGTGGTAACGCTTTCGACAATCCCGCTTACCCGCCAGGCTCGGCCCTAACGGGCCCCTTCATACTTCCTTCCTTGCTGACATCTCTTTGAGGCGCGCGTGGAACATGTACCTACGCGCCAACTATTTAGCCTGACATTAAATTTAAAAAAATAAGGTTCTTATTTCAATTTTGTCTGTATGTCTGTTACGTTTACACGACTTAACGGCTGAATGGATTTTAATGAAATTCGGCACATAGATTGACCATGACCTGTGTTAGGACAAAAATTACTTTTAATCCCGGTACTACGTTCTCGTGGACAATTTTCGACTTCCAATATGTGTATCTCGCAGTGATACAATATAAGGGAACCCAAATCGTAAACACACGAATTAATTCTTGTCGCAGCCAACTAGCTTAATTAACCTTTTAATGGACAGCCAAATTTTTATACTAAACGGCGCCGTTCAATACGTGGCCTGAATAATATCCATTATAGGATAGATTGGAATAGCGATCAACCACACGCGAGGAAAACGTAGTCACCAAGTCAGGCTACCCTGACCCGATGGGTTAGGTCTTCTTGTTTCCCCGGGTTAGTGACTAACCTGGTGTCAGAGTTTTTATGCCTCTGACTTAGGTTCACATGCTGTGGAGAAATATCTCTCAGGCATACCGGTTTCCTCACGATGTTTTTCTTCACCGATTTTTAAGCAAGTGATAATTATACAATACGCACATGAATCCGTAAAATCATAGATGAGTGCCTTGGGTTCGACTCAGGACTCGTATGGGTTAGGTTACAACCACAGAACAGTTAAAGAGGTTAGAAGGGCCTTGTGGGCGGGACAGGCGCGCCACACATTTGCGCGGGCGCTCCAAACCCAACCGAAATTAGAATCACCGGTCAACAGTCACGCTCTTATTGTGAAAGCGTTCAATTCTCCGCGGAAAAAAAGAATTATGCCGTCTTGCCCAATTAAAACGTGTCGGAAAAGAAGTCAGGAGTGTAATGTGGCCCGAGGAGGGATTTCATTTCACCGGTAACTCCAAAAACCTTAAAATACGAGTGATATTTGTAATTATTACAAAAGTATTATGTAGTTTGTAGACAAAAACGATAAAATCGCATTCAGATGCAAAATTATACATTGCTTGCATTACATTGGTACGATCTTGCACGACGTGAGCGGTCGCGCAATGTATTGCGTTCACTGCGAACGTCGCGTGCGTCGATCCAAAACTTCAATTCTGGGAAATCTATGCGCGTCGATAGTGTTGTTCCAAATTGTAAACAATGTCGATATTAAGATGTGTCATACGAATGATTATTGTCAGTAATATAACAATGAAAATAAATTTGTTTATATTAACACCAATTATTGTATAATGTGGATTATTAATTTAGTTTCTTAGTTGGTTTTTCGTCTAAAATCAAATTTACGATGCAAACACTTTTTTTTTTAATTTTACAAAAGATCCAGCTACAAGAAAACTGTGGTTTGAAGCAACTGGTAGAATTTAATGGATACGTACTAAATGTAGCACAATTTATGTTTGCAACATTTTGCAGAAAATGATTATGTAACGCGGGTGAAACCGGCGGGCACAGCTATTATTAATAAATTAACATGCCACAATTAATAAATACTTTTTCACGGAGTAGTTCACAATAAATTAATTACATTATATTATGTTAATTCGACTTAGCATTCGATATGGACGTGAAATTTAAAATTTCTTTATAGTTTTTTTTGCATATTGTAGCGTTGTTTTACGTTTTATGTTATTCAAAATTCTCTTTTTCTTTCTTTCATTATTATGACGTAAAACAGAGCTGCAACTAGCATAAAACTAAAGAAAATTAAAATTTCGCGGCAGTATCGGATGTTCCCCCTTATCTGACTTTGATTTAAGTTTATTTATATGTAATTAGGAAGTTATTCGTACCGTATCTGCAACTTGAAAAAATGCAAAACTTTAATTAACTAAACTACAGTAATTTTATCGATATGATTAATCGACCTTTTGGTAGCCGTAACATATATGAGAAATAAATTGCTTTTACACGTGTGTGAGTGTAAGTCCAGAGCAGCATTTGCGTTAGTGTGACAACCAATAGTAAACACGCGATCTAAGTGCGTGTGGTCTATTTGTGTGTGTAATGCGCGTACGTATTATCTCTTGCTTGTAGTTGAGAGACAAGAGTGGGAGACATGCGGCGACACGCGTTCTAATACAAATCAGGAACTACTTCCATTCTAACTTCTTTATCTGTTCTGTGGTTACAACCGTAAACAACGGCTCGCGAGCCGAGCGAAGGAAACGAGCGGTGCGTGCTGTTGCGGCTGGCGAGCGCTACTTCCAAAGCCTAGGCTGATAACACGGTTAATTAATCTATCTAGTTGGCTGCGACACATACATTGACAAGAATTCATTTGATTGTCTACGATTTGTGTACCCTAATAATGTATCACTGTGTTGCTACAATCAAGTAAGTACCCTATGCTTTGTGGCATAGTAATTTCAATGTAATGACGCCAGCCTGCACATAACGCTATACCAAACTGTCAAATTTTCCAATCGAACGTAGACCTTATTCCTTTGTAATAAAGTTGAAAAACGATTACTGAAATTCGACAGATTGTGGCTCTGTACCTTTACATGTTTTAGAGGGTATAAGAAATCGTTGAAAATCTTTTCATACGGGGTTATTTTTCAATGACCGGCCAAATTTTCACTGGGTGTTCTACCTATGATTGTGAACAACTTTCACTATGGGACCAACTCTGAAATGACGAAAAAAAAATCAGCTGTTTCCTACAAAATATCAATACCTACTCGACTAAAATGTATGAAACAGCTGATTTTTTTTTCATGATTTCAGAGTTGGTCCCATAGTGAAAGTTGTTCATATTTATGGGTAGAACACCCTGCGAAAATTTGGCCGGTCATTGAAAAATAACCCGGTATAGATTGAGTCGAGTTCCTTTGCGAGGATCTGTTGGAGAGTATGCTCAGTTGGGTTTGTCATGTTGAGAAGGATGAATGAAAGGCGACTAATAAGGGGTAGATGTGAGTAGGAACCTTTGGGAGGGGACGCCCTGGGAGCACATAAAGTGACCTTATTTGTGATGTTATTCAGAAAGATCTGGTGAATAGTTTTCGATACCAGCGTGCGTTTAGGACAAGATATACAGTGTGTTAGGTTAAACGAGGGACATACTTTCAGGGGGTACTATACTCATGAAAATGAACAACTTTGACTATGGAGCTATACCTGAAATCATGAAAAAAAATCAGCGGCTCAGTACATTTATGTTCGCATAACGTCGTCAAAACGTATGGATCCGAACAGCAGATTTTTTTTTTCATATTTCAGAGTTGGTCCCATGGGCAAAGTTTTTATTTTCTTGAGTACTATACAACCTGAAAGTATGTACCTCGTTTAACCTAACACACTGTATGAACGTTAACGAGGTTAAACATAATATTATAATCTGAGGTGAGGATCGTAGAAGGTTGTTCTGTAGTTTCTGCCTAGCATGGAATGAAGGCGGTATATACACACATCAAAAGTGTCTAGGGATCAACATATATTTTTGAAATAACTTTTCTCTTGATTGATATTAATTTAAATTTTCTTTAAGGATTCATCAAATAAAGTGTTTTCGTTTGTCACAGTAACGATAAACCAAGTCACCTTTGCATTAATAAAGAAATTTGCCATTTTCCTAATAAAGGGATTTTTGACATTTGAACCACTAACATTAAAGTTCGAAAAAAAGACTGAAATAACAGTTTTCTTTAAAATTTTATTGGGTAACTTAAACAATTAATAATCCGTGTTTCTACCGCGAACACTAACAACACAAGAACATCGGTTTGGCATACTCAAAATGAGTTCATCCAAATCACGCTGTGGAATGGCCGCCCATGTTCGTTGCAACAACAAAAAAAGTCTTCTTGCAACTGGATACCCTCCATATTCGGCAGAGTTCTTCTCTGTAGCATATCCCATGCATGCTCAATCGGGTTCAAGTCTGGCGACTGAGCAGGCCAGGGCAGGACATTGATGTTAGCTGCGGCGAGAGTCTGTCTTACAACTCTTGCGGTGTGCGGTCGTGCATTATCATGCATTAACTGAAATAAGGGACCGATTTGCACTTGTAGAGGAACGATGACGTCAGATACAATCGTCTCAGCATAAATTTGAGCGTTGAGGTTGCCTCTGATCCAAATCAACTCAGTTCTTCCGCCGATCCAAATACCCGCCCATACCATGATGGTTCCACCACTATAAGGATGGACTTCCTGGCAGGATTTTAATCGCTGTTGGCGTCCAGGGGTTCTCCAGTGTCGTATACGTCTTGTATCCGGTCTCATACCAAAACGAGACTCATCAGAAAAGCACACGAAACGCCATTGTTCTTCTGCCCAATTTCTGTGTTCAAGAGCCCATTGATATCGAATCCTACGATTGTGCATTGCTATAGGTGGTACCCGTAGCGGTCTTCGGGAATGAAGGTTCACTTCATGCAAGCGGTTTCTGACTGTTTGGTCGCTAATTAAGTTCCCTGAAGAGTGATGAAGCCTCACGGCTAACATCATGGCGGTTATTGTTGGAGCTCTTCGAGTTAAGATTTGAATGTATCGGTCTTGTCTCCGTGTGGTGCAGCGATACCGTCCTTCATGGCGCTCAGCCACGGTACCAGTGCTTCGGTAACGTGTCCAAAGTCGACTGATAACACCTTTTTTTGTTGTTGCAACGAACATGGGCGGCCATTCCACAGCGTGATTTGGATGAACTCATTTTGAGTATGCCAAACCGATGTTCTTGTGTTGTTAGTGTTCGCGGTAGAAACACGGATTATTAATTGTTTAAGTTACCCAATAAAATTTTAAAGAAAACTGTTATTTCAGTCTTTTTTTCGAACTTTAATGTTAGTGGTTCAAATGTCAAAAATCCCTTTATTAGGAAAATGGCAAATTTCTTTATTAATGCAAAGGTGACTTGGTTTATCGTTACTGTGACAAACGAAAACACTTTATTTGATGAATCCTTAAAGAAAATTTAAATTAATATCAATCAAGAGAAAAGTTATTGCAAAAATATATGTTGATCCCTAGACACTTTTGATGTGTGTATGTATATATTCGGTATTTTTATTTACATTCTATAAAGCCCACCTTTTTGCGTACTGATTAAATACTTATTGCTTAAGTACCAGAAGAATCATAGACCACATTCATCGCTTCCCATCAGGCGTGATCAAAGGCCCATTCCACAGTAAAAAAATG
Organism: Hyppa rectilinea; assembly: GCA_951799385.1. Classification (NCBI taxonomy): domain Eukaryota; kingdom Metazoa; phylum Arthropoda; class Insecta; order Lepidoptera; family Noctuidae; genus Hyppa; species Hyppa rectilinea. The sequence continues at coordinate 14,367,427 of OX637318.1, read as the reverse complement.
AATAAACGACAAGCGACTCCAAGCCATAAATAATATTCCGAGAGGATATAGCCCTGAAATATGAGGCCACAGTAAAAGTATATTTGTGTCCCATGGATAGGCTCGATGGCTTGGCGAACCTCCAACGTTGCTACCAATACTTTATCTAGGCATGTATATCCAGGTCATAATGAGAAAACTTGAGCAAACTTTGTCTCGTCTAGGTGGAACCATGGTTGCGACCAGCTGAACTTTTGAAGATTAGGTATTGCTAATTTTTCTGGCTCTAGGGAAATATTATTAAAAAATGCATCTAAAATAAAAATTTAAAAAATGTGTGCGCAATTCCTTTTTAAGGAAATTTCTCACTGATTGGTCGTCCCTTCTCGTGACCAGAGGGCTGGATTGTTCTTTGGCCAAAGAATTAGCTTTGCCATTCAACGTGGCAATGCTGCCAGTCTTGGGCACGTTTGCGGACGACAGCGATACGGATGAGTTCTTTAACGCCTAAGTGTCCTTTTTGTTTTTGTATTTATTTGTATATAGTTAGTTAGATAATCATTTAATTTAAGTACATATAAGTTGTTATTAGGTAGAAATGAAATAATGTAATTATACTGTTGAGTCACATATTTAAGAGATGTACAGTAAATTCTGCAAAATACCTAATTCCCAATAGGAGACAGCAACAGCTTTCTTTGAAGATTCCTCCAACTCTGCAAAAGTAAACACTTTTACTTTTAAAAATTTCGCATTCGTGCAGTTTATTAACTTAAAGCTCAAGTAAGAAGTGTATTTATCTTGTTTGAAACTTTTAATGGCGTCGCGACTCACGTATCGAGATCTTCTCAAAGTCGAAAAAACATTGAAAGAGATTTGTGCTTCGTTTGAAGTTATTTTTTTAGTGCCAACAGTGTTTTTAGGGACTAATTGGTGAAGACTGCCATTGTATCAGCTTTGTAGAAAATTCGAGAACTTTTTGTTGTATTTAGTCTATTTACCTAAGTGTGTTAAGTTTAGATTATTTTGATAAGTGGAGGTGTTAGAATTGGTATCAAAATACCCACTACTCTTGCCATCTGCAATGTTTATTTTAGTACTGTTAGAATGGAACAACATTACCTGTATAGAACACCACTATTGTAGTCTTTGGTAGAATATTGTCAGTCTATGCAAAACCACTACGCGTGTTTCATAATTATCTATCTATCTAAGTTATGTCAGCCACACGGGTCGATCCATCAGGCTAAGCTACGCTTGTCGGGGTTGGTCCGTAGATTGGTGATCATCTTTACATACCGCGACTCCTTCGTGCCTCGGAAAGCACGTCAAACCCGTTGGTCCCGGCTGTAATTCGTGCATCTTTGACAGTGGTTAGGTGGTCAGAAGCCTGAAAGTCTGACAGCCAGTCTTACCGAGATAAACTGTCAAATTTTATCAATCAATTTTGAACTTAACATTCAACGTTTTAAGGTTTTAAATCATTTGGAGGAATTTGATATAACTCGATGCGCGGTCGACCGCACCTACTCAAGAGACTGGCAGCATTGCCACTTTAGCATGTTGCTATGCTTAACCTCTGGACAGCCCTTGTGTCACAGAAAGTCTCAAACAACCATTTGAGGATTCCGTTGAACAAAAAAAACTAAATAGTCTTTTTGGTAGAATGAGTCTACGCGGGATTGTCCGAAAGGGTTACCGCTATCTCGGCACATAAAGGGCTAAGGAAGGAACATGGATGGGTTTTAGTGAGTAAGAGTCTGAAGCTCCCACCCAGAGCGGGAGAAGTAATTGGATGATTTCCCAGCCTTAAAAAGAAAAAAAAAGTACAATGAGTCACTACTAGAAGTCAATCGCATTATATCTAATTCCTAAGTCTTAATACCAGTATTAAGTGATCAACTCTGGCTAACAGGCACTCAGACAGACGCTGCTCAAATCCCGCAAGATTTAGCTTCGAGCAACAACTTAGAGCTGTAATCTAGAGGCTGATGCAGTTTGCTTAGCATTAAACTGTAATGTCTGTAATATATATATGTATAGGTATAGCGTAGTGTGTATACATATAGGTCATCATTCTCCTGCTCTTATCCCAATTTATTTAGGGTCCTTTCTTCCATACTTCTCTGTTAGTCATCATATCAGTAGTCACTCCCGTTTTAGCCATATTATCTTTCACACAATTCATCCATCGTTTCTTTGGTCTTCCTCGTCATTCTTTCTTTCGTGTGGTTAGTGACTAACCTGGTGTCAGTTTATGCTGCCCATGAGCCTCTGACTTAGCTTCACATGCTGTTGAGAAATATTATTCAGACATGCTGGTTTCCTCACAATGTTTTCCTTCACCGATTCATGCACACCGTTCGAACTCGAGACCTATGACTAAGCAGTCTGACGGTCACACCACTAGGCTATCACGGCTGTCTACTGCCGTGCTGTCTTCCTCTATTTGTATAGCCATCCTCATTGTTTCTGCCTGCTCCTATCTTCTTCAGGGATGAGTTTATGAATGAACTAGCGACCCGACCCGGCTTCGCACGGGTGCAATGTAGATTACGCGGGCAAAGCCACGGGTGACAGCTAGTAATAAATACAGCCTATGTTACTCAGGAATAATGCAGCATTCTAATGGTGAAAGAATTGTCGTCCAGTCGTTATTGAGTTTATTCGTTACAAACATCCAAAAATATAAATCTTTCCTTCTTATAATAAAAGTGAAGATGTAGTGTGTGACAAAGTGTAGTATGACAAAATGCATCTCACTTTTCCTAAAATTAATATAGGAAAAGTATCTCTCAGTATTGTACGAAGGCGTTGCGGGCTACCCTGGAACGTAAAAGGCTAAGGAAGGAACATGGATGGGTTTTAGTCAGTTAGAGTCGTCTGACACTCCCTTCTACTCCACCCAGAGCGTGAGGCGTCAATTAATGATTTCCTACGCTCAAAAGAAAAAAACAAAAACACGCACATTACTTGTGCCCAGTCTACTACGATTTTTCGAACCAATTTTCTTCTCCCAGAGTTTATTCAGCTACGATACGATATTCCCCTGTTATAATACACTTTGGTATAATCCGTGTTTACCCCACGTTGTATGCTGAAGCGCGAGCGCCACATAAAGTCTTCGCTGCTGCTAGATGTAACACAAACATGATGGAGTCGTAAACATTTGGTCGGAACATTCACAGTAATCAACGACGCCATCTTGCTATTAAATTATGTACAGTCGCAGAATGTAATGGTTAAGCAATACTTGAATTTTAGCAGCTTTTTCGTATTTAGAAATTGTTTATTGAAAATCAATAGTAGCGATGTGGACGAATTTTTTGATGCTCTTTGATTATTATACATGTTATTTCTGTACATATAATTATGAATATTTAGCTTTTATATGTAAATATTATTATATATTTAAATGTGATTACGAGTACAATATTTTTTTTCTATTTTTATTGAATGTTGTAAATGATATTTGGAACAAATGCATTAAGATTGTATTCGAAATAAAACTTATTTCATAGATTGAAAATCGTCACGAATGGAGAATAAGCCGAGACAATCAAAAAACAAAATCCGGTTCCCAGAAAATATTCGTCCATTTCAATCGTTTTGTTTTGACTTTTACTCCCGTACAATCTTTGTTTGTTAAGCTGCTGTCTGCGGCATAAAGGAAATAAAATCGAAAAGCTTTTTATTTATAGGTACACATAGATATTCCAACGAGTATGTTGCGCCACGTCGTCGCCAATTTTAAGGTGTGTTTTTGTACCGTATGACGTTCAAAAACTACTGATTCATGGCGTTATCTGAAAAAATATATTTTGAAGTTATATTTTATACACTTTTATTATACAGAACATGTCAATAAAGTAAAAACTCAAAAATAGATGAGACATGGAATAATACAGGACAGGAAATAATAGTTCATAACCCGATTATTAAATGATTATTTTGGGATACGAGTTGATACTGCATATCGTAATATTATCTAATACAGCTCAATAGTTAACTTTCCAATTTGTTAACAATAGGCGTCGATAAAATCAATTCAAGAAATTGAAAAATAATGAATTTCCGAACATGGGATTATCATAAATATTCAATTAAATATTTCTCCTGAGGATGATTTGAACTGTCAAATATAAATTTACATAATATTCACAATAATTATTTTCCCTTACATACACAAAACAATTAACAGAGAATTCCTAGAAACAAAAGGTCCAAGTCACAAAGACCCGTTGTCAATTCTCCACAGATAATGAATGGTTATCGGCTACGATTATTTGCAGCCGCTGGAATCCTCATTATAACTTGTTGAGCTCGCCCAACACGACGTTGTCTACAGCGTGCAAGTGTTTGCGACTCCCGTTAGCTGGGTAATGTATCAATTTAAAGGGCAATAGATTGCTTAGAAAATTTACAAAAAATCGAAATTATCCGTGTATTCAAATGACATCTGTGTTAAACAAAACAAAACTTCCATCACCGCGAAAATTTAATTGTAAAATTGCATTTAATGCTAATACCTAAGTATTCTAATTGATTCTAAAAAATCTTGTTATATTGCATACAAATTACGTACAAATTCCGTGTTTTGACAGTTCATAAAAAGTAACGTTATAAAAAGTTACGTTTCGTTAAATTGTGAATTTGAAAGGACTACCCTTTCAAATTCACAATTTGCTGAAAAACTAGCGAACTAACGTGAAATACTTATAACTAATGATTATTGTTGAACAATGAAAAAGAAAGAGATATGTATTAGTCTACGAAAAAAAGACTGCTGTTGCAAAAATTAAAATGCATGACTTGTACTGAATAAAACAATTCCAACAAAACATAACCACGTTGTCGTGTAAATTCCCACCCTTCTGCTGACATATTTGCCCGAAACGCTAAACACAGCAGTATGTTCAAACATTCCCCGATAACACGCTATCATGAAAGGCATTCCGTTCTATTAAACTCCATTTATCAAACAAAACTGCAGTAATATCTGTCAACGCGTCATTTAACGATACCAATTAGTTACGAATTTTAAAAATGGACGACGCTCATTCGTGTACGCTCGGCAATTGTCGGCTATCGTCGGCTCTGTCGAAATGACACCTCCATTATTAATTTTGATGCATGACAGCGCCGGATTTTCGTGTTGAAAATAAAATAAAAACCTTTGTTCGTTTGTACAGCATACAATATTTTTGCATAGAGAATGAGACGAGATTGGTTGGATGAGTTTTTTAAGTAACTAAGTATCAAATGGATTGGGGTTAAAAATTGCAAGAGTTTACGGCTGGCGAGCCCCACCTGTGGTGCTTTCAAACTTTTATAAGAATGAAGCGGAGTCACATGCTTCATACAAATTGCAGTTTAGAGGAAATAATTTTTTTTTGGGACTTCTCTGAAAGTGCCCAGCGAAAAAAATGGTACGTGTGGTTAATATTAGCCATTTGGAGTAATCTATACTAATATTATACAGAGGAAAGATTTGTAGGTATGTTGGTAACGAATAAACTCAAAAACTACTTAACGGCTCTGGATGAAACTTGGCACAAATCTATCTTTGTGCCAAGTTTCATCCAGAGCCGTCTGGAATAATAGCATATAGTGTGATAATTTCCTTCATATACGCGGGCGAAGCCGCTGGCAAAACCTAGTAGTTAATATGGCACAAAAGTGGCAGGGTTGCTCTCAGCCAAGTTACACAATTTCATTGGTTGTCATGTTCATGCATTTATTGTTTTCTGAGCTTGTATAAGTAGACTTAGAGTAATTCAACAGCTTTCGTGCCATATCAAATATTGCTCCAAAGGGCTAGTTCTAACTGTGCGTACCATTATTTATGTTGTCTGCCACTTTCTGGAAATCCCTAAAAAAATATCTCCTTTCTTTTAAAGCCTTTGAAACAATTTAAGCAGAAAGTTAATTCGGTACTAACTTAGATTTAATACAGATTTTTATAGGAGCCCTACCAAATCTCGTAATTAACTATTTACTTGAAATCCTTTATTGTAGACGTATTTGTACTCGTACACTCATCTGCAAACATGAGTTTATTTCTATTCTTTGTGTATTCTATTCGCTATCCTACGCGAATGAAGTCGCAGGTAGAAGATAGTTGCCTACGGGTGGTGAGTAATGATCTCGTAATTTTTCTCTATTTACGGGAAATCCTTTATTTGTAGCAGCTGGACCTGACGTGACGTGACGTCACACTAAATGATGTTTCTTTCTATTAAGTGTACGGACAGGTGCAGTTAAAGTTAAGGAAGCAAAAGGGTTTGCGTCCCTTACAGTCCAACAAACAGACAAAGTCCCATTAAACCGAATCAACAGATAAAAACAGCCACTGCCATCATGAAAACCACAAACCCATTAAATTTACGATAATTTTAAACCCCATTTATTTGACCAAGTGGACATTTTCCATGTACAGCCAACAAAAGAAGCAAGAATGCAGGCAGTATATTCCACTATAAAGATCTTATAGGATGTTAGTGTTGCAGTTATGTGAAAAGTAGCTAAAGCAATTTATTTATTGATATGATGACTTAAGTACTTACTTCAACATGTGTGCCTGCCTAGCCTTTTCCCAACTATGTTGGAGTCGGCTTCCAGCCTAACCAGATGCGGCTGAATACCAGTATTTTACATGGAGCGACTGTTTATCTGACCTCCACAACCCAGTCACATCCACAGGTAGTCAGAAGCCCGAAAGTGTGACAAACAGTCTTATCAAGGGATATCATATATATTATACCTAGTAGTAGCTGGCTTTTGGAGATAGGATAGGCAGTCACATAACATACATAATCAGCCTATAAAGTTCCCACTGCGGGGACACGGAAGGAGTGGGCCATAATCCACCACGCAGGCCCAGTGCGGGTTGGCAGATGTCACATGTCTTCGAATTTTTGGTTCTAGGATATGCCCGTTCCCTACGATGTTTTCCTCCACCGTTTTGAGAGCAGTTGTGTTGAAATTAAATATACAAAGAGAGCGGCTGCTTGGGTTCGATAGGATTACTTCATGAAAAATATTAGTATTCAGCTGCATTCGGTGTGCCTGGAAGCCGACCCCAACATAGCTGGGAAAACCTAGCCTTTTTAGCTTATTGATTGACTGTTTTGCTGACTGTAACCGTGGCAAAGTCCCATTAGGATCGTCACATTAGGTACGTCACATAATTTTACACGGAATAAATTCAAGGTTGGTTATCTTCCATCGGAGGACGGTCAGGATTATACGATTACGTGGTCCAATGGTTTAAAAAAGGTGCCATTTGAATGTTACGTAGGATTTGTGGCGTACCTAATATTATGTGCGGACAATTTGTGTGTTGGCCGTGTTTTATATTTGCGGGTTTTTGTGATGAGGTGTGAGAAGGGTTTGACATAGTGCTTGTTGTTTTCTTTGACGGTTTAAATGTAGGCGTTCAGTGGGTTCGTAATAAACTGAATTTGAAGACCCTTTCTGACATTCGCGCGCCTCTTTTTTCCGAAAATCTCATGACTACGGGCATTTCACTGACCTTTCTTATAAGTATTTGAAGATTTTGAATTATAATACAAATGTTTCATTGAGATCTTACCAACATTTCCTTTTCCTTCCGAGTCATTCAACTTTATTATTATTATTCGGAAATGATGACGTAGTCGAAATGTTTCAGGGACATCCGAAGTAGACTCAAAGTATTAATCATGTCGGGAATACTCATTAATGTTGGGACAAGTTCTTGTTCCAACAGTGATTATATTTGTGGACTGTCGTGGAGTACGTATACCCAAGTTTTTTGATTAGGCTTCCGAGTGCCGCTACTTACATTATATTATTTTGAAAATGCGAAGAAATTTTTTAAGCCTGTATTGAGAACGATTTGTTTTATTTATTTATTTTATCTTTTTCGGAAAACTTATAGCTAGGCAGACACAATATTTAGAGATAATAACATGATGATAGCCAATTACAAGTTTCGCAGATAACATGTACAGACGCCAGCACATCAAGCTATCCCTAACTGTCAAATTTTTACAATTAAAAATGAACCTTATGTCTTTGCAATAAAGTTGAAATATTTACTACTAGCTTCTGCCAGCGACTTCGTACGCGGATCCTGTTGCTTATGCCAGCAACAACGGGGTCGCCATTTATGTTATTTTTTATCATTTTTTCCATTTAAATCTTTTATCACACTGAGCTTTAGTTTTATTTCATTCCAACAACCACCAAAACATACAGTCCATTTGTCATCGATTTCATTTTGGTAACCGCATTATTATATTCCCCACTTGTCTCTAGAGACCTAGAAGACAATGCGTTGATACGGTTAGAACTCAAGCACAATTCTCTATCCGTGAACGTCTCCGACTCGCGAGACAATACAGTCATGACGTTCACGATCAGCGGTCAGTCGCACATCACGTGCCCCACTTGTCTATAGAGACCTAGAAGTCGATGCGTAGATACGCTTGGAACTCAAGCGGAATTCTCTTTCCGTGAACGTCTCTGACTCGCGAGGCAATACATGACGTTCACGATCAGCGGTCAGTCGCGCATCATATTCTTCACTGGTCTCTAGAGACCTAATGAATACGCTGAGAACGCAGACGTGCTTCGCGACCCGAAGAGGTTTCCGCGGAGCGAGTTGCAGCCTAATGTTCACGAACAGCATCAAGTCTCTCCTGACGCTCTTCGGTAGATTCTTGGGATCTTATGATCCTAAATCTTTTAGCTCTCTTGAAACATTGGGAAAGATTTGACCTCTTTCTAGGCATGGTCATAGTTTTATTGGGAAGATACCTGATCAATAAAAATCTAAATTAAAATGACTGCTCCCCTGCGTTACCGTGTCACGAAGATAAATGGAAAAGGAAATTAAACACTCAAACAACATAAGCCCGAAGGCATATTCATACGATAAAATAAAAAAATAAATAGGAGTTTTGGCCAGTAGAGTCAAATTTTCAATGATATACCATCGTCATCAAAAATCAGTCCTAAACTGTTACCGCCTTCACCGCGTGCAGGTACTCCCAGTTTATGTTATTTTATAATTACACAGTAAAATTAGTGATAGCTTTGATTTCCACATCAGATGTTTCTGATCTTCGATTTTTATAAGTCAACAGGAAATGCCCATCAGATTGAACAACAAAGACGTCAAAGACGTCATTCCTATATGTGTTATGTTATAGCTAGGCTCTTGGAGTTCCACAACAGGTGTTCCAGATCTTCGATTTTTATACGTCAACAGAGACTGCTCATCAGGCTGAACAACTTTTACTAAGACGTCATTCTTATATGTGTTATGGTGTAGCTAGGCTCTTGGAGTTCCACAACAGGTGTTCCAGATCTTCGATTTTTATAAATCAACAGGAAATGCCCATCAGACCGAACAACTTTTGCTAAGACGTCATTCCTATATGTGTTATAGTGTAGCTAGGCTCTTGGAGTTCCACAACAGGTGTTCCAGATCTTCAATTTTTATACGTCAACAGGAAATGCCCATCAGACCGAACAGTTTTGCTAAGACGTCATTCCTATAAATGTTATAGTGTAGCTAGGCTCTTGGAGTCCACAACAGGTGTTCTAGATCTTCAATTTTTATACGTCAACAGAGAGTGCTCATCAGGCTGAACAACTTTTGATAAGACGTCATTCCTATATATGTTACAGTGTAGCTGGGCTCTTGGAGTTCCACATCAGGTGTTCCAGATCTTCAAATTTATTCTCTCAGCAGAAAATGCTAATCACGTGGAACAATTTTTGCTAAGGTATCATTTTTGTATCTCTTATAGTTTAGCTGGTCTGTTGCGGTTCTGCATCAGGTGTTCAAGTTTCCAAGATAAATTATAGCCTATATGTTGCCCAGACTTAATACCTATACAACAAAAAAAAACCATTCCAATCCGTCCAGTAGTTCCGAAGATTAGCGTGTACAAACAAACAGACAAACAGACATACAGACAAAATTTTTTTTTTGGATTCGTGCTCTATTACTGTTTCTAAACCCCCCTCAATCATTATTTTTTTAATATATTCAATGTACAGACACAGTTTTTTTACTGTTTTCTATACTAATATTATAAAGAGGTAAAATTTGTAAGTTTGTATGTTTGTAAGTTTGTATGTTTGTAAGTTTGTATGTAGGGGGTAATCTCCGGAACTAATGATCCAATTTCAATAATTTTTTCACTGATAGAAAGCTACATTATTCCTGAGTGCTATAGGCTATAAATTATATTTATATCATACAAATTAGCCGAGCTATTGCATTTTTCGTCTAGCAAGTCGGAAAGAAATACCTCCGAAAACAGAATTATTTGCATGCGCTGCCTAAACAGTTGTTTAAAATTGAAAGCAATGTATGGCAACCCGGTTCGCCTTAATTATTTCTACAAAAAAGTCCGCGACACCACATTTCTATCTTTTGTATTTTAACTTTTATATTTCGTTTTATGTTTTAAAAAAGTATTTTTTTGACTTACTTCTGTTTGGATGATTATTTAAACAACAAAATATCAATTCTTATCAAATAAAATTATTTTATGATCACAAGGACATCTCAGAGATAAAATTTGCCCTCTACAGTATGTCAATTGGTTATATATTTTCCGAGATAATATAAAATTACTAAACGCAAAATGCTAAAACATTCGCCGAGCTCAACTATCATTCCTACTTCCTACGTGCTTTGTGCGGACGTTTTATCGTTTTAGAGAAGCTTTAAATTAAATAGGTTCCTCACTTAAATTTTATATTTTTAACGTTAACATTTTTAAATGATGGTTTGTATTTTGTATATAGGTAGTGTAATATCTTTTGCCAGCGGCTTCGCCCGCGTGGTTGTTGGAAATTATCCCACCGGAACGGGTACGTTTTTCCGTGATAAAAATTAGCCTATGTGTTATTCCAGACTATAATCTATCTCTGTGCCAAACATCCAGATCCGTTCAGCCGTTTTGGCGTGCTTGAGTAACAAACATCCATCCATCCATCCAAACGTTCACATTTATAATAGTAGTAAGATAATTTTGTTATTATCCGTGTTGGGTTAAAAATACATAATGCATTTGCACCTTTACAATGCAAGGCAGGGTGTCGTAAACCGTCATCTACCCCAGTCGCGATGGGGAATGGAACCGGCCGGAGATGTCGTGCGGTGTCCCACAGGGATCGGTTCTGGGGCCGCTCCTGTGGGACATCGGTTACGACTGGGTGCTGCGGGCCGACCTCCCTGACGGCGTCAGCGTAGTTTGCTACGCTGACGACACGCTGGTCCTGGCGCAGGGAAGGTCGCATCAGGCGGCGGCCGACGCAATGACACGCGGGGTTGCGACAGTCATTGAGAGGATCCGGCAGTTGGGTCTCGAGGTGGCATTGCACAAATCCGAGGCCATGTCCTTTCATGGACCTCGGAATAGGCCACCATCGGGATCCCAACTTACGGTAGGAGGGGTTCACATCGGCGTCGAGACCACGATGAAATGCCTAGGTCTGGTCCTCGACAGCCGATGGAATTTCGTGGAGCACTTCCGACGTTTGGCCCCCAAGCTGGAACGGACTGGGGCCGCCTTCAAGCGGCTCTTGCCCAATTTGAGGGGGCCAAACGCCTCCTGCCGGAGGCTTTACGCGGGAGTCGTGCGGTCCATGGCCCTATACGGGGCCCCGGTGTGGGCGCGTTCACTGCGGTGGCGCATTCACTATCTGAACGCGCCCCAAAAGGAGGTAGCCATACGGCTTATCCGGGGGTACCGCACGATCTCGGGCGAGGCGGCAAGCCTCCTTGCCGGACTGCCGCCGTGGGATCTGGAGGCGATAGTCCTCGCGCGCCTGTACGAGTGGCGCACAGAGGTACTAAGCCGGGGGGAAACTCCGTTTCCGCAGCAAATTGCGGCGGAGCGGACGGACCTCCGGCGCGATCTCATGGCGGCCTGGAATCAGCGACTGTCGCAACCCAGCGCAGGGCACGCCACGACAGTGGCGGTAAGACCCCTCTTTGAGAAGTGGCTAGAGAGGCGTCACGGCGCCCTCACCTACCGCCTGACGCAGGTCCTCACCGGGCATGGATGTTTCGGGAGGTTCCTGCACATCATCAGGCGGGAGGAAACGCCCGGGTGTCACCATTGCGAGGATCGCCCAGAGGACACGGTAGAGCATACGGTGCAAACCTGCCCCGCTTGGGCGGAGCACCGCCGTGTCCTCATAGAGCCGATCGACGGCGGCGACCTCTCGCGCCCGGCCCTGGTGCAAGCCATGGTCCGGGGCGAGAGGGAGTGGGAGGCAGTCACCTCCTTCTGCGAAAAAGTCACGCTCGCGAAGGAGGTGGCGGGATGGGAGAGAGAAAGGTCCTCCCGTCCCAGCCGCCGCGGGAGACGCTCCGGGCGTCGGGAGCCACGTGACGACTCCCGGCCACCGTAGGCGCGGGCCTGCGGGCGGTGAGTAATGGGTGACTCACCGTCCGATCAGCACCAGACCCGTGCCGGACGGTGCGTATATGTTCCACGCGCGCCTCAAAGAGATGTCAGCATATGAAGGGGCCCCTCAGGGCCAAGCCTGCCGGGTAAGCAGGATTGTCCGAAAGGGTTACCGCTACCCCGGAACATAAAGGGCTACGGAAGGAACATGGATGGGTTTTAGTCAGTAAGAGTCTGACACTCCCTTCCGCTCCACCCAGAGCGGGAGCAGTCATTGGATGATTTCCCAGCCTTAAAAAAAAAAAAAAAGGGTGTCGTAAAAGGCGACTACGTTGAGCAGAAAAGATCACCTCGGTAATCTTTGGAAATTCTGATCCGATTCCAAAAATTCTCTCACTAATGGGAACCTACAGTATTGCCGAGTATCATAGGATATATTTAATGTTAAAACTAGAAATTTTCCGCGGACGAAGTCGCGGGCAGAAGCTAGTATTATATGTATAGATATAGATTAAAGAAATCTGACAGATTGTGGTAACTTGATGTGCTGGCCTCTGTACTTAAACAAGGTTTACATTCGCGTTTTCAATATTATTATGTTAGGCTATCAAAAAAGTGGTTGCACACAGTGCATCATGCACAGGATCTTTGAAATGATGACGCTGCTTAAAGTTAAGTAACAAGTAGGTATTAGGCCGGGAATAACCATACATTTTTGACGTTTAATTGCTCTTAACATTAAGCAGCGTTTATAAATAAATGGAAATAAAACAGATCTTAATAGTTAAGATACTTTGTATTGTTCAACCATTACATGATAAAAATAAAAATCAGATGACGTATAACAAACTGTCAATCAGTTCCGTGAAGACATGCAAAGCGTAATACGTATAAATTGTTTTTTTTTCAAGCTGTTCTGATACACAACGATTTAAATATTTCGTCATTTGCCAATTTCCGCACGACCATTTTAATTTGATAAACGATAATTGAACCCTGATGCATCGCTTTTATGATTAAATTTTAAAATTGAATTTCGAATACAACACACGTCATTTAACCCTACAATGCCGGCGACGGATCTGCAAAATTGCATCGTAGAACAAAATACCATTTTGCGAAGTGTAAAGTCCGACACATTGTACTTACAATAAATCAATTCTTTTAAAGGAAGGAAACAAAGACAGTTGGAATAAGAAATAAGATACAATAGAAAACGTTCCGACGAAGAAATTACTCAGTAAATTGCAGTCGTGCAGTTTACAATTAAGAATTTTAAGATATTTATTTCATAATTGTGACATCGGTCATCATCGGTACTCATAATGACCTATTTATTTGACACGGTCAATAATAAAATATGAAGCGTAATGTTTTATGTAAGAAAAAACACTGCTCACCTTAAAAACATCGAACACCGTTCAGAAATTATATGTTGTGCGAGGATATTATTGTAAAATTAGATTTAAAGTACTTAAGTATTACATTCGATTCCAAAAATCTCTCACGTCACATTCTTACATTCCATACAAACCACGTACAAATTCTGCATATTTAAAATTCATAAAAAGTAACTTTATTGACTGACCTGTCAAATACCCAATAATATTGTATGGCGGTAGTTTGCTGGCTGTTGCTAAGTGAGATTAGTTTTTCCATTCCTCAGTAGCAGCTCGGAGCCTAGATTTTTGCCCGGTTGATGGTAATATGGTCGACCCCTATTACATAGGACTTAACATAACTGGCAAAATATGAGTGTATGGGTTTCTACACCTCTGCCTAATTCTTCGGGGAAAAAAGGCGTGCTTGCAGAAAGTATTAGTATAGTTGTCGTTACAAAAATGTTAACAACAGAGGCTATTGGTGAATGTACCTATTTCATAAAATTGGAAATTGAACGAAGGTTTTTATTATTTTTAAAATTTTAAAGATACAATCTACAAAATTTACATTCAAAAAGAGTGCTTCGAAAGAAACTCTTAAAGCTTTCGTCCTTAGTTGAGGTTGAGTTCAAGTAAAGTTTGTAGAATAAAAACTTAGAATATGCAGTTTCAGACCGGACCACGTCACTAGGCGATGCAAGTGTTAAAAAGTTATCAGAACTCGGTCGTTCTATATTCGAATTTTGTATTTTTTTCTTTTTGGTATTGTGACCTGCAGCTTTGGACGATGGAGGTTTGAATTTTCTCTCAGAATTTAACTTTAAACTCCTTGTTCAGTTTTTATAAAAGGTGAAAAGAATTTTTCTGGAGCCGAAATTCGACTGGACATAGTATTTTTTTTTTGCAAATCTGCAGGAAAATGTTGTATTTAAAGGTCCTTGTTCACTGAAACCGGCAGTAAAGTCCAGCTACAAATACTAATCCAAACAATCCCAAAATTCTTATATTTTTATTTCCTCGTAGGAGACAATTTGGCCTGAGGGGTATTCGCCAAGCTGGTCTAAATTGACGATTTACCCAACCCGAAATGGGTTTTTCCATTTTCTCAATGCTGACACCATTTTAATACTGAACGTTATCATTCATTCAATTGCACGACGTCGTCATAATTGAACGATATCCAAAAATCTGAATCGTGGAACGAAAATACAATAATATGGAAGTGAACCGCAAATATCTCGAAAGCCTATTTTATTAACGGATATATGAACTTTTCGAGCGGACATTAAAGTACATAAATAAGTTAAACTGCAAATTGATATTACGATATTTTCATTTCCTCTTTGCAAAATGGAATAAGCGCAATATAATAATTATAGGGCAGTAATATTATCAGGATTCTCTTTGTGTAAAGGAATGATTGTTTGGTTAGCCTTTTATTTCTTTTGCTATTATTAGGTATTGATTTTAATGTGACTGAAATAATGAAGCTTATGAATGCTGATAGATGGAGAGGGAGAGGAAGGCCAGAGAAAAGATGAATTGTGTGAGGATTGATATGAAAGAGGAAGGAGTGAATGAAAGAAGAAAACGTGTTGAGTCGTCCTCAAGTAACATGATACAAGGGCAGGAAGATAGTGATGATGAAGATGGTACGTACTGATTTTGCCATGTTCGAAAAGATCATTGTAAAGGGAATCGCCATTTTCGGCTTAACGTGGACAAGTTGTTCAATAGAAAGTATTTTATCAAATAAATACTTATAATTAATTCTAAAATAAATATTTTTACAAACCTCGTCGCAGGGAAGTCTTATGTAAGAAACGTTGTATTAAAAGTATTTACGCCAATTGCACGCGCAAAACACTGCCATTTTTAGTTTGGATAAGGTTTTGGGTTACCACAAAGTAATGATTTGATTTCAGTTTCTATTCCATATAAACATCGGTTGCTAGTCATGAGTAAAGAAATGTGGTTCTTTCTTGATTCACGTCAGGCTAGAGCATCCTAACAGACTGGTTGATTCCCTTTGCGTCATAATTTTCCTCCTAAACTCATCATTCTCCTGCCCTTATCCCAATTTATTTGGGGTCGGCGAAACATGTCTTTTTCTTCCATACTTCTCTATTAGTCGTCATCTCGGTAGTCACCCCCTTCCTAGCCATATCATCTTTCACACAATCCATGCATCGTTTCTTTGGTCTCCCTCTACTTGTATAGCCATCCACATTCATGCTCACAACTTTCCTGACAACATTTTCCTCATTCCTCCGCATAACATGCCCATATCATGACAGCCGATTTCCACACAACTTTTCAGTCACCGGTGAATTTTCCTCTTAACCTAACCTAACTAAAATACCTCAACCGTAAACCTTAAAAAAAAAGTTTGTCTATAAAAAGTCAAGCAGCTGGTATCTATTCTTTATTCAAACTTTCAAACCGCATTCCTCCGCGTCTGGATTTTCACTAAAGTTATCATGGCGCTCGTTTTTAGCTAAAATATTCGAAGTACGTACAGCTTACAGCTTGTTTTACTAAGCTATGTTCTTGCTTGAAGTATTTATCAGTCAGGATAAGAGAGTGGAGGTTCACTTGGATGATTTTGGACATAACCAACTTTTGTCTTTTGTGAAGACATAGACCTATTTGTTTTGTTCAAGCATTTGAGGGTCAGGTGATTTTTTTTGTAGTTTTTTTTTTCCTATTTAGTGTAAAGAGAAGTAGTAAAGGCTATCTAGTATTAATTCAATGCTGTGGCCAATAGAGATGCAGAAATTATTTTATTCTTTTTTCGAATAAGTATAATAATACCAGCCTATTATTGCCTTGCTTCAGGGCAAAGGCCCCTTCTCAAACAGAGACGGGGTGACCAATGATCATCGCGCTTGCTCGAGACGACCTGGAGGGTTCAGACTTTTATTAATGACTAGTTACAAGCTGACCATGCGTTTAATTGGTTCAAATTTCAAATAGCATAATTTCCTTGCAAAAAGGACGGCCAGCTTCTCTCGATATCGAAATTTCCCGGATTTTTTTCAAATTTTTCGTTCCACAAAAATCTAATTGGGTCTAATACGAATATTTAAAAAAACAGCTTAATTCACGAGACAGATGGTGATATATGGCAGAAATATACATACATATATCTGACTTTTAAGGGAATACAGGCACCCGGTACCTAATAACAAAGCAAACAAACAGACACATGAATTAATTCGGCACGTGTCCCGAACTATCCGTGTGATATCGCTGTAACTTGTGTGATCCATCAAGTGTTTAATTATGTTTACGTATGGTGAGCTGATAACATCACTAGAGATAGTGTTGGGAATTCACGGGATCTGTAGGCTAGTACTGCAATGCTGCTAATGTAGGAATCGGTATTTTGAGCGGTGCTTAATTAAATCTAATTCTTTCTTTTTCATGTGGTTAGCGACTAACCTGGTGTCAGCTTTTATGCTGCCTATAAGCCTCTGACTTAGCTTCACATGCTGTTGAGAAATCTGTCAGGCATGCCGGTTTCCTCACGATATTTTCCTACACCGATTTTTTAAGCATGTGATAACCCTCTGACTATCACCACGAATTCATGTGCGTAGTGTTCCACAACACAGACATGTATCCGAAAAGTCAGAGGTGGGGCTCGAACTCGAGACCAACCGGCCACCGGCCGACCGGCCTGGTGGTGTGACCATTGAACTTGCCAGTCCAACGGTTATCACTGCTTCGCATTCAATCTTATATGTATACTGTATATCTATTGTTCTAGCCTGCGGTATTTCTTCATGAATCTACCCAAAGTGTGCGTGTTAAAGTCATGATCCATGTGTGTGCCTTTCACCCAAATCCATATCGTCGTTTATGAGTGAGTAGTTGCTGCCAGTAACTTCGCCTGCGTGGATGTAGGAAATTATCCCAAGGGAACGTATTACCGGGATAAAAAGTATCCTATGTGTTAATCCAGGTCATAAACTACTTCTGTGACAAGTTTCATCTAGATCCGTTCGGCCGTTTAAGCGTGAAGCACGGACAAACATACAATCTCACACACACACTCACTCACAAACTTCGCTTTTAAATAGTGTGATTGAGTATAAAACTCCAGCTTGGTTACTCTAAAAGTAATACTTAAGATAGCACAAGTACATAGTTTCGAATCCATTGCTCACGAACTTTTGAGATTTCAGCAAATTGGGGTCACTTGAGGCGTGGGCTTAAAGTCTAGCAATCGAGACGTCTCAACGGATTTTGGCGCCAAATAGGATTATTTAATAACACCTACGCAAATGATACATAAAATTCAGACCTTTGGCGAGAACCTACTTGAATTTATGGCTTGTTAAAGAAGATATAGCGCATAATAGATGTAGCTACTTTGATTCATGTCTAGTGCAAAAAGCTTTGCTAGTTTTAAGAAAAAACAGATACCAAATATTGAGCTTAAACATTTTGTATGAAAAACAAATCCTTTAGAATTTATATTTTAAAATTCTTTGAATATTTCCTTCGTTCTGAAGCAGTAAACAACATAGAAAGGAAAATAAGCACACAATGAAAAATCCAAGAATGCAATTCACTAGTATTATTCCCGGAAACCCGCGGGATATCGCTTTAAGTAATACAAGAACAGCACTATAGCAGTGACGTAGATATAAGGCGGATCACAGACGATCGATTAATTTGGGTCGAGTGTGCTGCGACACAGGACGGTTGCACACGAGTCTTGGTAAATACAACTTTGACAATGATTAATATGGACAAAAGATAAGAGTTTTCTTTAGGTCTCGTGTCTCTTGTTGAATATTGTTTTTAGGTATTTAGTAAGTGTTGGTTTTATAATTCATTTTTTTTTAATTTATACAGGCAGTCATACTAATATTATCAAGGCGAAACCAAATATTTACATAATTTAAAAGCCTTAAAACATTAATATTTAAATTACTGTTATTTTTTGGTTTGCTAGAGGTCTACTGTCAATAGTTTATAACCGACTTCAAAAAAAGGAGGTTCTCTGATTTTTTTTATGAATGAACATCGATATTTTCTTCAATTGTGGACTGTTTTTGAAAACTATTTTTTCATTTGGTAGTGAAAGATTGCGCGATGGTCTTGTATGAATTTTATTAACTTGACTGTGGTAGTTTTTAAGGGACTTTCCTTTTAAGAGGTCCCCAGCTTGTTTAGAACTAACTTTAGGGAAAGTCTCCGAATAACATGTAACCAGTATAAGTGGTTCTAGGTACCACATTGATGGGCTTTAGTAAAGAAAAATATTTTGTATCTTGAAATAAGAACTCCTCTGTAAGTATAACTAATATTTTACACGTGCTGCCGTATAAAAAACCATAAATAAAATATACTCAGCTTATTTTACAACTAAACTTTCATGCCGCATAGTTTATAAAAAGAACGAAAAGGCTACGCTTGCTACGGTCTCGGTAACGTTTCGCTACGAGCAGTGCTACGGCGTAGCTCGCACATTTCCTCGTACACCTATGGATTTTTTAGTTTAATGAAACCACTAATTTATTTTAAGCGATATTATGTTTGGACGTAATAAAACGAATGTTTGTTCCAAAAATATCTCCCATTGGTATATTGCTTATTTTAATAACATTATGCACTCTCGTACTTATTACAACTATTTGTTTACATTTTTGTCAGATATTTTTGGAATAGACCATACGTGTAAATATAACGTTTCCATACAATTTGTAAATGGTACAGAAACCTCTCCTTTATTTATCTAAATCTGTCTGGATTTCTAAAATAAAATCGGAATTCCAATTGTTGCAAATTAATGCTGATATTCTCCTTCATTTGTTTTTTTTACTTTAAACTTTTAATTCGAACCGTGTGACAAATTCCTTTATTGCGGAAATTCATTTCCTAGGGGAAATGAGTGGCATGCTCATCCCAATCGACGGGGGATAAGGCTAAATAATTAATTTCTAATTCTACGCCAGCGTTGCCGCATTGCCCGCTGCAAAGTAACATGTACATGATTGCATTTGCATTTTAGCACAGGTTATTACTAATCCAGTTATTACTGCTTCATATGTTCGAAAAATTTATCTGCTCAACAACGTAAATAACGCAATGAATGTTGTTGAACTGTCAGAATTAATGCCATTGTTACACTTATTATTACGCAATTATGGTGCTGGTAAAATCTATTACAATAGAAAAAACATACCTAACAGGAAAAGGGTGGAGGCACAATTTAGAAAGAAAATGCGTTTATTTGCGGCAAACATGACGCACACAAAAAATAACATACACTCGTACTCGAGAGCTCGTAGCTAAGTCATAACAGCCGCACGGATCGATCCACCAGGTTAAGCAACGCTTTTCGTGGATAGGTGACCATCTTTATATGTCGAGATTCCTCCTTGCCTCGGAAAGCACGTTAAACCGTTGGTCCCGGCTGTAATTCGTGGATCTTTGACAGTCGTTACGGATAGTCACAAGCCCGAAAGTCTGACAGCCAGTCTTAGGTTGTAAAGGTCAGATCGGCAGTCGCTCCATGTAAAATACTAGTGTTCAGCTGCATCCGGTTAGACTGGTAGCCGACCCCAACATAGTCGGAAAAAGGCTAGGCAGATTTGGGGAAATTGGAAATTTCATAAAAGATTAATAAAATCACCATAAAACCTTCCATTGGACCTTATAATTTCAATTTTAAAACCAATCTTGAGTCTTTAAGACAAGATAATCAAATGATTCCTTTTAATATCTTCGAATTAGTAGCGAATCAATCCTCATCCTTCCACTCGAGTGATTGGATTGATTCGCATCGGGATCGGCCGTGCGCGCCGGTCGTTCCGGGCCATCTCACGGTAATTTGACCGGGATTGACGGTTTACTGACGGCTGATTCACCGTTCTAGGGGAAAAAAATGTGGAGTTATGTAGTGGGCACGTGCTGGAATATATTGGCAAAAAGTTAAGTAGGATTTGATTTAACAACTAACAACTTTTTGGAACTTTTCCTGTTGACAGCGATGTGGACGAATTTTTCGATGTCCTTTGTTTTCCTACCGTTTTATATACTTGTACTTAGTTATTATTAATATTTATTATTAGTCTTTTTAGGTATGTAAATAATATGTGCATAAATAAAAGTATTTCTATAATAATATATTTAAATTAAAAACTAATAATGGATTTGGTTGAAGCCGTTAGACCCGACTGTCATTCATGTATCTTTGACAGTCGTAACATGTCGTTAGAAGCCCGAAAGTCTGACAACCAGTCTTACCAAGGGGTATCGTATTACCTAGTTACTGGATTTTGGAGGTGAGATAGACAGTCGCTCCTCGTAAATAACTGGTATTCAGCTGCATCCGGTTAGACTAGAAGCGGACCCCAACATAGTTGGAAAAAAGCTAGACAGAGTGATTGACTTGGTAGGTATGAGGAAAGATGTTTTTTGGGTCATTAGATTATACTTGGGGACCAACCACCATATTATGTTATAGTAGTATTATTTTAATATTGCTTTAGAACGGGAAATATATATACATACGTCCTGTATATCCATAATATAGTACCATTCACACACTGAAGTAATATTAACCTTTGGAACGCCAGAGCATAAACGCACGCGCGTGTCTTCCACGCCAAGCTACAAATTTATTTGTTATTATGAATTTCCCAATATCCATGGTGTCTTTTAATTTATTCCTGACATTAAATACGTACGATAGCTCCAATTTTTAGGATATATATCTATATAAACACTCACAACAGTTATGATTTAATTGTCATAGTGCGTGTCCTAGTGTGACATAGTGTCAGTGTGCCATTGTCACATATTTGTGTCGTTGCCGTACAGGGCATGCGCTTGCTTGTCACGTATATACAGGCGTCAGTAACTAGTTGCTTGGCAGTTTCTACAGAGGATTAATTCAAACATTTATGTTTGTGTCAAGAGCTAAAAACACTCACGCGACTAAAAACCGTGTTCTAAGCAGAGCGTGCGAA
Organism: Hyppa rectilinea; assembly: GCA_951799385.1. NCBI lineage: Eukaryota > Metazoa > Arthropoda > Insecta > Lepidoptera > Noctuidae > Hyppa > Hyppa rectilinea. The sequence goes on along the minus strand of OX637318.1, from coordinate 14,345,659 downwards.
AGTGTACTTACCCTCAAGAGACGAGTCTTTGACTTGTGCAGCATTTGAAGTTCCCAAGACTTACTGCCATTAACTTGAGAAGTCCTCAGCTTAATTATAGAGGTAAATGGTTTAACTATTAGCTTTAATTGCTCTTAATTTAGATCCTTAGTGGAAATGCCTGCGGCTTTTAAGAATATTTGCCTCGGTTCTTTCTATTTAGGATTTCAAAGGATAATGCTCGTATATGGCCCACCTCGACCACATTTCGAAAGAAAAAAAAATTGAAATAGGTATTTTCCGTTTAAATTTTATTTCTAACCATGTCGCCGTTCTCATAACAAATACATTAGTAATTTAACATAATCAATGCCAGTTTTCCATAATTTCAATTCATAATTATATTAACCATGTGTTTGACAAATGACTTTTAAACTATTTGTTATAATGTAGTGTTTCAAGATTGTTGTATTATAATATAGAAGTAAAAACCATATTCATGTGTTTAATATAGCTAATCGATTATGAATTAATTATTAATTATAACAATTAACTTGTGTGCTCAGTGGCGTGCAATCAAAGTAGGGTTTGGGCCGGAGGTCAAAAGCTCCCAATTAAGTTGTCGATCGATATTTTTGGTCTTGCTCTAAAATCCCACGACAAAAAGTTGGAAGGTTCAATTATTTCTTTGTTACTCTTTTCCCTTTACCGCCCTTGTACAACTCGTGAAGAGTTAGTTATTTTAATAACAGGAAAAAGTATCACATCATTAAACTTTTCAGCTTGACCTTTAAACTTTAAAGATAAACGAAGACTCTTTATAAAACAAAAACCAAACCACAACCACCACGCAAGCTTTCTGTAACAAAGAGAGAAAAAATAAATTTTCAAAATCGATCTGCAATTGACCAAAATATAGACGAACAAACATAAAAAACCCTCTTTTTTGAAATCGGTCAAAAACGTGCCATGGTACGCATGCGTGGGTAATTCTTTCTTTCTTACAAACGTTTGTGTCTGTAATGAAGGCAATAATTGCCGTGCCCCGGCATTTGTGCATCTTCAGAAGTCCGAAAATTTGACAGCCAGTCTTAGGGGGGTCTTAGTTCTAAGGGGTATCGTATTACCCAATTACTGGGTTGTGGAGGTCAAATAGGCAGTCACTCTATGTAAAATACTAGGGCCAAATTCTGTAAAATAACCAACTTGTCAATAGTGTGTCGGTAGTGTGTAAGTACCTAGTATCTCGATAGGCAATCATTGACATTTGGTATTTTACAAATTATTTATGATCGCTTTTACTTAGCCTAACATAATGCCTGTAGTGTGTCGATAGAGTTTCAATGTCGTGTTGCTTATCTTAAAATTACAGAATTGGGTCTCTGGTATTCAGCTGGATCTGGTTAGACTGGAAGCTGACCCCAAAATATTTTGGAAAAGGCTAGACAGATTGATTTTTGAATGAAGGCAATAATTTCAGGCCACATACATATCGTGGTACCTTGTACCTATTACAAGGTAAAAATAAAAGGCTAATCTGTAGGCAATTGACCGCTATTTATGTCACGTTCGTGATCCCACGGTTTGGGATACGCACGCGAAATACTATTTAACCCTAAAACGCTGCGTAATATCCGCGGTGCCCGATAAAAGGGCTGTGAGCTGAATTATTTGGAATTATTCGTGCAAAAAAATGTAGACTAAGAACGCTTTTGTTGTAGGTGAATGTGAATTGTAGAAAATAACACTTAGAGCCCAAAGTGCTTTAATAGGATTTATACAACGTTCTTATTTGTATGTCATACCTCTAGATGAATGAGACAAAGAATAACTGGCATATGAATTATTTTTCACAAAATAATTCGACATTTACTAATGATTGATGATTTCCCACAATCAAAACAAAAAGGCCATCGCTCAGGTAGACAATATACTTGTATGCAAGATCCGAAAAGGCTTTGTAAAACGATTCCTAGCTCGTCGATTACAAAGCGCGGGTAAATACATTGTGTTATTACATGTATTATTACGTAGTTAAAAAGCGCAGGTTTTTCATACAGTTAACAAATATAAAGCGGGTGCTATTTGCTTCTGTTTCCGTTTAAATTTATTATGACTGTAATTTAACTCGGTACCTTTGTAAAAACTTCTAAAGGTTCCATTGCAGAGACAATGGGTGTTTTTTTTTCTTTTGTGTTTTTGGATGATTGTTTTATTCAAATTCTCTGCCTTGTTTGGAAGTTTAAACTATGATAAGGTACCCACTAGGCAGGCAGCATGATCGTCCTAGCCCACTGTTCTCACTGCTGGGACAGGCTTCTGTCAGACCGATTCATACGGTTATATTTATTGTAGTTTCGAGAGAATTTTTCTCATGAGGGTTCATACGACATTTGAGGGGTTAATATAATTTATTATTGTCATTCAAGTATTATAGTTTATTATTAGCCACTTTAGAGAACATATATAGAGACCAAATAAATCAATGACTAGTCTGAGTCCCGGGACAGTTGGCAAGCAAGAGAAGAACTTACTTAGATCGTAGCTCGATATTACCTCTTAAAAAGCGTGCGTTCCTTTTTTTTTTGAGGGTGGGAAATCATCCAATGATTTCTCCCGTTCTGTGTGGAGCGGAACCCGTGTCAGACTTTTACTGACTAAAACCCATCCATGTTCCTTCCTTAGCCCCTTTATGTTCCGGGGTAGCGGTAACCCTTTCGGACAATCCCGCTTACCCAAGGGTGCGTTCCTAACTAACTTATTATTATATAAACATAAAACAGACGACGACGCAACGTCACTATCTAAGGTGCGTTCACAAATGCACAATACGTAACGCGACACGTCCCTTATTTCTGCGTTACATTGCGTTTTGCACGGCTTGTTTTGTAACATTTCGTGTTAGGTGTTCGAAATTCGAAATATAACACGTCATCATGTAATTCATTGGCATTTCTTATCAGTTATCGCTATCACACTATTATTTAAAGGTAGCTTGACCTTGGCAACAAACTACATAAAGCTAGGGCGTAGCTTGACGTTCACTCTGAAGATAGATACGAGTAATGCTTGCCTATTTCTTATCCTAATTATAATAATGGAAATCACATGTTAGTAGCCCAGCTTGGTCAAATAATATTAATGGAACACGCGATTTGACGTGAAACTCAAATATATTTTACACGAAATTCGGGCGCAGTTTTTTGTTCATTTTATTAGTAGGAAGTGAGTTATTTTGATAAGGCTGCCCGTGTTTGTCACAATTTGTATGTTTTGTTATTTGAATTAAGTGAAAATGGTTAGAACCCTAACTAGTTCATGAAACTAACCAGCGGAAGCAGTTCAGACTTGGGACTTCATCACGAAACAACTTCAAAATGAATAAGGTCTTAAACGCCCGCTATCGCTTTCCGCACGCATTATAATCGTTTAAATTATTTATTAGATAAACAAATGACTCAGTACAATGTTTTCCGGTATAAATTCGACGAAGCAAAACACGCAAACGCCTATTAAAATAAACAAAACGCTATAAACCCCTGGAAGTGACTAGTCTCGTAAACACTAAATTTTGCCGTTAATTAAGTTTACATTGTACTACTAAGCAATAATAAATTCTGGTTCCAAACAATTAAGTCTTTATTCCTCTGCGGTGAGTTTCAGTAAGAAATTCTAGAACGTTTTTAAATTGCCTTCGAAATGTCAAAAGTTCAAAGATTGTTTGTTTAAATAGGTTTCTGGTAATGGAAGCCTTTAAAATTGACGTGAAACGGTTTCAAAAGGCTGTATTTGTTACCAGACTGAGCATTAAAAAGTTTTTGGTATTGTTTTACGGTAAATACTAATATTAATAGATCAATAAAATATTGGCTAGTAATAAAAATGATTCATGGCTGATTTATTAGCGTTGCTTTTAAAAATGAACCACCAATATGCATTAAATCGACCAATTCAAAATTAGTATTCTAAATTTAAAATTGATACGAGGTACTACCTTAGTTCCGTATTAGTTTTAGTTTTGCTTGTGCATTTCTTTCGTTAAATATTGAAAAAACAAATATTATTATTTCGATAAAATCATCAATTTGAAAAATATTTTTAAAGGTCTTTGTGACGCGCGTAATCCCCGAAGGGTTCAGCAAAGGTGTGTACACCACATTAAAAAGCTAGAGGCAAAGAAAGAAAATATTCAAAATTTTTATAATGCTTTTTATTCTTAATAAATTAATAATAAATACATAACAGTGATGAAATGAGTACAGTTTTAAGTAAAGACAAAACAAATAATACTTACATTAAATTTAAAAATCGCAAGAGAAACTGTTTTCTATTTTCCATGAATAAAATATAGATTCGAAGAGTTAGAATATATACATATATGTAATTAGTTTAAAGCGATAGAAAACAAAGGAGACATTACATAAATTAACTTTCAATAAACATCAAATGACACGTCTTAAAAGCAGAAAGCGAAAAACAACTTAAAGAGGCAATAACAGTTAAATTAACAACTATTAATTAAGGAAACGCCGGAAGATAATAATTATTATCCTTAATGCAAATTTCTCGATTCGGGACAGTCATAAACTTGGGCTAATTGCGACAACCGTTTCCCTCCAAAGCACAAGTCACTGACTATCGAATAAACGAAACATCAAAGTACTTAAATGCCTTTCCAGATAATTCATAAATATTGTTCTGATATATAAATAATAAATAGGTATATCTCAAATATAATTAGTCAATGAACATTCTTTATAATGATGGAAGCCGTACTAATAATCTACCAAGCCATTTTGTGTTCACATCCCCAGCTGAGTCCCATATTTTACAATAGTGATTTTCTCACAAAAACTACCAACCATTTCTACCCATTAATTTTGTCCAGTATCCTCACATAAATAAATAAAATTCTATACCATTCTCTGTTCCAGCTGTCGCAATCGCCGCCATCTTGATCCATATTCAAAATATTTAGTGCCAGGAGTACACTTCTTTCTCGTACTTCTTGGTGTAAACCTTCTGGGGGTCGTACTTATCAACTGCTTGCTGCCAGTATCCTGGTTCGTATTTTATCAGATGCTTCATAACCTTCTTGATGCCCTTGCGTTGGCGGTCAGAGCACTTGGAGCAGCCGGTCTTGAGGCCGTCGGAAATGTAATCTGTGATGAGGAAGATAAATGCTATTGTGAGTAAAAAATGGAGGTGATGAGGAAAATACTTGCAGTTGAGGATATTACGGTTGAATAGCAAGATTTCTTAATAAACCAAATTAACCGACTTATAGCTGAAGTCGTTTTATTATCTACTTCGAATTTCGTACTCCGTAGCCTTAGCTAAAGTCTTAAGTGACCTCATTGCTTCGAAACTGAAGATAAATGATCTAAAACGTTTGTCTTAGGTGAGAGTAGCCGGCGGTTAGCGGGATTGCCTGAAAGGGTTACCGCTACCCCGGAACATAAGGGGCTAATGAAGGAACATGGATGGGTTTTAGTCAGTAAGATTCTGACACTCCCTTCCGCTCCACCCCGCGGGATGGGTACTTAGACAAATTCCCACACTTAATAAAAAGTGAATGTAGCGAAGTAGATCATGATCATGATCATCCTGTGGCAATAGAAAATCTATCTAATAATATCTAATGCGTTAAGCTTCTCATCAGTACACGAGCGTTATTATAGTTTATAATTGGTTACGTCTTGTATAGTCCGTCATTGAAATAACTGCTAGTGACATTCTGTATAATTTGACTTTGTAATAGTTTACTTTTGAGTAGGGTTGTGAACAGGTTTACAACTCTACACGCCTCAGTTCGTAACAATTTATGAGAAAATACAAAGTTGGACTCAGTTAAAATTTCGTTCTTCTTTTTCTTCTTCGTGTGGTTAGTGACTAACCTGGTGTCAGAGTTTTAATGCTGCCCATGGGCCTCTGACTTAGCATCACTTGCTCTTGAGAAATATCTCTCAGACATGCCGGTTTCCTCACGATGTTTTCCTTCACCGATTTTAAGCAAGTGGCAACTAAACAATACGTACATACATAAATCCGAAAAATCAGAGGTTGGCCTTGGGTTCGAACTCGAGACTTATGACTGGCTATCAAAATTTCATTGGTCTACTTACATTTAAGCTCTTTGCCCTCAGAAGTGCAAGGTCCCTGGTCGAGGGTGCACTTCATGTAGCCATTCAGCAATCTCTTGTTGCCAAGAACCTCATCCAAGTTCATGTTGTCATACTTGTGGGAGTACTCCTCAGCCTGCACACACGCGAGGACCATGGCGACGGCAACTAGGATGAGTTTCATCCTGGAATTAAAAATATTATATTATAAATTATTTGGATATTTAATGCTCATGAAACCAACAGCAACCAACATTGCACAGAGGCCAGCACATCAAGTTACCACAATCTGTCAAATTTCTTTGATAGTATTTCAACTTTATTGCAAAGACATAAGGTTCATTTTTAATTTAGAAAATTTGACAGTTAGGGATAGCTTGATGTGCTGGCGTCTGTACATACAGAGCTCATCAACCTTTCCCAAACTGTCAAATTTTCACAATTGAAAATGAACCTGATGCATTTGTTTGTAATAAAGTAAAAAAACTATCAAAAACATTTGACAGATTGGTGTAGCTTTATGTTCTGGCCTCTGTACTTTGCAGTGCCCTGACAAGGTTCATGTAAAAAACCAACAATAATATACGAAATGTGTGAAAAAAAATGAGTATATGAGCATTCCTACTTAGGTTCTTAAATCGATCTTGGATTTAATAGGAGTTGATGCTCAGTGAAGAAAAAAGAAAAAATCTGCAAGTTATGGGTTAATCTCTATCTATTATGTAATGAACCAGTCCATATTTGGGTTGTTTGACAGAAATCACTTTGAGTGATAAGGCCTCATGTCATTGTAGATACCTACTTTGTTTTTAATAAATGCATAAGACATTATAAGTGAACAAAGAATAAATAGCAATTAGTTTGCCTAGCTTTTCGCAACAATCTTAGTGTCGGTTTGTATGTACTTTAACCGGATGCAGCTGAATACTAATATTTTACATGGAGCGACTGCCTATCTGACCTCCACAACCCAGTTACTGGGAAGCACCATAACCCTTGGTAAGACTGGCTGTCAAAATTGTGGCCCTTACGTAACGACTGTCAAAGATCTACGATAGACTTTAATGTAACAAAGAGATATAAATGTATAATTATTATGGTTTTAACAATTTTAATAAATATTTATTATAAGTACATAGAAGAAAGTTTTAGTGAACATTTCTTAAACCGATGTCTCATAACCACCGTCTGGTGTTAACTTTGACAAACTTTATGTTGAGAGAACAAATTCAATTTGAAATTTTTCTGTAAATTATTATTTTGTCTAGTCTAGCAGATGATAACCTATAAAAACAAACAGCTGTTTTTCTTATAACTTTCATAAAACAGGTGTCTTTCAGTCACATTGTCAGAGTTGTTTAATAGTGTTTATTACAAAGATAAAATGTTGTATATTAAACTGTTTATTTTAATCTTTTCAGGTAAGTTTGACACGGAATGAAAAGCACGATGGTGATTTATAAAAAAAGATGTTTTGTTAGGTGCCTAGGTAAGTGGACTTCAACAGTTTATATAACAAGAAAATTGAGTTAACACATCCACATCATATTTTAAGTGATAGCAACACTGGAAAACGTTTTTAGTAGCCAACGGTAAATACTATACATGAAACAACATTTAACTTTGTTACGTTAACTGAGCTAAATGTGTATGTCCCCCAGGTGGTGCGGTGTTGCGATATGAAATATTATTCCTAACTTTTTTATTACATAGAACAAAATAAAAAGGTCTAATGGTCATTCTCTGTACCTTTTAAATGTTAGAAGATCTCTTTTTTGTTTTTTAAACATTTTAATTTTGATAGTATAGCCGCAAACATTTTATTTCAATTATGGTGGTATACATTAATGCTAACAGAGCAATTGAGGACCCTTTATATCGCCGCATTATACTGAAGAGCCTTTTCAGCCTCCTCTTTTTTGCACATTATTTTGTTTTTAATGCATTTTTAGAGCTAAACGAATTTAAAAACTGTTATATTTCTGTCGATCTTATGACAAACAGAATGTTGCTTTAAATGTGTTTAGCGTTCAAACATCGTGGAACTGGGCCTAACTATGGCGGATTCACACCTTCGAATTTTGAATATTTAAAAATGGAACCCCACGTTCGTTTATTTACTAGCTATCAGGAATTTATAGCGAGATATTCTGAACTACAATTTAATCTGTTTTTTCAATATTCTACTTACTTGTCTATTAGAATCTTTCACAATATTCACTGATAACACTTCAATCCACAAACAGAAGCTGAACTGTGCAGCATAAACTGTCCACTATCGTTTTATACTGAACTTTTATCCTTAAACCATCTCCTTGTACTCATAATGAACGCAATCAAATTAATTGCTTGTAAATAATCAGCTGGTAATTTGTAAGTATAGCATTGATTGATATAATCCCCTTCAACTTGGTCGTGAATTTTCCGCTTTATGCTGCCTCTGAAAGAAGGTGTTCATATCCCAAAATAATTTTTGTTCATAGGAACATTAACAGAATATGAAATGTCGTACAATACTTAACCAATTATTGTGTAAATTGGAACCAAATTTTAATTTGGTCCTGTGAGTAAAATACCTATAAATAAAAACAATCTTTTTTTTGTTTTGTGGGAAACCATCAAATAATTTCTCCCGCTCTGTGTGCAGCGGGAGGGGGTGTCAGACTTTTACAAACTAAAACCCTTCAGTTGCCTGTGCCTGGGGGCCACGGTTCTTCTTTTAAATAAACCCGCGACCCTCTGCCAAAAACACCTGGAAGTCTTTAAACAGACTCCGGACTCATGTTGACCGAAGCAATGAAAACTTGTTCAGGTGGAGGATCATGGACGACCCTGCCTTTGAGTGTAATTGTATGCTCTTCCACAACGATGGGACACATAATATCATTCTGCGTGTCCTGTCATCTGCACGTTACAGGAACTGATGGTAACTAGTTATGGCTCCAAACATGTATCCAAATTCTGGGCCGAGTCCATTTAGATTGCCATCGACAACTTAAGAAGAAGAAATAGATATAAAGAAAAAACAATTATTATTTGATACAAGATGATTGGACAGTGGTCAACAACATTTGGGCATAAATTCGAAATTCAAACTCAAATAAAAAAAGAATTGACCTTAAACTTTCCTCCTTATTACATCCTACTACAAAAAATGACCTAAATAAATTATCACCGGTGAATTAATTCTTACCTTCTACCCTACTTGCATGTTACCTTGATTTGACCCTGTGGTAAAAATTACCACGACAATGGTGAATTACCATTTTACCACGATTTACCATTTATGGTTCTACTGTCTATGACTAAGTTCTATTGTCTTTGTTGTGTCGCAATATTGCATTTAATTTCTTGTTAGTGTCAATTACGGCGTTTATCACTGATTATTTTCAACCTTTTTTATTATTTAAATCGGTGGATGTTGTATTGTGATTAGTCCAGTGCTTGTGTCTTATTGATAAGCCAATCTAGATTTGTTTAAATTGGGATTTATATTGGACTAGCTTCTGCCGCTTGGAAGTCGAAAATTACCTCACGGGAACGAAGGTATCACCGGAATAAAAAGTATCCTATGTGCTATTCTAGACTATAATCTATGTCGGTGTCAAAGGACATTGCTCTGCGTCCATACATTAGAGCCAAGAGCATCGGATAATTATGTATTGTATTCTCTATCATTAGTAGATTCTTAAAAGATCTTGTATTTATAGCGGACTAGCTGCAAAAAAGATATATTTCAAAAAAAGTATCAGATTTTGAGGTTATAATCTAACCATAACAACGAATATTAGATGTAGGTACCTACGATTTTTCATAGCTCTGAGTGATTTTTAACCACCAAAACACCGAACACAAGAAAAGAACACAGGAAAAGCACAGCACAGGAACTGTAGGGCACGCCACGATAGTGGCGGTAAGGCCCCTCTTTGAGGAGTGGCTAGAGAGGCGTCACGGCGCCCTCACCTACCGCCTGACGCAGGTCCTCACCGGACATGGATGTTTCGGGAGGTTCCTGCACATCATCAGGCGGGAGGAAACGCCCGGGTGTCACCACTGCGAGGATCGCCCAGAGGACACGGTAGAGCACACGGTGCAAACCTGTCCCGCATGGGCGGAGCACCGCCGTGTCCTCGTAGAGGCGATCGGCGGCGGCGACCTCTCGCGCCCGGCCCTGGTGCAAGCCATGGTCCGGGGCGAGAGGGAGTGGGAGGCAGTCACCTCCTTCTGCGAAAAAGTTATGCTCGCGAAGGAGGTGGCGGGATGGGAGAGAGAAAGGTCCTCCCGTCCCAGCCGCCGCAGGAGACGCCCCGGGCGTCGGGAGCCACGTGACGACTCCCGGCCACCGTAGGCGCGGGCCTGCGGGCGGTGAGTAATGGGTAACTCACCGTCCGATCAGCACCAGACCCGTGCCGTACGGCGCGTATATGTTCCACGCGCGCCTCAAAGAGATGTCAGCATATGAAGGGGCCCCTCAGGGCCAAGCCTGCCGGGTAAGCGGGATTGTCCGAAAGGGTTACCGCTACCCCGGAACATAAAGGGCTACGGAAGGAACATGGATGGGTTTTAGTCAGTAAGAGTCTGACACTCCCTTCCGCTCCACCCAGAGCGGGAGCAGTCATTGGATGATTTCCCAGCCTTAAAAAAAAAAAAAAAAAAAAAGCACAGGAACTGTAACTTTGCCAAAGTGACAAATTGACAATAACGGACGACGCGACGTGACGTTCACAGCAAAACTAGGGATGTAGTACGACACCACACCAATAATCGATTTTTTCGATTAAGATTTACTGTGGTCTTAAATTATTTCAAACTGTCTGTTACATCACCTTTGTCATATAAACATTACAAGTATGTATGACAATGGTTTATTTTACGCCGAAAAATAAATGTTATTTTTGTATTAATTGTCGTAAAAAATGAATTAGATGTTTGAATAATTGTATAGAAATAAAAAGTTTTGGTTACTGTATAGTATTATTCTTACTACCTATTTAAATTGGAGTATGACTGCATACATAAAGTATTCTTATTAGGTTTTTAAAAATGCACTTTAGAAAAGAAAACACAATCGATCGATTAATAATTCAATCAATCGATTATAATTGATTGGACATCCCTATTTCACTTCTGACAAGACATGACATTAGGCATTGATGGCGATCTAATGTTATTAGTCGCGTTAAATTCTATATTAAAAGTACATTTTGGAATACAGCTAGTCCGTAATACAGAAGTATTTGCAACTTAAATAATAAAATAGGCGATTAATTTTCGTTTAATCTGATACTCTTTATTGCACAGGGCCAATTTGGACATTGTCTTTTCATTCAGAACCGTTCAGTCGTTTTGTGTGAATGAGTAACAAACACACACACTCAAAACCTTTATAATAATATTAGTGTGATGATGTGATTTCTATTATTTATCTACGTATTTCAATTAATTAGATGAATGTACTACAGTACAGTCAACAGCAAAAGTAGATGATCAAAATCAGAAATCCAATACTAATGAATGGAGTTCGCGTCAGAACTGTGTGGCGTCGGAGTGATTCAAAAGTTTGTGATTGTAAATTTTATCAAACATTTACTACTAGTAGGTACAGCTGCATATTCGTGAACTCCGTTCATTAGTATTTAATTTCTGATTTTGATCATCTACTTTTGCTGTTGACTGTACATCTTCAGCAAATTATTATTGCTATTTCTAATATCTAAAATCTATGAACGCTCAAATAAACATATATTTCTTTCTTTATACTAAAAACTTACGCACTCCCGCAATTCGAATATTTTCGAAATCCTATCCACATTGCCTCCAACATCCTAATCTTCAAAATCCTTCGTGAAATACCCGCGACGCCCACGACCTCTTTTTCACAGATACATCTTCATTAAGTACCTACTTTTTCTCTTTCCTTACGTGAACAGAGGGATGACGTTTCATTCTAAGTTGAGAAGGAGTTTCATAGGCTTTAATGTCTTTAAGGGCATTCGCCCTTAAGGCTCTAACGCCTTTAACCCGTCAATTGTTCGCCTACTAGAAGCCGTTTGCATGTAAGAGCTCAACGGTTGTAACTATTATATAAATACAAAGTGGAGACTGCAATACAATCTTAAATTAAACTGTGTATACCTAATGGTGTCCCCAGCCTGCACATGAAAATTCAATCAAATATATCTAATACTTTAGTTACTACAGCTAGTCAAAGATTGGCAAAACTCATAGTCGACCCGTCACTATTAGTTAGTCAGTTTGAAAAATGCCTTTTTAAATTGTGGTTTTATATGTATTGTGTTAAAGGCGGATTTCACCAACGAGACTGAACGCGATCAGCACATTTAAACCATCATTGTGGTGGATTATTGATAGTGACTGCCCTAAACGCAGTTAAGATTGGCTAAACGGTTGCAGTTTTATTGGTGAAATTGGTAGTTAGGCTAAGAGCCTTACTTTGATAGACTTATGACTAAATTCAATACTCCGTGGATTTAATGCAGAGATTTCTGAAAATGGCTCCAAACACAAACAAAAATTTCAAAAAATTTCAAAAATTTTAGCCCATACAAATGGGAATACTCGTATCTCATCATGTTTTAGAGTATCCATTTTTTTAAATTCTTCTCAGGCCAATATAAATTAATTTGATACAGTCGTCGGCGCATCAAGTTACACCAAATAGTTAAATTTCTCCAAATGATTTGAAACCTTAAACGTTGACAGTTAAGTTCCAAATTGATTGAAAAAAATTGACAGTTTGTGGTAACTTGTGCTGGCGACTTTACCCAAGTTTTTCTTTAGCTAATTTGAATTTCGACAGCCGATTTACCGGTTCTTTCTTGTCAAGAAATCATACTGCTTCCCGACTTTCTTTCTCATAAATAAATCAACAGTCAAGTAAATATTTAATTCACTGCAGCTCGTTGTACAAACAAACATCTTTATGTATTCCCTCTATTTTACAACGTGCTCTGTAAATACAAGCTAAAGGCAAAGGGTGCTCCCCACGGGGTGGCGAACACCCACGAACATCTCCGAATAAATTCCGAACTATATTTTAATAATTTATATTCGGAATGTGCCGTGCTGCCCCTGCTGCAATGTGTCACTTGTTTCAGCTGAAAGAGGTAGTTCCAAAATTCCGTTAAAATTTTTGGAGAATTTTTCTGTCATTGAATTTTCTGCTAGAAATGTCTTGGTTTGGTAATGAATAGAAGCTTTATACGGCCGACCGTAACCTACCAGGCGAACCCAGTGCAGGTTGGTGGATCTCACAACTCTTCGAATATTCGATTCTAGAATGTGCATGTTTCCTCACGATGTTTTCCTTCACCGTTTTGAGAACAGTAGTAATTAAATTAAATACATATAGTAAAGTGCTTGCTTGGGTTCGAACTCACGACTTACAACTCGTAAGTCGGAGCCGATATCACTCGGCCACCACTGCTCGACAAGGACTCATACTAAAACCCTGATCTAAGTATGAGGAACGTTATCTTCGGTCGCATTTTACGATTAACGCGGGAGGCGAGATACTGTAGGCGTAGACGCTCTATTTCCTTTAATAGATGTGCTGCTAGCGTTCACTAAATTTATTACCAGTGAAAAGTATTTAGTGAAAAATTGGCAGCTACATTCTTATAAAGTTTTAGCAAGTAGATTATATAATAAGAGGAGCTCGTGGCTAAGAAATAACAGCCGCACGAAACGATCCATCAGATAAACCTACGCTTGCCGGGGTTGGCCCGTAGATGGATGACCATCTTCAGATATCGAGACCCCTCCGTGCCTCGGAAAGCACGTACAGCCGTTGGGCCCGGCTGTCATTCGTGGATCTTTGACAGTCGTTACGGGTAGTCAGAAGCCCGAAAGTCTGACAGCCAGTCTTACCAAAGGTCCACCAGTCTACCGTATTACCCAGTTACTGACTGGGTTGTGGAGGTCAGATTGGCTGTCGTCATGTAAAACACTGGTATTCAGCTGGTTAGACTGGAAGCCGATCCCAATATACAGTTGGGAAAAGACAGGCTGATTGAGATGATAATTATAATAACATACCCGACATAGGAAATATTTGTGAGCTGTTTAGTTCGGCATTATATCTTAGGGCAGATTGAAAAGCAATTTGCTAACTAGGAATTAATTGTGGGCATCTACATGAATAATTAATAATCAATTGATGAATAATACATTTCAGAAATCTCCAGTTTGCCTGAGTGTTCAGTTTTCTTAGAAAGAATAGAAATAGAATTCGATAGTACATTATTTAACATTCTAGGAGTCACACGGTCGAAGGTAAGTGTTTTTCTCTTTTTCAAAACGCCATGCAGCAATTAACAAAACAATGAAGTCATCTGAGATGCCATCTAGCCATGTATACCTGTTAACTTAAAACATCTGATAGAAAACGTAAAAGAAGTGCGAATCGAGGTACCATATTCTTAAGCGGGATTGTCCGAAAGGGTTACCGCTACCCCGGAACATAAAGGGCTAAGGAAGGAACACGGATGAGTTTTAGTCAGTAAGAGTCTGACACTCCCTTCCGCTCCACACAGACCGGGAGGAGTTTAAACATTAAAAAAAAAACCACTCCTTTCTATAATAATGGCAATAAAATACGATTGTTATATTGGAGCCCTCTTAAATAATTAATTTAATCTGTTTTTTTAGTAAATTTGTTGTAACGTATCATCTCTGAAAATTTCAACTGTCTAACTATCACGGTTTATGAGATATAACCTGGTGACAGACAAACAGTCGGACGGACAGACAGCGGAGTCTTAGTAATAGGGTCCCGTTTTACCCTTTGGGTACGGAACCACCCTAAAAACATCATGTCCGCAATCCTGGTAGAGTTAAGCAGGGGTGTACCTATAATGAAAACCCAATAACACTTTCCACGACCCAGAATCGAACTTGGTAAAAATCGAAAAACCTCGAAGCAGAAATTAACAAAACAATCAAGTCATTAGGGCTGCCAAGTAAACACGTACCTACAGCATGTAAAGTAAAAGTTGATGATTGATGTGGTTTCGAAAAACGTTCGTGTACAGCCTGACGCGTGTTAGCGACACCCCTAAATTGTAAGTTAGAACAACATAATTATGAAAACAACCCTTTATCTCGGCTGTGAACAGTCTGCGTTTAATTTGGAAAACCACAGAGTAATTACTGCAGGTTTTCTGGGAAAATGCGGTCTCGTTGTTGGCTCGTTATGTAGTGTTATGGCTTATATATTTAGATTACGAAGTGTTTTTAGTATTTAGAAGAAAATGGCTTCTTTAGTAAAGTGCCTATTTATTTTTGTCTATTCAATTAGTAGATGTGCGTTCAAAACAGATAGCAGGTATACCTAGATATTTAATGCGTGTCTTTCGAGAATTTAATAAATATTTGATTTACCATGTTGCTATGAGGATTCATATATAAATTGTCTTCTTCTTTTACCGTTTGTCAAAGTTTTTATGCTGCCCATGGGATGGACTTAGCTTCACATGCTTTTTGATTTATATATGTACAAATAAAAGAATAAGGCTTTCGTCTCTATCTTGAAGCTTTTTCTCCCAAGAACACAATTAAAAAATCGTCGTTAAAGAAACATAACAAAGAATTGTTGTTTTTTGCAAAGATTATAACACTCGGTGTCAATACAAAGCCAACAAATGTGGTTGCCTATTAACAAAAGAACATCTCTAAGTATCTTCTCATCTTAATAATGAAAGAAATTAATAAAAATAAACCCTTGAACTGAAACAAAGATTTTCGATACCACAAACTGAACAAATCCAGACACATGCTGCTCAAAACAAAGCTATTACCAACACCAACAACAAACATTTACAATAAAAATGGCAGCAATAAAATTGTGTACGGCAAATAGTTGTGGAGTTGGCCGAACAACGGATGTCCACCAAGTTCGTGCAAACAATCTGACGTTGGCCCAACATTTATTCTGTATTTTATGTCCTAGGTCCTGCTGCGAATGACGTCACATAAATTGGATTTGCTGCTATATTGGTTGTAACTTTAGAAAATATTTTGCCTTTCCTCTGAAGATACCTATTTGGGGATTTTTCCTTGAAGTGGTCAAAGATATACATACCTATCTGCGGTATGTATACCTTCATTCTCCAATCCTACAATTCGCCAATGGTTATATGGCTAATAAACAATTTGCGCATTGCGTATACTGGGTGTAACCGAAAGGGTAGATACATACAAAAGGATATGCTACAGACCACCAAACTGAACAACTTTTACTATGGGACAAACTCCGAAATCGCAAAAAATAAATCAGCTGTTCCCTACATTTCGACGAGTCACGTGACCAAAAATGTATAGAACAGCTGATTTTATTTTGCTTTTGTATGTATGTATAAGGACTAATTACAAAACCGACATTTGATAATTGTTCGCTTAACAAGTGACCAGCGCTGGGTATCTGTCTCGCATGAGCACCATATTATACTTATGACATAATTAAGTTTACCTGCCATTGCAATATGAGTTTTTCTTTTCACCTTTTGTGGTGTAGTGTTTTTATTCTTAGTGCATCGTCGTCACATATAATGTTATAATTTCATGTATACACAACATTTTAAAAGAGTACCTAACGGTGCATTTTCTTGCCCATTCTTCTCCATACGAAATTACCTTTTGGAAGGGGCGACTAGAATCAATTCTATTTCTTGTTCAGTTTTAAATTCAAAAGTGCCTTTCCTGTGCCTATTAGAAAAAAATGATTTGTCTTTTGACTTGACTTTTAACAACCTCAACACTTGGCAATTATTTAGAGCTGTAACTAAACACGAAGTATTTCTCTCCATTCGACGTTCACAAACAAGTCAACTATGCTTTGAAAAGTCAATATAAAGTGAGATTGCAGGTTTTCGCATTCCAGCTGCAACGCCAGATGTCTGTGGAACCCAAACAAAGAGTTTCCAGACGTTGATTAATATAGTCGAGGGAACTACTATTGGAATACCGAAGTATCGGTGGTGGACGAGTAAAATATGAGAAATACAACATATGCACAAAATAAGGACTTGATGGGTATGTGAGAAAGGGCCTATTTACGTAGATGAAAAGAAGGGACATCGTTCGATCAAAATCAATCAATCTGCTTAGCCTTTTCCCAACTATGTTGGGGTCAGCTTCCAATCTAACCGGATGCAGCTGAATACCAGTATTTTACATAGACCGACTGCCTATCTGACCTCCACAACCCAGTCAGTAACTGGGTAATACGATACCCCTTGGTAAGACTTTTGGGCTTCTACCCGTAACGATTGTCAAAGATCCTCGAATGACAGCCGGGACCAACGGCTTAACGTACTTTCCGAGGCACGGAGGAGTCTCGATATGTAAAGCTGGTCACCTATCCACGGAATTACCCCGGCAAGCCTAGCTTAACCTGATGGATCGATCCGTGCGGCTGTTATTACTGTTAGGGGACATCTTTCGATATCAACGTCACTTAAATACTTAAAGATAGGAAAACAGGCAAACATGCTGAAAGACGACAATTAATAAGAAATTAAGCGCGAAAATCGTCAAAGACGAAAAAGTAACGTTAATTACGGAATCCAAATAGCCAAAAATATCGGGCATAAAATCTATTATAGAACAAATCTTAATCATCACAAAGGACGCAATCAAAAATAATAGAACAAAGAAATGCAATTAGCATTCTTCACAAATATTATCTAGATATTTTTGCCCAACGAAACTTAATTCTCCTACCTTCAGCACCATCGAATCTAAGTATCATCGACTCAACCATTTCTCCCATTCAGAAGTTAATTAAACTATTTAGAAAAGGTCAAATGTCTGAGGTACGTACTTTGATAATTGATCAGTCTTTAAATAGCCTCTTTAGTTAAACAGAAGCTTTGCTTTTTTTATGTTGACTGGTTTAAGTGGTCCTGCGCATGATCTGAAAGGTAAATCTTGTTTTGCTAATGGATGTTTGTCTGAAAACAACCCTATGTTCAGATTTAATTGCTGTTAATAGGGCTTTATTTTCTTCAACAAGCCTTATTCTTCGGTCAAATGTTCTTTTTAATGGCCTATTAATTAAATAAATGATTTGGCTTTGCTTGAAGAAAGTTTTATACTTATTATTATTATTTGCTATACATGAATAATATTTACATAATAATATAAGTTAAAGGTACAGTCTTCAAGACGTGAAGTTACAACAAACTGTCAAATTTTGTCAATCGGTTTTGAACTTTTTTTTTGAGGGTTGGAAATCATCAAGTTACTCCCATCGCTCTGGGTGGAGCGGAAGGGAGTGTCAGACTCTTACTGACTAAAACCCATCCGTGTTCCTTCCTTAGCCCTTTCCCTGTCCCATCCCGCCACCTCCTTAGCGAGCATAACTGCTTCGCAGAAGGAGGTAACTGCCTCCCACTCCCTCTCGCTCCGGACGATGGCTTGCACAAGGGCCGGACGCGAGAGGTCGCCGCCGCCGCCAATCGCCTCTATGAGGACACGGCGGTGCTTTTAAACAAAAGGACAATAATTAGGCGTCGAATTATTCGTCCTCATGTTTGACATTACATTTGGAAATTGATTACTAGCAGCATTATTTATTTATTTATATCGGACAATACAGGCCCATTAGATAAAACACGTTACCCTAAACATACATAATTATTTTCATTATAAAAATAGCACTATGACTTCACTATCTTTTTCTTGAACTGCCCAGAGGTGCTTGTCTGCGAAAGCAACGAAACACACGTTTTCCGGCCAGAAGTCTTCTTCCATGACGATGTGCGGATAACAATTCGGTACGTGCACCAAGAACGCCTTGAGTTTGACGATGCGATGCGACTCCAGTAACTGCACCCTTGGCGTGTACCTTGCATTGACACGTTGAATGGCAATGCTAATTCTAATTAGTTACTAGCTTTTGCCAGCGGCTTCGCCCGCGTGTATGTAGCAAATTATCCCACGGGAACCGTACTTTTTTCCGGGATAAAAAGCTTATAATTATGCTATTTCAGATAATATTCTATCTTTGTGCTAAGTTTCATCCAGATCCGTTAAGTAGTTTATTCGTTACAAACATACTTACATACAAATCTTACCTCTTTATAATATTAATAATAGTATAGATATAGACCTCGTGGAAAAACCTCTTTAAATCCGAAATCCCAGGTTCAGTGGTATCTTCTTTTTTATTTAAGTAGAAGTAATTATTGAATTACTTAAAAAGGTAAAAATTCCTTTCCAAAGTAATAAAATCAAGTAGTGGTTAAGACAGTGTTACAAACATCTCTGATTAACTTCGTTACTCTATAGTATTATGTTTTGTTGCCAGCACAAAACTGCCTGAGTGATTCAATTTAGTGGTAATGTTGTTTCGAAGGTCGACGAACTGTGAGCTTATTCAATTTGAGGCAAGTTGAGTATGCAAGTGTTTGTTGTTGTATGAAGGGTAAATATTAGTGGTGGTGTTTTTGTGTTTGTCCAGACGTGTTGTCGTTGTAATAGTAGTTGTAAAATCGCAGTCGATAAAAAAGAAAGAAAAATGTTTATTCTGCACAAATAAAACGTACATTTAAAGAAAAAAATGAAAAAACAGACCTAAAATCACTACCTGTACAAAGTGTAAAAAGCCTCGTATTCAACAAAACAAAAAACATTGGAAATTTTTGGCAATGTGTTGAAAACCCACCCGGTAAAGAAGCGGAGAAATCGCGGTTGTAATCCTGGATTGTTTTTTATTGCTCACTTACTTTATTCAGTTACTAGCTAGTCCAAAAGACGTCGTTGTGGTGTTAAAATCTCAATATGGTTTGAGCTCATACAAAAACCCCATAGACAAAAGGACTTTCAGTTTTACAGATTTATGCAAATTTCCAGAAAAATACACAAATACCACTTTCTCTTTCAATAAAACCGAATTCGGACTACGAGTATTACGAACGTTTTAAAACAAAAAATATTCAATGAAAAGTATTCATTGCCTAATGTCTACAGTGTTAGGTTAAACAAGGGACATACAGGCAGGGGTTACTATACTCACGCAAATGAACAAATTTGACTATGGAACTACACCTCAAATCACGAAAAAAAATCTGCTGTTCAGTACATTTATGTTCCCACAAGTCGTTAAAATGTATGGAACAGCTGATATATTTTTCTCATAAGTCAAAGTTCTTCCCATGGACAAAGTTGTTATTTTCATGAGTACTACACAACCTGAAAGTATGTCCCTCGTTTAACCTAACACACTTTATAAATTTTAATTATAGAGTTTTTATATCCACCTCCTATTTGACAGCCTTTGATGCTGAAATATGCATATAGATGCAAGATGAGAAAATAAAAAACAATGCTAACTTCTTTCGTCGCACAAAAGATAAAATGATTTTTTCAGCATCAAAGGCTGTCAAATAGGAGGTGGATATGAAAACTCTATAATTAAAATTTCTCCATAATTTCGAATCGTTCACACGAATAAGCTCAGGTTGTTTTATTTTCCTGTACGCTTTGAAGTCATACAATAAATTGTTTCGGGTATGTTTTTCCTGCTCGATGAATTGAAGATTCATTTTCATTTAGCCCACATTAATTTTCTACACTATTGGTTGACTGTACTCTTAGTACTAATAATATAATGATAATATCCTTGGACATTTCACACAACGCCATATAGTCCCAAGCTAAGCAACCTAATGCTTGTGTTATGGTAACGAGATGGCTGATAAACTAAATACAAAAATACATACATATTATACATCGAAAAACACCCAGACCCGGAACAAATACTTGCAGGTCGTAGAAATATTTGTTACGTGCGGGAATCGAACCCGCGACATGCTGCGCAGCAGTCAATCGCTCAACCACTGCGCCCACCGTGTCGTCATATATTATGTATTTCAATTGTTAATATCGGATACCTAACCGTTTTTTTAAGGGGGGGATTATCAATGATTTCTCGCGCTGTGGGTGGAGCGGAAGGGACTGTCAGCCTCTTACTGACGAAAACCCATCCATGTTCCTTTTTTAGCCCTTTATGTTCCGGAGTAGCGGTAACTCTTTCGAACAATACCGCTTAACCAAATACCTAACCGTGTCGAAAGCACCATATTCCACGACTCCTACACACTTCCTTTCAGAGATGTGCATGAGCAAGTCTACAGCTATTGTAAAAGGCACAGTCATTAGTGTACTATTTCCAAAGAGAATAGTTGAGTTGTTAAATTCAGTAAGTAAAGGAAACTTTCTTATTTTTTTTTTAAACATTATCTTTTACTTTATTGACCAGCTTCGCTTCGGCTTTTGCTCTTACAAAAATTAACATCTTGCCGCTGATACCTACAATAATTTATTATAAATAGCCAAATCAATAAAAAAAACTTTTGCAATTAACCTTATCAATAACAAAATTGAAAAACTTATAATGATCCAATCAAATAAAACTAGCTTTACAGATTTATATCTATATATCCAATATCAATTTCGGGCCAATAGCATTGTCTAGACTTTATAAAGCACAGCAAAAAGGTCTGCAAATTGCTCCCCAAACTTTTCTGAACTCGTTGCATCTTTGAAGTCAACTTCAAAACTTTCTCTTAAAAATCTTTTATTGAAGCTTCGCAACGATCGAAGTTCAAACACATTATGGTAACGTTCTTTTTTTGTTTTTGAAAGAGATTTTGTTTTTAATGAAAGGAAAGTTCGCGGGTTAAATGTAAGTGTCTATGGCTAGGTTGTCTTTAAAATAAAAGCGTTTAAATTTGGACCATTTTGAAAAATTAATATTTTTTTTATTCAAATATTTCAAGTAGGTTTTATAAATACCTAAACAAGATAAAGTTATCGTTGAAGTTTGGAAGAAAATTATGCCATACTTACTTTTTAATATTTTTTTTCCTATTTTTAATGTGTTTGTATTAGCATTTTTGTAACATCCAGATTTATATTAGCTTGAACATTGTTATGCGCGAGAACACATAATCAATTATTTCTTGACAAAACCTTTTCAAATCTTCGTTTAATAAAACAGCCATGTTTGGTTCTAAAGTTTATTTTCCAACTGAACCTTCGTTGCCGCCGCCAGCACAATAAATATTGAATCTAGTTCAGTATCGTTACCAAGTTTAATTTTATTGAAAACAATTTTGTTTTCAATTTTCTTCCCTTGCATTGGAACTTTGCGTTGAGCTATAGACTTATTAAAATGGTCCTTTTCTAATAGAAAATATAATCATTGTATAATTTAAAAGGGTAACATTTCATGGGTTTAATTTTAATTACCTACTCCTTTATCATCGGAAGCTTTTGATTCTTTCCTTTTATTGATAATAATAGAGGTTTGTTTGCAAAAACAAGATTTAGCGTACTCAAGTTTGTAGACAATAATATTATGAGTTTTTGGTTAGATCTTTTGTTTCGGGTTCCGTAAGCAAAGGGTAAAACGGGACCCTATTACTAAGACTCCGCTGTCCTGTGTGTGTTTAACAGATGATGTATTTCTGTTGCCGCTATAACAGCAAATACTAAAAACTGAATAAAATAAATATTTAAGGGGGCTTCCATGCAACAATCGTGATTTTTTTGCCGGTTCTATTAATTAATTGTTAAGATCTTATTTTTCAAACCACATTTTTAATCCCAATTAATAACAAGTCTAGATTAGGTTTAGAATTTTTTGATCTCTTTGAATTATTTAATTTTTTCTCTCCCGTTTTATAAACTTACACATGGTTATTTATTAATATTTTAAGTATTGTTAGTTATTTAAATATTACGTGTATAAATAGAAAATGTGCAGTTTACAATAACATAAATAAATAAGTCAGTAGGTAGGTATGTGTGGATAATTCGACTCCTGTTTTCATTTCATACTTCTTACCCTATAACAGCTGAGATGAGATGCATTCGAAACAAAAGATTAGTTTTCATTCCAAGATGGCGGCGACTGGTGCCCGAAGCGATCCTAATATACAGGGTGGAAAGAAAAGACAGTCGGTGTAGGGAAGTACAGACGCCAGCACATCAAGCTATCCCTAACTGTCAAATTTTCCGAATTGAAAGTGAACTTTATGCTTTTGTTATAAAGTTGAAAAACTATTTACAAAAATTGACAGATTGGTGTAACTTGATGTGCTGGTCTCTGTACTTTACCGGTCAAATAATTTATTTTTCACCTCACAGGCTCGGAAAGAGTCTGTTTGTCATTCGAAATCTGAGCCGAAAATCGATTTTTGCTCTCTAGCGTGGAAAGAGTTTTTAAAATTCGAACCTTTTTATTTAATAATTTTCTATACTGCCAGTCCACTGAAAATGCATGACACGGTCTTAAATAAAATATTAAATAACACCGCTCACCTGCAAAACTTCCATCACAGTACAGAAATTAAATATTTTGCGAGGATATAATTGTAAAATTGGAATTAATGTTAATAAGTATTCCATTTCATTTAAAAAATCTGTGACGACACAACACAACGCCACACGACAATCACATATGAATATGCCATAAAAATACTTCCCTGTCAAATACCCAATTGTGTAGTAATTTAAGTTTAATTTTTTAAATAAAATAAATACTAATATAATATGTTATTCAATCCTTTGCTTGGCAAAAATAAATATGTATTAAATTAAATTAGTTAGTTATTTGTATTAAATTAGTTTTTTTCTTTCATTCTCCTTAGAGGACAAGTAGGATATAGAACAAAATACAGGGTATTTAATTTTGGAGATATTCTATGTAACTCATAAGATACATTACCAAGTATCTGTTATTTTCTTCACATGAGTCAATGTATCTGAGACGCTCGAACAAAATAAAACTCAACAACACCTGTTTTCTTGCACCAAGCAGTTTCCTCGCTGTAGTGAGGTGAAAAATTGTGTGTTGCGCTCGGCAGCAAAGCTTTTCTGCGTCTCGTACCTTTGAAACCTTCGTTACGCTCAGGATTCTATATTTGAACCACTCGCTTCGCTCATGGTTCAACCCTAGAATCCTTCGCTTACTCAGGTTTCAATAGAAGTACTCGCGCCAAAAATCAACTTTCCAGCCTTGCATAACAAATAACTATTACTCTAGTTGCCCGTTCCAAAAGATAGTTTCGTAAGGAGAAGATTACTTGCCTTGGCAGCAAATTATAAAAATATAACTTTTCCAATAGATAAAATATGTCATAAGTCACTCGGTACTGAGAGCAATGATGGCCCATTAGTAGTCGTAGGTTTAAACTTAGACAGGCGCATGTCTTTGTGTAAATTGTTTCATTACCACTGCTCTCAAAACGGTCGGAAACATTGTGAAAAAATCAAAAATTCGATAACATGTGACATCTAGCAGCCTGCATTGGGCCCGCGTAACGGATTACGGCCTACTCCTGGATCCCAGCAGTGGGAACAATATAGTCTGAATATGGTTGTGTGCTAAGCATTATCCTTGCTTTCTGTCATTGAAATAATTCTACATTGTACAGTCGTTCTGAACGTTACTCTTTACATCCAACTCGCAAATACTACTGCATAAAATATAAGAAAAGATTAGTTTGAAATATGAATTATGATTCAAGACAATAGAAAGTTATTGTGGCTCAGTTGAGCGCAACCGATTTTGAAATTATTTTTTTTGGCGTTCAAAAGTGCCTTTCTTGTGCCTATTTAAATTAAATGATTTGACTTTGATTAAAAAAAATGGAAAACGAAAAACAATTAAGTATTCTTTAGGGTACGTGCATTCCCGCCTTTGCTGCTATTTTTCCTCACCCTGTATAAACAACGCATTTCTTCACAAGGGTCGTATGTTTGTGGATTTTCACAGTACACTCCATTTGTTGCCCACTCACGAAGATGTTTCTCGTCGTCGGAGTTTTCAGCAAAATTGAAGTGATTTGTGTGCTAGATGTCGCGATAAACAGTTTTTTTTGTAGTTGAGTAATGTGTGAGACAGATTTATAGGGTTAACAAGAAAAGAAAGAGTATTTATTAGGACTCACGTAGGAGGTAAGCGGGGTTGTTCGAAAGGCTTACCGCTACCCCGGAACATAAAGGGCTAAGGAACACGGATGGGTTTTAGTCGGTTAAAGTCTGACACTCCCTTCCGCTCCACCCAGAGCGGAAGGAGTCATTTGGTGATATCCCAACTTTAAAAAAAGGGCTCACATAGGAAGAACAGTCAACCTGTATCAGAAAATCGTGTTTTTCCTTTTTTATGATTTTCCACCACAACCACTATTTTAATAAACAATTTTAAGAGTTAATAAAGATAAGAAAATATCTACGCATTTTTATTAACATTTTCTAAGGGCCAATAAAACTAGCCCCCACGGCGATGTACGGGCCCACGAAATGTACAACCACCATAAACGAGCTCGGGGATCTAATTTTGGACCTCGTCAAAGTACAACGAGAGTTTAGCCGCTCCTCGATTAATATTTCAACCCTGGGGAGCTGCCCTTTAAAACAAAACAAAACACGCACGGACACAATTCCTTAGTTACCATACATTGCTGGCTTAACGAATAACACAACGTGTAACACACATTTTTTGGTACAAAACAAGCAATGTTTTCGAAAGTGAGGGGAAGGGCGTTGTTTGCTCATGTAAGGTAGATGTCACAATTAACGGGCATGTTCAACATGGGTGCTCGTTTGATTCAATATTCAGTGTAATGTAATTAAATAAAATTGGGAATGTGTAATTTGCGCGGGATAAATGTTTAGACGGTAAACTACAAAATTGCTGGTCTGTTAAAATGAACGGTATTTTTGTTGTATTTTGGCATATCTTACCGCCATCTTGGAAATACTTATTTTTTATTTTTCTTTGTGTAATCGATTAACTTGGGGCTCGGTATCCAAACCTGTGTTACGGACAGGGGTGTTTGATCACGCAAGATCGAATTGAGCACACTTCAAAAAACAAAAGGTTGATTTGTTTGTCAGGGGTAAAAATAAGGAAATGCCCCGTTGTTATTTATAGCAATTGTATTTGTTTTAATATAAAGACAATTTCAAAATGTATTTTGACAAATTGAAACTGTACAATATACAATTGAATTTTAACTTTAATGTCTTAGACAGACGGAGGATGATAGATGCAGAAACGGTTTTATTTTTAAAGGGTGAATTAAGGCGCCACCTGTTACTTGGGGAGGATCGAGACTGCGACTCAGCGTTGTAAGTTAGAATGACAACCACTTACTAAACGACTGAAACTCGACAATTTTTTTTTTTTTTTTGTTTAATTGTTGTTCTTTTGTGCTATCCAATAAATAGTTTAGTTTCAATTCGCAGAGCCCGAAAAAACTATCATTATTTTCTCTGATTTTGATAGATTAGATTATGAATACTTTGTTTTTTTTATGTGGACTGCGATAGGCTTTGTACACACAAAGCCTATCGCAGTCCACTGCTGGATATAGGCCTCTCCCAGGCTGCGCCACAACACCCTGTCCTCCGCCTTCAGCATCCAGTCAGTCCCAGCCACCTTCTTAAGGTCATCGGTTAAAAATGTATATAAGTAGTTTATCAGCCATCTCGTTACCATAACACAAGCATTAGGTTGCTTAGCTGGGACTATATGGCGTTGTGTGAAATGTCCATGGATATCTAGCTGGGGGGCGTCCCACACTTTGCTTGCAGATGCGCGGTCTCCAATCCAGGACTCGTCTGCTCCACCGATATGCAAATTAAATGATTTAATTCCTGCCCTTGTTGACAAATGTAACAGTTATTTATCGCCTGAGATAGAATTTATTCATCTATAGAAAAAAACACTTGTACTTAAGTTGCCTTACTTACCAAGTTTAAGTCTGACTGTATTTCTTTTGGGTGAGCCATAAACCTTGAATCTATGAATACAAAGTCTGCGAAGGACATCAATCGTGTCTTTTACCCTACTTTTGTTGAGAAGATGAATTGGCTTTGAGGTTTCTTTTATTCGTATTTTGGGAATTAAAGGAATAAAGGGTCTAACGTTTTGTTGCTTTCAAGGTAAGTAAATTAATGTGCACGTTGTGAGTTAATACGGGTCGAATTAAAAGTCGAGTGATAAAATGTATGAAACAGCATTTTTTTTACACTATCCCCCATACTTATAATCGTATTATATCAAGTGAATGGTAACACACCGATTTCTTTCTTTCGGTCGTCAGAAATTTGACATTCGAAAGAAGAAGACAATACTATATAAACGCTATACGACGACGTTTATTGGTAAGGCGATTTACCGCTATACAGTGTGTTAGGTTAAACGAGGGACATACTTTCAGGGAGTACTAACTCATGAAAATGAACAACTTTGACTATGGAACTATACCTGAATATATGTTCGCTTAGTTCGTCAAAATGTATGGAACAGCAGATTTTTTTTTTTTCATATTTCAGAGTTGGTACCATGGACAAAGTTGTTGATTTTCATGAGTACGATACAGCCTAAAAGTATGTCCATCGTTTAACCTAACATACAGTATTAAAAAAAATTTCAACATTGGTTCAAAAATGTACTGAAAGTAACTAATTGCGCGTCAATTTCCCTGCCACTATCTTTACCTGTATTCTAAATTTATATCCATTATTTATAATATTATATATAGTGTACCTACTTCACTACATAGTATAAAACAAAGTCGCTTTCTCTGTCCCTATATCCCTATGTATGCTTAAATCTTTAAAACTACGCAACGGATTTTGATGCAGTTTTTTTTAATAGATAGAGCGATTCAAGAGGAAGGTTTATGTGTACAATTTGTCGACATATTTTGCGGGCGAAGCCGCGGGCGGAAGCTAGTATTACAATAAACCAGTAATCTATACTAACCCCCTTACTAATAAACGTTGTATAGCGTCTGTATAGTTATACAAGGCTTCGTCTTCTTCTTTCAAAAGTCAAATTTCTGACGACTGAAAGAGAGAAATCAGTGTGTTACTATTCACCTGATAAAAATTTTTTCTTAGTTAGGGGGTAAGGCAATATACCAACCTAAAGTTCATATCTAATAGGGATGATGACAAATTTTTTTTTACTCCGTAAGCTAGATTAATGAAAATTTATTGGACACGATTTTTTTATTTTTTGACGTAATCCAAAGATTACGCTTTGAGTTGAAATGTGGCATGACGTTTTTTTTTTTTGTAAATGGCGCCGTTCAACCGTGGGGTTGTCTACTGCTTAACCGGGCTTGCCTGTGGCTGCTACAAAAGTAGTAGAGAGTAGTTGTAGCCTCCAGCCAGGGCTTAATAAAACTAAAAACTAACTTACAAACTAAGCGACTAGACGCTAAGGGCACCCCCTGCGGGGTTCGGACCTCGGCTTAGGGCGTCGCTGGGGGGGGACAGCAATTTAGGGACAGCTGGATCGGGGGTGTGGCATGACGTAACATGTGTGTAGTTTTTATACTTACTTGTGACGTAGCACGCCGCCACTCCCCAACTTTTATGCGTTTTATCTCAGTAAATTTTTATTAATATGATAAAGCAAAAAATTCGTGTCTAATACTTTTTTAATTATCTGATTGACGGTCTAAATATAATTCCTTTTTTTTTACCCAGGTATAATCCCTATTCATACGGAAAAGAATAATGAAAAATTCCAAAGATAATTAAGACGCAACGAATGAACACAAGTTTAATGAATACCTAATTTAACAGGTAGTAGTCGAGTAAGTTCCATGTTGTCTTGTTTCAACAGCTCTTAGGAACTTTGCGAATTATTGTGTTCACTGTACGTACTTAGTTGGAACTTTATAGGCTTGAAAACTTTAGGGAATTAGGAGTTCAATGTTTCCGGTTGCTTCGGTGTACGAATAAAGTTGAAGGAATGTAAACATTATCTATAATTGTTTCTACTGGTTGCACTCAGGCGTCTCTGTGAGCGAAAAGGCTAGGATCTAAAACGTGGGCCCAATGGCACATGTCTTGGAATTTTTATTACATTTGTATGAAACATCTACCCCCTTTTTTTTTAAGGATGGGAAAAAAAAACATCTGCCCCCTGGCCTAGGATAGCTACAATTTGCGAGTCTTTAAATCAAGAGTGAATAGGTTTCTTCAAGGCAGGCGCGCTTCAGCGTCGACCACATCAACGCTTACCATCAGCACGGTAATATTATCTGTGCCATCAGGTGAGATAGTGGTCAAGTGCGAGCCTATTGATAATAATAAAAAAATGAAAATCTTTAGGTTTCTTCGCAGTTCTTTAGGGATGAAATATACTCAATCGTGAACCCTATCGGGCACAGCAAATGACAGATTTTTTGTACCAAGTCCTTGCCTGTCTGGGTTTAAACCCCTGGCGAAGGCATTCAGGGTATGACTGTGGCAGGCTATGTTGTCATGTAGTTTTCAGTTTGTCTGACTCACTCTTTTTTACAGAAATTTATTTTTTACATATTTACTGTCGTAAAATAGTTATGTTGTGGTAAGTTTAGTACTGGTTGGAGTAGGATAAAATGGCGCAAAAATAACATAATGTAGATGGTTCAAAAAAATTGTGCGTTTATTTCGTATTGACGATCATTAAGTGCTAACCGGTAGCGGTAACCCTTTCGGACAATCCCGCTTACCCGGCAGGCTTGGCCGTGAGGGATCCCTTCATATGCTGACATCTCTATGAGGCGCGCGTGGAACATATACGCGCCGTACGGCACGGGTCTGGTGCTGATCGGACGGTGAGTCACCCATTACTCCCATCCCGCCACCTCCTTCGCGAGCATGACTTTTTCGCAGAAGGAGGTGACTGCCTCCCACTCCCTCTCGCCCCGGATCATGGCTTGCACCAGGGCCGGGCGCGAGAGGTCACCGCCGCCGATCGCCAATACGAGGACACGGCGGTGCTCCGCCCAAGCGGGGCAGGTTTGCACCGTGTGCTCTACCGTGTCCTCTGGGCGATCCTCGCAGTGGTGACACCCGGGCGTTTCCTCCCGCCTGATGATGTGCTCCTCAAAGAGGGGCCTTAGCGCCACTATCGTGGCGTGCCCTGCGCCGGGTTGCGACAGTCGCTGATTCCAGGCCGCCATGAGATCGCGCCGGAGGTCCGTCCGCTCCGCCGCAATTTGCTGCGGAAACGGAGTTTCCTCCCGGCTGCACCCAGTCGTAACCGATGTCGCACAGGAGCGGCCCCAGAACCGATCCCTGTACCGGCGAGAGATGTCGTACGGTGTCCCCCGTACGACATCTCTCGCCGGTTCCATTCCCCATCGCGACCGGGGTAGATGACGGGTCTGTCCGTCAAGTACGCCCCGACTATTTGACGGAGGTAGATCGGCACCCGGTGATACTGGAGTGCTTCCCCAATGCAACTCCAGGCCAGGGTGTTGAAAGCGTTGGCGATGTCGAGTGACACCGCCACGACGACCCTACCCTGGGACACCGCGTCCCCCGTCGTGAGGGCTCTAACGCGCATGATGGCGTCCACCGTCGAGCGCCCCTTGCGGAAGCCAAACTGGCAGTCCGCAAGGTCCGGCCCCGTCCTTCCAAGGTGCCCGACGAGGCGGCCCGCAATAATTCTCTCGAAAAGTTTGCCGACCTCGTCGAGCAGCCCTATGGGCCGGAATGCGGACGGAGAGTCCGCAGGGCGCCCTGGCTTCTGTATGAGGACCAGCTTCCCCGTCTTCCAACGGAGCGGAAACTGGCCTCTTTCCATGCATGCGCTTAAGAGCGCCTCCAGTCGGGGCCCGAGAGCCCCTGAGGCCAGGACCCAGGCTTTACCTAGTAAGCCGTCGGGTCCTGGGGACGGTCCTATCCCTGTGCTGAACTTACCCCAACAAACAGTACCTGACGCATATTTTAAGTAGGTATTCATACTATCCCAACACGATGTAACTCCTAACTACTTATGTACTTCCACTCGGCTTAACCTCAGTCTACTATTTATAACCGTTTTTCTAGACTAAAGTTCCATAAGTAGTATATGATAGTAAAGCGTTGTGTCATGCTGGCGTGTTTCGAAAGTTTCCCACAGTTTTTAGTATCATCAGAAAAATGTTAACATTTCTTCAGAACTTTATCTTGTGTTCTGTATTTGAACAACTGTTTGCTAACTGTACTAAGTAGTTCACGAACAGCTTGTTATTTCTACAAATTCAAACATTTTTAAGAAGAGAGCTGGGTTGCCCGCTAAATAAAAAAAAAATGTAAGAAAATTTGTATTTCCGATTTAATGTTGAAAGAAATATGAGGAAGTGTCCTCATGATGACATGGAACTTTGAAAACATCAAAGTACCTCATACAACTATTCAAAGTGGAGACTTCAAATTTCAAAATTATTTATTTATATATGTATAATCTGTCTTACAATAAAAGTAGTAAGTAGTCTTATTCATTAGTATTGTCAGTGTTTTCATTTATGGTCGTATTGTTTTCTCCACATTGTATAATATATCTCGAATACTAAGATTAAAACTCTGAAATCCTTCAGACATAAGTACGTATAATATTGACATAACAGGTTTTCAGAATACATTAGAGAAATGTGAGCAATCTGAAAATGTTCCCATGATTCCTATTAATTTGTCGAAAAATCTAGATTTCATTAACTGGCCCAGTATTCAGTAATTAGATAAAACGGAAACTGGTGTACACGGCTGTAATGCGGTATACATGGCCGTTCTGCGGTACAAACACTACTCGTAAAGCCCGCGATACCGCACCTGCATGCTTTTGTTGAGTTAATTGTACTAGATGTGGTAGGAGCTGGGTAGCGTTTAACTAGGAAAATGCCTTGAATGAATAAAGAAGCATATAGCGAAACTCTGCGCAAGGACTGGTAGAAATCGTCATCATAATCATAATCAGCCTATAATGTTCCCAGTGCTGGGACACGGGCCTCCCCTATTAGAGAGGGAGCGGGCTGTGATCCACCATGTAGGCCCAGAGCGGGATGGTGGATGTCACATAATGAGGCGCCCCTGACGCGGGGGGTTCGCACTCTTAGGGGGCTTTCACATTAGGACGTTACGAGCGCGACAGTAGCGCGGCAGAAGCACATGCTTTCACCGCAGGGACCCTTTAGACGCTTTAGACGAAATTTCAACTTCCTATCCTTAAGAATAATAATAATAATTTCGTTCAAGGCGTCTAACGGGCCTCTGCGGTAAAGGCACGTGCTTCAACCGCGCTGCTAACGTCCTAATGTGAAAGCGGCCTTAACCTTGTAGCGGAGGAAATTGACATTTTGCTAGTACACTGAGTGAATTCACAAGAATAACATTTTATGTAATTAGTTTCAGAAAATAAGTTTTTATTATTAAGATTGCTTCACTATTGCATTGGGTTTTACCTGTAAGAATAGTTGTAAGTTATGATATAAATAAATAAATAATTATCTTCGAATTTTAGGTATTAGAATATGCCGGTTTTCTCACGGTGTTTCCTTCACCGTTTTGATGCAGTGGTGATTAAATTATTTAGGCGGAGTAAAACGCCTGCTTGTAAAGATGTTTATACTATGATAAAAATGTACTGCAGTAGCGGTAAGCGATCACAACAAAAATAAATGGGTTATGGACACACGTGTCACGTAATATTTCCAAATGAACGAACAATTCTGTGAAGAGCTATGTGGAAAATGAAGAACACGAGGACAGAATAAAGACTTTACAACATCGGAAAATAAAATCTATTTTTACACGCTTTTACTTATCATATAAAACTTTCATAAGCCTCCACGAGTGGCAATGCCCAGTATGCCTTGAGCGATCAGCCATGCTACCACTAATTGCTGATTGGCTAATCTTTACCGTTTTGTTTTTTTCTCGCAATTTGCTCTTAGGAAGTTGTCTACTGCTTAAATGGGCTTGGTTGTGGATACCTCAAAAAATTAAGGCCTCCAGCCAGGGCTTAAACGGTTAGAAATTAAGTGACTACACACTAAGGGCACTCCCAGTGGGGCACGAACCTCGGCTTAGGGCGACACTGGGACACGAGGTAGGGCGTAAGAGACAGTCTGGATCGGATAACTGATTATTTCGGGACGAATTTAGAGCTACAGGCTCAGCGGCGCGGACTGGCTCGAGCAAGGGTCGGGGTGGGAATCATGGTATTTATTCTTATACATATAATTCGTGCTGTCACGAGGGCAAAAGCAGAAACAATAGGCTGAAATTATACTAATCCACAAAATCCATGCGTAAATATTGAATCTGCTGGTAGATTCTGGTGAGCGTGAAGTGAGCTGTTGTTCTACCTAATGCTGGAGGTTGACACTTATGACAGCTCACTTTAAACTCACTTCACTTACATTTTCACGGTGTGATTTTTACAGAATAACACTACTGTACCTCATCTAGAAGCGACTAGATCAATAACACTACTGTACCTCATCTAGAAGCGACTAGATCAATAACACTACTGTACCTCATCTAGAAGCGACTAGATCAATAACACTACTGTACCTCATCTAGAAGCGACTAGATCAATAACACTACTGTACCTCATCTAGAAGCGACTAGATCAATAACACTACTGTACCTCATCTAGAAGCGACTAGATCAATAACACTACTGTACCTCATCTAGAAGCGACTAGATCTACAACACTACTGTACCTCATCTAGAAGCGACTAGATCTACAACACTACTGTACCTCATCTAGAAGCGACTAGATCTACAACACTACTGTACCTCATCTAGAAGCGACTAGATCTACAACACTACTGTACCTCATCTAGAAGCGACTAGATCTACAACACTACTGTACCTCATCTAGAAGCGACTAGATCTACAACACTGACCTACTTCACGCGGCCAGGGCGGCTCATTTGTCATGCTAACGCAAATGGTTGTACCGGGATGAAGCGACTTAATAAAATATTAATGGCTGGCCACGCATTAGCTGCCATGACACCGGCTCAGATGGTAGAAAGGCGAAGAAGATGAGTCGGCATTATTTGGTGCCGTGTAGACTTACTCACGAGTAACGGAATGACATTTTCAGACGTTCTTCAAAAAGAGGGAGTGCTGATGCTTACATTAAAATTTGCAGGTGATTTTAAGGTTATATAATTCACCACCATAGCCATTTTTGAATAGTCTGACACTCCCTTCCGCTCCACCCAGAGCGGGAGGAGTCATTTGATGATTTTGAAGACACTAAAAAAGAATTCCAAACGTGATACTCATATCGTTCAGGCACGTACAGCAGGCGCCATTTTCCTTTTCGAACTAAAAGCAGACCTTTTTGGTCATATTTTTTATCTGTGGGTGTTGTGTTCTAAATTATGAGTTTTAGATACTCTACTGTTTTAACACGTTCGTGATCCAATGACCCTCATATTTTAACTTCGTTTTCAATTATCAGCTAGGTATTCATCTTTTTTTGTTATTATTTATTTATTTATTTATCCTTCCACTGGAACGCCATACAGCAATTACACCAATGGAATAAAAATTACTTCATGTGCTGCTTTCCATCCATCCTATGCGCGCTGGACATCGAACGGGCGCCGATGAATTATCCACGCTCACATTGTCACACAGCGTCAATTGCTCCGGTGTTTCATAATTTCATCCATATTGCGCTCCTTCTTTGCGTTTTTAGAGGCTTAATGTATTTAAAACAATAAAACATATTGTATACAACGAAATACAAAAAAACAGAAAATTTTAATGATTAATTAAACGTTAGCATTAGGTACGGGTAGGTGTGGAACACTCTTTCCAAAACCATTGTTCTATGAAGACACTTTTGTTTTAAAAGATCTACTTACAGAAATATACACGCCAATACATATATTGAAAACTAGATGGCGCCAGCATGATTAGCTGACAGATCTCTGAGAAGAAATGCTGGAACAAACTCAGAGGTCATGGTCTGTTTTAAGGTCCAAATATTTAATTAATAGTATTTTTTGTGAGTCTAACAAAGCGGGGACCACATCTGGACGGGCATTTCGAAAAAGGAGTAATGCCGTTTTGAATTTACCAATATTCGGAACCAATAATTGGACCAATAATTGTACAAATAATTCTTCTACTAATACTCGGCATGCATGCATCATTCATCGTGTAGCTCAATCTTATTTTAGGGAGCTCGACGACCCACGAACAAAAAAATTCATGTTTATAAATTTACTCTAGAAGAGCCTAAAACGAGACAAAATCAGTGACAATTTACACGGCCTACGTATTAACTTTTAGAAAGTAATTTTCTTTCCTAGTCTCTATGCTAAAACCTTATTTAGACAGGAACTGCTGATTAAAAGAACAAATTTTTGGAATGAAGTTTGCTAACGCGTATTGCGGTAGGAGCAGAGTGGCAGATATCGTTACGTAACGCAGTTACAAGTGTTAAAAGTGTTTGCTGTTTAATAGAGAGCCATTTAGTATACACTTGTACTAGCACATCAAGCTATCCCAATCTGTCAAATTTTTCCAATTGAAAATGAATCTTATGATTTAGTAATAAAGTTGAAAAACTATTTAAGAAACAAATTTGGGGTAACTTGATGTGCTGGCCTTTGAACATAATCAGCTTATAATGGTCCAGCATCTGGATCACAGGCCTTCTCTCTGAGAGAGGGAGTCTGGGTTTGTGGATATCACATATCATCGAAATTTTGGTCCGGGTTTCCTCACGTCTCACGATGTCACTAATAGCCCTGTATTACATACATAATATACAGGTTAATACTCTTACGCTTGCCAGGATTGGTCCACGGATGGGTGACCATCTTTACATATCGAGGCTCCTCCGTGCCTAGGATAGCACGTTAAGCCGTTGGTCCCGGCTGTCATTCGTGCAACTTCGACTGTCGATACGGGTAGTCAGAAGCTTGAAAGTCTGACAGCCGGTGTTACCGAGGGGTGTCGTATTACCCAGTTACTGACTGGGTCGTGGAGGTCTGATAAGCAGTCGCTCCATGTAAAATACTTGTATTCAGTTGCATCTGGTTAGACTGGAAGCTGACCCCAACATAGTTCAGAAAAGGTTAAGCAGAATGATTTGACAGTGAAAAGAATTTTGTTGCGACCGGGTGTCCCACCACACCTCCCGACTTTTGTTTCTTTTTACAACGCTGTGGCCTACTTTTTTTCATCAAATCTTTTTTTTTTCCTTAATGTGATGTAACTTTAAGGAAAAAAAAAATTTTAGGCTAACAAATTATTTAGAGTTTCTCCAGCAAATAAATTTTAATTAGAGCGTGAACAGAATACATATGAACGAGGGACCTGGAAATTGAAGTGAAACATAAATTAGTAAGTGACTCGCTGTACGGAAAGAGCTTCGTAATTTATTTTTCGTGATGAAAGACTGCCCTGAATATCTGAATTTGGGAACAAAATGACATAGTCCTTTTTTTTGAGGGTGGGAACTCATCCAATGACTTCTCCCGCACTGGGTGGAGCGGAAGGGAGTGTCAGACTCCTCGACGTTACTGACTAAAACCCACCCATCATGTTCCTTTCTTAGCCCTTTATGTTCCGGGGTAGCGGTAACCCTTTCGGAGAATCCCGCTTACCCGGCAGACAATGTGGCAGAAAATTACTTAGTCTAATCACGGTCTAATGCAATAGCTGGTCGTTTATAAGTTTGCTGTAAAACTTGTAACAGTAACATTCTAATTCCGATGATAAATACCCTTTGGTAAGACTGGTAGTCAGACTTTCGAATTTCGCAAACTGTCAAAGTTCGAAGAATGACAGCCGGGACCAATTGCCTAACGTGCTTTCGGACGTAGGAATCTCGGTATATGAATATTTCCAATTGAAAATGAACCATCCACGAACTGTTGATCCTTGCGCCTGTACTTAGCCACGAGCACCTCAAAAATTAAGATTGACTTTTTTAATTTTTATTTAGCATAGGCTGTCCCACTGCTGAGCAAAGGCCTCCCCCAAATCCTTCCAGACATCTTTCTCTTGAGCCACCTCGATCCATCCCTTGCGATATGCGTCTAGGTCGTCTCGCCACCTCTTCCTGGGCCGGCCTCGACGGCGCCGTCCATCCACAGGCACCCACCTTGTAGCGACTATTGCCCAGCGGTCACTCTGCATGCGGCTAACGTGACCCGCCCAATCCCATTTAAGATTGACTATTACACAAAATTGTAATAGGCATGACGACAAATTTTTTTTTAGTCCGTGTACTAGATTATAAATGATATTGGACACGTAGTTTTCTTTTTTAATTTAATTATGTAAAAAAAAGTAAATTAAAATGTAATGTTATGTATGTATGTTTAAATGTGGCATGACGTCACGGTTAGGTAGATTTAAACCTTATTATGACGTAGTGAGCCCCCACCCCCCAACAATTTTTTTATTAATGTGTAGACCAAAATACGTGTCTAATATTTATTCGTGTTTATTTCGTCGTTATACATACCGTGCCGTCCATTTGCTTTAGCCAATCATATTTTGTTCAAGATGCAACCTGACATTAACCTGAAAATTATCAAAAAACGCGGGCTGTCTTTGTACATCCCTCTTTTCCTGTAGTGGCTTTTCTTTCTTTCTTTAAGAAAACACTTGTTTTGGTCTCTATTCCAATGTTATCTCAAAAACATCACAAAAGAATCCCTTTCTACAAATGCCCCCTCAATTTCCCGCACTGGATACAAAAGGCACGCGGCCTAAACGCATCGTCCACGCTCGTGGCCTCACGTAAAAGCATTTTGTACGCACGTGAATATTTGATGTTAATTAACATCAAACAGGCCTGCTTACCATCGCTCATTGTTAATTCAAGCAGGTTTGGTCATTAGGTCTTGTGTAAACCGCTGTATAACACACAAACAAAGAAACATTTGGACCGACTTTTGTACTGTTAATTACAGTTAGGTTTATTTTAGGGGAAAAGATAAATAATGGGCAGTGTCTGAGTAAAAATGGCCTAGAAGTACAGGTATTTTTTTCAAAATACAAGGTGAAATTGAATTCACGGGCAATATTTTAAGGTGTCATTGTACTTATCATTATGAACAACTTTTACTTTGGGAAGAGTCTGAAATCGCGAAAAAAATCTGCTGTTACATACATTATGCGCGGATAACTCGTCAAAATGTATGGAACAGATTATTTTTGTTTCGCGGTTTCAGGTGTGTTCATCCACCCTGTATATCGATTCAAGATATATTGTGAATCACGTCATGGCCCATCACTTTCTGGCATTTCCTGATATTTTATAAATCAAACAATGTTCTTAATAGTTATTATAAAAGACGTGTGCCCTTTTTTGGTATCCTAAAATTAAATTCTTTATCTAAGTCTCTATATACCTTCTAATCTCTAAACTATTCTTTAGTTGGCTAACTAAAAATGTAATGACTGCTCCATTTCTTATAACATTAGGAAACTATCAAATCTGACTAGTCTTTTTCCAACTTTTTTGCGGTCAGCTTCCTGCCTAACCGAATGCAGCTGAACACCAGTATTTACCCATTTCGATGTATAAACGTATAATAAAATCTGTTTTTTTTTCACAATAAATCCACATCAATACAGCCTATTTACCATTTACCAACATTAAAAAAACTACTCGAAGTAATTTTAACATTATTACACAATAACTCTCGTTATTTTTTATGATATAAGAAATGTATTATAAACCACATAGATTTAAAAACAAAATATATCAGCAAATTCTCCTTGCATGAAAACATTTTTTTAGCATCACAGTTTCAACGAAAAAGGATGCCCTTTATTTAATTATTCCCAAAAAAAGGAAAGAGATTACAATAAAACACAAAGGAGAAAGAAAAACATGATTACATTATAAATTTTGATAATTAAAAAAAGGTTTTATACAAATGAGAGGTGGAGCTGGACAAAGGTATATCGGCTCCCGAGTCCCGAAGCAATGAATTGAAGTGTTGAATGAGACCGTAACGCTCCCAGTCCACTGACTCGTAACATCATCATCATCTGCCTAGCCTTTTCCCAACTATGTTGGGGTCAGCTTCCAGTCTAACCGGATGCAGCTGAATACCAGAATTTACATGGAGCGACTGCCTATCTGATCTCCACAACCCAGTAACTGGGCAATACGATACCCCTTGGTAAGACTGGCTGTCAGATTTTCGGGCTTCTGACGAAACGTAACGACTGTCAAAGATGCACAAATGACAGCCGCCAACGGCTTAACGTGCTTAACGTGCGTTCCGAGGCCCGGAGGAGTCTATGTATGTAAAGATGGTTACCCATTCACGGCCAACCCCGGCAAGCGTAGCTTAACCTGGTGGATCGAACTGTTAGTACTTAGCCACGAGCTACTCACATTTCTCCTCGTAACATTCACGTGAAATACTGAGGCCACGTTTTATTGCAAAATAGTAAGGCCTTACTCTAGATGGCCTGCCCTTAATTACTATAGTTAGATTGGGACACAGAAGTTCTTGAAACTTTGCCCATATGGACGTTATTGTTCGGTTAACAGTATGACATTCTTGTGCGGAAATTACTCGACTAAATTTTGTCTATATTTTGTCACCTAGCATTCGTTATAATATATGAATTATCTCTCTATTCAAATGTCGAGTGAAAGAGCATTACCTCTCATCTGAACTGTGAGTATTAAATTTATATAATTATGTTTAAATATTCAAGCATTACGTATTTGTTTAAGCATAAATGCGATTGCATTAAATGTGTAGCAATATTTAATAATTATGATCGTTTAAGACCTCACAAATGTGTTTTTTTCTCTTCTTGTTCTTACAAACTATTGGAGTCTAGGCATAAGTAGTATTCTAGGAGCTAGTAACACTAGCAATAGCTGCTGCTAATTCTAATGTAAAAGTTGCCTTAAAGTCAGACTATCTAACTATGCTTACCTACATTAACTTGATTCTACTTTTTCATATTAAAACGGAACATTAAACTGCGTTTCTACACATTCTCCTTATAGCTCAGCACTCCTCAGCCTGTTGAACGTTTCGTTGTAGAGCCTTAGAACCTTTAACCCACATGGGCCGCGACCTTCCAAAACTGTTGATAAAATATTCAATCCACTCTTGTCCGCACACGTAAAGTTTTTCACGCTACCTGCAGAGTAAATACAGAATTTTTCATAACTTTATTCACGAAATAAAACAACTAGGTACTGCCTTCTTCTTCCAGTCTAAACGGATGCAGCTGAATACCAGTATTTTACATGGAGCGACTGCCTATCTGACCTCCACAACACAGTAACTAGGTAATACGATACCGGATAATGTGCTTTCCGAGGCACGGAGGTGACTCGGAATGTAAAGATGGTACCAGATAACTTTAAATCCCATGTGATAAAGGGCAAGCCTGTTGCCATTAACCGGGCACAAATCTAGACTCCGGTCTGCTACTGAAAAACAAAAAATAAAAACAAGTGAAAAAGTTCATTTTTCATTTGTTTTCTTATATCTAAAAACCCAGCATTTCTCAAACTTTCTACTCAAAACAAACAAACATGTCTAGACTAAGAGTTAGTTAATGTATGTAGCCATTTGAGAACGTCTTGGTAAGTACTTGATTTAGCACCAGCCCTGCAGCAGACGGTAGTAATTGGATAATTTATAAGATAGTTTAGAACATTCACCGTAACAGTTTGTCGTTTAGTTTTAAACTTTGTTGTTTTAGAAGCTTTTGCTTTAAGACTATTGGCATAGCACTTTTCATTTGAACCTATGAATCAAAAGTGCTATGTAAATGGTCTACCTAACTGAAATAAATGCTGTGACTTGAGACTTAGTTGTCCATGATATTATTATAAATTAACTTTGTAGAAAAACATTACATCATCCCACATAGCAAATGGCTTTTCATAGAAATTATGACGATACGTATAACTTTCCAAGAAAATATTACATTATATATTCTTTCTGCCGTCTTGATTAATTACTTAACAGGTAAATTATTTTACAGTAGCGTAGTATCTAATGGATACCTTAATTAATTAATAATATTGAAGAAAGATATTAGATACACATCACATAAATTATTAATGATGGAAAACATTAAATTACATACATGATTTTAATATAACAGAAACGTAGGAAGGTCGGTTTCAAGAAGGATCGATAGCATGGGTAATAATATATTCATATATTTTTTTTTTTAACTTAAGATTCGCGTCAAACGTAGATTTGCCGCCCTTTTTCATCATCATTATCAGAATATAGCAGCTCACTGCTGACACACTATTATATCAACGGACTGGCATGGACTAAAATATGACCCCTTTTTTTTAGGGTGGGATATCATCAAATGACTCCGCCCGCTCTGAGTGGAGCGGGAGGGATTGTCAGACTTACTGACTATAAGCCATCTTTGTTCCTTCCTTCGCCCTTTATGTTCCGGGGTTGCGGTAACCCTTTCGGACAATCCCGACCCGGCAAGCTTCACAACAACAACTTCAAGCAACCTTCCTTATTGCTGACATTTCTTTGAAGCGCGCGTAGAACACGTACTCGCTGTCCGGCACGGGCCTGGTTCTGATCGGATGGTGAACCAACCATTTTTCACCGTATGCAGGCCTGAAAATATGACCCAACAGTAAGTTAATACGGTTGTGCAACACTCAACGGTATTAACTAGTTTAAATATAACACAGGCAATATATATATCTAACATTAAAATGTTTCTAGAACTCCACATTTTCATAGGAGAAGTAAAGACATTAAGAAAGCACATTAAGCTATCTCAAATAACTCCAATTAAAAATGATCCTTCTTTTGTAGTAAAGTTGAAAATTTATCAAAGAAATTTGACAGATTGGGGTAGCTTGATGTGCTGGCCTCTGTACATATTATTCCAACTCAATCAATCTGACTACTCTTTTCCTAGCTTTATTGGGGCCGGCTTCCAGTATAACCGGATGCAGCTGAATACCAGTGAGCATGGAGCGACTGCCTATCTGACCTCCACAACCCTGTCACTAACTAGGTAATACGATACCCCTTGGTAAGACTGGCTGTCAGACTTTAGGGCTTCTGACTACCCGTAACGACTGTTAAAGATTCACGAATGACAGCCGGGACCAACGACTTAACATGC
Source organism: Hyppa rectilinea (assembly GCA_951799385.1). Taxonomy (NCBI): domain Eukaryota; kingdom Metazoa; phylum Arthropoda; class Insecta; order Lepidoptera; family Noctuidae; genus Hyppa; species Hyppa rectilinea. The sequence continues at coordinate 14,303,606 of OX637318.1, read as the reverse complement.
TTTCCAAGACACGGAGGAGTCGTCGATATCTAAAGATGGTCACCCATCCACAGATCAACCCCGGCAAGCGAGCTTAACCTGAAATATCGATCCGTGCTGCTGTTATTACTTAACCACGATATTATTCTAACTATAATACAAAATATTGCAGCTTCCCCGTATGTCAATGTCAACTGTTCTCCGTGCATCTGGCGCTGATTGATGCTGTTCTAACGACTGACATCATTCTACCGTCCACCTTGCAAATCCAAATAATCCAAGGCAAATTGTTCTTTGCCGAGCGAATTACCTTTGATGGATGTATGTGTGTAAATCTCCCTCTATTTCTCTCGTATGGCTCGAACATAAACAAACTATACAAGAAATAACTTCCAAGCCTTCGTAAAAGAATTAACTGTTTAGCATGTTGATATGTAGACTGATTGACAGATAGCTTTACCGTTAGTACCGTACCTAAGTAAAAATCAATTTACGACACAAAGCAAAATTATCTTCAAAATTTGCCTACAAAGGCTAAAGCGTGCAGTGAACAGCACAATTAAAAGTTTAAAATAATAAACTTTTACAAAACAAATCAATAATGTTTTTGCTAAATAAAAATTACCTGTTACGTATGTTTATACTAGCTTCCGCCCGCGGCTTCGCCCGCATAATATGTCAACAAATTATACACATAAACCTTCCTCTTGAATCAAAAACCGCATCAAAATCCGTTGCGTAGTTTTAAAGATTTAAGCATACATAGGGATATAGGGACAGAGAAAGCGACTTTGTTTTATACTATGTAGTGATTCAGTCCGATAAATTTGAGAATCGCTGTTCCGGGCACTGCCGGTTTAATAAACATGGTAATCTTGGAATTAAATTAATTTATTAACATTTCAGAAGCGTTCTAAGAATTCTTAATCACTTCGGATGCTGTACACAAAGCAAAACAATTAGTTTGTACGTTTAAGTTTTGTTATGACTGTGTACATGATAATAATTGTTGTTTGCTTAATTTTGTGTGTCTTAATGAGGGTAGGACCAGTCTTTAATTAAATAATTAGATATAAATTTTGGGTAGCAAACAACCGTTTGTTTGTCTGCCAAAATTGAAATAAAATAGGCATTAAGTTTCTATCTAGACTTTCGCAATAAATTTCTTGTATTTTAGTTATGAGGTAAACCTACTGATTTGTTACCTTGCTTTTGCCAGCGACTTTGTCCGTGTAGACGTCTGTCAAATTTCTTTGATAGTATTTCAACTTTATTGCAAGGACATAAGGTTCATTTTTAATTGAGAAAATTTGACAGTTAGGGATAGATTGATGTGCTGGCGTCTGTACTAACGGCATAAAAAGTATCTTATGTGTTAATCCTGGTTATATAAACTGTCTTTGTGCAAATGTCATTCATATCTGTTCAACAGATAATATGACATTCATATAAATATGACCACACCTTTCCGACACATGCTGTATGTCCTATGGATAGGGAATCAAAATAATATTCAAAAATTGAATAGTGTTGCCAGTCTACTACAGACACGGTTAAAATATTTGCCGAGCATTAAACAGATTTAATCTATTAGAATCAAATACACACTTGAGACAGCACTTGAATGCCGATAAGTCCTTATAATATTGAAATGAAATTACTTAATCATTTCCTAAATAAGAACCCGATACAAGTGTCTATTTTAGAAAAGATTTTAAGCATTCGATAAAATTACGAAAAATAGCAGATAAATAAAAGGTTATATAAGATTGAGTGGAGGAATTGACGGCCGAGTAGACGGAGTTCAATTTTCACTCACTTATCCTTGCTATTTTATAGTCCACTTACTTTAGGTTTAGATCAAATTTCACCAATGAAACTGAACATCGACCAGCACTTAAACCCGTTCAAGGGCTGTCAGTATCATATTATTACCCGATGAATATTGACACTGAAACTTCGCTTAGATGTGCCGATCGGGAGCATAAGTTCCTACGAAATACTCTTTGATAAAACAAATAAAAACAATATTACAGTAAATAAAATAATTTAATTAAATAATTTACAGCTGAAATCACAAATATATAACATCACGAGCTGCTGCTCGTGGCTCAGCCCGCGACAACGTTGTTTTTCATACAAACTTCCACCCCCTATTTCACCCCAAGAGTTTCCCAAAATCCTTTCTTAACTGACGTCTCCTGCGCGGGCCTGCGGACTGTGAGAAATGGGTAGCCTACCGTCCCATCAGCACCGGGCCCGTGCTGGACGGCGCGTAGGTTAGTGTTCCACGCGCGCCTCAAAGGGCTTGTACAGAGGCCAGCACATCAAGTTACCACAATCTGTCAAATTTCTTTGATAGTATTTCAACTTTATTGCAAAGACATAAGGTTCATTTTTAATTGAGAAAAATTGACAGTTAGGGATAGCTTGATGTGCTGGCGTCTGTACATAAAACTGCGATGCGACGCGATGCGAATTCGCAAATCACCAAATTAACTATTTTATTAAGAGTCGGGCTCGCAGAATTTTACGATGCGACATCGCATCGCAGTCTTGTGTACAAGCCCAAAGATATGTCAGCAAAAGCGAAGGGGGGGGGGACATTAGGTCCGAAGCCTGCCGGGTCAGCGGGATTGTCCGAAAGGGTTACCGCTACCCCGAAACACAAAGGAAGGAACATGGATGGGTTTTAGTCAGTAAGAGTCTGAGGAGGGGATTTGGATGATTTCCCAGCCTCAAAAAAAAAGCTGACGTTTCCTACTCGTAATCTACCCGTGTGCCAAATTTCATGTTCGTGTAAGTCTAGTAGTTTTTGAGATTTCGTCATTCATCAGTGGGTGAGTACTAGTAGGACATCCACATTTCACCAGTTCTGTTTGAGTCCAGTGATATAGAGATTATTGCATTCAACCGAGCACAAATCCAGACTCGCGCTAAGCGGGATTGTCCGAAAGGGTTACCGCTACCCTGGAACATGAAGGGCTACAGAAGGAACATGGATGAGTTTTAGTCAGTAAGAGTCTGACACTCCCTTCCGCTCCACCCAGAGCGGGAAAAAAAAGCTTCTACTGAGAAATTCAAGATGAAAAATACTTAACGTAAAAATATTTTTGAATAAAATGAATGACCACACCGATCCATCACCCCTTAGTGCGAGATGCAATCTCGAGCGCTTTGTGTTGCTTGCAGTTTTAAGCTGAATACAACGGTGAAATACTTATCGAACATTCCGAGTCCAAACTTTCAAGCGGAATACATATCCTTTGTTTGTGCACGCTTTCAATTTGTTCTTAAGTAAATAGTAAATAGAATTATAATAATTATAAATTATCGTTTATTCTCTGTCTCTCTTCACAAATTTTACTTAATATTAATGTGTACAGAAGATGTCGCAGCTAAATACCCATTGTCGTCTTTATAAAATGGATTAACCAGATGTTTCTGTCTCCACTTGTTGACGAGTCTGGCTGCGTTAATAAACTCAAACGCATCTCAATCTGCCAAGCCTTTTCCCCACTATGTTGGGGTCGGCTTCCAGTCTAACCGGATGCAGCTGAATACTAGTAATTACATGGAGCGATTGCCTATCTAACCTCCACAACCCAGTAACAGGATAATACGATACCCCTTGGTAAGACTGGCTGTCAGACTTTCGGGCTTTTGACTACCCGTAACGACTCTCAAAGATGCACGAATGACAGCCGGGACCCACGGCTTAACGTGCTTTCCGAGGCACGGAGTAGTCTTGATATCTAAAGATCCCATCTACAGACCAACCCCGGCAAGCGTAGCTTAACCTCAAGGATCAATCCGTACGGCTGTTATTACTTAGCCACGTGCTCCTCATAATAATAAATAATAAACTCAAACGCATTTATGAGAATTTTGAATCAGCAGCAGATTTCTTCGTATTTCAGGTGTAGGTCATATACGTAACTTTGAACGACGATACGATTTTCTGATGCTTTTCAAATTTTTAATTTAAAAATAAAAATTAATCCTATAGAAAGTTTGCGCCCTTAGCTTAATTTTAATCACAAATCCTCGTGACTCTGACATAAACACACAAATTCCGCTGAAAGTATACTGAAACAGGAACTATTTATATAAACCCGAGCGTCCTTCTGTGCAAAGCTGCCAAACTCGTCCCTAAACAAGTCAAAATTCGCTGAAAGCCGATATATCACGTCACTCGGTTCCGGCTGGAACCCTCTTACACCTTCAAACTGTTGCGCTAAGTCGCCCCCTAACCCCGTCGGGCGTGGGTTCACCCCCTTACTCAACCCTACACAAATTACCATACGAAAGTCTGCCGTAAACACTTTACATATTTTCTTTGCCGCATGGTCTAAAGAAATGTGCGTTTTGAGGTCAAGTATGCAAAGAAAATGGGAGGGGTGGGGTGAGTTTTTTAGCTCGCTTTGGTAATGGCTTGATTAAACCTTTTACTCCCGAATTAACAACACAGCACAGAGGCACCATGAACCCACCACCCAGAGCGGGAGGAGTCATATATGAGGATTCCCAACCTCAAAAAAATAAATAGAAGTGGTACCATGAAACATAATGGTGACGTAAAATTGAGTGTGTTAGAGTATTCGCTCAGTCACGAATTTAAATTAGTTTTAATTTTAACGTTAAAAAAACATTGGATTTTGTAGTTAACGTTTTTTGATTGGTTTAACGGCAGCGTGCCTTTCGCCTTTTGGGATAGGATTTAGTAAAGTTTAATTGGATTTTCAGTTAGCAAAATTTTAACTTGTCACTCGCTGTTGAAATTGTTTTTTAGAGTTGAAAGTAAAAGAGTGAAGTTTTGAGTTTATTTAACAATTTATCTTGTGGTGTTAGCACAAGTCACACTTAGCTTGTTTTATCTTGGGGGTCAGTCAGAAGCTGAAAACTTCTGACTCACCCCATGACTCAATGTGATAATTTAAATTTTACTCTGCAATTTTATTTTCTGAAAGGCTTCCAAGACAAGCACGATGCGTCGATGGATGTTCGCGATTATAGTGGAACAATAATTCCATGAAGTTTTGATTTGGCAGAAGGGTTTCCACATTCCGCTAGTGATGTTCCTCGTGTAAATGGTTGGTTATTCATGTTAAAACTCGAACTCAAAGCATTTATTTCAAATAAAAAAAAATACAGACACTTTTGAACTGTCAAGTTCTATTTTTATGCGTATTACTGTGGTTGAATTAAACTGTGTAACATTATAAAGTGTGGTAGAAGCGCAGTAAGTTATAATTATACATGTGACAATATTTCTATGAAATAAACATGAATAGCCTCGGTTTAATATTCGTTTATTCATTGAAACTACAACACGCACTAAAGACATGCTATTTTAATTCAATTTAGCTTTTCAATAGAATCTGTCATGATCGCTTACTATGTAAAGTCTATGGTAACGAACCTCAATTTCTGAACTTCAAATGAACACATAATTTCCACAGACAACACAAAACCCAAAAATAAGGTTGTATACAATTTATCAAAGGCCGCTGAATAAGCAGCTAAGCAAAATTCGGTAGGCATTAATTTTGGAGGTGAAATAATTCATACCTTGACCCGAATGAGACATCCTGTGAGATTTGAGCCGGAGGGATGCTGACTGCTGGCAAAGGGTGACTGATTGCCTGGATACGAGATAAACCCTCTGGAATAAAAGGAAAGGCGCTTTTGAAGCTGACGAAGCTCTTTTAGATTTACTGGCGCTCAAAATATTTGTTAGTGGTCTAAACCTACTCATCGTGTTGGCTGTCTAAAAGATGGAATTTATTTATTTTTGTAGCATTTTGTGATTGTAAGGATTTCATTCTCTTAATAATAAATTATATGCCCGTTTTTCATTTGGCATAATGTGTAAGACTACATGCCCAATAATGCTAATAGATCAGAGTCAATAATTTATGACACCAAAAAAAATATATGAGGATGAAACCCATTGGAAAAAAAAGAGAATACTATAATTTTTCATTTTCATTGGCTTCAGCACCGGTCTATAAAGGCATAACTATTTGCTCCTTCTGCCTCTACAAAAATAAATGACTTATTTGGCAAAATTAATCCGCAAAGGTCACTTAATTTCCTCCACAACCCAATTAAAATAGGACACTGCAAAATAAATGGAATATTATAAATTAAAAGGGCCAATCTGTCATGACTTAAACCCGTTCGGACAATAGCTGAATAGGGGAAACGTACAGATAAAATTGAAACGCGCACGAATTTCTTACTGAAATGCCAGGCAGATAATTAAGGAATTAAAGGCATTCAGCCAGTTCACAATGGCTCGCTTCAATTTATTGGGTTGAATTGTTTGTATTGAACCTTTTTGGTCGAATGGCGGGAAACGTTGTGAATGGCGCGCAAAAGTAGCCCTGTCACTCCGCTGTCAAATTGGTAATTCTTAAAATGTTTTTTTTTGGAAAGCGAAGTAATTAAAAATAAAATCAAATATTCTGCACTTCGTTTGAACCGTCTAGTCTGTTGTTTTGTTTTTTTCAAATAACAAACATTTATTTTCTATTTCTAAATTTTTTTAGCAGCGCTTGAATGAATTGAAATTAAAGGCTATTTTTGAGTGATAAGGTAGTTGAGGTTATGACAATCGAATTTATTCGATGAGCTTTAGCTCAACGCTGTTGTTTCAAATTTCACTTGCGCGATTCAGGCTTCACCTCACACAGCGTGCCATCTATGAAGTGAAAGATTAAACTTTCAACAAACCCCACCTGTGTAATCTACTTAATAATTTAAGAGGTTTAAGATTGTTTTAACTGAATAAACAGTGGGATAATGCCACAACAAAGTGGAATGCTGCCGGGCTTATGTTCTGTGCAATAATACTAGTGGTTGATCTCCTTTGAAAGGTAAGAAGACGGTAGCTTTGCAGATAATTAAAGCCGTATTAGTTTGGCTGCTTATTAATTAATATTTGAGCTGGTTGTCATTTTCAAAGGCATTGCTGGTAAGTAGTAATAGGAATATCCATGTTGCGAGACTTTGATGTTGTTCAACTAGCTACATATATTTTCATATGCAAGAAATAATTTATTTATTAAACCACTTCTACCCCCTCTTAATAAGGTTTGGGTTTTGAATAAGAAACGAGTTTGAACTCATTCAATTGTTATTTTAAATTTTCGTTTGCTAATTTCTCATTAATCTTAGAAAAAATACTTTTCGCAAAGATAATTGCAATTTATGAAGTAAAAGAAAGTATTCAAATGAATACTTTATCAACCATTGGTATAAATGTCGCAACCAACATATTGGTTACAGTAAATAAGCTGGGGCACCCTGACCAAATGGCTTAGGTTAGGCTAGAAATGCGGACAAACGCGCGCGAGCCGAGCGAGCGGAGCGTGCGGTGCCGCACCAGCAGCCGGCGAGCGCTACTTCCAAAGGCAAGGCTGTTAGCCGAATGACTAATTAAGCTAGTTGGCTACGACTAATAAACACCTAATGTTAACTTTTATTTTTAAATGTAGAATGTATGCTGTTGGTGCACTTATTTTAAGCAAATAAAATAAAACAATAAGTTACTACCAAACATTTTTTGCAGCGTATAAATAACCTAGTATGTACCAGTAGGGATAGACCCCAGCCTCTTTTCGTAATCTCACTTTTTCAGTTTAATACCCCCACTTTTGCATAGGCAAGTACCCGCATTTTTGCTCAACAAACGTGTCAGCGTGGGTGGTGGAGGCTTAACTTCCCGCCAGGCTTCCGGATCCGTTTCCTCATTTCCGGCGTTTCCGTGACGGAGCGGTTAATTTTTGAACTTAGATGGAGGGTAGGCAGAGATGTGTGACGACGCGGAATATTGTGATGTTAATTAGTTTAGTTTGTTGAATTGGCGAAGGAAAATTATTAACGGAGGAATATATGCGTGGAGTGATTTTTAGGAACCTACTGTTTTGATATTGGTATATTATTTTCCCGCCTTGGCTTTGCGTGGGCGAAAATTATGTAGATCCATACTATCAAGCGGGCGAAGTCAAGGGCGAAGCTACACACATCAAAAGTGTCTAGGGATCAACATATATTTTTGCAATAACTTTTCTCTTGATTGATATTAATTTAAATTTTCTTTAAGGATTCATCAAATAAAGTGTTTTCGTTTGTCACAGTAACGATAAACCAAGTCACCTTTGCATTAATAAAGAAATTTGCCATTTTCCTAATAAAGGGATTTTTGACATTTGAACCACTAACATTAAAGTTCGAAAAAAAGACTGAAATAACAGTTTTCTTTAAAATTTTATTGGGTAACTTAAACAATTAATAATCCGTGTTTCTACCGCGAACACTAACAACACAAGAACATCGGTTTGGCATACTCAAAATGAGTTCATCCAAATCACGCTGTGGAATGGCCGCCCATGTTCGTTGCAACAACAAAAAAAGGTCTTCTTGCAACTGGATACCCTCCATATTCGGCAGAGCTCTTCTCTGTAGCATATCCCATGCATGCTCAATCGGGTTCAAGTCTGGCGACTGAGCAGGCCAGGGCAGGACATTGATGTTAGCTGCGGCGAGAGTCTGTCTTACAACTCTTGCGGTGTGCGGTCGTGCATTATCATGCATTAACTGAAATAAGGGACCGATTAGCGACCAAACAGTCAGAAACCGCTTGCATGAAGTGAACCTTCATTCCCGAAGACCGCTACGGGTACCACCTATAGCAATGCACAATCGTAGGATTCGATATCAATGGGCTCTTGAACACAGAAATTGGGCAGAAGAACAATGGCGTTTCGTGTGCTTTTCTGATGAGTCTCGTTTTGGTATGAGACCGGATACAAGACGTATACGACACTGGAGAACCCCTGGACGCCAACAGCGATTAAAATCCTGCCAGGAAGTCCATCCTTATAGTGGTGGAACCATCATGGTATGGGCGGGTATTTGGATCGGCGGAAGAACTGAGTTGATTTGGATCAGAGGCAACCTCAACGCTCAAATTTATGCTGAGACGATTGTATCTGACGTCATCGTTCCTCTACAAGTGCAAATCGGTCCCTTATTTCAGTTAATGCATGATAATGCACGACCGCACACCGCAAGAGTTGTAAGACAGACTCTCGCCGCAGCTAACATCAATGTCCTGCCCTGGCCTGCTCAGTCGCCAGACTTGAACCCGATTGAGCATGCATGGGATATGCTACAGAGAAGAGCTCTGCCGAATATGGAGGGTATCCAGTTGCAAGAAGACCTTTTTTTGTTGTTGCAACGAACATGGGCGGCCATTCCACAGCGTGATTTGGATGAACTCATTTTGAGTATGCCAAACCGATGTTCTTGTGTTGTTAGTGTTCGCGGTAGAAACACGGATTATTAATTGTTTAAGTTACCCAATAAAATTTTAAAGAAAACTGTTATTTCAGTCTTTTTTTCGAACTTTAATGTTAGTGGTTCAAATGTCAAAAATCCCTTTATTAGGAAAATGGCAAATTGCTTTATTAATGCCAAGGTGACTTGGTTTATCGTTACTGTGACAAACGAAAACACTTTATTTGATGAATCCTTAAAGAAAATTTAAATTAATATCAATCAAGAGAAAAGTTATTGCAAAAATATATGTTGATCCCTAGACACTTTTGATGTGTGTACTTTAAATAGTAAACGTATAAACTTCTTGGATCAGTCTATTTACTGTTGGAAACTGAATTAAAATCCGTTGTGGTGTTTAAATGATTTAAGCGTACAGAGGAACAGAGGGCGGGGAGCGTCTTGCAAAAGTTTTGAATGGATGTTTGTTACTCAATCACGCCAGAACGGCTTAACAGATCTAGATGAAATTTGGCATTCAGATAGTATATAACCTAGATTTACACATAGGATACTTTAATACCCGGTAGTACGTTCCCGTGGGATAATTTCCGATATCCAAGCGATGGAAAACCGCTAGCGGAAGCTAGTATTTTATGAGCATTTAATAAAAACATCAGAAACTAGGTGCATGGTTCCAGTTGGTTATTGTCTATGGAGAAGAGCCGGCAAGAAACTCCACGGTTACTCTTTTAAAAGTTATTGGCTTATGTTTACAAATAACAATGTTAATAGATATGGAAGGACAGTGTAGGCCTTTCAACAAGTACCTGCGATGATTTCAAGTATTAGATAGAAAGTAGATTTTTGCGTCGTTTGCCGCAAATAAACGTATTTTTGCGTCTTTTGCTGCAAATAAACGTATTTTTGCGTCTTTGCTGCAAATAAACGTATTTTTGCGTCTTTTGCTGCAAATAAACGTATTTTTGCGTCTTTTGCTGCAAATAAACGTATTTTTGCGTCTTTTGCTGCAAATAAACGTATTTTCTTTCTTCTTCTTTCACTTCACCTACTTTATCTTTTTCGTAGAATTCATTGGAACTGGAAGGCCATTCTTCTTAGCGCGTCGATGGTAATCTAAATAGACTCGGCCCAGAATTCGGCTACGTGTTTGGCGCCATCACTAGCGTCCATTGTCACAGGGAGGCCATTGAATTACATATTGACGACGACGATTAAAATTGTTTTTATTCTGTTTTTTTTTTGCAAGCGATTCTCGTTAACCTGAACGTTACGCATTAAGAAAAAACTTTTTAAAACAATTTTAAGTCACAAAAAAACAGAATACGATATAGAATCTACCAACTAAAGAATATCCACTCAACAGTTTCATTTTATGTATTTGCGTTACAGGAAAAAGACATAAAACCTCGGGCTGAAAATAAACAGAATTGCTCACTTAAAAAAGTACGTTTGCTCATAAAATAGGTTATTTTAACACTAGGAGGCAGATAAGGCCTGGCGGATACTATCGCTCCCAATTTACGTCGTAAAACATATCCAGGGAAGCGAATACTTTTTTGCACCCTTTTGTTGGAAACCCCTTATCCCGGATCAGCACTAATCCAGATACATAATTTATAGGCTGCTGTTTTTATAGATAAAATATTGTTTATGGTAGCAATGAAAAAGGTTTGTTTAAAGGAGACTAACCACCAATCGTCTCCTTGGTTTTGGTGACGTAGCTAGACTATTTGCTTCACAAAAATTAAGGGGCCTAACCACAGATATAGATAGACATAGATAACGCAAGTATCATGATCTGTATGAAAACCAAGCGTGCCATTTTTTGACTACCTATTATGACGTCACAAGCACTATTTAGTGATGGGAAAATCAAATCGATTCAAAGACGCCGCCGCATACGGCGTCCCCCTCGCTCCACCCTCGCCTTGCACCCAGCCAGCAGTACGCTGAAAGTCTTTGTAGACTGTAGACTGAGCGCGAAAGTGACCACTTACGATTTTTGTACGTAAGCTAGGCACGCGAAGTAGTTGCTCTTGCGTTATCTATGTCTATCTATATCTGTGGGCCTAACACTCCTAACAGAATAGGCATTCTCCTTTACTCGTCGTAGTTGAACGCCGACTGTCGCTGAAAATCAGCGCGGTGGCTCTGTGTCGCATGGGGTCGAAGCATTATGCTGAGCGATGGCCGTTTTGCGCGGATGTGATGTATATTTCCCCTTAAGGTGAATCTTCCAACCAGCCCGCGAAATTCAAATTTTCTTAAGTTTTTTGCAATTTGCAGGCCAGTGATAGGTTGTATGTTGATGAACATTTGATTCGCGGCTGTAAGACGTATGTAGTTACAGAATTATAATCATCAAAATCATTAATACAACCCTCCGAGCTCATAAAGGTGTAAAAATGACTTTTTACAAGGTCAAAGTCATTCCGGAACCTTTATGAGCACCAAATTGCAAAAAACTTAAGAAAATTTGAATTTCGCGGGCTACCCTGGAACATCAACCACTTGTTTTTTTTTATTTCTTGTTTTTACTGCGTCTTGTTTGCCGCAAATAAAAGTATTTTTTTTATTTCTTGTTTTTACTACGTCTTGTTTGCCGCAAATAAAAGTATTTTCTTTCTTTTTTATCTAGTTATAACATTTGACTTGGGCATAAACATAATCAGCCTAAGTATAGTGTACCCCCTGCTGGAACAATAAGTAATAAATAAACCCCTTTGGTAAGACTGGCTGACACTCTTTCGGGTTTCCGACGACCCATGAAATCTGTCAAAGATTGAATGACAGCTGGGACCAACGGTTTAACGTTCCGATGCACGGAGGAGTTTCGGTATGTAAAGATGGTCACCCATCTACAGGCCACCCTCGGCAAGCGTAGCTAAATCTGATGACTAGACCCGTGTGGCTACATTACTTAGCCACAACTCCTCTTTTGATCTTCTTCTTTTGGTGTGGTTAGTGACTAAACTGGTTCAGTGTTTTTATGCTGCCCTCTGACTTAGCTTCAATGCTTTAGATAAACTATGCTTTGCTATATAATATAATATTATTGGAAAGCTATAGTTCTGATGTCTGTCGTTCTCGATGAATAAGATCTGGTTCCGTAATAAACCGGAAGTTAATTCCCGGAACAGGAGGTAAGCCGATACATCCCAAAGCTGTGAAAGATTAATGTAATGTATTTAGGGAAACCGATCCAGGGGTAATGGTTGGGTTCAAAGGGAATGTTTGGTGTTATCATTTACCTATATTAGAGTAGCGACCTACTTTGAGATTTCTTTAATATGTATAAGTTTATTATATACATCATCATCTACCTAGCCTTTTCCCAACTATGTTGGGGTCGGCTTCCAGTCTAACCAGATGCAGCTGAATACCAGTATTTTACATGGAGCGACTGCTTATCTAACCTCCACAACCCAGTAACTGGGCATTACGATACCCCTTGGTAAGACTGGCTGTCAGATTTTCGGGTTTCTGACGACCCGTAACGACTGTCAAAGATGCACAAATGACAGCCGGGACCAACGGCTTTACGTGCTTGCCGCGGCACGGAGGAGTCTCGGTATGTAAAGATGGTCACCCATCCACGGCCAACCCCAGTTTATTATATACATATGTATATATTTATTTTACATATACATCCAGTGGTAACTGCCTCTACTTGCGAGTTGTAGGTCGTGGGTTCGAACCCAGGGAGACGCTTATTGCCTGTAAATAGTTTCAACACCTCTGCTGCCAAGGTGAAGGAAAACATCGTGAAGAAAACAGCATGTCCTAGAACTAAAAATTCGAAGAAATGAAAGACATTCAGCAACCCGCACTGCGCCCGCGTGGTGGTTACGACCCAATCCCTCTTGAAGAGAGAAGGCCTGTGTCCTAGCAGTGTAAACGTTACCTATCGTGTTACGTAACGTGTCTCGATAACCATCTACGAACCGACCGCGGCAAGGGTAGCTTAACCTTCGCTCGTTCCATGCGACTGTTACTACTTAGCCACTAGCTTCCCATTTAAAATTCACCGTCCGTAACAACGAGATAAACACAGAAAATACTACCTTATCCAAAACAGTTAAAATATCTACCTGATGGAGGGTCAGTTTCGAACCTTCCGGGACTGATAGAGCTATATAAAGCAATTTGGACACAAAGTGACCCTTTACTAAGGTACACAATGTAATTGGCAAGTTTATAGAATGGGTGAGACGGTTATGATAGCGAGCTTAAATAGAGGCTTGTTTGTGATAAGGTTGTTATGAATTCTGTTACGGTTTATGTACAGAGCAGCCAGCAGTGCCAGCACATCAAGTTACCACAATCTGTCAAATTTCTTTGATAGTATTTCAACTTTATTACAAAGACATAAGGTTCATTTTTAATTGAGAAAATTTGACAGTTAGGGATAGCTTGATGTGCTGGCGTCTGTACTTACCTATACATGTGTATATTTATTTTTTCCTAGCCTGCTGTATCCCACTCCTGGGCAAAGGCCTCCTTCAAATGGTTTTACTTTCGTGAGCCGGCCTTCTACCAGCTTTGACATTCGGAATGATATGAACATAATTATAATGTATACAAAACATTGTAAAACATTTTAAAAGAGTAACGGTGGAGTTTCTTGCCCATTCTTCTCCACACGAAACTACCTTTTGGGGCGACTAGAATCAATTCTATTTCTTGTTCATTTTTGACGTTCAAAAGTGCCTTTCTTGTGTCTATTTGAAATAAATGATTTGACTTTGACTTTGAACGATATGTATATTACAAATAAATTACATCAATTTATCGAAGACTTCATAATACAAGACACTTGAACCAGCTCCCGTGATTAATAAAAACTCCCGCCGGCAGACGCGGCGCGACACCGTCACGCGACTTTAGTAGAAGAGTATCTAATAAAACTGAGGTGAGTAATGGGTAGCTCACCGTCCGATCAGGACCAGGCCCGTGCCGGACGGCGCATACATGTTCCACGCGAGCCTCAAAGAGATGTCAGCATTAAGGCCTGTTAGGGCCGAAATCTGTCGGGTCAGCAGGATCATCCGAAAGGATAACCGGTACCCCGGAACATAAAGGTCTAGGGAAGGAACATGGATGGGTTTAAGTCAGTAAGAATCTGACACTCCCTCCCGCCCCACCCAGAGCGGGAGGTAAGAACTAAGTGGATATGAATTACTTTTCAATTACCGGTAATATTGATGTTACTGCACTTTACAGTTATTTCTTCAATGTATGATTATGAAAGTAAATAAAGCAAAAGGAGTATGTATAGTTTCTACCTACCCCCGTGAGAAGACGGTGCGAGTTTATGTATCTATGTATGTATTAAGTTCATATGACTAGAGCTACCTACTACCTAGATAGTTTTGCGTCAAACTCAGGTTCTAAGTATCAAACTTTGGCTAAACTATTACATACAACTTAGCTTGCTGCTAATTACAACTATACCTTACTAGGTATAGTGCTAATGCTACTGCATTATGCTCTAAATATGCTTTGTACTGCATTATTTGTTCCTAATTTGCTAAAACATAAGTAGGTACTCAATTTACTAAGTGGAATTGAAGTCAGGATTTTAGTTTTTATCTATAGGTACTATATTAATATTACAGTGAAACCTGGTTAAGTGAGACATCAAGGGACCTGCAATGTCGTTTCACTTATAGAGGTATTCCACTTACCCAGTGTCGCAAAATTATGAATATCGAGCCGTCGCGCGAAATCTTTTGCCTTTTCTTTAATCATCGGTCCACTTACCGGAACGTTTTTGTTACGAAGTTGCTTGACCCATGTTAGCAAACACTGTTCAAGTTCAGGATATTCTGATAAACGTAAGTACACGTTTTAGTTTTCCTTGTCCTTCAGAACATTGTGATTCAATTTTATGTTTATTCTGAATTATTCTACAAAGAGTAGATTTTGGCACATTAAATTCGGTACAAACTTCTTCGCGTCTCTTCCCACTTTCATAAACGGATATTAACTTCAGTTTTTCACGTAATGATAACGATTGTAGCTTTCGTTTTGGCATTTTTCAAATAAACATCTGTATGATAGTAAAGCGAAACTAAAACTGAAGGTAATTGAAGCTCAAAATTACTTACGTACTTGGAATTACGTGTGGAATTTGTGGGTAGAATAAGAATGAGTAAACAAACAATGTTATTTCAGTTACAGAGGTTTATGCATATAAAATTTACTCGCTGTCTCAGTTATAGAGGTAACTATGATGATAAATCGAAAGAACAAATCCCAGATATAGAGGCTTACCTCGTCCCACTAACAGAGGTAATTCAGTGCCAAAGTGTTGGGACCTCAGCATGAGTTCCAGTTATGGAGGTTTCTCACTTATCCAGGTCCCACTTAACCAAGTTTCACTGTATAAAGCTGAAGAGTTTATTTGTTTGAACGCGCTAATGTCTGGAACTACTGGTCCGAATTGAAAAATACTTTTTGTGTTGGATAGTCCATTTATCGAGGCCTATAGCCTGGCTATATATGTAACTTCACGTTACGATCAAAAGGAGCCGAGCAGTGGGTGAAACCGCGCGGTCGCAGCGAGTTTTTTATATGCATGCTTCTTTCTACCACTTACTTCAGTCAGAACCGCTTGTAAAGAACCACATTTACAACGTTATAACCAAAAACTATGTTAGCGCCGATTTTTTAATCATCGGATAACGTTTATCTGACGTTTAAATGGCGGTTTGGCATATTGTCTATACAAAAGCTGTCAAAGAGTTAAACATTCCCCAGTTAAAAGTTATCTGACGATTTAAATTACGGATATTGGTAATGTGAGCTGTAGAGGGGTCTCAACTTGAGTACTGAAGGAGTGCTCGTTATATGAGTAATATGGGGACGTAGTCACATTAAAAAACCTGCAAATGTCAAGTCGGAGTCGCGCACGAATGGTTCTATCTATAAAAACGGCAAAAAATCACGATATTTGTATGGCCCTTGAATATTTATTTTATTCTATTTTTTAATATTTGTTGTTATAGCAGCAACAGAAATACGCCATCTGTGAAAATTTCAACTGTGTAACTATCACGGTTCTTGAGACACAGCCTGGTGACAGACGGACGGACGGCCAGCGGAATGTTAGTAATACGTCCCGTTTTACCCTTTGAGTACGGGACCCAAAAACACTCTTTGTGTTTATTTTATTATTTCTCATTTATTTTATATAAAGAAACATATTTACGGCATCGCGCCTTATTTTTTTTTTTTTTTTTTTTTAAGGCTGGGAAATCATCCAATGACTGCTCCCGCTCTGGGTGGAGCGGAAGGGAGTGTCAGACTCTTACTGACTAAAACCCATCCATGTTCCTTCCGTAGCCCTTTATGTTCCGGGGTAGCGGTAACCCTTTCGGACAATCCCGCTTACCCGGCAGGCTTGGCCCTGAGGGGCCCCTTCATATGCTGACATCTCTTTGAGGCGCGCGTGGAACATATACGCGCCGTACGGCACGGGTCTGGTGCTGATCGGACGGTGAGTCACCCATTACTCACCGTCCGCAGGCCCGCGCCTACGGTGGCCGAAAGTCATATTTAAACAAATAATTATTAATTTGAAAGTTCCATAAACTTGTAGCCAGAGTTATTTTCTTACCAGCCAGCAACAACATTATGATCCATCAAGCCTCTCCCGTAAACATAAATGCTGGGTCCTCAGGATCTCGTCGTAGTAACCAATAGGTACGTCGTTTTAGGGAAGTTATGAAGAAGAAGAGAAATAAAGAAAGAAAGAAAAAATGTTTATTCCGCACAAACAATACGCTCATTTCCTAAAAATTTACTTACTCACTAAATAAACCCGTGCAAAGCAGCAAAAAAACCTCGTATTCAAAGCCATTAAAAACCAATGACAATCAGTATCTCGGCCATAGACAATGGATGGACCACAGACAAAACACTGTGAACTTATTAAAGCGGTTTGACTTTTCATTACAATAACTCATCAGTTGCACTTTACCGACACAAAAAAAATATTTATTAGTAGATACCATTTAACTCTAAATTGCTGGTTTCCTAACATTTTCGGCTTTTTCACCGTCTATCAGTAACCGCTGTTCTTAGCGGTTTTCAAAGTTTTCCTTCTAGCCCGCAGGCACAACAGGTTTTCTTGGCGCCTCTCAACAAACTTCGTAAATCTCCTGAAACTGTTAAGAGCTAATTTAACTAAACGCCTTAAATTAATCTTCAACTAAGATGATAAAAGTTAATAAGAGTGAATTTGAGTCTTCCAAAAAGTTTTGGAGCCGTAAAAACTTGGTAGAAGTAGGCACAGCCGGCTCTTATAGCTTCACATTGGGAAAGGGACGGAGCTATGCCTCCTGCATAGCTGCATCTCTTTTTCACACTGAAGTTATAATAAAATAGTACTGGTACAAGTACGAGGAGGTGCTTGGTCCCATGACTTTACCTTCACCTATGTGTTCACTACACATAGGTGAAGAAGTGAGCTATCATTCTACAAGTTGATTTTTACAGAAAAGTTCGGCAGTCTGATGTTTATAGGTAAATATTAGGGAATATATTATACTAGCTGACCCGACAGACGTTGTCCTGTCTTAACTATGATACCTACCTTACCTACCCTACCTACCTACCCTACCTACCCTACCTACCCTACCTACTCTACCTACCCTACCTACCCTACCTACCCTACCTACCCTACCTACCCTAACTACCCTACCTACCCTACCTACCCTACCTACCCTACCTACCCTACCTACCCTACCTACCCTACCTACCCTACCTACCCTACCTACCCTACCTACCCTACCTACCCTACCTACCCTACCTACCCTACCTACCCTACCTACCCTACCTACCCTACCTACCCTACCTACCCTACCTACCCTACCTACCCTACCTACCCTACCTACCCTACCTACCCTACCTACCCTACCTACCCTACCTACCCTACCTACTCTACCTACCCTACCTACCCTACCTACCCTACCTACCCTACCTACCCTACCTACCCTACCTACCCTACCAACCCTACCTACCCTACCTACCCTACCTACCCTACCTACCCTACCTACCCTACCTACCCTACCTACCCTACCTACCCTACCTACCCTACCTACCCTACCTACCCTACCTACCCTACCTACCCTACCTACCCTACCTACCCTACCTACCCTACCTACCTACCTATGCAAAAATGTGCAATAAAAATATTTTTCTCATACAAACTTTGCCACCCCTTGTAACCCTTTTAGGGGTTGAACTTCCAAAAAATAATATGCCTATGTCCTTCTCATGAATGCAAACTATCTACATACCAAATTTCAGCAAAAGCGGTTGGGTGGTTTAGGCGTGAAAAGGTAACAGACAGACAGACAGAGTTACTTTCGCATTTATAATATTATATAGTGTGGATAAAGACAAACGATACGATATATACGTATATATACGGATTGTGTGAAATAGATATACTGGGTACTGTTTCTTTTCTTACTCTGTTTAATTTTCAGGGCGAATACGCTAACTTTTGTTACGTATAGAACATTTTTCTTCAACACTTGTACATCATTAACGCGGCAAAAATAGTTAATTTATAAACCGCATGCCTTACGATTTCTGTCGGCATCATTACCTCAAAGAGCTCATCACTACTACCCCAGAAGTCATAACTCTGAGAAACAAGGTCTATTATATGAATTTACGACCGCCTTACAGACCGGGGGGTGCTATTGCCAGCAATTCATTGTCGATGTCAAGGGACATCACAGCTTCGTGCTAATGGCCTTTATATGGCCTCTAGTGATGTCACTTGTGACTATAGACGTATAGGCTGTATAATGTGTGTCTATTGCCTTTTAGCTGCAGTCTGAAAAGGAAAAGTGTTTTTTTTTTGGTCCTATATAGGTATTTGTTTGACAGGGTCCATAATTATTTCCAATTATTAATATTTACCACTTGTATTATTATGGATGCAATAAAGATAGATTTGATTTGATTCATAAGACTTAGATTTGTTTGTAACCAAAACGGTGACGTATAAACTTCAAAGACTTCAAAATATTTTCAGGAAATCATGAAGTTATTTGACTGATTGTTAGAACGAAGATAAAATGTTATTTTACGGTAAGTAGCTACATTTTTACCGATATTTTAAAAAGTAGGTTTAATAAAAAACACTTTCACAAAATTAAAACAATCTCCGTGTACGGCGGCACTTACTCCCTCCGCGTTCCGACACATGCCAATCAAAAATATAATCCGCTGAATCTAATCTTACCAGCTGTTCAACAATTGGAACATGTCAGTTCCTGAATACGTAATGTTCACAATCAACAGGGGGAATGCAAAAAACATGTCAATTCAAACGAACACGAGATACAAAGGGTTGAGGGTACTCCACATACATCCTGCGTAATTGGGACCAGCTTGTTAGTACCGGGCCGATGAATAATAGGCTTGCAGGTCTCCGTGGTCTTGACATATGACAATATCAAACAGTACGTGTAGGTACGTACTGTAGAGCCTATAGTGCATTTTTCTTAAGTTGTATCATTTGGTAAACAAATGTCGCGACTAATATTAAGATTTCTAGGTAATGTATGTGTCTCTGAAGTATTTTTTTTCTATAATTTATGCCTTTTGTGTATTACACAAAGATCAAGACGATTATGTTTCTTAACTTAAACTGTATGATTTATACGAAAAACCATAATTTTAGTCCCGTGTTTGTTTACCAAATTGGACACTTTAAAAGAAATACACTATAGGTTGAAACCTTCTGTTGAACCTAGCTGGTCAGTTAGAAAATATCTGACAGCATTCAACCTTTCAAAATGATAGACAATCTTGATAAGTTTTTATTTAAAAAAATGAATAAGACTCTGTCAGTAGCCGTGCTGCTGGACGCAAGTATTCTTGAAATATAATATAATTTAATAGCTGCTGCCTATGTGTTTCTATTTGTAGGATAGAAATCCCTACGACAAAACACATTACACGAGCTCTACCTCTGAGAGTACCCTAAGTGAAGGCCCATCTGGTCTTCACAGTGCACACACAATATGTCATATTGTTTTGACATAGGTATGCATTAAGCATAGTCAGCCTATAAAGTTCCCAATGCTGGGACGCAGTCCTCCTCTCTTCAAGAGGCTGGCTGGCTGTAATCTACCACGCGAGTCCAGTACAGGTTAGTTGAGAGGTCATATTACTTATTATGTCTTCGAATGTTTAGTTCCAGGAATATGCCGGTTTCCACACGATATTTTCCTGCACCGTTTTGAAAGCGGCGTTAATGAAAAGTATGAATGTGGATGGCTATACAAGTAGAAAAAGACCAAAAAAACGGTGGATGCATTGTGTGAAAGATAATATGGCTAGAAAGGGAGTGACTACCGAGATGGCGACTAATAGAGAAGTATGGAAGAAAAAGACATGTTGCACCAACCCCAAATAAATTGGGATAAGGGCAGGAGAATGATGATGATGGTAATGAAATGATTTACATAAATTTAAACGCCTGGTTGGATTCAAACCTACCTCCTGATACAACTGGGCCACCAGTTAGGTACTGGTACTCTTATTATGTTTATTAAGTAGATATTCAACGAATAAGTCAATATTCAACACGCGTTAGCAAAAGACTCTCCACTCTCTTAACCAAACATACCGTTAGTTCTCACTTCCCGAGTTTTCAAAGACTCACTGAAACGTGAGTATTCTCTGTGCAACCATTGCGGACAATAGTTTCCGGACATATATCCGGACAGGGCCGAATACTGCCGGCGTTCCGCACCCACGGGATTGCGCCTCCGTAATATTAACTTAATGAGGACAGAATTTCGAATTGGATGGTAGTTCGGTGCTATTGGACTAGGTAGGCGTTGGTTTTAATTAACGCAATGCGGGTATCCTGTGTAAATTAATAATAAATATATCCTGTATTTTTATTGTCGGAATGCTGTATAATTATAAATAGATAAATACTAAAAATCTATCGAACTTTATCATTTTTCACAAGGTTCATTATTTTTTTTCAAGGTTTATAATTTATAATGGGTAACCATCTTTACATACAGAGACTCCTCCGTGCTTCGGAAAGCAAGTTAAGCCGTTGGTCCCGGCTGACATTCGTGGATCTTTAACAGTTGTGACGGGTAGTCAGAAGCCTGAAAGTCTGACAGCCAGTCTTAGCAAAGGGTATCGTATTACCCAGTTAGTGACTGGGTTGTGGAGGTCAGATAGGCAGTCGCTCCATGCAAAATACGGGTATTCAGCTGCATCCGGTTAGACTAGAAGCCGACCCCAATATAGTTGGGAAAAGGCTAGACAGATTGATTAATTCCATATCAAAATTATGAAACAAGACAACAAGGAAAAAAGATAAAACTCACAAATAAAGTGAAACTCAATAATATTACCACCAATAGAAATACTTCATTTCCGTTGCAAGATAAAACCGTATTTCCCCAATTTTCCGTATATCCATCAATAAAGTATGAAGGGAGAGCTATCCGCATCCGCCGAGGGTCGTGCCGATGTAACAATATTTTACACTCTGTATGCCTTTCGACAGGTATTTATCACTCATGTTTGATACCTCGAGGGGTGGCAAGATCAAGGATTATTTTTTGTACATTAAACCGGGAAATATAGAGTGGAGATGTTTTTGAAATAATAGAAAGAATACTCAGGGCCAAAGTACGATGCTCAATACTCAATACCTTATTGCATTCCATAATGTTAAATAAACAGCTGCTATGAAACATTGAATCAATTATGGACCCTGTCGGCAAATTTGAGCAACAAATGGTTTTCATTCGCTTTCATAAAATAAATACTTTGCTTGGAACGCCTTAAGTTAGAGCTGTCTTAAACTACGTACAATACGTAATCTATACTAATAATAATATTATAAAGAGGAAAGATTTGACTGTTTGCTTGTTTGTTTGCATTGAATAGGCTCCGAAACTACTGAACAGATTTGAAAAATTCTTCCACTGTTGGGTAGCTACACTATCTCCGGGTGACATAGGCTATATTATATTTTCAAAAAAATTGGGATCCTTACTAAAACTCCAATAATGTAAACAAACGAAGCCGCGGGCAGAAGCTAGTACGTACTACAAACGTGTACATTCTACTTACGAAGTGAAGAATGAAGTTACTCGAAAGTCTAAAAACCAGTCTTTCCAAGGGGTATCTTACCTGGTAAGAGAGTTGTGGAGGTCGAGGAGTCACTCTATGTAAAATACTGGCATTGAACTGCATCCGATTAGACTGGAAGCCGACCCCAACATAGTTGGGAAAAGTAAGATGTTCATGTTACCATAGCTATACAGTGTGTTAGGTTAAACGAGAGACATACTTTCAGGTTGTTTATTACTCATAAAAATCAACAACTTTGTCCATGGGACCAACTCTGAAATGTAAAAAAAAATATCAGCTGTTCGATACATTTTGACGAATTATGCGAACAAAAATGTACTGAACAGCAGATTTTTTTATGATTTCAGGTATAGTTCCATAGTCAAAGTTGTTCATTTTCATGTGTATAGTACCCCCTGAAAGTTTGTCCCTCGTTTAACCTAACAGACAGTATATTAGGACTGTAAATCCACCTTTAAAATGACTGTAACTGAAAACAGAAATCCGTATTAAAACAAGCTCTTACTTAAAACAAACAGTTTCATCTCACATAACCACTTTTAGCATACAATGGCTGAAACAACTGCCTAGATAATTCCAAGCAAATAAAGAACTTGTGACGATGAACACAAAGTTTACATTTGATTGAAAAGTTTCATCATTGCGAAGTCGGATAACAAAGAATTAAAGGACGTATGTGTTTAAGTTGAGTAATTACTGAGTTGATTGAGAAGTAAGGATAAGTTGACACTGTGTTAATGAAGTTAATTAGTCTCCTGGAGTGTTAAATATAAATGAAAGTTTAAATATTGATATTAAGTATCTGGTTGTTTGAATCCTACCTTTGTCAACACCAATTTAAGTCTTGACGAAGGAACTTTATTTTGGCTTTGAGCGGCTGCTTTGGCAGTATAGCGCAACTTATGTTTCAGGAGTGTACTCACTCGCAAAGTTCTGGTTGACTTATCAGTGAATGTATCTATGCAAAAAAATAAAATGAAAGTATCTGTTTGTAATGATAAAATAATAGGCTTTTACTAAGTGGTTTATAACCATATTTTTAAACATTTGTGTCTGACTGCTAATCTCTGAAATGGCAGCACCAATCATCACGGAACTTACTTAACTGTCAGATAGCTGATTATATAAGGAGTTAAGAAAGAGAGGAGAGAAGAGAATAATTAAGAAGAAAAACTTTTTTTAATATATATTTATAGTAGTCGTATAAATCATTTTGTAGATCCATGAAAATGTTTTAGGTCCACATGTTTTAGCCAGCGCATCAAGTCATACCAAACTCTCCAAATGATTTTAAACCTTGAAACTTTGATTGTTAAGTTCTAAATCAATTGAGAAAATTTGACAGTTTGTGATAACTAGCGTCTCAATCTGCCTAGCCTTTTCCCAACTGTGATAGGGTCGGCTTCCAGTTTAACCGGATGCAGCTGAATACCAGTATTTTACATGGAGCGATTGCCTATCTGACGACCCATAACGACTGTCGAAGATGTACAAACGACAGCCGGGACCAACGGCTTAACGTGCTTTCCGAGGCACTCTGTATGTAAAGAGATCTCAGTATGTTAAGATGGTCACCCATTCACGGCCAAACGGCACCCTAACTAAACCTGATGGATCGACTTATGCGGCTGATATTACTATGCCATGAACTGATAACTGGCGACTGTACTAATTCAAATCAAATCAACGTTTACTTGCTAGAAACATTGTGGTAGTCATGTTGACTGCGAAAAAGAAAGACAATATACCTTATCTCCTTTTAAATTCTCTAAGTATGTAAAACGTCGTACATAAATAAATTGAGCTGGAATTTCGTTTATCTAACCAAACTTTAGCGAAACTCCGGAATATGTAAATTAAATAACATTTGGGATAAGCTCTGCTGTGCCAGAGTTTCATTTCTCGATACCCATTTCCTACATTTTGGAATGAGAAAATTAAGCTTCAATTTATATTTTTAAGCCAAGTGCCGCCATATTGCAGCTTGGATATCACCGTAGCAGTACAGTGTACTGCTAAACTGCTAATGTGTACAATATAGGTATGCGTAGGAAGATTCATCATTGTCAATTCACACGGTCATATTTAATTTCTTAGCAATTTTCGTTAAAAACTCGTTGTTAAATCTTTTACTGCATCCACCAGACAATATGATTTGTGGCTAGCATGACCAGAATTTCAGATCAAACTAATTATAAGTGTCAGCGGAACTGTCCTAACATAGGGCTAAGGAAGCAACATGGATGGGTTTTAGTCGGTAAAAGTCTGACATTCCCTACCGTTCCACCCTCAGCGTGAGGGGTAATTTGTAGATTTTCCATCAAACAAAAAAAACCTAAATTACAAGCAAAAGTTCAATTCACGTTCGAGGCCCTAAAATTATGCAGCCTTTCTTCGCTGGCACGACTGTATTTTAGATCTTGTTGGCATAAAACTTCGCTACTTCCATGGCATCGTCTGTGGCAGTGGCGTGGCAGCGCAGAGGTGCATGGCAGTTTAGAAGTTGGAGTGGCGCCACAAAACGAATTTTAAGTCGTTTGTGGTGCGAGCTCGAACTCATGACATAGAGACCTTTCTCAAGGACGCCGTCACTTCGTGTACAATAGTTTTTTTTTTAATTTTTTGTGGTTTTTATAAATGTGTATGATAGTCTGTAAGGTATACACGTTATGGGTTTTTGTTACCTGAAATAAATGATACATTATTATTATTAGTTCAGCAATAATCACTATTTTAGCTGCTATTAATAATAATAATAATATCCTTGGACATTTCACACAACGCCATATAGTCCCAAGTTAAGCAACCGTTAAATGTTATTAACCGACTTCTAAAAAAGGAGGAGGTTCTCAATTCGGCTGTATATATATATTTTTTTTATGTTTGTTCGCGCATAACTCCGTTGCTTGCCAACCGATTTGAAATATTCTTCTTTTGTTGGATAGGGTATACTTCCCAAATGGTCCCATAAAATTTTTATCGAAATCGGATAAGCGGTTTTTGAAAAATCAACAAAAATCTAAAAAAATCATACTTGATATATGTGGACGATGATGTTCTAATAAGTTCCTGTCACTGTAATTTACATTCCAGGTAGTGGTATTAAAATTGGGGGGGGGGGGGGATTGTGTAGGTACCACAACTAAAAAGTGAAAAATAAAAACTGAAAGAAGTCGGTTTTATTTTTTGTAAAAAAGTTTTTTTAATTACTCAAACTGAGATATTACACGTCAAGTATTCTTTAAAAGATCGCTTTTAGAAATTATAAGACCATCCATTGTGTCAGCTTTTGTGTAATGTTCTAAAATAACTGTATTTTTATGGTGGTCTTAATAAAAAGTATGCTACTCTATTCTATTTTAAAATCCGAGTTTCACCGAGATATTTACCGATCTATTGAATATCTGTGAGGACGAAAGTGGATATCCGCTTTGAGTTAGCTTTCATCCTTTACGGAGAAAGCCAGTCCATTTTCGTTACGATGTATTTTGCGGGTTATTTTGAGAGAGGTACAGAAGCCAGCACATCATATTACCCCAATCTGTCAAATTTCCTCGATAGTTTTTCAACTTTATTACAATAGTGTATGGTTCATGTTCAATTGGGAATATTTGACAGTTTGGGATAGTTTGATGTGAATGCGATCGATTTCATGAGACAGGCACAGCTATGAACGTAATTTGGCATCTAGCATTGGAACTGATGTATTTTTCTCCCCTAATCACTTGTGGCACATGTCCTACAACCAAACATTTAAAGACATGCGACATTCACCAAACCGCAGTGGGTCCGCGTAGTGTATTATGGCCCACTCCCTCTCACTGAGAGGAGGCCAGTGGCCCAGCAGTGGGAGCATTAAAGGTTTATTAGGTACTCCTGTATTAATTTAGAAAGTACAGAGGCCAGCACATCAAGTTACCCCAATCTATCAAATTTCTTTGACAGATTTTCAACTTTGTTACAAATAATAAGGTTTATAATAAGTTCATATTTGGCACTTTGGAATAGCTAGATGTGCTAGCGTCGGTATATTGTAACTTTTCCCACACTTTAAATAGCTCAGCTTCCTTAACTCAGTCCCACTTACTCTAGTCGACAATCTAAAAGTTCAAAGGATTTTAAATTGCTTCCCGAGAGCGTATTGTCGGAGCAATATTTAAAATTGAGTTACTCCTGAAAGTTCTCAAAGACACAACAGCCTGATGGCTAGTTGCCAAGTTGTAGGGGTACGCGTAATGGGGCGGACATTGGTGCCAATTGACACGGTTGGCGCAGCGGTTGAGCGATTGACTGCCGTGCAGCATGTCGCGGGTTCGATTCCCGCACGGAACAAATATTTGTACGACCTGCATGTATTTGTTACGGGTCTGGGTGTTTTTCTATCTATAATACGTATGTACGTATTTAAAAAAAATGTATATAAGTAGTTTATCAGCCATCTCGTTACCATAACACAAGCATTAGGTTGCTTAGCTTGGGACTATATGGCGTTTGTGTGAAATCTCCAAGGATATTATTATTATTATTAATTGACTGTTTGAAACTGTCAAAAATAAAATATGAAAACACAGAAAAAAGAGCTCTCCAAAAACTTCCATCACCGTACAGAAATTAAATATTATGCGGAGATTCCATTTGATTCTAAAAATCTGTGACATCACATTGTTCATGCAAATCACGTACAAATTTCGCGTTTTGACAGTTTTCAATTGGGAAAATTTGACAGTTAGGGATAGCTTGATGTGCTGGCGTCTGTACCTTGGCTTGGACTAGCTTTAGAAGTTGGGTTAAAGTATATTTACAAACTAGATTTTGCTCTGAAGCTCTTATAGCTGCGACAAATGAATAGTCGAATCGCCAGCGTTTGTAGCGGTTAACATTCAAGGGTCAACTATTGATATAAGTCATCATCTGCGTAGCCTTTTCCCAACTATGTTGGGGTCGGCTTCCAGTCTAACCGGATGCAGCTGAATACCAGTATTTTACATGGAGCGACTGCCTATCTGACCTCCGCAACCCAGTAACTGGGCAATATGATACCCCTTGGTAAGGCTGGCTGTCAGATTTTCGGACTTCTGGCGACCCGTAACGACTGTCAAAAATGCACAAATGACAGCCGGGACCAACGGCTTAACGTGCTTTCCGATGCACCGAGGAGTCTCGTTATGTAAAGATTACCCATCCACGGCCAATCCCGGCAAGCGTAGCTTAACCTGATAGATCAACCTGTGCAGCTGTTAGTACTTAGCCACGATAAGTATCCTTTTTATTTACACGAGATCTAAAATTGTTGTTTTTCCTCGTCTCTGGGACAGTTGCCTAAGCGTTATACAGACAGACCAGTAATTTCATACACCAGTATATCTTGTTGACTAAACCTCGGGGGTGTCGTAGACTTCGTGTGTTTATCATTCTTTAATATATTTGCTAATATTCTGCGCGACGGCTGCGGAATAGGGCTGTCAAGACTCTGTTAAGAAGATATTAATTTTACCCTTTAAAATGTTCCGTTGTTTGTTTTTTTTTGTAAATAGAAGGTAATTCAACTAGCTCAAGAATTCTGGCTTCAACCTTAAGTGTGGTAGCTTTAACCTTTAGTATTCTTGGCTTTGACCTTCGGCCAAGCCCTTTTTATTTCTTATTAAGGAGAGTGAGCTCGCATATTATTAAATAGCGTTTCTTTAACAATCAAGTCTTGTTACTGCGTCATCGTTGGTCCAGAAATGTCAAAACAAAACAGAAATGCGGCTATCTATTGAAGCGGTAGGGCGAATCTAACGATTTCAATATTTGCTAAACAAAAAAAATATGTGGGCTAAAATATTTGCAAAGAATATCATTCATTTAAATTAAATTCTTGCTTCCCAATTCATATTGACTTGTTGCCTTATTAATCCATCAATCACCTCATCAATATCGCTTCAGCGAGTGATTATACGAAAGAAACGAAAGGGAACGATCCGATAGGGGTCGTCATTTGTCAGGGGGCGCAAATTACGGGCCCAGCGTGATTCATCGTACGCCAATCATTCATAAAGTCTGATAAAACGGAGGGAGAAAGGTTACTTATATCTATAAATTTGAAAATATAATGACAAAGTACTTTTTCAAAGATCATTCATTATGTAATGATACTCCTGGTTGCTATGACCTTTAAGCAGAACAAAATAATAAGTATTCAAAGCATTTATTTCAAACTAGCTTCTGCCCGCGACTTCGTCCGCGGAAAATTTCTTGTTTTAACATTAGAAGTAAGTCGAATAATACTTTTTTAAAACATAAAACGAAATATAAAAGTTAAAATACAAAAGATAGGAATATGGTGTCGCGGACTTTTTTGTAGAAATAATTAAGGCGAACCGGGTTGCCATACATTGCTTTCAATTTTAAACAACTGTTTAGGCAGCGCATGCAAATAATTCTGTTTTCACAGGTATTTCTTTCCGACTTGCTAGACTAAAATTGCGATAGCTCGGCTAATATACATATTATCATACATGATATAAATATAATTTATAGCCTATAGCACTCAGGAATAATGTAACTTTCTATTGGTGAAAAAAATTTTGAAATCGGATCATTGGTTCCGGAGATTACCCCCTACATACAAACTTACAAATTTTACCTCTTTATAATATTATATATTATAGTATAGATATAGATAAACAAACAACAGGCACTTTTAAATTGTTAAGGGGTCGGACAGTCGGCAGGATAAAGCTAGTTGCCCATTCCAAAGCAGTAAGTACCTAGGGAGAAAAGCGGGCAAGAAACGCCATGGACACTCTTTTTTTTTTTTTTTTTTTTATTCTTTAAATTTTAGGGACTTTTATAACGCACAGCGTATGTCAGTCCCATCGTAACCTAATACAAGATACACATCAAACCAATACGATCAATGTATCAGGGCCATGAAGTCGAACAACTTTCTCGCATCTTCAGAGCTCGGTTTATTTAATATTTGGTGGAATGTACCTATATCGTTCTTGTTCAACTTCAAAGCCCTGAACAACTTACTTCTATCAACCTCATAGCGAACACATTCCATCAACAAGTGATGCATGTCTTCTAGGACTCCACACTCCTCACAGTTGGGGGAGGTAATTTTTTTCATTAAGAAAGCGAATTTGTTGCATGGAATATGTCCAGACCTGAGTCTGTGAGCTGTAACCACTAATTTTCTACTGAAATTATTATTTATAAACCAGGGTACATGAGGAGGCTGACATTGTATGGTCTTATACCATATTCCTTTTTCTAATGACATTCTGTCAAAGTATTCCTTCCAATGATCATGACAAACATTATTGAATTTAGGCAACATTTCTGAGTAATCAAGGGTGATTTTGGTTTCTTTTCCGTGTTTGGCTGCATATTTGGCCAACATGTCAGCCTTCTCGTTACCCTGTATTCCAATATGCGATGGGACCCATTGCAATCTCAGCCGAACTCCTTTTTGAGTTAGTTCGTCTATCTTAGATAGAATGTCATAAGCTATCGAAGCACCTCTGTGGCCAGAGGCGCATCGAGCTATATGCTGTAGCGAACTTTTACTATCAGAACAAATAACAATATTTCTGTTTTGACAATTTATGACAAATGTCAATGCTTCTGAGATCGCAAAGAGTTCCAACGTCATAATAGATGCCAGTTCACTTATTTTAAAGCAATGATTATTTGGGTCATCTATGTCTTTACAGGATATGTAATAAGCCGCACCGCGGCCTTCTACACTCTTTGACCCATCTGTAAAAATAGTAAACCAACCATTATATTTTGTACATAATTCTTTGGTCACTTCATGTTTTAGTAAAGTGTAATTATAAGACCCCTTCGGTGACTTTACTGCTTCTAAGTCACAATCAATTATTTCATTCACGTTAATGTTAGTGACCCATGTTCTTAGTGTGAACATAACTAGTGGGTAAGAAGACGTTATCTCAATTTCTTTAACCTCGTTAAACGCTACGGCCAATAATGGGATAACCTTATTTCGCCAGTAACTATTTTGTCGAAGCGTATAGAGTTCATCTAAAAGGGTAATTGTTATATTATTTTCTACGGACTTGGCTTTCAGACAAAACTTATAAGCTAAATATCTTCTTCGTATGTACAGCGGAACCAGACAAAGCTCACTCTCCATGACATGTATAGGAGTAGTTTTGATAAAACCTCCTATAATACGTAACGCCTGATTTTGTAACTTATTTAACTTATCCAAGTGACACTTTGCACTAGCATCATATAAATAACAACTATAATCTATGCGACTTCTAATCATGGCTATATATATGTGTCTTAAATGTAGAGGATGTAATCCCCAGGACCTACCTGCTAAAACCTTGAGTAAATTAAGGTTTCTTTGAACTTTTCCAACAGTTGCAATAATGTGTTTACTCCAGCGCAAGGACTTGTCCAGCCACACACCTAAATATTTGTAACTGTCAACTTCGTCTAGATTCTGACTATTTATCTTAAGTTCTATCTTTGATCTTCTAAAACCTCTGCTAAAAATACACACCTTAGATTTAGCTGCCGATATTTCTAATCCTAACTCATCTAGCACGTGGCACACTCTCTCTAGTGCTGTTTGAAGTGCACGTTGGACTTCTTTTAGATTTTTAGACGTTCGGTACAAGACAAAATCGTCTGCGTATTGACACATAGTAACATTCTCAATCTCATGAAAACACTTAATTGTAACTATGTTAAAAAGTATTGGTGAAATTGGGTCTCCCTGAGCCAAGCCCCTATATGTGTATCTTATGAAGAATTTGCATTTATCCGTTTCATCTTTTATCATAAGATGTCTTTCACTTAAGAAGTTCCATAAATATTGACAAAACTTTTTTCCAATTCCTATCTCATCTAAAATGTTCACCAGTACATCTATTAACACATTATTATATGCATTTGTAACATCGAGAAAACAGGCAACTGTAGGAGTTTGGCGTGAAAATCCTGTGTAGATTTGGGTTACTAACTTAACTAGACAGTCTTGACAAGATTGTCCTCTCCTAAACCCAGAGGTATACTGAGATAACAATTTATGTTTCTCAATATACCACTCAAGTCGCTTTGTCAGCATAGAGTGAAAGATCTTACAAATGCAGGAAATTAGAGAGATAGGTCTTAGTTTTATACTATTATTGTCTGGTGATGATTTTGGTATTGGTGTTATTAATATATCACGCCATTGTTTTGGAATAATTCCCGTGCTAAAAATAAGATTGTATAATTCTAGTAAATATTGTTTGCTAGTAGAAGACAAATGAAATATTAAAGAATATGTAATCCCGTCAGCCCCAGGTGCTGTGTCTTTTCGTTTAAAGCAATTCATCATTTCTTGTAAAGTGAATTTGTCCTCCAGTATTGTGTTATTTGATTTAAACTGTTGATGTTTTGGGTAAACGTAATCCGGAGCGAGACTACACAGAAGTTCCACCTTGTGTTCATTTGAAACAAATGACCTTGGCGATGCACGTCCCTTAATCCATCCCATACGCTTCCACATTTCCGAACTAGATGTTTGTTCATTAACACTACTGCAGTATTTTTGCCAATCTTTTAACCTTTCTAAACTGATGACTTTCTTAGCAGCTTCTGTTTTGCGATCCAGTAAACTTAAGTTATTTGGTGTGGGATTACTCCTAAATTTTTTTAAGGCCAATCTACGTTGTGCTACCGAATGGGACAGAGTAGGATTCCAATAAGGCTTTGGCCGGAAATCATTTGTCGGATTATTACAAAGTTTAATGAAAGGAATATGCTCATCCGCAGCTTTATTCACTTGTTCTATAAAGTTATCATATAAGGATTGCACATTTCTTGGAACGACAATTTCCATCAAAAGGTTATCTAGGGTCTCACTATACTCTGTCCATTTCGCCAGTTTGAAGTTCCGCTTTTTAACTATACTAATAGGATTTGAGTTGTTATTACATATGTATGAAATTTTTATAAACAAATGATCACTTCCTAAATTTTCGTTTAAAATCTTCCACTCCAACAAAACAGATAAATCAGTTGATACAAATGTAACATCAGGAGACGTTTTTTGAGCAACTCCATCAACCAAGGTGACTCTCGTCATACTACTGTCATTAAGGGCAATAAACCCCGAGTCTAAAGCCGAATCATACAACTGGATTCCTCTGGCATCGGTTTTGGAAGACCAAGTTACATGGTGTCCATTAAAATCACCGGCAACAATACAATTGTTTGAAAATAACGAAAATATTTGTTCCCAATCAGAAAGAGAAGTACGAACCGAAGAAGGGCAATAAATTAACACTATATTTTTAATTTCATTGCAATTTAAAAGTTTTACGCTCATAATTTCTATTCCAGGATTATTAATATTAATTTTACACTGTTGCACTTTTATAGATTTGTGCAATAAAATAGCTAGCCCACCATAACCATCTAATCTATCCTTTCTTAAAGTATTATATCCACTTAAATTTAATTGTGTATCCGGTTTTAACCAAGTTTCTGATACTAGTGCAATGTGTACTTTTTCTTGTACTAATAAAATTTCAAATTCATTCCTTTTAGGTAACAAACTACGCGCATTCCACTGTACAATATGAAGAGACATCGTATTTCTATTATATTTAGCCATTGTTGAACATAAATATAATTTTTTTCCATACATCATCACTTTTAAATACACTAAGGAATAATTTACTACATAATTTACTACATATGTCGAACATAATTTTGGCTAATTCCTGTAGTTTCACATGCCAGGTATTGTCAGATAAACATATATCTTTAACTTTCTGATAAATACTATAAAAATCTAGTTTGGAACTTTTCTCGACTGTCTCTGAACATTTGCCTTTTTCGGTGGTTTTGTCCGTAGGTTCTGGTTCTGTATCGCAGCTTTCTTTCTCCTTATTACTACTCATAAGGCTGGCCTCTGTATGCTTGTTTCTCGCTACATATCTCTGTTGGTTAGTTTTCTCTCCTAAACTGTCTATTTCCATCATACTACCCGATGCCAAACTCAAATTTTGAACTTTTGTTTTTACAGTCACCGCGTCCTTATATGTTTTTATTTGTGTATAATTTACATTCTCACTTTCTAAACTTACCGGATTTTTGTTCTTTTCTGTGTTAGTAGTTATCATGCTAAGTTGTGGGGTCCCTTTCTCTTTTAGATATAGTTCCAATCCCTTTCTGTAAGTACAATTTTCTTTGGTCATAATATCTCTAATTTTTTTCTCTTTTATAAAACTGGGACACTTCTTGTACATCGCCATGTGAGGCCCCTTACAGTTGACGCATATATATTCATTTGTTTCGCAGTTTGGATGTTGATTGCCACATTTTGGGCATATAGTTTTATTTGTTGGGCATGACCTAGATAGGTGACCGAATTTCCAACATCTGGAACACTGTGACACTGGAAACGTGTAAGGTTCCACTTTAAACCTACAACCGTAACCGTATACGTACGGTGGCAAAGTGGCACCTTTAAAACATACTCTAACTGTTTCCGAATCAATCCATTCTCCGCTGTCCGATAGTTTTTTTAGTCTTTTAACTGATACAATTTCATTCTCACAACTAACATTTTCAAAAATTTCTTTCTCATCGGTTTCCAAATCTATTTGCCTCAGAGTTCCATAGCATAGACTAACTTCATCCGTCATCTGTATTCTGTAACCCAAACTGATCATCTTTTCACAATTCATCAACTTTATAGCACTTTCTCTATTTTCGAAATGAATCAAAACCCTGAATGCACTTTTATACACAATTTTAACTATATTCGGTATATTACAAGATCGTAACAGCTTAGCCATTCCAAATTGCTTTGGCAAAATTTCTTTTCCAGTCACACATATGATATGCTTCTCTTCTTCAGTACTCTTATCACCTTCCGTCACCAAACTATTGTTGATCGAGTCTTTCCTGTTTGGTCTTTTATGCCCCCTAATAACTGTTACAAAATCATCCTCCTCAACAATCTCCTCATCATCTTGCCGCCCTCGCTTCTCTGAAACTCGTTGTCCACAGTTTTCACTCTCCTTCATCTCCTCCATTATCATACTATTAAGTGGTTGCTCACTTTCTAAAACTATTTCCCGCTCCAACGTTACACTGTCACTTGAGTCACATGAGCTCACATCATTCCGTATATCATCCATTTAAACGTATTAAAATTAACTTTATCATTAAGTGGGTAGACTTAAAAAACAAGCCGCGCGATAGTAGTATTACGGTCCGACGTTCCAAACGTGTGCGTCCGACTCGGCTGCTCACGCGCAACTGGCCATGGACACTCTTTTAAATCAAAATATGTTTACAAAAATTCTTACTGGGTTTTCCACCTGGAGCACTTTTTTTTCTCCCGCTCTGGGTGGAGCGGAAGGGAGTGTCAGACTCTTACTAACTAAAACCCATCCATGTTCCTTCCTTAGCTCTTTATGTTCCGGGGTAGCGGTAACCGGTAGGGTTTCGGACAATCCCGCTTACCACCTTTTTTTTTTTTTTTAAGGCTGGGGTATCATCCAATGTCTGCTCCCGCTCTGGATGGAGCGGAAGGGAGTGTCAGACTCTTACTGACTAAAACCCATCCATGTTCCACCTGGAGAAGGCGGCAGTCTGTATTTGTGCCCGATTGATAGCAATAGCCTTACCCCCTATTACATGGGACTTGAACATAACAGGCGAAATGTGGTTAGGGTTTTTTAGCTGGAATTTCTCTGGAACAGTCAATTTCGACCAAGATGATGGCATTGGGTTTGCACACTATTACATGCAATACAGACTTGAACATAACAAGTGACGTGTGGGTGTATTAAATAGGTACGTCTCTGCCCAACCCTTCGGGGGAAAATCACGCGTTATGTTATGTTAAATTAGGTATTTAGTGATCATTATTGTATCTAGAGAAACTGTAACAACAATAATTTAATGAGAAATGTGTGTTTGTGTGGTAATGCCTACGGTATTAAATAAATTAATATGCTGAATATTAAAATAGGGGTTTATCTCTGCATCACCCGAAGGTTGACTGGTAGAAAATGCCTATGGCATTAAGTCCGCCTCTGTACATTTCTGTGCTTAAAGTATTAAAT
Source organism: Hyppa rectilinea (assembly GCA_951799385.1). Classification (NCBI taxonomy): domain Eukaryota; kingdom Metazoa; phylum Arthropoda; class Insecta; order Lepidoptera; family Noctuidae; genus Hyppa; species Hyppa rectilinea. Next base: position 14,268,072 of record OX637318.1, on the reverse strand, counting down.
AAATAAATAAAATATTAAACTCGCAATTCATTATATTATATTTGCGAGATGACATCTTAAAACATAATAAATTATGTAGAGAAGTAGCAGTCAATGTACCTAGCCTTTTTCCAACTATGTTGGGGCCGGCTTGCAGTCTAACCGGATGCAGCCGAACACCAGTATTTTACATTGAGCGATTACCTGTCTGACCTCCACAACCCGGCCAGTAACTGGGTAATAAAGGGTCAGTAAGGGGTATCGACCCCATGGTGAGACTGGCGGTCAGACTTTCAGGCTTCTGACTACCCATAACGATTGTCAAAGATCCACGAATGACAGTCGAAACCAACGGCTTAACATGCTTTGCGAGGCACGGAGGAGTCTCGATTTGTAAAGATGGTCACCCATCCACGGACCAACCTCGGCTAACGTAGCTTAACCTGATGGATTGATCCGTGCGGCTGTTGCTATTTAGCCACGGGCTCCTCTAGTACCTCTATGAAATTATTTAATGGATCTGGACAATAAGTAATGGATTTTACTGTTCGGTAGCAGAAGCTCGTTTTAAAATAATTTAATTTTGTTTGTCTGGTAAAATCTGAATCGACTGAACGTGAACCGCAAAATAGTCCATCTTGCGTAGGATTGAAAACTTTGAAAAAGTAATGGACCCTCTTTTCTTGGAGCGGAATGAACTCGCTTCTAACTTTTTTTAATATAAAATAACGAATCTCAATTCGTTCTTAATGGGGAACATAATAGGCTATTATCAGTTTGTCGGAAAAACTTCCGGGAATTGGGTAATTTAAGAGATTACTTTCGGAATCTTATTTTTGCCGTCGCGCCTGCGATTTTGGTAACCACACGATAAGATTTGAATCAAAGAAGTTTTGACTTGGATTTTTCTTTTTTTTTGATCTTCTTCATTATTGAATACTTATTAATTTATTATTTTATTTTGTGAGGGTGGGAAATCATCAAATGACTCCTCCCGCTCTGGGTGGAGCGGAAGGGAGTGTCAGACTTTTACTGACTAAAACCCACCCGTGTTCCTCCCTTTATGTTCCGGGGGACGGGGTAGCGGTAAGTAAGCCTTTCGGACAATTCCTCTTATCATTATTATTTTGATACTGGTACGGTGATAATTATGGAATAGGGGTATTGAAATTTACTCCAGAGAAGTGGTATAAATGAGAGTGGAGCTCGTGGCTACGTAATAACAGCCGCACGGATCAATCCATCAGGTTAAGCTACACTTACCGGGGATTGTCCGTGGATGGGTGACCATCTTCACATATCGAGACTCTTCCGTGCCTCGGAAAGCACGTTAAACCGTTGGTCCCGGTTTTCATCCGTGGTTCTTTGACAGTCGTTACGAGTAGTCAGAAGTCCGAAAGTCTGTCAGCCAGTCTTACGTCAGATAGGCAGTCGCTCCATGTAAACTACTGGTATTCAGCTGCATCCGGTTAGACTGGAAGCCGACCCCAACACAGTTGGGACAAGGCTAGATTGATTGATTCTGGGGTACTTTTCACGTTAAAAACATCAGTTTTTCATTTACAAAAAATCTAAAATTTAAAAATAAAATATGAAACTGCGTATAAATAAATTGAAAAGTTCAATATTCAATCGTAACTGTCCTCGCGTACCGTTGACTTCATTTTAAATCTACAATATTGATGTCCCAAATATTCTGCACCGTGTGCTGGTCCCATTGTTACAATATTGCGCGATGTAAAGTATTCATTGTCTTTGATATTGAATCCGTGAAATAGGGTCTGTTTTATGGACCAGTAATGTATTGTGCTTTTTATTGTCTTGAATATATTCTCGTTTTTAGTGTGAAAGGGTGTGGATGAGTTTTGTCGGTGATAAAGACTGGGTGCGTTAAAGTTATTACTATATACCTAGTGATTACTTAGTTAGAAAGAAAAAAATAATGTGTATTCTTAACAAACAAAAGTCATTTTACCTACAAGAAAAAAACAGACATAAAATCTATCATTAGACTGTAGTTGTCGATACTTTTTATCATCCGGCTCGAAGGACCGTTTTTTTTTAACCGTTCCTGTATTTTCTGTGGCTGTCCAAAGTCAAAGCATAGTTTTTCATAAGCTTCTTTAAAACGTAAGCATAATCATCTTATAATGTTCCCACTGCTGGGACATAAGGGTGGGCCGTAATCAACCTAGCAGGACCAGTGCGGATTGGTAGATATAATAATTATATGTTTTCAAATGTTTGGTTCTAGGATATGCCGGTTTCCTCGCGATGTTTTCCTTCATCATAAGCTTCTATAAATCTATAACATCATGACATCAAGTCTTAAAACTAAGTGTCTAGAACAGTACTTATATCACAATGACGTCAGAAATAATAGCGTGTTAGGAAATTGACAGAAGGGTTTAAATGATACGTAAAAGCGTAGGTTAATCTTCATGACCTTTAACCTTCAACTAATGATGTTGTTTACGAGGAAATATTGAGGTTAGATTACTACCTAATGTAAGGAAAACAACATAATGAGGTACTAACTTACCTAATTATATTGAAAGGTCAATGTAACACGATTCCTTTCGGCATCCCTTTCTTAGGGGGGGGACTCTTTCCTTCTCCAATTACATAACCGATCGATTCAGTAATCGATTTTTATGGAATTGGAAAAGGAAATTGGCCAATTTTCATCCTGGATTGCAGGCAAAGTCGCGAGGAACAGTTAATACTTCCATATTTTTCCAGATAAAAGTTAACCCACCATAACCGGGTATTTCAGCTTTCATTATTTAGGTCTGACATCCCTCGAGATAAGTTTTGTCGGGTAAAATGGCGGTTCAGACCTAGCAGTAAAACTATTTACACTCCAAACGCTCGCAGTAGAATTCCGGTTATAGTTTCACAAAGCTCCCGCCAGAGGAATTTAGTGTACACATTAAATTATTGTCACCGAACATTGCAAATTAGAACGTGCGTATTATTTCTCGAGCAATTTTATTATTTCTTTTATATTCAAATAGAGAGAAAATGTTTCTTCTAAGATTCTATCTTTACTGTTTGAAACTTTAAGTTAAATTATAAAATATATAATTACATCTGAAGTTATATTGGAAAATAATGCGCTATAGATATTTCTAAGCGGCCTTTGCTATATGTAATCTAGCCTATGATGTGCCTACTCCTGGGACTCGGGCCTCTTCTCTGTGAAAATGAGGACAATGGCCTAGGGTAGGCAACTAATCTGAGCTTCCCTTAGATTTTCTGATGTCTATAGCCGGCGAAAACCACTTATACCATCGGGTAGGGTGCCACCCAGGTTTGTTCTCCTCTGTGTCATGAAAAAAATGCCTCAACCTGTCATTCTTTTCAAGTTATATTGAACCGTATAAATTCTATTTGACACATATCTCTTGCCACTTGACCCCCAATCCAGCCAATCCTAAATCAAACTAAAACCACTCAAACTAAATCATAATATTTGTTTGTTACAGAAAACAACACGCAGTTGGATTGAGAGCACGTTCCAGAAGCGAGAGTGCAAATACTTCGTGCCCAGCGCTAAGGATGAGCATGTGTGAGTACGAGATTAGTGGACGAAAATGAGCATTGCTCTTTGTTTTAATAGCATTATTGTGATTGGCTCAGGTGTCTTAATTTTTTTTTTATTAAGGCTACTATTTTATATTTTAAATAGATTTAAACAGACGTAAGTGGCAGGACGAACTTGACACTTATACGAGGGTTTGGTCCATATTGGCTCAGGATCGAGTTGAGTGGAATAATGAAAGGCAGGCCTTTGCCCTGCAGTGGATCAATACAGGCTAATATTATTATACTTAATTATTTTTATTTTATTTTATTCAAATGGCACAACCAACAGCTACGGTCTTTTTCTTTTCGTGTGATTACTGATTAGTGACTAACCTAGTGTCCGAGTTCTGCCCATGGACTTAGCTTGAAATACTTTTGAGAAATATCTCTCAGACATGCTGGTTTCCTCACAATTTTTTTTTTCACCGTTTTTTAGCAAGTGATAATTATACAATACGCACATGAATTCGAAAAGTCAGAGGTGCGTGCCTTAGGTTCGAACTCGAGACCTAAGACTTGGCAGTCCGACGGTCATACCACTAGGCTAGCACGGTTGCACAGCTACGAGTTAAAGCATATACACTAGAAATACACAAACAATATTGCAGCCCTCAACACAGAAAAGCAGATAAATAAAAATGAAAATAAATCGGTGAGGTTACACGAACAAGAATTTTAATTATATTTTGATACATTCGGTAACCATACATATCTATTTCATCTCACGCGTCGCTTTTTTAGCATGCCCTAGTGAAAAGATCTCATTAAAAAGTGTAAGCGAACCCTTATTATACAGTGTGTTAGGTTAAACGAGGGACATACTGTCAGGAGGTGTAGTACCTACTCATGAAAATGAACAACCTTGACTATGACACCAACTCTGAAATATGAAAAAAAAATCAACTGTTACTTTCACAAAAGTGGAATTATTTAAAACATTGAGCCAAATATAAGTAAATTCTCATTGTTTCACAATTCCCTCAGCTTAAGACTGAATAATACAAACATCATTATCAATCAATACAATCTAACATAAGGCAAGCTATTCTCTGGAGACCTAGACATAGACAATTCAATATTGTATATCTTATGTTTTATTTTAATATCAAAAAGTCTTTGTCTTTTTCTAACATATTCTTGAAACAACATAACATCTCGCCTTGCTTCTCCGAAGGTCTAGGCAGAAGTGTACCCATAGTAGATACAGAGGCCAGCACATCAAGCTACCCCAATCTGTCAAATTTCTTTAATAGATTTTCAACTTTACCACAAAAGAATGAACGTTCATGTTCAATTGGGAATATTTGACAGTTTGGGGTAGCTTGGTGTGCTGTCTGTACATCCTCATTTCGCTAGTTATTGATCTAAGGGGCAAGCCGGAGGAGCTCGTGGCTAAGTACTAACAGCCGCACAGGTCGATCCATCAGGTTAAGCTACGCTTGCCGGGGTTGGCCGTGGATGGGTGACAAGATGGTCACCCATCCACGGCCAACCATACATACCGAAACTCTTTCGTGCCTCGGAAAGCACGTTAAACCGTTGGTCCCGGCTGTCATTTGTGCATCTTTGACAATCTTTACGGGTCGTCAGAAGCCCGAAAATCTGACAGCCAGTCTTACCAAGGGGTATCGTATTGCCCAGTTACGTAGTGGAGGTCAGATAGGCAGTTGCTCTATGTAAAATACTGGTATTCAGCTGCATTCGGTTAGACTGGAAGCCGACCCCAACATAGTTGGGAAAAAGGCTAGGCAGATGAGGCAGTTGATGATCTATGAGGCAATCCAGAAGCCGGGCTGCTACTAAGAAATCTTATTGGATAAATCCAATGATAACACTAACGCTGTGCATCAATCCCAGGACCTCCAGATCAGCAGTAGCGCTTGCGACAACTAGACCAACGAAGCATCTTAAAACTAAAGAGAATTTAATTCGATCCCTAATGTATTTTAAACGACGCGACGTGGCGTTCGGGACAGACTTGGCATGGATGGAGTGAAGCTTTACTTGATTGCGAGGGGGAAGTATGTCTTTAGATATGAATTTATGGTAGGGTTCCTTAAAAGGCAAATAAGCTTTAACCAGTGTTACCGTATGGACTGGTTGTCAGACTTTCGAGCTTCTGATGACTGACAAACATCTTCAAATGACAGCCGGGACTAACGGCTGAACGTGCTTTCGGCACTGAGGAGCCTTGGTATATAAAGACTCACACATCCACGGACCAACCGTGGCAGGCTTACCCTGGTCGATCCGTGCGGCTGTCATTACTTAAATCTTTTCCAATAAGGAAAATATATTAGGTTAATCCCAAGTAGCAAAATTTTCCTATAGTAACCGACTTATAAGAATAAACGTCATTTAGGAATCTAATAGACGTTTTGACTAAGGCAGTGATCTTACAACAGCATTTAAAAGATCCTCGTAGAGGCGATCGGCGGCGGCGACCTCTCGCGCCCGGCCCTGGTGCAAGCCATGGTCCGGGGCGAGAGGGAGTGGGAGGCAGTCACCTCCTTCTGCGAAAAAGTTATGCTCGCGAAGGAGGTGGCGGGATGGGAGAGAGAAAGGTCCTCCCGTCCCAGCCGCCGCGGGAGACGCTCCGGGCGTCGGGAGCCACGTGACGACTCCCGGCCACCGTAGGCGCGGGCCTGCGGACGGTGAGTAATGGGTGACTCACCGTCCGATCAGCACCAGACCCGTGCCGTACGGCGCGTATATGTTCCACGCGCGCCTCAAAGAGATGTCAGCATATGAAGGGGCCCCTCAGGGCCAAGCCTGCCGGGTAAGCGGGATTGTCCGAAAGGGTTACCGCTACCCCGGAACATAAAGGGCTACGGAAGGAACATGGATGGGTTTTAGTCAGTAAGAGTCTGACACTCCCTTCCGCTCCACCCAGAGCGGGAGCAGTCATTGGATGATTTCCCAGCCTTAAAAAAAAAAAAAAAAAAAGCATTTAAAAGAGGATTTGTGCTACAAGTACATACGGTCCCATAATTAATTTTATAAACGTTTACAGGATTACTTTATAAGATGCTTACTAGTAGTTGCAGTCTTATAAGCTTTTCGTCCTATAAACGCATTTAATATGATTGTTTGCTCTTGTTAACGTCTTGTTTCATTCTTCTATAAGACATGCACTTCTATAGACGTCTTAGATATAGCTGCTATAGGTCAAGGATATTATAGGATCAATTTGTCTTAGTCGTGACTTATAATGGATTGTTGGCCAAACTAGCATGCCCTCCGATATTTATAGGTATGATTCTACTTAAATGTGTCCTACATTTGCTATTACTAGAGTAATCATCCATTTTGCTTTCATTTTGTGATTTGTTAGAGAAAATAGAAATGGATTTAAACAAATGGAAAAGATTTAAGCGTAGTGGCAGTTATCGAAGACGAGTTTCGAAAAAGTACCTTGAAATGAAATCGGGGTCAGATTACCCGTCGATACTTTTATTGAATAAACGTGAGTTTGTGATGGTTCCGTACAAAGTAAAATCGATATAGACCTAGAAGACTGGGAAGATAACTCTTCTGATATTTGTTATAATCAAGAAGATAATGAAAATAAAAGCGGAAGCAGTGATAGTGAATTTAATGATGACAACAATACAGTAAAACATTACATTACATTTATATTTAAATTGCCTTGTACTTGGACTCTGAAACTGAGCCCGACTTACGCTTATGTCGGGCTCAATTTCAGTGTCCGAGTTTTGACACATTGCATCAATTAAAGATTCTGCCTTTTGAAGACTTATAATATTATTTCGTTTTAAAATACAGTTTTTCTTTGACCAGTTTTCTTCTGGTTCACAATGTTCATGCCTTTGTAATTTGTCGGGGTTTTTTCTGGGCCAATATAAGATCCCATTTTGTTCCCATTGCTGTCGGACAGCTACCAGCAGAGATTTGCCTCGCTCTATAGTTTGTACTACTTTGTATGGCATAATTTCCTGGTTACAGCGAATCTAAAAAACAAGGTAAGCAATTAAGTAGGTGCACACTTCATTCAACATAATGCTAAACTGTCCTACAGGAAAATATAGTTCAGATTTCATTAAGTGAATATTCTGATGTATAACGAATTGTTGAATATCTACTCTGTACCTACGAAGGAACAGTTGATTATTTCGGGATTTCATAGTTGGTACTATAAATTAGAGTTCTCATTGAGAGAATATCACCTCTCAACGGCATCAATATTATTTTTAATATCCCTACAATACTTTTATGCATTATTTTACGTCAATTAAGATAAAATGAATGAAAGGTACCTAAAAATATATTAACAGCAGAATTTACACTCGTCGGTAGGGTAATGGTCATAAACCGCATATTGTTTGCAGTTTTTACACCAAAAAAAAACATTGTTTAATAATTTTATTATATCCCCTTGAGCCACAGTGAAATGTAATGGCTTATTGGTTGTGCTTGTGTCATTTGTAACCACAACCGTAACATTTTTCTGCTAACAAAAAGAGTGTAATATTCCATGGCCATTTCGAATACTTGAGCTTACGGAAGTCCTTTTTGGTCAAAAATCATCGACATGCTTTATTACAACCATTTCCAGCCCAGGCTCAAATGTGACACGCTGAAATATTTTTTTCAGGTAAGTGCCTATATAGGGTGACTGGTAATTAGTGACCGATACCTAAACACATGATTGTGCTCATGATAACAAACAACTTTTACTATGGGACCAAACCTGAATTCTGACACTATTCTGAAAATATTCGTTCTGTTTAAAACATTACCATACATATACTGGCATGTGGGGGTTCTTTCTTTTGTATTTTCTAAAAGAACCCTAAAACTTAAATATGGTGGCCAAGTAGGTATATCCTGTAGTAGTCTTAACTCTGACTAAGTTGGTTTATAACAGTTTTGATAATGCAATATTATGACACGGGATCCAGATCCTATGGCGGCTTATAATTTAATGAGTATTTGTTAATTATTATCGAATAAAGTTAATAACAAATATGATTAGTTTTGAAGGGGCATGAAGATATGTTTATTATCATCGAACACTTTATCAATAAAATTAATTTCGCAAGTTGAGTAGGCATTCTAAACACAACAGTCAAAAGTCAAAAGTTCTTACCTATTGTAAATAGATATTAGAATGTGAAATACTTACCCTTTAAAAATATTATATTTTTTCTTAAGACACCTGCAGCACGTCACCGTTACAAAAAGTGATCAAATCAATGCTCTAGTAATGGCATCGCGCTGCCAACTGTTGGATCAATTACACCAGTAGCAGCACTCGTCATATCGTTAGAGGACTAATCGCGCTTATTCAATGCGTTTACCGGATCTTTATAGAACAATAATATCATGTAAAAACACCTAATAAGATAATTATAAAATCGAATTGCACTTTACCGGACCGTAAAAAAATGATTATAGGGCATAATGGTCCTATAAACTGCGCCCAAATGCGGTTTTGTAAACGTTTGTAGGATTCCAATAGGATAAAAAATGATATTGACTGTCTTAACATTTTTAGCATAGCGATAACACTACATTTTGAGCTTAAGAGCCGTTCTCTCTTCTTATTAGCGGGTAAGAAAGAAACAAAACATAAGTAGTGACCCATAGACGAAAGTATTCTACGAGTGGAGTGAAGTTAGCTAGACGACATGATCTATCGAGCTCACGTTAGCGCCTCCGTAAATCTCATGGTGCAAGCATTATCGAAATCTATGCGATCCACGTTTGTACGCTAGCGAGTTCAGCGCTAGCGAGTAAGTTGTCGATAACAACTCATGGTAGAGGTACTGCTCTGCACATAGCTACACCACTCGCGACCATCCATAGAACGCATCCAGATCATGCATCCATCCGTATTAAAAAACATAGCTTAGCAAAACCCGTTTCCACCGGTGCTAAGCTATATGGACCAATTAATATAATTGGTGGTTATCAAACACATTCATAGCAACGTAGCATAGCACTGCATATCTCTGGTGGAAATTTAATAAGGCACCTTTAAAGGGAACGAACCAGGGTAGCCCGTGAAGTTGAAATTTTCATACGATTTTTACAATTTGCAGGTGTCAGGTTATAATATATGTTAAACAAAATATGATCGGCCGTATCAAGTACGTATTTACAGAATTGAGTATTTGAAACGGTCAAAATAAAATATGAAATCACATAGAAAAAAGACCGCTCGTCTTGAAAACTTCCATCACCGTGCAGAAATATTATAAATAGGTAAGCGATATCTAATTGTAAAATTACGTTTAATGCTAATAAGTATTTCATTTGATTATAAAAATCTGTGACGTCACTTGTTATATTTCATACAAATCACTTACAAATTCCGCGTTTTGACAGTTCATAAAAAGTAACGTTATTGACTACCCTTTCAAATACCCAATTAGAATCATCAAGATAGGTAAATTGTAGACTCGAAAGTGGAGGTCACCGCTGTTCTAGGAGACCATAGCTTTTAACCACAATGTCAAAGTGAGCTACATAATTACCCCAAAGTATATAACGCCGTGTCTGAGCCGTTTCCAGCTCAGCTGTAATAAATCTAGACATGTAGTGCAACAGCAGTGAGCGCCATCTGCTGGCGTGCCATGAAATACTGATGAAACGAGAACGTGTATGCTGCCAAATGTAAAATTAAATAATGGCTGTATTGAATTTCAAGTTAAACTTATTTCATTTTAAAAATGTCTGATAAGTTGTGCACATACGAGTATAACTGGAGCTAAAATATCTTTTGTTTCATTTCAATATATCTAACAAAAAACTAACAAAAAAACATTTTTAAACAATACAAGAAATATATATATATAAAATAGTAGTACCTAGTAGTAGTAGCCCACCGGTATCGGGAACATGGTTCAAGCTACCGGTGGTCAGGGTTCCTGAGAGAGAAACCTCCTAACTATACGCGCCGTGTCCAAGAGTACAGCTTTCTGGATCTAGCCCTCTCGTTAGGCAGCTGGATGCTGCCTAACGAGTGCCTCTTCAGATGCTGGTCGAGGCTCTTGACTAATGTGCCATTGGCCGTCACGAGTATCGGCACAATGATTGCTGTATTTACGTCCCATCACATGTCGATAAGCTCGTGGGCTAGGTCGAGATTCTTCGCTAAGATATTTATTATTATAGAATAAATATTTATTCTATATTATAATATTAAAATAATAAAATTGAGGTGATGTTACATAGCCATCTGTAAATGGACTATCCAACACAATAATTTTTCAATTCGGACCAGCAGTTCCAGAGATTAGCGTGTTCAAACAAACAAACTCTTCAGCTTTATAATATTATTATTAGTATAGATTGAAATCATAATGATACATCTGACAGCCAGATATTAATTAAAATCATGTTAGGCAAATAGGGATTATACACACGAATAATTTAGTGTAGCAATAATAATTATTGGATCATGAATATTTAAGCGAACGTTTAGCTAATTCCTTGCTAATACAATATTAATATGAGGTACAACCGATTATGATATTATTAAAGTGAATAACGATAGCATTAAAGTTCTTTTTTCCATACTCATTACACATTTCTAAGTCGGTATGAGATAAATGATATTTTTTCAAACCTTGCTAGTACCAAAGATAGGTTCACTCATGTTCGGTTCGGCATGACTCGGCAAAACCGCTGGGGTTAACTCCAACAATGCCGAGCTGACCCGAACATAAACAGAGGTAGATGCCGATCGGCACGAGCAAAATGAAAGCTGTAAATGTGCGGTACCTAATTACTACAGTTCGACTTTACTGTTAAAAATATTGTCAAATGGAATTTGCCGACCCGAACATAATTGTGTGGAATGGATGTTAATGTTGTATTTGGTATTTGGCCTTGACATCAAGCATTGGGAAAAATTGACAAACTTCTATTGCTGTGATTTTATGCATTTTTTTTAATGTAGAATAAAAGCCGGGGTTGGCCGTGGATGGGTGACCATCTTTACATAACGAGACTCCTCCGTGCCCCGGCAAGCACGTAAAGCCGTTGGTCCCGGCTGTCATTTGTGCATCTTTGACAGTCGTTACGGGTCGTCAGAAGCCCGAAAATCTGACAGCCAGTCTTACCAAGGGGTATCGTATTATCCAGTTACTGGGTTGTGGAGGTCAGATAGGAAGTCGCACCATGTAAAATACTGGTATTCAGCTGCATCCGGTTAGACTGGAAGCTGACCCCAACATAGTTGGGAAAACGCTAGGCAGAGGATGATAATGATGATGTAGAATAAAGAAACCTTCTTTCTTTTTTCTTTTCAATCATTGGACCGTTGCACATTTATCCTCTCTCTGTCTCTGCAACAATTAATTACAACAGGAAACTATAACCTACTCTACAATTTAACAAGACTATAATTTCGAAACTAGTAAACAGTTAAGCGTCACGTATGGCTGAGGGAGTTAGTTGTCAACTAGTTACTGAGTTATGCTCAATATCGTTGCAGCGTTAACGGTAACTAACAAGTTTAAATGCAACCGCTGTCGTTTAGTTTTACACAATTCACGAAGGAGTTGTTAATTAAATTGGGAGTTAACTGACTGTACTAAAAAACAAATAACTCAATACTGCTTAAATTGGTTTGTTTTATACCGCTTTTGATTTAGGTCTGCTAGACACATTGTTTATAGTTCTCCTTAGGGCGAATTTTAGTGTCATTATTTTCTGTGAAATATTGACACTAACAGGTCATAAACGCTGTTCAGATGTACCTACTGGCGACTAGAATCAATTCTATTTCTTGTTCATTTTGACGTTCAAAAGTGCCTTACTTGTGCCTATTTGAAATAAACATTTATAGCACTTAGTCATTAGTAATCATTATGTCAAAATCATGTGTACCTTTTTTTTTTTTTTTTTTTTTAAGGCTGGGAAATCATCCAATGACTGCTCCCGCTCTGGGTGGAGCGGAAGGGAGTGTCAGACTCTTACTGACTAAAACCCATCCATGTTCCTTCCGTAGCCCTTTATGTTCCGGGGTAGCGGTAACCCTTTCGGACAATCCCGCTTACCCGGCAGGCTTGGCCCTGACGGGCCCCTTCATATGCTGACATCTCTTTGAGGCGCGCGTGGAACATATACGCGCCGTATGGCACGGGTCTGGTGCTGATCGGACGGTGAGTCACCCATTACTCACCATCCGCAGGCCCGCGCCTACGGTGGCCGGGAGTCGTCACGTGGCTCCCGACGCCCGGAGCGTCTCCCGCGGCGGCTGGGACGGGAGGACCTTTCTCTCTCCCATCCCGCCACCTCCTTCGCGAGCATGACTTTTTCGCAGAAGGAGGTGACTGCCTCCCACTCCCTCTCGCCCCGGACCATGGCTTGCACCAGGGCCGGGCGCGAGAGGTCGCCGCCGCCAATCGCCTCTACGAGGACACGGCGGTGCTCCGCCCAAGCGGGGCAGGTTTGCACCGTGTGCTCTACCGTGTCCTCTGGGCGATCCTCGCAGTGGTGACACCCGGGCGTTTCCTCCCGCCTGATGATGTGCAGGAACCTCCCGAAACATCCATGTCCGGTGAGGACCTGCGTCAGGCGGAAGGTGAGGGCGCCGTGACGCCTCTCTAGCCACTCCTCAAAGAGGGGCCTTACCGCCACTATCGTGGCGTGCCCTGCGCTGGGTTGCGACAGTCGCTGATTCCAGGCCGCCATGAGATCGCGCCGGAGGTCCGTCCGCTCCGCCGCAATTTGCTGCGGAAACGGAGTTTCCCCCCGGCTTAGTACCTCCGCGCGCCACTCGTACAGGCGCGCGAGGACTATCGCCTCCAGATCCCACGGCGGCAGTCCGGCAAGGAGGCTTGCCGCCTCGCCCGAGATCGTGCGGTACCCCCGGATTAGCCGAATGGCTACCACCTTTTGGGGCGCGTTCAGGTAGTGGGCGGCTCGCCGCCGCAATGAACGCGCCCACACCGGGGCCCCGTAAAGGGCCATGGACCGCACGATCATGTGTACCTGCAGTGCTATTCTGTAAAAATCTCACTATAACGTTGGTGAAGTGAGTTTAAAGTGAGCTGTCAATAGTGTCAATCCCTAGCATTAAGTGGAACGACAGCTCACTTCACGTTCATTTAAACATTTCACGACACTGTTGGCGTAGTGGTTGAGCGATTGACTGCTGCGCACTATGTCGCGGGTTCGATTCCCGCACGGAACAAATATTTGTACGACCTGCAAGTATTTGTTACGAGTCTGGGTGTTTTTCTATACTATAATAATATATGTACCTATGTATTTACAAAAAAAAATGTATATAAGTAGGTAGTATATCAGCCATCTCGTTACCATAACACAAGCATTAGGTTGCTTAGCTTGGGACGATATGGCGCTGTGTGAAATGTCCAAGGATATTATTATATATTATTTCTTCCAAGTTTTCAAGGTGAGATTTTTTTCAGAATAAACCGACTGTTACTTCCACGATTACGCCATTTTCTTTTCTGCCAGTGACTTCACCCGCGTGGCTGTCGGGAAATTGTTCCACGGGAATCATACTCCCAGGAGAGCGGGATTTGCAGCATTTGATTAGAAAAAAAAAAGTTTTTGCTGTCCTATACATATCAGTAGCACTCAGCAAGATTGTCCTACCGCTGCTCCGGAACACGGCTAAGGAAGGAACATGGATGGGTTTTAGTCAGTGAGAGACTCCCTTCTAGAGCGGTAGAAAGCATTTGATGATTTCCCATCCTAAAAAAAGGGCGTACAACACTAGCGATCGGCACGAGAGAGATCGATAGAGGTCACTTAAATTGGGAATCCCGGTTTAAAAGCACGCTCGTATCCTACACATAAACCACTCGTTCATTTTAGAGTACCTATCTGCTAAAAGTGTAAACGATCCCGAGTAAAAATTTTATCGCAATCTGTCACTAAAGGGAATTAGTGTGTCATTTACCTGTACTTAGATGGTTTAAACTTTACGTAAGTACATTTAAGTACTTTTTACTTAATTACGCTAGAACGTTTGAATAGATCTGGATCGAATTTGGCACACAGATTGTTTATAACCTAAATTAACACATAAGAACATTTCCATGCAAGGATATTGTTTAAAAAAATGCTTTGAGTTTGAGTTTGTTATACAATATTCTACGGCTAAGCAGCATTTATAGAGTCTAGTTCGGAAAATAAATCTTTAACTTAATAATATCATATTATTTCTTCGTCAGAAAAACACCAGTCGATCGATTCTGTAAAAATATCACCGTGAACATTCATTCCACCTATTGCTAGGAATTAATATAGGTTTCTCTTTTATGAAACGAAATGAAATGTTTATTTCTATAAGTAGATAATATCTTTTAACATACATTTTAAAGCTAGATGGCGCATGGCGCCGGGGCTGTGTTCCAGTTATGTACAACCTTTCAAGTTCATTAACCTTTCTACATAATAGTTTTAGCGTAAAAAATAACACCAGGAACAACAAAACATTTTCATATTTTCTTCTTGGCGAGGCATCTTGGAGCGCGCCATGTTATCTCGTCAGTGATAACTTCGGAATGGCTCGTTGTCTTTACGATGTGCCATCAACGAAGTTGTACGAAGATGGACGAATATTCACGAAGTTCCTTGTGTAAGGCTGATTTTAAACCAACCTGATTAAAGGCTGGTTTATACTTGCTGTGTTATGGAATTTTTAACAGTATCAATAATAAACGTATTATATCAGGTGAATAGTTACACACCGATTTCTCTCTTTCAGTCGCCAGAAATTTGACTTATGAAAGAAGAAGACGAAGCGTTGTGTTGCTATACATACGCTATACCACGTTTATTACTAACGGGGTACATTTATAGGGACCTCACTACAACAAACCAACAAGTGCTCGCCGGTGATGTATACTATCATCAATCAGCTATTAATATATGTACCTATCACTGTAGATTCGGGGCCCAGAATTTTCTGTTTGTTTCTTGAGTGATATAATCGTTGATAGCTACTCGCTTTCTTATCGGTGGTGGGACAGGTAACTAATAAGTGATCTAAAAAACTGTACTGACTGTATTTTAAAAAGAAAAGTGGAACCATTGTTATATACGTTTTGGAATGGGCAGCTTCAACTTTCTGACTATAACTTTCTGAGTCCTTGACAATTCAAAAGTTCCTGTAATTGGTTTAATTTAAATAAATACTTACCTAGTGTAAATGCGTCTTTATTCCAGAGCGTTGGCGTAAGGCCGAGTCCAAATGAGAACATAAACCTCTGTATTTAGAGTTTATTTGCTGCAAACAGCCCGGACAGACAAAAAGGGGTGTTGTCACGTCACTCTTTTATTTACCTTTTTGAGATATACTGACTGTCTATGCTAATCTAGATGTTACCTACATATCTAGGGATGTTGCGATAGCCTAGTGGTGTGACCGTTGGACTGCCAAATCATAGGTCTCGAGTTCAAACCCAAGGCACGCACCTCTGAATTTACGGATTCATGTGCGTAATGTATAAATAATACTTGCTTAAGTCATTGACTGCCACGCAGCAGACACAATAGAAAAACTATTGTTTGTCGGACACACGGTGACCGCGTTGGCGTTCAACGTGTTAAAAATCGGTGAAGGAAAACATCGTGAGGAAACCAACATGTCTGAGAGATATTTCTCAACAGCATGTGAAGCTATGTCAGAGGCCCATAGGCAGCATAAAAACTCTGACACCAGGTTAGTCACTAACCACTCGAAAAGAAAAAGGGTTGTTTTTTATTTGTCTAAATCAGATTATTTTTTGTATTCCCGTCGTGGGATTTTTAGGTGGCCGCATCACAGCGGGTTCTATAAGAATAGCAGAGCTGTGGTATATTTTTTTTACATTGCAGCATTATGCTGAGATAGGAGCCTTTTTGGCCTCGCACAAGTTCTTTTTTTGTATATTTTTGGGTTTGTATTTTATTTATTTGTTTCTTTCTTTTATG
Source organism: Hyppa rectilinea (assembly GCA_951799385.1). Classification (NCBI taxonomy): domain Eukaryota; kingdom Metazoa; phylum Arthropoda; class Insecta; order Lepidoptera; family Noctuidae; genus Hyppa; species Hyppa rectilinea. Next base: position 14,251,581 of record OX637318.1, on the reverse strand, counting down.
CTATGGAACTTCTGTGCGTAAAATACTGTGAAGAAATAAGAACAATTACACGAAATACATGTACATACACTTAATTTTTTTTTTTTTTAAGTGTTTTCTAGTAAATGTATAAACAAAAGAAAATACATTACACGACACACATTTTACTGATCCAGGTCAGGGCTCACGATACTCACCTAACAGAAAAAAACTTAAATAACTGCATTGAAATTTTATAAAAAGATATAATTTTAATTAAAAGATGTTTCATAAAATCGTAGCCGTGTAACGGCACCAGAATATAAAGTCACATCTCACGAATGAATCCTCTCATACCTACATTAGAGCAAAAACATAATTAGAACCACGTTCGTTATTAGAACACGAACGTACGTTGAATATTCACGGAAATTGGGTTTAAAGATATCTAAGACTGTATTTTCATGCACGAGGGGTCGACTAATAGTAACAGTCTTACGGGCCGATCGATCAGGTTAAGCTACGCTTGCAGAGGTCAGTACGTGGATGACCATCTATTTCATATCGAGACCCGTGACTCGGAAAGCACTTTAAACTTTTGATCCTGCCTGTAATTTCCAGATCTTTGGCAGTCGTTACGGGTTGATTGAACCCAGAAAGTCTGACAACCAGTCTGTACCACGGGTGTAATACTGTATGGAGGCTATGGAGGTCAAATAAGAACTGGCAGTCATGTTAAAATATCGGCATTCAACTGCATCTAGTTGAACTGGAAGTCGATTCCTTCATAGTTGGGAAAAGGTTGATGTTGATAAAAGCATGAAGCCGATATTTTCAAATTCAAGGCAGTTACTAAGAAATTCCTAATTGAAAAACCCAATAACACTTTACCCAACCCGGGAATCGAACCCAGAACCCTACGCTTAAGCGAGACTGTCTGAAAGGGTTACCGCTACCCCGGAACATGTAGGGTTAAGAAAGGAACATGGATGGGTTTTAGTCCGTAAAAGTCCGGCTCCCTTCCGCTCCACCCAGAGCGGGAGAACTAATTGGATGATTTCCCACCCTCACAAAAAAAGGGCGCCACGCTCAGTAGTCCCGCTCGCTGCTACAAAACCTCCGTGGCAACCAAAATACAAAAGCTAAACACAGACGAAAGAAAACTGTAAACAGGTTAATAATGTACAGCCCCAAAGTAAAACATTAAATCAACTCTCAATTTCAACGAGGCCGCATTACTGTAGAAGTCTTGGAATTCCCCGGGGATCGTGAGGTATGTGGCTGTGAATCCCTCGGAGGGATTCCACGTGAAGTAGATGAACTGAGAATCAATTCTCTGTAACTTGTTGCATGATAGATTTTGATACAGATATATACCTACTTCACCTCCCAAAATACTGTTTTAAAAATGTAGTCTCAGTTGTTTTGCTATTTCGATTGTTCATTGTACCTAATTTACTGGATGCTCATCATTTGACGATCAACAGACGCACGGTACAGCCGCACGGGTCGATCCATCAGGTAAAGCTTCGCTTGCCGGGGTTGGTCCGTGGATGGGTGACCATCTTTCCATATCGAGCTCCTTCGTGTCTCGGAAAGCCTGTTAAGCCGTTGAGAGGTCCGAATGCCTGACATTCAGCCTTACCGGGGGGTATTGTATTACCCAGTTACAGGGTTGTGGAGGACAGATAGGCAGTCGCTCCATGTAAAATACTGGTATTCAGCTGCATCTGGTTAGACAGGAAGCCGACCCCAACATAGTTGGGAAAAGGCAAGGTAGATTGATTGCTTATTACTACCTATTGTTGTGCCTAGCCAAACCTATATTGTTTCCCTTCTTGGGATACAGGCCTTTTAGTGTGAGGATCCACCACGGCCCAGTGCGGATTGCTAGATGTCACATGTTTTCGGATTATTGGTTCTATAGGACATGACGGTTCCCTCACGATGTTGTCCATTTCCATATTCATGTGATTCCTTTACCGTTTTGAGCATACTGATGTAATCTATTATAATAAAAGAACGTCGGGTTTGTTCCCTCCATTATAACTCGAGATCTGCTGGACCAATTTTCATGGTTTTTGTTTCGTTGGATTTGTCTCCGCCCTGAATAGCAGAATACATTTTTAATTTCTTTTTTATTTATTTTTAGGTAGGGTAGGTAGGTAGGTAGGGTAGGGTAGGTAGGTAGGTAGGTAGGGTAGGTAGGTAACCCTAGGTAGGTAGGTAGGTAGGGTAGGTAGGTAGGGTAGGTAGGTAGGGTAGGGTAGGTAGGTAGGTAGGGTGGGTAGGTAGGGTAGGTAGGGTAGGTAGGGTAGGTAGGGTAGGTAGGGTAGGTAGGGTAGGTAGGGTAGGTAGGGTAGGTAGGGTAGGTAGGTAGGTAGGGTAGGTAGGGTAGGTAGGTAGGTAGGGTAGGTATCATAGTTAAGACGGGACAACGTCTGTCAGGTCAGCTAGTATTAACATAATGTTGAAATATAAAATAATTAAATAAATATTCCTGTTTTTAACATTCGAAGCTGGATAAAAACTTAAAAAACCAACATTTACTTACATAGTATTTAATTGTAAAATGTTTAACAAGAGAAATGTAATGCGAACGATGCATAGAAATTATATTAGCGTAAGAATAGCTTGTTCTTATGATAAACCAGATCAGCAATTAATTGACATCACTATTAAAATTAAAATCACAAATTGAGATGGTAAAATTTCCCAGGTGTAATTATATACTAATATGGGGTAAAAAGAAGAGTAAAACTGTCCTGATATTTGCAGACTGTCAGTAATTTCCATTAGGTCAGTATATCAGCGACCCGTGTCAAAAAATTGCAGAACCCCTGGAGACAAGGGTGTCGAACGTGAAACAAAATAATTTATTACCCAGCGAGAAATTAAAATGATTCCGTATTGGTATTGCCGCGTATATTTTCATGTTTGACTGAATTTTCGTAGTCATTAAATTACAACGTTTTAAACCAATTTAAATTGATACCGACTCAGGTACAGAGGCCAGCACATCAAGTTATCACAATCTGTCAAATTTCTTTGATAGTTTTTCAACTTTATTACAAACGCATAAGGTTCATTTTCAATTGGGAAAGTTTGACAGTTAGGGATAGCTTGATGTGCTGGCGTCTGTACCTTTAAAAAGAATTTGTAACGCTAATTTTGGTCTAAGATCAAATATAGATTTGGGTTAGGACCGTTTGTATGAGTTGAAAATTTGTTTAAATAAACTGCAGGTAGGTATGATTTCTTCAGATATAAGCATCACCTGTGTACGTATTTTTCTGATCCTGTCTTCTTTTCTTTATAAATAATAATAATAATATCTTTGGACATTTCACACAACGCCATATAGTACCAAGCTAAGCAACCTAATGCTTGTGTTATGGTAACGAGATGGCTGATAAACTACATATATACATTTCTTTTTATAAATGATTAAATAAATAATCTTTGGTCGAAAGAAGGGGTAATTTTCAACCCTCTCCCTGGTTTGCCATTAATTTAAAGTTGGAGCAAAATTAAGGTATTAAAAAGTACTAAAGTTTTCCGTAGTAAAGGAATACCGAGAACGATGTAGTAGCATTACTTGTTCGCAGTGTTCAAGAACCTTTGGTATTGTAATAAAGTTGAAAACTCATCAAAGAAATTTGACAGAATTGGGTAATTTGAAGTGCTGACCTCTGTACATTCATAAGGAACTACCTATCAGGATAATGTAGTCTCAACAATAACAAACATGGTCCGAAAATAATTAACAACTGTATGCAACTCTTCAAACTTATTAAATTTTTATTTGAATAACAGTAAGGTATATTGAACTGAACGCACAGAGCAGCACATCAAGCTACCCCAATCTGTCAAATTTCTTTGATAGATTTTGAACTTTATTGCAAAAGAATAAGGTTCATGTTCAATTGGGAATATTTGACAGTTTAGTATAGCTTGTTTTGCTGGCGTACAAATCAGGTACTTAATTTATGAAAAGGTAAGTAGTAACGATTAATTACTAAAAAATGAAACGTGTAGCTAAACGACGTCTCCACAAAATTTGGCCCCTGTTCTTGCGTCTGATGTCTCTTTTTGAGAATTCTGTAAGGAAAACATTGGTTAAACTATTTTTATAGCCCACTTCAAACACACTTCATAAAAATGTTAACGTTGAGATTTTACTAAATGGACCGCCCGGATGGTCAAACGTTTACTGTCCCACAGCTGGGCAAAGGACATTGCCTGCCACTCGTTCTTACCGCTTCCTTCTTGCATATAGGGCGGAGTGTATCGGCGTACGCTTTCCAGAAGAGAGTCACGTGGTTGGCGGTCAGCTTGCGTTGTTCCAGCTCGCCGGCCACAGACCAGCAGTCTTCGCTCGTCTGTCTCACGATGCCTTGAAAATAAGCAAGGCACACCAGTGTAACATTTAAATGAATAATAACATTAGGTAGACACGAATCTTCATTGCTGTGTACAGAGGCCAGCACATCAAGTAACCACAATCTGTCAAATTTCTTTGATAGTATTTCAACTTTATTGCAAAGACATAAGGTTCATTTTTAATTGAGAAAATTAGACAGTTAGGGATAGCTTGATGTGCTGGCGTCTGTACATACAAAATGAAAAGTCTTCCGTCTTCATATGTAATGAAAGATAGTTAATAATTAATTTATCTGACTACATACGTCAGTAAACATTTAATGTAGTTAAACAGTGTGTTAAAAGAAATCAGCTGCTCCCTACATTTATGTTCGCATAACTCGTCAAAATGACGGCAGATTTTTTTTCTTGAATTTTTTATGGCAATCTTTTTATTCATATATGGACGTTATATTATTGCGGGTTAGCGATAACGGCTGTCGTTAATAAACATACTGTTTACATCTTTTATTTCATAAAATACATTTCAAAGTCATCCCTGGAAAAATAACTAATCAAAGAAGCTCAAAAATCCGGAATTCCAAAAAAAAGCCGGGATTTAAATGACCCCAAAAGTTTGCAGCGCGGAACCGCGGGATACGACCACCGAATGCAATCATTGTTCGTTACCACCTCACTGGCTTGTGGCCAATCTAGTATTTGCTTATCCACAGACAGAATACTAAGCACTTTCTGGGGTAATCAGAAAAACAAAAACTTAAGACACCTTGGAAGCTATAACACTCGATGACTTTTTCGCTCTTTTACATCTTTAGCTTTTATGGAATAACAATCGTAAGAAATCTGGTTGCCATTTTAAATAAAAAGAAACAGAAATTTGTAAAAAGATAAAACAGCCTTTTTTCCAAATTCTTACGTGGAGCGTAGACACCCACAGTCCCTCGATAAGTATGAGTATTACAAAGATAAATTAACCAGAAAAAGTTTGGGTATCAACAGGTTGGGGATTCAGGGGTTAAATCTCTCCCTCCTTGGTTGTCATGGAGTTCCCCTAAGAGCTACTTAATCTGAAAAGTTGTGTAAATTCAATACGGAACCGTCAAACTGATTATGGTTTTTTGGGAACATCTATCTACTATGTGTTTGGAGGAGACTAGAGAGTGTTAACTTCTGTCATTTATTTCATGTAATTTTTTCTATGCGGTAGCAATAGTTAGAAAAACGGCGTGTTTTAAAATGTGCGTCACTGCATTGAGAAAGGGTGATGTTAGATCCAATAGGCACCTGTCGGTACCATTCGGAGTGATCTAAGTGGCAGTGTGTACCTATTCGAACTAAATATTAGAATAGTCCTGTATGAAAACTCTATGACCAGTTCTGGGCTATGAAAATGTTGTTCTTAATTAAAAATCTTACCAACAAGTGAAGCTATTCTTAACTTGTCCCTTAATTCGACGATCAGCTCTTTTTCCTCATTATTCACTGGGTAGTTTCTCTGAAGCAAAGAAAAAACAAACTATTGCTCACTTAATTAAAATTGTCTTACGGGTATCTAAAGTTTCATGGGGCCCGAGTGCGTGACTCCTTTCTCGCTGACAGGTCTCCACTTCATGTCACCTGGGGCCTAGACAAAGACGAAGACATTTTCCCTAACGATAACGAAATTAGATACATCCGAAATGTATAAAATTGGCATAAGCTTTCGAAATGTCACGTGATCAACCGTTTTCGATGTCGACAATGTCTACATTGTCAAATTGTGTAACGAAACTCGATCACTATTCCCATACAAATGCATTGACAAGTGGTGTTTTTGACAATCCGAATCGCTGAGATAACGAATTATTCGATCAACAATTTTCGAAATCAAATCGACACGATGCGATAGACACTTGTCTAGGCCTCCTGATCGCTCATGTCATAGTTTAAGACCACAGTGCGAGCTTGCTTTACCCAACAAAAAAAAATCGTTATCATTGCAAAATTTATGAATATATCTATGAAGTGAATAAAAAATATATATAGGTACAGTTATCGATGAAGAGCATAAGAAATATACATAGGTACAGACGAGTAGAAAATTTCCTCCTTTTTTGAAGTCTGTTAAATATATTCTTTTAAGATGTGAATTATTTATACAACGGCGCCTTCAAAACGAAGAGTAATATCCTCAGCTCTCCATTTTCCAATAGGTATATTTATCAAACCTTATCCCAACAAACTACCAAGATAGCAAATATATCTAAAATGGTCGAATTATTCTGTTTTCGGCGCGCGGACGCTCTCAAAATACGATCTTGGCACTCAAGTAGCGCTTTGTGCTACCTCCGTGTATACTACACCCTGCCCTCAAAATACTATACCCTACCCTACCTTCGCGGATGAAGTAACAGGGAGGACTCGGTGTTACTTTACCCCCTTCATGTCACGAAATAGTTCAGTGTCAGAAGGTCAGTTACAAAAAACGAGCGAAAACGCACGCACACATAGACACGCTTCACGTGCACTGAGTGCAAGCGCACTCGCGAGGAGAATGGAGCCGGCCGGCGGCCTCTATTTTATATCCAAGTGTTGGCAAAAGTCGGCGAACTTTAAAATTAAATGTGGGACGAACAAAAGTAGAATTTTTCCGGAAAGGAATATTTTAATTAGAAAGGATTTATTATTTCTCGGTAGAGGTTTTTAACGCTCTTCTTTATTAGCGGGGGCGATGGGAATTGTACAGATAGGTTGGAAAGGAAGAAAGTTTTTCTTTATTAAAGGAAAACTAATGCAGTTTTTAACCTTTGACCTTTTAAATAGATATGTGTCAAATATTTGCTGCCAAGTAAGTATATAATTTTGAAACTGTGTTGTCAATCTTTTATTGCTTTTATAAACGTAGTTTCGGCTCATAATTAAAGGGCGGGTTTCGCCTTTAATCATCTAAAGGGCGAATTACACTAATGAAACTGAACGTGATTAGAGCATAAACCACGTGTAAGAGTGTCATTATTTTATATGGAATCTTGACACTGGCAGCTCTTGAACGCGTATTAGTTGTGCTGATCGCGTTCAGTTACATTGGTGAAAGGACCATGCAAAAAGTCGTCCCATACCACCAACAGATTTCAAACTTATTTCAAATAATTCATCTTGGCATCATGATCATTTTTTATTATGACGACATCGCCGTAAGTCACAGGGGGGGGTATCACGCAAAAAAATCATTTTTGTACACACTTTTTGGTACAGTTAATTGTAAAAAATACAATACAAATACAATATCTTCTTCGGAGTGTGTGAAAGTGTTTAGTTAAACCATTGTCTATGGTAAAATGTCTAAAACAAGGTTATTTAAAAAAAAATACACCCTTTTTTTAAAGTAAAAACTTTTTTTTTTAATTACCCCATATATTTAAGGACTAAAAATTGTTATTTGTGTTTTTATGAGACTTCATAATAATATTGAAACAAGTGCCATGTCTGTTGGTGGGTTGGGACAGCGCCCATACAATCTTTTGCATGGTCCTTTGCTCTAAGAATATTTTAATTCAAGCTAGCGTACGATCTACTAGTCTTAAGGTTCGTAATGTTTACGTGATTGTGTAAAAGCTGGTGAAAACTGCATAAAAATCCATTTCGCAGCTTAGAAGATCCAAGCGGTTACACAGACGCGAAAATTGGCTTTGTTTTTTATTACACTCGCGGTCAAATAATATGGGTCGACGACGACCCTGTAACTTGCAAATTCATAATGTTGCAAACGCCAGCACATAAGCGTCAACTAACTGTCAAATTTTTCCAATTGAAAATAAACCTTATAGATTTGTAATAAAGTTGAAAAACTATCAAAGTAATTTGACAGATTGAGGTAACGTGTGTTGGTCTCTGTACATGTATGAAACTATGTTGTAGACATACTAGCTGCTGCCGCGGTTCCCCGCCCGTGTCAATGTTGAATTTTATCTTTTTTATAAAATTTTATCTTCGTGGGTCCAATAGTTTTTGAGATTTCGTGATTAATCAGTGAGTGAATGACATTTCGCTTTTACGTACCTACAGAGATCAAATGTCTTAAGCTCACTGTAAACTATGCAACTAGAATACAATAAAGCATAGACGTCTAGCACACATGAGATTCTTACTACAAACAATCAATCTGCCTAGCCTATTCCCACCTATGTCGGGGTCGGCTTCCAGTCTAACCAGTTGCGACTGAATACCAGTATTTTATATAGAGCGACTGCCTATCTGAACTCCATAACCCAGTCAGTAAGTGGGTAATACGATACCCCTTGGTAAGACTGGCAGACTTTCGGACTTCTGACTACTCGTAAAGAATGTCAAAGATACACGAATGACAGCCGGAACAACAGCTTAACATGCTTTCTAAGACACGGAGGAGTCTCGATATGTAAAGATGGTCACCCATCCATGGACCAACCCCGGCAAGCGTAGCTTAACCTAATGTATCGATCCATGCGGCTGTTATTACTAAGCCACGAGCTCCTCCGTCCTTCACGTTAACAATAGGCTACATATTGCAGTCAGAGCTACATATCTTATCATGGCAATGCATGCTCCGTTCCAACTCACGTACTCCCACTAACATTTTGGTATTAAAAGTTGCAATCGTGCATATAGAGCATGTTACATTTCAAATCGATCTAGCTTCTGAAAGCTATGTAGGCTAGTTCTTTGTGGTATGAAAAGGCCTGAAACTAGAAATAGAGAGCGCTGTCGACCGTATTACAAAAATATTTCTCTTTACATTCATCTAGCCATTTTCGAATGTTGAACCATATTTCGACTATTTTAAAGTTCCAAATAGAAAAACGTGTTTTACTTGCGAAAGGTCAACCTTGCAAAAGGTGCTTCATACTCGCAACTGGCGTGTATGACCAGGGAGCTTAGACAAGTGTCAATCGCTCCGTTTCGATTCGATTTCGAAAATTGTCGATCGAACAATTCGTTATCTCAGCGATTCGGATTGTCAAGAACGCCACTTGTCAACGCATTTGTATGGGAATATTGATCGAGTTTTGTTACACAACTTGACATTGTCTAGCACTTAGCAATCGAAAACGATTGATCACGTGACATTTCGAAAGCTAATGCTAATTCCATACATTTCGGATTTATCTAATTTCGTTATCGTTAGTGAAAATGTGTCTTTGTCTGGGCCCCCAGATGCATGACCGTATACGAAGCAAAAGGACTTTGTAAGGAGGGTAGCTATTGGGGTACTATAGTTACTGCCTACCTTCAGGGGACGAAGGCGTCAGTTTTATGTGTACCAATCTAATTCACGCGACTTTCCAACTCCGAAAATTCGGATCCCTCTAAAGACCGTTATTAATCTCAATCGAATTGCCCCTAATTAACGAACGCTAAACTTCGCAGTATCGCGTAGATTATTAATTAGTTTTTCAGGAGTATTCCTCGAATATCAAACAGTTGAGAAGTTTATTATTAAATCGTTTGAATTCAATAACAACTGTTCAATGTTAGTTCGAGTTGTAATCGGCTTTGGGGTTCGTTTGTAGGATTAATTTAGCGTTATTTCTTGAGCCAAATTTGAAATATACTAAGTGCCAATTGCACCAATGAAACTGAACGCGATCAGTACATCTAAACCGCGTTCAAGACCTATCAGCGTTAATACTTCACAAAAAATAATGTATCTACGTAATGATCTTTTGAGGAAAGAACCACAAATGTTTGAGTCATGTTTGAGTGGACCTGTGCCGTCAGTACAAACTGCATGATTTAACTGAATATCAGTATTCTACATGGAGCGGCTGCCTACCTAACCTCCACAACTCAGTAACTGGGTAATGCGATAGCTCTTTTTTTTATTTAGCCTACGCTGTCAGTCAGACAAAGGCCTCCCTCCACTGTACCCCTTAGTACAGATGATATCTCATCTAGTCCATTACTAAGACTGGTTCTTAGAATTCCGGCTTCTGACGACTGGTAACCACTTTCAAGGATCCACGAATGACAGCCGGGTGCTTTCCGAAGCATAGGATAATATGTAAATATGGTCACCCATCCATAGACCGACCCCGGCAAGCGTAGCTTAACTTGATGAATCGACCCGTGCGACTGTTATTACTTAGCAACGAACTTCACCAGCTATAAGTATGTTAAAGTAATAAATATGTCACATCTCTTACAAGTAAAATGTTACTTCTAAGCGAGTCTCCTAGGTTTTTGCTGGCACAATACATTCATAATTCACCATTAACGACTTTGTTTACCCTAACTAAGATCATATACATAGGTACTATTATACCTAGTATCCTACATCTATTTCCACAAACACATAGTTACTACTCAAAAAAACTTCGAAGACTGTTGTTTTTTTTTTTGTAAAAATGTTTTTTTTTTATGTGGTTAGTTTCACTTTTTAGTAGTACAGTCGCCAGCTCATGCAATTACCACAAACTGTCAAATTATCACGCAACGTTTTAAGGTATAAAATTATTTGGAGAAATTTGACAGTTTTGTATAAATTGATGCGCTGGCGACTGTACCTAAGCCTCACAAATCCGTATACGTAAACAACAGTAACAGGCAATTAAGAATAACACCATGAAGAACTGGATTAAATACGTATCATTGAAGCTAACTCAAAAACTACTCATATGTAACAGAGGCCAGCACATCAAGCTATCCCTAACTGTCAAATTTTCTCAATTAAAAATTAACCATATATCTTTGCAATAAAGTTGAAATACTATCAAAGAAATTTGACAGATTGTGGTAACTTGATGTGCTGGCCTTTGTACTTGAATAAGGAAACAGTTGGATATTTGAAAGGGTAGTCAATAACGTTACTTTTTATGAACTGTCGGATTTTGTACGTGATTTGTATGAAATATAACAATGTGACGTCACAGATTTTTAGAATAATTATTATTAGCATTAAATGCAATTTTACAATTACATCTTCGCATAATATTTAATTTCTGAACGGTGATGGAAGTTTTTAAAACGAGCGGTCTTTTTTCTATGTGATTTCATGTTTTATTTTTGACCGTTTCAAATAGTCAATTGAGAAAAATGTCGATCAACATAAAAAATACTACATACAGAAGAACCTCCTTTTTTGCAACCAACCGTTTATAAAGTACGAGAAATTGTACCAGATTGCCTGATCTCAGCCAATCGCAGCAAAGAGCCAATTTTAGCTGCACAAGTACTTATCGTACAGATATCTTGCATTGCACGAAAGACTCTCTCAAACCTAATTGATACTTCAAACATCGCCATTTAAATTTCAACCCTCTAAGCTTTCGTACAAAGTGCAGTTTTCTTTGAGGTGTTTGTTCTGTTGCAATTTGCTAGCTCTGTTAGGTCCCTAGACAATTAGCGATTGGGAGTGCAGAGTCAAAAGATGGAGTTTACTTTACTTCTGACGGAAGACGTTTACTTTGAAATGTCTGCTCGTCGCCGATAGGGTTTGCGACTTTGTTTGTTAGTGGGATAACTTTATTATCAGTTTCTTGTACTGCCTCGTTGGTTTTAGTCAAACTCAAACTCAAAACTCAAACTCAAAGCATTTATTTCAAATAACCCAAATTACAGGCACTTTTGAATTGTCAAGAGGTCGGTCAGTCAGAAAGATGAAGCTAGTTGCCCATTCCAAAGCAGTAGGTACCTATGGAGAAGAACGGGCAAGAAACTTCATGGACACTCTTTTAAATCAAAATATGTTTACAAAAACTGGGTTACATCATTCATGTTGAAATAAACACGTGAGAACAATGCAGAACTTAATAAAAGCATCCATAATTACAGGATTTAAAAAAACAATTCAAAATTAAATTTTAAAACAGCCGTGGCAGCTGAGAGGTGACCAGTCCCTACTGACGGTACCCGTTCATGAACATGACGCATGGATTAGCACCATTCAGCTCTTATCTCAACTATTTGATGGGAGCTAAATGATCCAACATACGCGCCACCAAGTCGTAATCGTAAACATAACCAATCAATCTGCTGAGCCTTTTCCCAACTATGTTGAGGTTGGCTTCTAGTCTAACCGGATGCTACTTAAGTTGCGTGCGTGGTTGCATGACGACAGGGTAAGTACAAAGTGGTTAGTTGGTATTTAAATAAATATTCAATATCTATCTAAAAACCAGCTAGTTAGTAGACACGAAAAGAAACTCGATTATTACTAACGGGTTTATTTATAAACGTAGCTTAAAGTTGAATGATAATTAGCGTGTGATTAACCATTTACGACGTTTAAACGTTCTTAACTTAGAGCAGCGTTTATAAATAAATCCCTAAACTGTTATTCAAAAAGCAACATAAAATTAAAAAAATAATCAGAAACAATAATCAATCGTATTATTATAATGGTAATTTTTGTACATCATACTCAAGTGTGAAATTCTCTTTCAAAAATCTCTAATTCAAAACTTGAAATTCTGCTTAAATATGAAATGGATGGGTTTTATATAGTATTTTATTATATTCTATTCGGAAAATTACAAAAAAAAACTTACTTAAGTGTTCTTACAAGATGAAACTGAAGGCTAATTATAAGTTTTCACGGATAAACATAATATTAAAAACAAAAAAAGTGGGTACAAAATACCACGTGGAGTGGAACAGTAGAGATGGTTAAAAATAAATTGAACTAACCTTTATATATTCCAAGATGAGCTCAGTCTGGACCTCCTGCTTCCATAAGCTGAGGACACACAGGGATTGGAAGATCATCTCCGGAGATACCTAGAAGAATAATAATATACTACATAAATGACTTTTACAGTCATCATCTGCCTAGCCTTTTCCTAACTATGTTGGGGTCGGGTTCCAGTCTAACCGGATGCAGTTGAATACCAGTATTTTACAAAGAGCGACTGCCTTTCTGGCCTCCACAACCCAGTCACTGGGAAATACGATACTCCTTGGTAAGACTAGCTGTCAGATTTTCGGGCTTCTAACGACCCGTAACGACTGTCGAAGATGCACAAATGACAGCCGGGACCAAAGACTTAACGTGCTTTCCGAGACACGGAGGAGTCTCGTTATGTAAAGATGGTCACCCATCAACCGCCAACCCCAGCAAGCGTAGCTTAACTTGGTGGATCGACCCGTGCGGCTGTTAGTACTTAGCCACGAGCTCCTGACTTTTACAGTCATTAATCAATAATCACATTTCAATATAACAGTGCTGTGAGTTATATGTCGTAGGTTCGAACTCAGACATGTATTTATTTATCCTTACACTGGAACGCCATACAGCAATTACACCAATGGAATAAAAATTACTTCATGTGCTGCTTTCCATCCATCCTGTGCGCGCTGGACATTGAACGGGCGGCGACGAATTATCCATGACATGACTTAGTGTAAATTGTTTTATTGAACCACGGTTCTCAAAAACAGTGAAGGAAAACATCGTAAGGAAATCTGCATAACCTAGAACCAAAAATTCGAACACATGTGGCATCCACCCACACGCACTGGATCCGCGTGGTGATTAACGGCCCAACCCCTCTCACGAAGAGGACGCCTGTGTCTACATTTCGGCCAGTGCCATGTGCAGACAACTCGACTCTGCTCTTAAGAAATGTCTGATGAAAAAACCCATGAAACTCAATAAGACTGCCTGACCAATTGGTCTATTCTATTATGCCCGATCCAGCTTGTCCTTTGCTGTCCTACCCCAGCGACGCCTTAAGCCGAGGTCCGTACCCCACACTTTGCCTAGTGCGTGTAGTCGCTTAGTTTGTAAGTTTGTATTAAGGCCTGGCTTTTTTTATGAGAGTGGTAAATAATCCAATGACTTCTCCCACTCTGGGTGCAGCGTAAGGGAGTGTCAGACTCTTTCTGACTAAAACCCATCTATGTTCCTTCCTTAGCCCTTTATGTTCTCCCTTTATGCTCCCGGCGCCCGGGGCGTCTCCCGGGGCGGCTGGGACAGGAGGAACTTTCTCTCTACCATCCCGCATTAAGCCCTGGCTGGAGGCTACAATTTATTTGTTGGATCCACAGGCGAGTTCGGTTAAGCAGTAGACAATCCTATGGTTGAACAACGAGATGTCATTTCAAAAAATAAAAAAAATGTCTATTCTGTAAAAATATTACCTTGAAAGCTAAGGTGAAGTAAGCTTACAATGAGCTGTCATTCTACTTGAATATTAAGGGTTATTACTATCATCAGCTCACTTTAAACTCACCTCACTTAAGTTGTCACAGTGCGATCTGTTGTTCGTGCTTGTGACCACTAGACCAAAGCGCGGGCCGCATCATGTGCGAAAAAGTAACTGGCCGCTAAAGACTTAAAACGAAACGTTCTTTTAAAACCTTTGATCCAGAATTCTTTTAAATTGGCACGCACAGTAAATACTATCCAGTCATCAGCCAGACAAATCCCGGGACTAATTTAAAGCCTCATAATACTTACCTCACAATGCGTTTGCGTTGGCAGGGTCACCTCTTCCGGAGCAGAGTTTGTGTTTATAAATAGAGGTGACAACATATGGCTGCGGGAGCCGATCTGAATCTGCTTTGAAAAAGCTGTAAATATTAAGAAAATACTCTTTAGTGTGACCTTCATTTGATGGGTATAAACGTTCCTTGTGAAGCGTGGGCGTTGCAAAGCATTAACTGCTTTGCAACGCCTATTTGATAATAATAATATCCTTGGACATTTCACACAACCCCATATAGTCCCAAGCTAAGCAACCTAATGCTTGTGTAATGGTAAAGAGATGGCTAATAAACTACTTATATACTTTTTTTGTAAATACATACATATTATACAAAGAAAAACACCCAGATCCGGAACAAATACTTGCAGGTCGTACAAATATTTGCTCCGTGCGGTAATCGAACCCACGACATGCTGCGCAGCAGTCAATCGCTCAACCACTGCGCCAACCGTGTCGTCTTGATGTGCAAAAATATTATTCCTTTCACCGAAACAATGTGACTAACCATGTGTTTACACATGATATCTCTATCAGACAGTTCAACATCCCATCAATCCTTTTGATGCACAATGAGCTACTAAGCCACACATTATAGCTTTTCTCAGCCATAACACGAGATCTACATCATTCAGTGTATTTGAGCTTCCATTTTCACAAACTGATACCTTTTGGCGCCAGAGTATAAACTCTTGAGAACAAAAGGCCATCAAACACGATGCTAATAGGCACTCAGACGGGCTCAAACGCAATGTTTTGACATACGGTCGAAGATTTGGTCTATAGCGGGCTTGAATAGGCTCTTTCTGGAAGTTTGCAACTTCGTCGTTCGCAATAATATTAGCATCCTAACCTGCTAATGGGCGTGCGAAAAATTTTATTCTCGGTTTTTTCTTCAACTTTTTAGACCCCACAATCTTCTTTAAGGGCATTCTTCTTCGTCTACGCCTTCGGCACGTGCATCTTCTCCTTGTATACTCGTATCTCACGACCTCATATTCATATCTGATGACAAATTACTTCGCTCTAACTCAAGGAGTTTAAATTAAACCAAGTATATTAAAACAAAAAGGTTTATTTAAAATCATTCAAAAATCAACTTTACATTTTTCAAAACACAATTTGTCTACCTTCTGCGGCAGCAGCGGTGTCCACAATGAGCGCAGCCAGGAGTTCTGGAACCGCTCCGAGAAGACAGCCTGGTGAATATTGTTGAAATTGAATGCTGGTCGCGGATCCTTCTTTCATCCGTTTTGGGATGACGTACTTGCTTCCTCCGCATTGGGGCTCTCCTTACTTGACGTCGATTATATGATCGTCGTCTCTTTTCTACTCTTCCACCTCTTCTAGCTCTCTTTTTCCTCTCAGGGGCTTTGGCTTCCCTTTTACCGAGAGCGGGTTTGGGAGGTTCTGGCCGGGCGTCCACCATGTCCACTCGACTCCTCGCGGAGTACGTGGCAGACACCGATGTTTCACTGTTCGACGCAATTTCATCACGTCGTCTCCTATCATCATATAAGTCATTTCCAGAATTAGTCCTATGACTATCTTTTTTACTTGTAGAAGGCTGGTTCTCTTCCTTCGTCGTTGTTTCATCTTCCATTGCCAATAGCTTCCAGAAATAACTGGTAATTTTGTATTTTAAAATAAAAACGTCACATAGAAAAATTGCTCAAAGTTTGTTTGTCAAAAAGTCACAGCCAAATTTTCACTTGTTTTTTATTTATTCTTCTTAGGTGTGTCAGAATAGAGAAATGTTTTGACAAAAAGAAGTTTGAATGACAAACATGTTTGACGTCAAGAAATTAGGGTAAAAACACATACAACTCTTGTAGACATTGTCGTTTACATGCTATGTGTCGTGATAGTGTTATTGTTGCACAACTTAGCCATTTCAATGTCGTGTAAAGTGTGTAGTCTTGCGGTATTGATGAATATATGCCGTGTAACCGCGTCAAATCGTATTGACAGCGCCACAGGTCCGCCAGTAGGCCGCATTTTTAAAAAAAGTCATTGGATGCATCTTTGTTGACAAATTGTGAGCAGTTGAGGAAATGAAACAGTTAACAACCTGAAATTAGTTACTGTGTTAATTTGGACGAAGTCTTATACTTTAAAAGAATGAACGAAAAATACATCTGCGGTTGATATAGAAGCTAGATATTGAATTGTTGGTAGCAATACTTACTGAAAACGTCAATACCGATGGAAAGTTCTACAGCGAACTCTGCCACTGTGTACGGAATTCATGGACAAATAGGCCTACATCAATAAATGCAATCATTGAATGGGACCCACGCAGGAATAATCATAATTATGATTATTATAATGCAGTTCAAGAAATGAACAATATTTTCTTTCCAGATGCTGGTGCGGGCTTAGCAAGACAGCTCATGGCTCCAACACCCAGACTGCAAATCTTGGGGAAGCATGGGTACCAGCACGGCATACGCAGTCAGCTCCAACTGACGCCTATGGAACCGTCGAATTCCAGGGTGGACCGCATCCAACTAAAGCTCAGGTGAGGTTCAATTAGAGAAACTGATATTTTTGGACGGGGTGGGGGGATGATCATATTTACAATATTACTAGCTGACCCGGCAGACGTCGTCCTGCCTTAACTATGATACCTACCTTTCCTACCTACCTACCCTACCTACCCTACATACCCTACCTACCGTTCATACCCTACCTACCCTACCTACCCTACCTACCCTACCTACCCTACCTACCCTACCTACCTAGGGGTATGAAAAATAGATAGTAGCCGATTCTCAGACCTACTGAATATGCATATAAAATTTCATAAAAGTCGGTCAAGCCGTTTCGGAGGAGTACGGGAACGAACATTGTGACACGAGAATTTTATATATAAGATTAAATGTGACTTTTTATTTGTTATTGCTCAATGGGCCTGTCGGTCGATTCTGTAAAGTTTAGGTGAAGTGCGCTGTCGTTTCACCTAATTCCAGGGATTGACACTATTGACAGGTCACTTTACCTACGTTCTTCATTTCGTGTGGTTAGTGACTAACCTGGTGTCAGAGTTTTAATGCTGCCCATGGGCCTCTGACTTAGCTTCACATGCTGTTGAGAAATATCTCTCAGACATGCTGGGTTCCTCTCGATATTTTCCTTGTACCTTCGTTTTCGCGGTCAGATTTTTACAGAATAACACTACTGCTCTTGACCTCCAATACGCCTAATGGAAAGTAATGTTTGAGGACTATGATGGATCGAGCATACCCAGAAGATACCTGATCAACTTTGAAAGCAGTAGGTAGTAGTAGTAGTAGTTTGAGAGTTTAGAACAAAGTTGTTAATGAAAGGGCATAGATTACTTAGGTACTAAAACACTATTATATGCTTACACCATAAGGCAAAAAGTGAATCCTAGCGCTATTGAAGCTAAAGAATGCTATTTTAGATAAGTATCGTTGTCCAAAAATGTATCGTACATCTAGATTATGTTATTAAAATTATAATGTTGAAAGTTTGTAAGGCTGATAATCTCATCAATATGAATAACAAACTACAATTAAAAAAAACAAAAATGGCCAAAGACCCTCAACCCTATCTTTAATGCCATACGTGGCTCAAATGGACTGACCCTACTATAGCTGTGCAGCGCGGGCCTGCGGACGGTGAGTAATGGGTGACTCACCGTCCGATCAGCACCAGGCCCGTGCCGGACGGCGCGTATATGTTCCACGCGCGCCTCAAAGAGATGTCAGCATATGAAGGGGCCCCTCAGGGCCAAGCCTGCCGGGTAAGCGGGATTGTCCGAAAGGGTTACCGCTACCCCGGAACATAAAGGGCTAAGGAAGGAACATTAATGGGTTTTAGTCAGTAAAAGTCTGACACTCCCTTCCGCTCCACTCAGAGCGGGAGAAGTCACTGTAAGATTTCCCAGACTGAAAAAAAAAAAACTATAGCTGTGCAAGGATCCTTTGGCGCGTGGCAAAAGTCGGAACTAACACAGTCATTTTGTTTTTTTTTTTAATTCTGTTCTGAAATGTTTACCGATAACACCCCCATGTAAAAGTCGGGCGCCATGACATATTTACAGCATTCTATAAAATCATTTAAGGGATGTTATGCTCAACTACCCAAGGCGATTTTACGGATTCATGTGCGTATTGTATAATATCACTCGCGTATTGTATAAAAATCGGCGAAGGGAAACATCATAAGGAAACCAGCATGTCTGAGAGATATTTCTCAACAGCATGTGAACCTAAGTCAAAGGCCCATGGGCAGCATAAAAACTTTGACACGAGGACGGTCAATAACCACACGAAAAGAAGAAGAATTCTCAAGTATAACAACTAAATTATCTATAATAGGTAAAGTATCTACTATTTCTTTTCCTCACAGTATGTCCGCCTCTCCCACGACACACGACCCGAACTCATAGTCCAGCTGCTGACACGAGAATGGGCCCTCGACCGACCGAAGCTCCTCATCACCATTCAAGGTGGCAAGGCCAACTTTGATCTGCAACCAAAACTCAAGAAGGTGCTAAGAAAAGGGCTGCTGAAAGCCGCGAAGACTACTGGAGCGTGGATATTTACTGGAGGCACTAACACAGGTAATTATCTGATGAAAATAACATAACGCCTGTATTTCCTAATAGGTTAGGCAGAAGCGTGTCACGAGCATCAATATGTATACACATAGAAAACTCAAAAGCGATTTTCTCGTGGAATAACGATAACTTTGTGATAATAGCACCTATTTGATATTAGTATGGGTTCCCAAATACTATGTCTATAATGAAATACAATTACAACAAATGCAGAAGGAGAAAATCACTTCTTAAAGTTGCACAGTGTATACATATTGGTGCTCGTGACTGTACTATCCGTAGTGGTATGGGGGATACTATGAATATTATAGTAAACTTAGGTCCTGGAATTGGACCCCCAGGCCGGCAAAAGTGCTATTGAGTTGTTCCATTAGAAATTTGTACGTACTAGCCCTATGTCTGGAATTGAGTCCTTTTTTTAGGATGCGAAATCGTCAAATGACTCCTCCCGTTTCGGGTGGAGCAGAAGGGAATGTCAGACACTTACTGACTAAAACCCATCCATGTGCCTTCCTTTGGGCTTCCTAACGCTTACCGACAATTCCACTCTATCACTTTAAACGTGAAACACAACCATCCTTTTTTTTTAATCATCAAAAGAGTCACTCAACCCCTTGGTAAGACTGGCTGTCAGATTTTCGGGCTTCTAACGACCCGTAACGACTGTCAAAGATGCAAAAATGCAGCCAGGACCAAGGGCTTAACGTGCTTTCCGAGTCACGGAGGAGTCTCGGTATGGAAAGATGGCCATCCATCCACGGCCAACCCCAGCAAGCGTAGCTTACCGCACAGGTCAACCCATTAGGATTGACCTGTGTGGCTGTTATCACTTAGCCACGAGCTCCTTGCACGCTAATCTGTACATAAATACTAACCCTTTCTTCTTCCACAGGTGTCACCCGTCAAGTAGGAGACGCGTTACAGCTGGAGCGGTCACAGCGAGCCGGCAGAGTGGTCAGCATCGGCATAGCTCCCTGGGGCATCGTCGAGGGTGCCAACGAACTTATAGGCAGAGGGAGAGATGTTCCGTATCATGCGATAGCTTCACCAAGGTAAGAATAATTTGAGGTTTACCCTATTGAACGACAGAGCATAAACGCACGCGCGTGCCTCCACGCCAAACTACAAATTTATTTCTTCTTGTTATCATGAATTTTCCAATATCCATGGTGCCTTTTAATTTGTTTCATGTCATTAAATACGTACGAGTGCTTCAATTTTTAAGATATCTGTATAAACATTTACAAAGTAATGATTTAATTGTTTATTTCGTCTTATAGTATAGCCGCATTGTCACATATTTGTGTCGTTGGCGTACAGAGCATGCGCTTGCTCGACACGTATATGTGACAATGGCATTCAAAAGGTTAAGGTGGGTTTATACCAAAGGAACATAGAACCAAGACGGGAGCAAAAGCATATTTTTTTCGATATTCTAGACATTTTTGAATATGGATACTTAATTATTGAAAGAATGCTCTGTCTCTGGTTATACGTAATAATTACGTAGTGTGGGCATAGAAAGTGCAATCGCTCGTTTGGTTTGAACCGACCTTAATTACTTGGAATCTTTATTTAATAGATAAGGCTGGTTACAGCGCTTCAGCTAGCCCCTAAAATGCATTTGCAAAAACAGGGTTGCACAGAGGCCAGCACATCAAGCTACTCCAATCTGTCAAATTTCTTTGATAGTTTGTCAGCTTTATTACAAAAGCATAACGTCTATTTTCAATTGGGAAAATTTGACAGTTTGGGATAGCTTTATGTGCTGGCGTATGTACCTATAAAGTTTAAAGCCAGTCTGTATGTTGCATCGTAGCCCCCAAACGGATGGACCGATTAATTGTGAGTGTCACGTGTTTCTTTCTTACACGGATAGAAAGAAAGAAAAAGAAACGTTTATTTTAGGCAAACATGACGCACAGATGGTTTAACCGTCCAATTCTTAGGTCTCAAGTTCAAACCCAAGTCACGCCTCTCTGACTTTTCTGATTCATGTGCGTTTTTCATAATGGTCCCTTGGCTTATAAAACGGTGAAGGAAAATATCGTAAGGATACTGGTATGATTGAGAGATATTTCTCAACAGCATGGGAAGCTTAGTCAGATTTCCATGGTCAGCATAAAAAATCTGACATCAGGTTAGTCGCCAACCATATAAAACTGGGTCATTATAAATTGAGTAGGGTCTGACAACAAACAAATAGGATTTTTTTTAAGGCTAGGAAATCATCCAATGACTTCTCCCGCTCTGGGTGGAGCGGAAGGGAGTGTCAGTCTCTTACTGACTAATACCCATCCATGTTCCTTCCGTAGCCCTTTATGTTCCGGGGTAGCGGTAACCCTTTCGGACAATCCAACTTACCAAAAAAATAGGATGAGTATAATAAAAGTTCGTACCTGAATGAGTCTTAAGTACCTATTGTTGCCTTCGTAAAACCTCAGGAGCTTTGTTAAAATAAGACAACAAAATGTAACTAAGACATCTAGACCAGAAACAAACAGAGCTAGGTAATACAAACATTTGGCCTGGCCTGACACGGTCAGTGCTCCGCCGCCAACAGAAGTGTACATAGCTCTTAGTACTGCTAACAGGATAGTAGACACTTGTTTACTTTGTATTTACTCGTTAGTTTCTCTTTTCTATTTGGGTCGTTTCAAGATTTTGCAAGCTGCATCAATGGTTGCTTTAGTTGTACGAGTAATTATTTGTAAAGTTAGCGTCTCAAAGAATGCATTAGCAATGAAGATTGAAGATTGGTTAACCCCTCAAATGTTGTATGAACCCCATAAGTTCATACACAGACAATAAGTATAAATCGCTCTTATAAGCTAACGGCTTCTAATAGGTGAACATCTAATCTGGATTAAATATCACTTTGAAGGCACATAATGCAGATAAAATTATTTTTATTAATTAAATGACTCAGCACTTTAGGCGTGCGTTGACGGCTCCCTTCCGCTCCACCCAGAGCGAGAGGAGTCATTAGATGATTTCCCACCCTCAAAAAAAAAATGTAGGTATTACTTAAAACCAAGCTTGACTTGGTATACTAGGCGATATTTGCGTGACGACTCAATAAAATCTTATTTATAAAAGATAAAGAACCCATTGACAAATAGGAAGCCACTAAAAGATCCTTTTCCAGCGAATATCCGCAAAAATCCCTGAAACTTGGAGATTCGTATCACGTTAGCAATTTCTGCAAAAGAATTTACACACACTATAGCTTGGGAGCTGAGATGGACCAATTTTGTCCACGTTTCCTCTTTATTTCTCACTGTTTTCACATTAAGGGTAGCCGTCGGTGTTTATATTATGTTAACTATGTGAGAAGTGTGGAATGTAAATATGTAGTTTCGTTATTTCTGAAAGGAGATGGGGGAGTCGGCAGATAGCCTAGGCTGATGATGATAATAATGAATGGTAAGTGGAGGATGTGCTGACGTAGCCCGCGAAATTATAATTTTCTTATGGTTTTTGCAATTTGCTGGCCAGTATCAGGTTGTATGTTAATCAACATATGATTCGTGACCGTAACAAATATGTAACTTACAGAATCATAATCAATAAAACCATAGACACAACTTTTTGAGAACAGGACCTTGTCAATAATATGCCTCCTCAACATTCAAAATGGTCTAAGGGGCCTCTGCAAGTTAACTTCGGCCACTTGTACGCCTTCCAAAGGCCCCGCATCAAACCAAATCGAGACAAAACATTGAAGTACCCGACTATAATTTACAGAATCGTTTAGAGTGTACAAAGACTACAATAAAATGGTGGGTGAGGTGCTGTATTCCTAGCTAGGTTAACAGTTAACAATGCCGGTCCTCAAGGAAAGAAACAATAATATCGTACACAGTATACATTATAGGATAGTAACTACAAACATTTTGGTGTAAGATGATGATTTTTTTATTGAATTACTATTTCATTTGAGGTCAAATATAATTTGAAGAGATGTATTGATGATTCTAATTATCATAATTCTGGAAATACACGTTTGTTTTAACCACAAATCATATTTTGATCAACATACAACCTGCAACTGATCTGCAAATTGAAAAACGAATGAAAATTTAATTTTCGCGGGATACCCTGACGTTAACCTATACCGACTCCAAAACCACCTCGATACTACCAGTTAGTAAATGAGAAGTAGCGTAATCAACTTACCTATCATCTTCTTACCACACATGCTTCCTCTCTGTGAGGGGGAGTGGGCTGTAATCTACCACGTGAGACAGTACCTATAGGTTGGCGGATGATGAAATGCGAAATAATTGGATTATTTAAAAAAAAGAAGGATCATTTCCACTTAACATTTTTTATTAGATAGGTAGATATAACTATAAAACAGCTGCATAAACATTTTAAATACATATTATACCATCTATTACTTTTTCAAATAGTTCGTCAAAGTTCACTTGGATATCGCCCATTGAGACCTTGTGGTCTAAACACATCAGAGTCTTTGTGTAAGAGTAAATATGGAAGGCAGATGTCGGCATTATGGAAGGGACCCGTTACGGCCAATGCCTGCCGGGTCAGCGGGATTATCCGAAAGGGTTACCGCTGCCCCGGCACACAAAGAACTAAGGAAAGAACATGGATGGGTTTTACTCAGTAACAAGTCTGACATTCCCTTCCGCTCCACCCACAGTGGGAGGGATCATTTGATGACTTCCCATCTTTAAAAAAAAATCATGGCTTCTATGTATTGCTGAACTAAGGGCCTATGCACACCACGTTTTTTAAACGCGCCGTCGACGCGCGTTTGTAGCGATACAGACGCGATACGCACGCAAGTCAGACGCAGCCTGTAGACCTTTGCACACCTGACGCGCTTGTGTAGCGATACAGACGCGATGCAAACGCGCGTGTGAAGCGATACAGACGCGATGCAAACGCGCGTGTGTAGCGATACAGACGCGCGTGTGTAGCGATACAGACGCGATACAGACGCGCTCGATTGCTACTAGCGTAGATTCACACTTCCCTTTTCCTTGTTGCGGGGGAAAGGGAAGGCGCGCGCGCTAGCGCTCGTATCGGTGTCGCGCGTTTGAATCGATACAGACGCGCCGGTGCCGCGCGTTTGTATCGATACAGACGCGCCGGTGCCGCGCGTTTGTATCGATACACACGCGCCGGTGCCGCGCGTTTGTATCGATACAAACGACGACAAACTGCTCTGCAGGATAAAAACGCGCCGGCGACGCGCGTTCCCAAAACGCGCGTCGACGGCGCGTTCAAAAATCGTGGTGTGCATAGGCCCTTATTGACGCCACGCGAATGTTCGCACAGTTAGTTTCTCGAGAAGAATATTATTGGCTCTTCGTTATGGTTCGACTCTGCGCTAATATGCTTTAATATACAGTGTGTTAGGTTAAATGAGGGACTAACTTTCAGGTTGTATAGTACTCATGAAAATCAACAACTTTGTCCATGGGACCAACTACGAAATACGAAAAAAAAAATCAGCTGTTTGATGCATTTTGACGAATTATGCGAACATAAATATACTCTTACTGAACAGCAGATTTTTTTTTCGTGATTTCACGTCTATTTCCATAGTCAAAGTTGTTCATTTTCATGAGTATAGTAACCCCTGAAAGTATGTCCCTCGGTTAACCTAACACACTGTATAGAATACACATTATTAAAATTGCGATAAACGAAAAAAAATATCCATTCTTCTCTTAGTTTACAACTTTTTCCATTTTGTTGTTTTATTCGCTTTAAAGAATCTATTTAAAGGGATCGGGTGTATTGATAAAAGTAGCATTTGTCAGTCCATTTGTCTGAGCCTGGTACAGCACATCATTGATGAGCTTCTCCGCCAGGATCCGCATGTTTCCTGGAAGATTGCGCAGTTTTGCGGCCACGTTTACACCTGGAAGACAAAAAAAATATATTGACATGGTAATCGTGATTTTCAGTAGTTATGGGTCAATAAGTCTGATCCAGTCTTACCAAGGGGTATCGTATTATTTAGTTACTGGGTAGCAGAGAGCAGAAAGGCAGTCGCTCCGTATAAACTACTGGTATTCAGCTGCATCCGGTTAGAGTGGAAGCTTACCGCAACAATGTTGGGAAAAGGATACTATAGGCTGATTTTGGATCGTGATTGTAATGGCAAGAAGGAACTCTTTAAACTCAAACTCAAAGCATTTATTTCAAATAAACCAAGTACGGGCACTTTTGAATTATCATGGGGTCGGTCAGTCAGAAAGATGAAGCTAGTTGCCCATTCCATTAATAAGTTCCTATAGAGAAGAACGGGCAAGAAACTCCAAATCGGGGTTACATCATTCATGTTAAATATACATGTGAGAACGATGCAGAACGTAAAAAAGCGTCCATAATTAAAAGATTAAAAAAAAAACAATTCAAAAATTAAATTAAATTTAAAAAAAGCCGTGGCAGCTAAGCGATGATTGACGAACTGACGGCGCGCATTCACGAACATGACACATGGATTAGCACCATTCAGCTTAACCATTTTGAAGGGAGCTAAATGATCCAACACACACGCCACCATTTTTAGGAAAATATTTTGAGAAAACTCAAACTAGATAGCAATAAAAAACAGTACTAATAAACAGTGTAGAAAACCCCACGAGTGCAATAATTACAGTTATCGCCTATCCACGACTCCACGTTCTCGCCACAAAACGGATAAGAACTACTCTCCCTGTTAATCCCTGCGGAGTTTCTTGCTCGATCTTCTCCATAGGTAGCCACTACGCTTTGTAATGGGCAACTAGCTTCATATTTGTGAATGACCGACCCCTTTACAATTCAAAAGTGGCTGTAATTGGTTTATTTTAAATAAATGCTTTGAGTTTGAGTTTAATGATGCCATTATTCTAATCTGATGGGGTAGAGATGTTTTGAGATGCTTTTCAACTAGGTATCCCCCCGACCCTTGCTCAAGCCAGCCCGCGTTGTTGCTGAGCCTGTAGTTCTAAATACGCCTGATTTAGCCTGTCCCTTACTGTCCTCCTCGATCCCAGCGATGCTCTAAGCCGAGGTCCGTACCCCACAGGGGGTGCCGTTAGCCTGTAGTCGCTTTTTTACTAAGCCCTGTCTGGAGGCTGCAATTTCAATGTGGAATCCACAGCCAAGTCCGGTTAAGTAGTAGACAACCCTATGGTTTAACTGCGAGATACCATTACAAAAAAAAAGAACTAGGTATACAGTTGTACATTATAGGACATTTTTACTGTTCGAAATAAATGTTCTATAATTTCCAAAACGAAAAGTTCGAGGAACTTAAACGCATTTCGGCCTTTCCTACAATTCACATGGTCATATGGTACCAATTTCTGTAGATATGAATAAGTTTTCTTGATTATGTTTCTGCGTTACTATTATTTTAGGTCCGGGTACGGGTCCGTTTTGTCTTGAAGTTCATTGAACCGAGTATTCTCATTCCAATTAACTAGTGAATCAAGTGATGAATAATTAACTAGTGAATAGTTGTGGGTTGATTTTTAAAAGACCTGATTCATGCCTAACATCGACTCACGTTGTGTTTCTTTACCCAGAAGATATATATTTCTCCCTTACTGGATACATTATGTAGTTTTCATTCTCTTTTTTGCAACTACGCTACGAAAAGCTATTATTTCGAGATTACTCTAATAAAGTTTAATTTTATTCACTTTTTGTTTACTTCAATTTATTTATAAATTCAACAACAGGTAAAAAGAAAGGAACATAAAAAATACGCACAAAGGTAATGCTTATTTCTAAAGAAATCGCCTCAAGCAAATTTCGATAAGAAAGTAGATTTAAATAGAAGTAGACAATGTGTAGAGTAGAAGATAAAAAAAAACATAGATATGCAAAGAACCAATTCAAGCGAGCGTAAAAAAAGAGAATATACATATAACTAATAATAATTAATTCCTACGAACCAGATCCAAATCAAAGCTTAAATTAAATTCAAAACTGACAACAACCCAATTAATTTGTAAACCCAATAACGTTACTTTTTATGAACTGTCAAAACGCGGAATGTGACGTCACAGAATTTTAGAATCAAATGGAATACCTACTCATTAGCATTAAGTATAAGATTGATCTATTTTTGGATGATAAGCTATGGCCGTCGGGAATTTCGTTTAGGCGGTTTATTAACTTTGGAATCAGTGAGGCAAATACTAATAAGCCACGTAATGGATAGGTATAATAACTGTAAAATAATAAGTTATAATTGTAAATCCATTAAAAGATCGATGGAAGGTGTTAGGAATTTATGCAAGACTGCTGATATATTGGCGCTGCAAGAAACATGGCTGTTACCACATGAGTTGCACCTGCTGAACACGATCGACGACAGCTTCAGTGCTACGGGTACGTCTGCAGTGGATACCTCCGCCGGCTTACTAACTGGGAGGCCGTATGGTGGTGTCGCAATATTGTGGAAAAAATGTGCGTTTCAGTCAGTGTCAGTGATAAAGTGTGACAATGTTCGGATCGCGGCGATAAAAGTAACTGTGAGTCATAGATCTACACTAATATTTAGTATATACATGCCTACTAATTCTTATGATAGTATTCCTTTGTTTACCGAATATCTTAGTGACATTCAGTCGATTATAGAGGTAGAAAAGAATAGTGGTGTCGAGGCATTTTATTTAATAGGGGATTTTAACGCTCATCCCGGCGAATTATTTTATAAGGAGTTGGAACATTTTTGTAAAGATCACCAATGGTGTTGTGCAGATATAGATATCTTAGGACTGCAGTCCAACACTTTTACCTTTCGTAGTGAGGCGCACGGGACTGTGAGGTGGTTAGACCACTGCGTTGTCACGCAGTCAGCTTTACCAACTATTCTTAATATACAAGTGCAACATGACGTGTATTGGTCTGACCATTTCCCACTTTTAATCGAGTGTAATTTTTATAAATTAAATAAAAAAGTTACATCTTACGTGAAAAATGATGATGTTAAGAAACGCATTGTATGGGGAAATAGGCAGCCAGAGCAGATTAATAAATATCATGACATGTGTCATTCTGGACTCCGTGACATTGACTTTCCGATGGAACTGCACCATTGTTGTGATTCATCCTGTTGTAACCCGGATCATTACGTAATTCTGGATAAACTTTATATGAATATAACGGATGTACTATCCAGAGCTGCTATACAAAGTTGTGTTGAAAAACAATCCAGTAGAAAGAGACAAGTGGCGGGGTGGAACAAATATGTCGCTGGTGCTCACGGGGAGGCCAGAATTAAATTTCAAATTTGGCAATTAGCGGGAAAACCAACTAGCGGTATTATTTATAATGAAATGGTGGAAACCCGAAAGATATTCAAGTCTAAATTAAAGTCGTGTCAGGATAGACAAGAACAGATAAAAATGGATATTCTTGCCTCAAATCATTCAAAAAAGGACTTCAGTAATTTTTGGAAAAATACTAATAAATTTAATAGTAAAACTGGTATCCCCGTGAGCGTCGACGGTGTATCTGATCATAAAATGATTGCTAATTTATTTAGGCAACAATTTACTGTGCAGTCGTCCTTGAGTACTCCGCTTAGTACTGATAACGATCCCGGGACCATCGTGGCTAGAAAACAAAATATCACTTTATTCTCCGTGAAAAATGTATCACGAGCTATTAAGAATATGCAAAGGGGAAAATCACCTGGTCACGATGGTCTCAGCATCGAACATTTTAAATATGCTGGTGTGCATCTGCCAAGAGTATTGAAGATGTTTTTCAATCTCTGCTTAAGTCACTCATACTTACCTGAGTCGGTCATGCGTACAATAGTGGTACCGATAGTTAAAAATAAGACAGGTGACTCGTCTGACAAAACTAACAATCGGCCCATCTCGCTTGCGACTGTAACTGCCAAGGTACTTGACAGTGTGGTAAGTGGCATCCTAGAATCACATGTGGACATACATGATGCTCAGTTTGGTTTTAGGTCAGAATTGTCCACTGAAAGTGCCATTCTAAGCTTAAAGCATACTGTCAGGTACTACACTGAGAGGAAGACGCCTGTATACGCGTGCTTCCTTGACTTATCGAAAGCCTTTGACCTTGTTGTATATGACCTTCTGTGGGATAAGCTAGGAGGTGCGGGTGTGCCGGCGGATACCATTTCCCTACTCAGATACTGGTACTCAAACCAGAAAAACCAGGTTAGATGGGCCGGTACGTTATCGGAGGAATACAGGTCGGAATGTGGCGTCAGACAGGGTGGGTTGAGTTCACCTCTTCTGTTTAATTTGTACGTCAACCAGCTACTTGAGAGACTCAGCAGCCCTCATGTCGGATGCTATATCGACGGTACCTGTGTCAACAATATTAGTTATGCAGATGACATGGTGCTGCTGGGTCCCTCGATAAACGCATTGAGGAAACTCCTTTCTATCTGCGAGCAATATGCAGAAACACATGGACTGAAATACAATGCCAAAAAGAGCGAGCTGCTGATCTTCAAAGCAGGCAAACATCGACCTGCCCATGTGCCTGCAGTATATCTCAATGACGTTGCACTAAAGCTGGTTGACAAATTTAAATATCTGGGGCATATTGTGACGGATGATCTCAAGGATGACGAGGATATAGAGCGGGAACGCAGGGCGTTGTCGGTGAGAAGTAATATGCTTGCTCGCAGGTTCGCTCGATGCACAACTCAAGTGAAGATAACGCTCTTTAAAGCGTATTGTCAATCTTTTTACTCGAGTGGTCTGTGGGTGAGCTATACGCGACGATCTTATGACACCCTGCGGGTTCAGTATAACAATGCTTTCAGAATGTTGTTAAGGCTTTCGTGGCGCTGCAGTGCCTCCGGGATGTTTGCAGAAGCCCATACGGACGGCTTCAAGGCCATAATTCGCAAAAAGTCGGCTTCTTTGCTGCAGCGTCTGCGGAGTGCTAAGAATAGCATTCTGAAAGTCATTGCTGCTCGCTTTGACTGTCCCATTCAAAAACACTGGGTGAGGATAGTGAAGGGTTTTTTATAGTAGCCACATAAAGATAAGTACTAACAATACTAACATAATTTGTAAGCTAATATTGTTGCTAATATATACTAACAAAATATGGATTATAATTATCTGAAATAAATAAATAAATTAAATTAAATGCAATTTTACAATTACACCTTCGCATAATATTGAATTTATGTACGGTGATGGACGTTTTTACGGGATGGAGTTTTGAAGACGCGCGTTCTTTTTCTATGTGATTTCATATTTTATTTTTGACCGTTCCAAATATTCCATTCTACTTTAAATACATACCAATGGCATCATATTCATCATCAACTTCAGTACAGTGCCGTTTATTCTTATCTTCATCCAAGAACCTCTTGGAGGTCTGGGCAGGGCCGCAGGTACTCTCAGGCACCTCAACGATGTTGCTGGCGATACTGAAGGCGGGAGAGTAGCTGTCATCTATAGAAGCCTCGAATGAAGCGTCGTCGTCATCCGCCATTGGTTCTTCTTCCGGATCGTCAGGATCTGATTCCTGAGACTAGGAGAAGTTTTTGTTACTAGGTGTTGCAGTAGCAGGCAAAATACCAAGAAGCTCAACCCCCTGTGAAGTGGGAATGAAACATAGCTGGCAAAGTGTTGATGCACCGCAGTGAGGTCTAGCGGGACATAAAGCCTTTTTGTTAACCCATTAGATGTTCGCCTATTAGAAGCCGTTTGCTTATAAGAGCTCAACGATTTATACGGTTAAATTTATTGTCGTTCCGAGAGAAATTTTCTTTTGCACTTATGGGGCTCATACGACATTTGAGGGGTTAATCGACTGTTTGGTAAATTAGGATATTTTGGAGACCAAATGCCTACAGAGTCAAAATAAATTACCTGGAGAAACTTCAGAGACGAAAACGATTATGAAAGAAAAAGAAAGAGAGAAAATTGTTTATGGGCGGCCAACATTACGCAGTAAAAAAAAACAAACAAACATTGTGGGGAAGTATGCGTCACATCCGCGCAAAACAGCCATCGCTCAGCATAATGCTTCGACCCCATGCGAGACCGAGTCATAGCCCTGATTTTCAGCGCAAACCGGTGCAGCAGGTAATAAAAATAAAATAATTACTCAACTCAACTCATACTCTGAGTTTGCAGCTGATTATAGGATCCACGACCGCGAGTAGTGTAGTTACTCGATTTTTTTTAAGTTTGGAAAACATTTTTTTTTCATAGTGTTAAAAAATCGATATCTATCACGAATGTACCGTATTTTTTAAAATTCATCACCTATTTGTTTAAATACGTACTGAAAATTATTATGAAATTATGCCGATAGAAAATCCCGTCTGGCGCACGGCTAATTAATAACTAAAACAATATCAATGAAAACCAAACCAAATAACAGTTGCCACAAACATTGTACATTAATTAAACGCACAAATTTAACAGACCGTTAAACATCGTCACAGTTACATTTGAATACAATTTCAGCTGCTGTTACAGATATACACACACATACATAACAGCTACCAGCAACGTTTGTATCGCTGCAGGGCACATCGCGGTACTAACATGCTTTCAAGCTACCTGTTGTGATTCTTGATAATATACAGTGTGTTAGGTTAAACGAGGGACATACTTTAAGGGGTTACTATACTCATGAAAATGAACAACTTTGACAATGGAACTATACCTGAAATCACGAAAAAACAAGGCAGCTGTTCAGTACGTTGCGTTTATGTTCGCATAATTCGTCAAAATGTACGGAATCTTGGCTCATTAGATGTTTATCTATGTCAATATCAGAGATTGTTTGTTCAGAATCTTAAAGTTTTGTCCCAAAACTTATTCATCCGTCCAGCCCTCACCCAACTATGTTCAGGTCGAGTTTTAGTCTAACCGGATGTTGCTGAATTTTAGCCCTTCTCCAAAGATTTCCATTTATCTCTAAATTTTGCTGTTTTTAACCAGTTTATTCCTGCGATCTTCTTTATATCATCCTTCCTCGTGTAAGGTTTTCCAGCTCAGCGTTTGCCTGTTGGGCCTTTCTTTAACATAAATCTAATGAATTTTTTAATCACATCACAAATATCATGGGCTCATTAAAGTGTGTTGTCGGGAATTGCGGTGGGTAGTCAAACATGACATTTAACGAGATTGCCCGCTGCATTCAGAGACACATTTGTATGCGATACCGCGTTTCAGAGTTCACTGGGGTATACCTCTATAAAGATTTATATGTACAGCTTTTTATAGAAAAAGAACAACATCCGCCTGATCAGCTTCTAAAAATATGTTTTGGGTAATTTTCCAAAGAATATTACAGCACATTGGAGCTGTGCCCGCCGTTCATATTTTATACGGACGGACAAAAGATGAAAAGATAACAGACAAATCCATTTTTCATTGTTCTCTTGTACATTCAAAAAGTGAAACACTTATTAAAGTCACTCGGGGTGTTTTTGTTTTTTTTGAAATGGCATCTTGCAGTTTAACCTTGGGGTTGTCTACTGCTAAACCGGACTTTCCTGTGGATGCCTTAATAAATTGAGGCCTTCAGCTAGGGTGGTTAGTATGCTTTATATGGGCTTGTATGGGTATGCGCTCACTACTTCAACTCCGTGGCGTCACCGGATCGCCTCGGTCATAAGCCCTTTACGCGCGGACGGCAGGTGGACCACTCGGTGAGAACTCGCTGCTCGCATGCTTGCCTTGCATTCAC
Source organism: Hyppa rectilinea (assembly GCA_951799385.1). Classification (NCBI taxonomy): domain Eukaryota; kingdom Metazoa; phylum Arthropoda; class Insecta; order Lepidoptera; family Noctuidae; genus Hyppa; species Hyppa rectilinea. The sequence continues at coordinate 14,218,524 of OX637318.1, read as the reverse complement.
TCCACTGCGAGTTGCGAGTGATAACGCAGCGCCCATCCGTCGACAACAAGTGGACGCCGTGAGACGAGGCGGTGTTGAGTCGGTGCCGGGTGGCTTAAATTAGGTATTTTTATTTAAAGGTGAACGGAAACTCAAGTTTTGCATTTTCATTAAAAATTTTAGTTACGCTTCGACTACATCGTCGTGAGCCTTCAATCCTATCTACTAGCCAGGTTACACACAGCAATTTTATTAAATCGAAAAAGAGAAATTATTTTGCAACAACCCGTGTCAATGTCCGTTTTATTTGTAAAACTGTACAGCGTATTTGTGCAGCAGATGGCAATTCGTTTAGCTGATTGGTCCACTGCGGGACTGGGACGTGTTGGTGTCTTGTTTTTTTTAAATCGATTGTTTTGTAAATAAATTGTCATAGTGTTTGGTTAAAGCTTGATTTATGTCGTTGTGTCGAAATATATCTTATCAGATTACATACTTTTTTTTTGTTTTTGAGGGTGGGAAATCATCCAATGTCTTCTCCCGCTCTGGGTGGAGCGGAAGGGAGTGTCAGACTCTTACTGACTAAAACCCATCCATGTTCCTTCCTTAGCCCTATATTTATTACCTTAAATCATTTCATATAAGAGGCCGCTGTTTATGCTTATTAGTTCTGAGTTGGCCGTCCTGATCATTTCATGTGTCTTTTGCTGATTCTGCAAACGAAAAAAAAAAACAGTTTTGAGTTGAGCTGCACGATACCGACAAATGCTTGCACTGACTGGACAGGTCCACTCCTCAACTGATCACTTTAGGCACCAATCTACATGGTTTTCAAATAGTCTGATCAGGATTATGTCTTGACTTTTGAGCTTGTTTCGGCACTTCTACTGAGAATAGCCATCTATATTAGAGATTTGGTCCTTTAGGTGCGTGGGCGATGGCGGCCGTATGGTGGTTATTCTAACCAGCCCACCTCCAGTTAACTAAAGTTGATCACATCTCCTGGTCTGTTTAGAACATCTGTGAAGGACCTGGGTGTCCCGAGGGTCTCCGTTCTAATCTGGGTGACGCCTGTACACTCAAAGTACACATGCGGTTTCCTCAGACTCCGTGCTAGCTCTGCACAGAGGACTATCCGTTATGCTTCATGTCAAGAGTAATCATTTTATTCACACTCATCTGATTTTTTAAATATGATTGACGTGTTAAAGTGTTTATACAAAACTACTTACAGACAATTTTAACACTACAGGAAACGAAACGCCTCCAGAGTTAAAAAAATATTGTTTTGGCTCATAACAATTTCTCAAAATCGGTGGAATTTCCTGGTAATAAAGTATTAACAACAAAACTTATATTGTGTCTCTCAAACTACTACAAACGTAGAGGTATATACCACCTACCCAGAGTTTAATTACCTAGTTAGAAACAGCCTCCGAGAGTCGTTAATTGTAATTAATCTGAGGATACTGAGAGCATAAGGCCATTGTAAACTGCCCTTTGTAATTGGTACTAAGCTTTATATGTATAAGGATGTCTTCACTTACCGGGACCCTATTACTTTTTGCCGTTATTGTTTTTCTTCGAAACCTCTGTATTTTATACAATTACATCAATCTTTGCTGCAGTCCGCCTTATGGTGATGATGTTACTTAGCACTGACTTTGGCTAAGGGGGTAATTTCACCAATTTATCAGAACGCGTTCAGATTTCTGTAGAATATTGACACTGACAGCTCTTTAACGCCGTTTAGGGCCTATGCACACCACGTTTTTTAAACGCGCCGTCGACGCGCGTTTTGGGAACGCGCGTCGCCGGCGCGTTTTTATCCTGCAGAGCAGTTTGTTGTCGTTTGTATCGATACAAACGCGCGGCACCGGCGCGTGTGTATCGATACAAACGCGCGGCACCGGCGCGTCTGTATCGATACAAACGCGCGGCACCGGCGCGTCTGTATCGATTCAAACGCGCGACACCGATACGAGCGCTAGAAACGAGGGAAAGGGAAATGTGAATCTACGCTAGTAGCGTTTGAATCGCGTCTGCATCGCTACACACGCACGTTTGCATCTCGTCTGTATCGCTACACACGCGCGTCTGTATCGCGTCTGTATCGCTACACACGCGCGTCTGTATCGCTACACACGCGCGTTTGCATCGCGACACAAGCGCGTCAGGTGTGCAAAGGTCTACAGGCTGTGTCTGACTTGCGTGCGTATCGCGTCTGTATCGCTACAAACGCGCGTCGACGGCGCGTTTAAATAACGTGGTGTGCATAGGCCCTTAGATGTGCTGTTTCATTGGTGAAATTGGCTCTAAGACATATTGGCGTCCCTATCTTGAACTTGAAGTTTGGCCGTGACAAGACTACGTATATATACGCGCTAATTAACGTGTATAGATGTAGACCTGATCGTCTCCGCTAAGTCAGTAAATACATAGCAACGCATATAATTTAATTTGTTTGTTTCAGATCAAAACTAGCAGTTCTAAACAACAGGCACGCTTACTTCCTTCTCGTAGACAACGGGTCAGTCGGCCGGTATGGTGCGGAGATCGTACTGAGGCGGAAGCTCGAGAAATACATCGCCGCGCAGAAACTACATCCATGTGAGTACTGTTGTGTGTAAGTAGCTATGGATAGCAAAAGATTTTTTGAGGTCGACGTCGCCAGATGCCAAACGCTCCAGTACTAGAAGCCTATTGGTCTGATAACCAGCCATCATGGTATTATGTTACCCAGTAACTGGGTGGAGGTGATAAGATAGGCCGGAGTAAAATACTGGTATTCAGTTGCAGCTGGTAAGAATGGAAGCGGACCCCAACATAGTTGGGATGAGGCTAGGCTAGGATTGATTTTTTTTTTTGCTATCACAAGCACAACGGCAGTGCATGAGGTCCTGGATTCCATTTCCAAATCAGGCAAAGTTTTATCGGGTTTTTTCATTAGGAACTGCTCAGTACAAGCCCGGAGTCTGGATTTATACCCGGTTAACTATATACAATAGGATACACCTCTGGCCAACCCTTAGGTGAAACGAGGCGTGATGATGCTATGTAGACTAATGAAATGATGCATTTTTTGAGGGTAGGAAATCATTAAATGGCTCCTCCCGCTTTGGGTGGAGTGGAAGGGAGGTGTCAGACTTTTACTGACTAAAACCCATCCATGTTCCTTCCTAACCGTAAGTAACCCTTTCGGACAATCCCGCTTAAATGAAATGACGCTGGGTTTTGTATTGCAAAACGAAGTCTCTAAACTCGTCAAAATGCGTTTTTACATACATGTGAGTACCTATTCGATATGTGAGCGGGAATGGATAGCAGATGATTTTTGGCATCGTTTTTTTTTCATGTCAAATGGCTAGAGGACATAAACCGTTTAGTGGCGTGCAAAATAGCACCTAAAATTGTCAAAATGCCCGTTATTTTTTTGTTATGATTGCTAAAATGTAAAACTAGAGTCGAGCACTAGCTGTCTGGTATTTGGGATACACAGGAATTGCAAACCGAAAAAATAAAAAAGTAATTAAAAGTAACTAACAAAATTAACATAACACAAAGGTAAATACCTGCACAGGTATTTATCGTAACTCAGTATAATGTTGCGATATTTAAGAATATACACACATCAAAAGTGTCTAGGGATCAACATATATTTTTGCAATAACTTTTCTCTTGATTGATATTAATTTAAATTTTCTTTAAGGATTCATCAAATAAAGTGTTTTCGTTTGTCACAGTAACGATAAACCAAGTCACCTTTGCATTAATAAAGAAATTTGCCATTTTCCTAATAAAGGGATTTTTGACATTTGAACCACTAACATTAAAGTTCGAAAAAAAGACTGAAATAACAGTTTTCTTTAAAATTTTATTGGGTAACTTAAACAATTAATAATCCGTGTTTCTACCGCGAACACTAACAACACAAGAACATCGGTTTGGCATACTCAAAATGAGTTCATCCAAATCACGCTGTGGAATGGCCGCCCATGTTCGTTGCAACAACAAAAAAAGGTGTTATCAGTCGACTTTGGACACGTTACCGAAGCACTGGTACCGTGGCTGAGCGCCATGAAGGACGGTATCGCTGCACCACACGGAGACAAGACCGATACATTCAAATCTTAACTCGAAGAGCTCCAACAATAACCGCCATGATGTTAGCCGTGAGGCTTCATCACTCTTCAGGGAACTTAATTAGCGACCAAACAGTCAGAAACCGCTTGCATGAAGTGAACCTTCATTCCCGAAGACCGCTACGGGTACCACCTATAGCAATGCACAATCGTAGGATTCGATATCAATGGGCTCTTGAACACAGAAATTGGGCAGAAGAACAATGGCGTTTCGTGTGCTTTTCTGATGAGTCTCGTTTTGGTATGAGACCGGATACAAGACGTATACGACACTGGAGAACCCCTGGACGCCAACAGCGATTAAAATCCTGCCAGGAAGTCCATCCTTATAGTGGTGGAACCATCATGGTATGGGCGGGTATTTGGATCGGCGGAAGAACTGAGTTGATTTGGATCAGAGGCAACCTCAACGCTCAAATTTATGCTGAGACGATTGTATCTGACGTCATCGTTCCTCTACAAGTGCAAATCGGTCCCTTATTTCAGTTAATGCATGATAATGCACGACCGCACACCGCAAGAGTTGTAAGACAGACTCTCGCCGCAGCTAACATCAATGTCCTGCCCTGGCCTGCTCAGTCGCCAGACTTGAACCCGATTGAGCATGCATGGGATATGCTACAGAGAAGAGCTCTGCCGAATATGGAGGGTATCCAGTTGCAAGAAGACCTTTTTTTGTTGTTGCAACGAACATGGGCGGCCATTCCACAGCGTGATTTGGATGAACTCATTTTGAGTATGCCAAACCGATGTTCTTGTGTTGTTAGTGTTCGCGGTAGAAACACGGATTATTAATTGTTTAAGTTACCCAATAAAATTTTAAAGAAAACTGTTATTTCAGTCTTTTTTTCGAACTTTAATGTTAGTGGTTCAAATGTCAAAAATCCCTTTATTAGGAAAATGGCAAATTTCTTTATTAATGCAAAGGTGACTTGGTTTATCGTTACTGTGACAAACGAAAACACTTTATTTGATGAATCCTTAAAGAAAATTTAAATTAATATCAATCAAGAGAAAAGTTATTGCAAAAATATATGTTGATCCCTAGACACTTTTGATGTGTGTATTTAAAACTGCAGCACTGGTATCTTGATAGGACTCACACAAAGAACATTTACTTTCTTTATCTAAAAGTGAACACTGTTTTTCTAGCTATTTCAAACGTGAGCTTGCTTGTTTAGCCTTTAACTGAAAATGCAGCCCCAAAACGAATAATAAGTATGAGTATGAAACACACCCAACTTTTCATTTATAAGTTAAAACTGCTACCAATTTTGAATAACCTCGCTGCAGATACGCTCCGCTTAAAGGGTCCCCACACTGGCGCAACGCGACGGCGCGACGCGACTCCGGTTGAACAATTTCCATACAAGACGTTTCACCAGAGTCGCGTCGCGCCTCTCTGCGGGATCCTTTGTATTAACAGTTTAAAACTAGGTCAGGCAAATCAGCAATCGGTGGAAAACAAAGTTTTCTTTAAAAGTTTTTCTTTCAACAAAAAAATAAATGTCTAAAAATAAAAACCAACTCTTTGAGATATAACTTTGTCTTTTTCAAGTTGAAGCCGTTTCCAATTTACATCTTGATGGTTTAAATGAATTTCAACTTTGTTTAACCTCAAAGTTGGGCAGGGCCTTTCATAATGAATGCCTGCACACCTGGCTGTAAACCCACAAGACTGTTGCTCTACTAAAACTTTAGGGATTATGTTTAGTGATGGGAATTGTAATGAGTTTCGACTATTATCATTCCCATCACTGAACTTGCCTTAAAAAATGTAAATGTCAAATCGAGATTTTTTTTTATGAAGTGTTCGTTGTGAAATGTAAACTAAGATTAAAGATTACAAAGATTTAATAATAAAAAAATATGGTTATGTGTGAGTTTATGTGCGTATGTGTGAGTGTGTGTACGTGATGGTAATATTTCTATCAAGTCTCAAAAACGGTGCGAAGCAGCCGGTCACTAGTACGTAATACAAACTAAATAACATCCCATAAACACCTGTGTCGCATCTCTAAAAGGTCCGTACGTCGCCGCGCCGTACCATAAACACACGGTGCTGGAACTCGACCCAACCTTCCGCAAAGTACTCTCATGTCGGTTTTCAATCTAACCAGATACGGGTAATCTGTATTTTACCTCGGAATAACTACGAAGTACTGATAACTCGTACTGTTTTACTAACCCCTCAAACCATTGGCCCAAATCTCTGGTGAAAACACTCCTTTAGTTCGTACAAGTAGGTCTGCGCGGTAAATGCTAAATACTTATACTTAGAGCATTGAGTACATCGTTGATCTTTTTTTGACTCTTACTCTTCTATACATATAATAAAACAGTATAAAATCTGTGTCTGTACATTGAATATATTAAAAAAAAAAAAATTGAGGGGGGTTTAGAAACAGTAATAGAGCATGAATCCAAAAAAAAAATTTGTCTGTTTGTCTGTATGTCTGTTTGTCTGTTTGTCTGTTTGTTTGTACACGCTAATCTTCGGAACTACTGGACGGATTGGAATGATTTTTTTTTTGTCGTATAGGTATTAAGTCTGGGCAACATATAGGCTATAATTTATCTTGGAAACTTGAACACCTGATGCAGAACCACAACAGACCAGCTAAACTATAAGAGATACAAAAATGATACCTTAGCAAAAATTGTTCCACGTGATTAGCATTTTCTGCTGAGAGAATAAATTTGAAGATCTGGAACACCTGATGTGGAACTCCAAGAGCCCAGCTACACTGTAACATATATAGGAATGACGTCTTAGCAAAAGTTGTTCGGTCTGATAGGCATTTCCTGTTGACTTATAAAAATCGAAGATCTGGAACACCTGTTGTGGAACACCAAGAGCCTAGCTACACTATAACATTATATAGGAATGACGTCTTAGCAAAAGTTGTTCGGTCTGATGGGCATTTCCTGTTGACTTATAAAAATCGAAGATCTGGAACACCTGTTGTGGAACTCCAAGAGCCTAGCTACACCATAACACATATAAGAATGACGTCTTAGCGAAAGTTGTTCAGCCTGATGAGCACTCTCTGTTGATATATAAAAATTGAAGATCTGGAACACCTGTTGTGGAACTCCAAGAGCCTAGCTACACCATAACACATATAGGAATAACGTCTTAGCACAAGTTGTTCAATCTGATGAGCACTCTCAGTTGACTTATAAAAATCGAAGATCTGGAACACCTGTTGTGGAACTCCAAGAGCCTAGCTACAACATAACACATATAGGAATGACGGCTTGACGTCTTTGTTGTTCAATATGATGGGCATTTCCTGTTGACTTATAAAAATCGAAGATCAGAAACATCTGATGTGGAAATCAAAGCTATCACTAATTTTACTGTGTAATTATAAAATAACATAAACTGGGAGTACCTGCACGCGGTGAAGGCGGTAACAGTTTAGGACTGATTTTCGATGACGATGGTATATCATTGAAAATTTGACTCTACTGGCCAAAACTCCTATTTATTTTTTTATTTTATCGTATGAATATGCCTTCGGGCTTATGTTGTTTGAGTGTTTAATTTCCTTTTCCATTTATCTTCGTGACACTGTAGCCTACCCGGTAACGCAGGGGAGCAGTCATTTTAATTTAGATTTTTATTGATCAGGTATCTTCACAATAAAACTATGACCATGCCTAAAAAGAGGTCAAATCTTTCCCAATGTTCCAAGAGAGCTAAAAGATTGAGGATCATAAGATCCCAAGAATCTACCGAAGAGCGTCAGGAGAGACTTGATGTTGTTCGAGAACATTAGGCTGCAACTCGCTCCGTGGAAACCTCTTCGGGTCGCGAAGCACGCCTGCGTTCTCAGCGCATTCATTAGGTCTCTAGAGACCAGTGAAGAATATGATGCGCCACTGACCGCTGATCGTGAACGTCATGTATTGTCTCGCGAGTCAGAGACGTTCACGGAAAGAGAATTACGCTTGAGTTCCAAGCGTATCTACGCATCGACTTCTAGGTCTCTAGAGGAGGAATATAATAATGCGGTTACCAAAATGAAAACGATGACAAATGGACTGTATGTTTTGGTGGTTGTTGGAATGAAATAAAACTAAAGCTCAGTGTGATAAAAGATTTAAATGGGAAAAATGATAAAAAATAACATAAATGGCGACCCCGTTGTCGCTGGCATAAGCAACAGGGTCCGCGTACGAAGTCGCGGGCAGAAGCTAGTACTAACTAAATTTCATCCATGTTCCTTCCTTAGCCCTTTATGTTACAGGGTAGCGGTAACCCTTTCGGACAATCTCACTTGCCCGGCTGGCTTCGGCCCTAACACGTACGCCCCATCCGGCACGGGCCTCGTTGATCTAGTGGTCGAAAGCGCTACTGCTGAGCATGATTTCCTGGGTTCAATTCCCAAGTCAGGCAGTGTTATTGGGTTCTTTATCTGGAAGTTCTCAGTAGCAACCCGGAATCTGGATTTATGCTCGGTTGTTGGTAATAGATTCGCTCCCTATTACATGGCAGTTAAACATAACAGGTGAAATGTGGGTGTACTATAAGTACCGCCAGCACATCAAGGTCTCAAAATGTCAAATTTTCCCAATTGAAAATGAACTCTATGCTGTTGTTATAAAATTGAAAATCTACCAAAGAAATTTGACAGATTGGGGTAGCTTAATGTGCTGGTTTCTGTTGTGTGGTGTTGTTATGTTAGAGCATAGTCATGACATAAATTTAAAGTTTGTAAGTATACGACAATCGAATTTCTATAACAACATTTAAATAAAGAATTTAAAGTTCTCTTTACATTCTGTATATAAATATTGTGACAAAATATATATATAAATAATAGACATAAATATTCTTATTTACTCAGATTTCGGTTAATGTCGAAGCTACATAAACAAAGTGTGAAACGTCATTCTTGCATTTGTCAAACAAACCGCCATTAATAAAATAAAAAGTTGACAGGTATTTAAATCCAAAAAGTAATCTTGAAATAAATCTGGCTGGTTTAAATCGAGTCTTATCATACGGGCGCGGGCTTTACTAAGTTTCTTCCGACTTACACGTGAGCTGGAATACTTGTACGTAACTTGTATGAAGATAAGTTCCCTTTATGTAAGTTGGTTAAGTGATTTATAGCTTAAAACAAGATGGAGTAGTTAATCTTGTAAAATGTTCTAAATTTAAATCTACAATCTTTATGGTCTACACACGGGCGAAAATATGTATAAAGTTAGATAATTTTAAAAGTGGTTTTCTCCTTAATTATTGATTGAAATTGTTGTATTTTCGAATTCATAGATTTACAGATCATATCGTATGTCAAAATTTAAATAGTTATTTTAGTTCATAGTAAAAGTTGTTTATAATGATGAGTACAATGACCCCCTTAAAATATAGCCCTTGAATTCAATTTCACCCTGTATACAGGTTGTAACCGAAAGGGTATGCTACAGACCACCAAACTGAATCACTTTTACTATGGGACCAACTCCGAAATCGCAAAAAAAATATCAGCTTCTCCATACATTTTTGGTCACGAAGCGAATATAGCGAAGAATAATGAGTCAAATTGCAATCATAATGATACGGTTCACAATCTATCGATAGTTTACAATCTCGCTTGATAGATTGTAATCTAACGATCTTTACAATCTAATGTTGACATATATGCCCTTTTGGTTACACGCAGTATAATATTTGAACTGATATATTTCTTTCACTATTCGACTGTTCTTGTGAATTTATCAAAGTCAATTTTTTTTCATTTTCCATATTAACTATTCCTACTTTTCCCTCGCTTATATTTTCTATTTCTAATCAAATAAGTTCAGGGGGCAACTGTTCAGGAGGTACAGCTCCATCTCTTATCCAATATGAAGCAATATGAAAATAATGGTTCTATGAGAGGTAATGTATGGCCCCCAGTTCGTAAGCTGGTACAAGTTTGAAACAACATTACGTTCAGATTTCCTTAGTCTTGTACTCTTGCCCTTTGTGAGTTTTCGACTGGTTTACGATGTCGTCTGTATTTCTAAGTTATCTATTAATACGTTTTTAGTTGTAAGTCCCTAGACCTTTTATTTTTAAGTATTTTATACAGATTCATACGTACAAATAATTCGTTCTACTCACCAATTCGTATAGGACTAAAGTGGATTAAATACGTATTATCGCTACCAACTCAATAACTATACAAATAAACATAATAAAATGTACATGGGAACAACTTTGAAGTCGATTAAAAATAACTCATTGACGGATGTTTTTCATAAATTCCTGTGCATCAGACATAATAATATAACTACACTGAATCTATCTATCAAGGGCGCAAAATTCCGACAAAAATGGAACTGACAAAAGAGCATAATGCGCTTGTTGACTTTGAAATACGTATGTATTTTTATTTAAATAAAAGGACCGTGGCAAAGCCTGTTAACTGAAAGAACTTGTTACCGCACATGCGCGTCCCTGGCTGTAACATACCGCTAGATTAACCGGCCGACCGTGTAAGAGTTTACTCACCTCAGCTGGTTGAGGCGACGATGCATTGTGTGGTTTCGATTTATCATAATCCTCATTCATCTCATCAGTCTGGAACATGAACGAGAACAAGTCGTAATACCACAGATGTGGAGTGTAGATATCGGCCTCATTCTCCGCAATCTTCTTGCTATGTTGCACTCTCTTATGTTCCCTCCTCACACAAGCCCTCAGACTCTCAATTTTCCTCAAAACATGCACTCTTGTAGCACTGGGATCGTATTCTTGAACAAGCTGCGTCAATTTCGTGATTGCTTCGTGTCGTTTGTGCTTCATTTTGTATGAAATACAGTGTTTGTCCCACAGGCATGGTAGATTTTGGTATAGGGTGATGAATTCCTTTACTAGTTTGCGCGGGAAGACAACGTTTACTGCATCAGCCATTTTGTTGGCGCTCGACGCGTTCGGCGAGCGGCGCGGCGCGCAGGTCACTGAGCGTGTTGGGTGGGATACTGCGCAGCTCTGCCTCCCGCACCCCGCCTGCGCCGCGTCCCCCCGCGGTGGCCGGTCGGCCCGACTATACAAAGTACAATTTGTGCGCCAACATGTTTGTATGCACGATCGATACGCGTGCTCGCCACACTGGCTAACCGAGATTTTTTTAGTGGAAAAGATCTTGTTTTTTGGAGAGATTCGTGGAATTATAAAAACATCTTTGTTTGTTGTTTGATATCTCGGTATTTTTACTCTGAAACTAAATTTCTTTAATTACACCGAACTTACTTAGTACAAACATTTTCTAAACACAGCCTGATACAGCTTAAAAGTCAACTTAATTACAAAATAATGAAAAGTCATTACTCACTCATTTTTTCAAGTACGTTGTGTACTTGAAAAAATGAGTTAGTAATGACGCGATGACCCTAAAAAAGTGAAAGTAGGCAAAGAGGTCGGACATAAATATTCACATCATTAGGAGCCTGTCCTTGGGTTCAAAGCATGCAATTTGCAAGCATTTTTACGGAGGATCCTTTGCTCCTGACATTTGTCGGATGCTGGCATAATTACTTGGCATTTTAGAAAAACAAAATGGTTGGCTCCGGTGGCGTGGCAACGGTTTGTTCTAAAGAATAAAAAAAAGGTTTAGTAAGTATAATATAAGTAATTAGCGGTGATACAATAAAGAAAAATAATTAATCAGTTACCTATTTCAATTTCTACGTCTCCACCATCATCTTCCTTTAAATTTAGTCTCATCACGCTATAATAATGGTCTAAGGGGCACCTCGTACGCCTTTCAAAGGTCTGGGACCCCAAAGGTCTGGGTCCCGAAATGTGCCAAAGACAGTAAATAATAATGTCTATTTTTCCACCTTGTAAAACATACATAAGTAAGTACAGAGGCCAGCACATCAAGCTACCCCAATCTGTCAATTTTCTTTGATACATTTTAAACTTAATTGCAAAAGCATAAGGTACAGAGGCCAGCACGTCAAGTTACCACAATCTGTCAAATTTCTTTGATAGTATTTCAACTTTATTGCAAAGACATAAGGTTCATTTTTAATTGAGAAAATTTGACAGTTAGGGATAGCTTGATGTGCTGGCGTCTGTACATTTTGAATTGGGAAAAGTTGACAGTTTGGGATAGCTTGATGTGCTGGCGTCTGTACATAAAGATTACAGAAATTAAGTTACATTAAAGGGCAAACTGACGCTTCCTGAAATCCAAAAGCCTGTGTTTCAGGAGCCAATTTTACTCCAATTACATTATTGCAGCTGTTTTTTCGCAAACCCTAAATGAATGGACCATTACCCTAAATGAACGACACCTAACGGTTTAGGTCCGTGGGTCGTACACATTATAACTTGATAAGACATAATAGCAGCTAATTAGCAGATGGACGTATTTCAAATTCCATGGACTAATTTAATTCATCCATTCGATGCTTAAAGCAGTTTGGGAGCCGTCACATTTTCTGGTAGCTAATTCCATGCTGTTACGGTGAGCCAAGAATTGCTTCAAAGCAACTTATGTGAGCAGCATGTACTTATGACATAATTAAGTTTACCTGCCATTCCTATATGTGTTTCTTTTTTCACCTTTTGTGGTGTATTGTTTTTATTCTGGGTGCATCGTCGTCACATATAATGTTATAATAATTCATGTATACAAAACATTGTAAAGTATTTTAAAAGTGTAACGGTGGAGTTTCTTGCCCATTCTTCTCCATACGAAACTACCTTTTGGAAGTGGCGACTAGAATCAATTCTATTTCATGTTTATTTTGACGTTCAAAAGGGCCTTTGTTGTGCCTATTTGAAATAAATGATTTGACTTTGATTTAAAGGCTTATTCTTTGATGGATTTTCCCATAGCGAAACATGGAAAACACGACTATGACCACTAACTGTTGGGTGGAGGGAGTGTCAGACTCTCACTGACTAAAACTCTTCCATGTTCCTTCATTAGCCCTTTATGTTTCGGGGTAGCGGTAACCCTTTCGGACAATCCCGCTGAATTATCATTACTCTAAGTAGGTAATGCTAACAATGACATAATGGTGTGAAACATGCTTAGAACAAAGGAATCCACATGTCATGTGTAACATGAGTGTTACTTACAATGTAGCCACGTCCTTATGATGTAGCTACATAAAACAATGTAGGCACGACAATATGACAATAAATGTAAATACAAGAATTACTAACGAATATAAGTATTTTGGAACTATGAAATAAATTCCGAAAATCTACATCTGAAAAACTAAAATCTTTGACCAGTAAAATTACTCCTGTTCCATACATTTTCACTACGTACTTTTCTGTGAAACAGCAGTTTGTTTTTATAACCTACAAAAAAATTCAACAAAGGGAGGTTTACAATCATGCACTGTTTCCATGGTAACCGGCTTCGCGTCGATATCCCTTCCACCCTGTATAAGCAGTTTAATTTATTGTAGTACTGGCTGCTGCCAGCGGTCCCGCGGGTATGTCGGAAACTATCCCAAGGGAATGTACTACCGGGGTAAAAGTATCCTATGTGTTAATCCAGGTCATAAACTACCTCTATGTCAAGTTTCATCCAGATCCGTTCAGCCGTTTGAGCGTGAAGAAGAGACAAACACACACACTCACTCACAAACTTTCGCCTTTATAATATCAATGTTACGGTTGTTTATGCCTTGTATACAAAGGCTTATTATACATTGTCTCTCTTGATGGATTATCCGATTATCCTCCTAGCGGCAAGTGAGGATGAACACACAAAATGCGTGTCATGGTAGCGACCGTATCCGAGAAAGGAATGATAAGCAACATATTCATATATATTGTAACCAAGTTAAGTACTAACTTAACTTAACCTTATAAAATAAATTGAAAAGCTTTATTATGGTAAATGTGAGGAAACCTTACTAAGACAAATCCCAAAAAAATTACTTCAATTTCGAAAGTCGGTGAAAACGAATATACAAAATACTTTTCCTGTTTACAGTGATTTAGATGATTTTTTTATGCATTTTGATTTGTTCCTCTCCCGTTGTATATACTTGTACATAGTTATTATTAATATTTTAAGTGTTTTTAGTTACTTATATAAATATATTATGCCTATAAATATATATTACAATTAGTGGCTGTAAAGTATAAAAAAAAATAACGACTTCCGAAATTAAATGACAATGACATACATTTTCCATCAACATAAATAATTACTTACTTATTGAAACCACCATCGGAAGTAGAACTCCATGAGCACAAACATGAAGATCCCAATGGTTTCTATACAAAGACAAACAACAAACCGTATCCTGTTATACAGAGTTGATACGACAGAGGGGCTTTTCTTTAAACTGCCTATACTAGGTACCATTTTCTAGCTCTGTACCAAAAAGGAATGAAATAGGTGCCGTAGTTTAGTCGCAATTTTTTTTTAAGTGGTTTCCCCGTTTGAAGTTTGAACACGATATATCTTTCCTAACAGCTGAATATGTTTATACGCATGGGTCATTGAACTTAAAACGATAAATATTAGTATAACCTACGATGCGTTGTTAGACATATAAAGTGTGATTTGTAAACTATCTAGTTAGTTTCAAAAAAAATAAAAAATAATTGGTGCTTTTTATTTTAATACCGTATCGAATTAATACCAAATACGTAGTGTAACTAATGCCCCTCCGTCATATCAACTCTGTATACGAAAAACACACGAGAGAAAACAAAAGTCACCGCATTATTGCTCCCTATGTTTCATTATACGCGCGCCATTCATATTCAACACAAAATCCACGAGATTGAGTCCCTTATACTTGTATGATATTAGATAAGAGCTTTCATTATCCTGCATCTTGCGGGATGTTGTGGGAGATCTGTCATGCTATAACTTGCTCGTGGCTAAGTACTAACAGCCGCACAGGTCGATCCATCAGGTTAAGCCACGCTTGCCGGGGTTAGCCGTGGATGGAACCATCTTTACATACCGAGACTCCTCCGTGCCTCGGAAAGCACATTAAGCCGTTGGTCTCGGCTATCATTTGTGCATCTTTGACAGTCGTCACGGGTCGTCAGAAGCCCGAAAATCTGACAGCCAGTCTTACCAAGGGGTATCGTATTGCCCAGTTACTGGGTTATGGAAATCAGATAGGCAGTCGCTCCATGTAAAATACTGGTATTCAGGCAGATTGATTTTAGGGCTTACCCGAAGGGTGTCACACGGAGCCCTATTTAAACCACCGCTGTCCGTCCATCCATCCCTCAGTCTGTCTGTCAGCGAGCTGTATCTTATGAACCATAATATGACTGATTGTGTATGTATTTCTATTGTCGCTATCACAATAAATAACAAAAATAAAATGAAGTCAAAAATTTTATATAAAAATAGGGTACATTGAATGTTCTCACACTTTTGGAAGAATATATACCCTTGGAGTAAATTACAAATAAAAAAAACAAAAGCTTTCGAAGTCTCTCTAACAAATCTTTCGAAAAAAGTCTAAAACCAAATCCAAGTTGAATCATCCGTCAGTTCTATGAATAGCAAATCTGAATATATTTTATGAACTCAGCGAAGCGGTACCTGTAATAAGTCTTATTTAAACCAGTTTTTCAAAGAGATTATTATTTAATTTAGTTCTAGCACTTTCCAATTCCAGGTTAGGGCTGGGTCGCACGATTGCGAATTAATCGCATGGAGTTAGTTTCTCGTAGAGAAATGATTTTTTGCTGTCTCATTGTCTTGTGATCGGAAGCGCTACTGCAAAGCACGAGGTCTTAGGTTCGATTCCCAAGTAGGACAAAATGTTCAATCAAATAAGAGCTAGTAATGAGTCCACTACAAATTCATAATATTTTTATGCTACTAAAGAACACAAACAACACAAACTAAAGAAAAGTGCGTTTAATGAAAGCATAGTTGTGTGACGACATCTATAGGGTGAAATTAAATTCATGGGCATTATTTTAAGGTGTCATTTTACTCATAATTATGAAATCCCGTAAAAAAATTAGCTGATCCATACATTATGCTCGCATAACTCTTCAATGTTAATATGAGGGAACAGCTGATTTTTTTACGCGATTTCAGATTTGTTCCCATACTAAAAGTTCTTCATATGGATGAGATGAACTGAATTCATGGCCATTATTTTTAGGGGTCGTCGTAGACCCCTAAAAATAATGGCCATGAATTCAGTTTCACCCTGTGTATATAACGCTTCATACGAATATAATAACCTACGTTAATTCATTGTTAAACTTGTTAAATCTATCTATACATATAATAAAATTGTGTCTGTACAATGGAAATATATATAAAAAAAAGTAGCAGCGGCTGTTATTTTATCGATGCCGAACCCGAAATGTTAATAATTTTTTTTTCTGTTTGTCTGTGTGTTTGTGCACGCTAATATCAGAAACGGCTTATCCGATTTAGATGCGGTTTTCACTAATATATTGCAGTAAGCACTCATTCACTTAACATTTAGTGTTTACTTCGTGTCAATCGGTTCATAAATAAAAAAGTTATGTCAATTTAAAGAATCACGGTGAACTTTTGTTAAGGTAGGCTGCCCGAAAAGTCACTATTTCACGCGGACGAAGTCGCAGGCACAACTAGTAAGTAATAAAACTAAAGAGTTTGAAAAACAGCAAACTATGAAAACAAAAAATACAAAATTGTAAAGATTAAAATCCTGCAGTCGGATTTTTATTGGTTTCAATCAATAATCTAACACTAATATAATCATATTTACATTTAAAAGTAAAAAATAAAAATTTATAGTAATATATACAGAAATAATAAGTATATAATCAAAGAGCATCAAAAAATTCGTCCACATCGCTGTCAACAGGAATAGCTCCCAAAAGGCTGGCAGCATTGCCGCGTTGTATGGCAATGCTGATTCTTTGACCAAAAAATAGGCCAGCCCTCTGGTCACGTGAAGAGTCGATCAACCGCTTGGCGATGTCTCGGAAAACATAGTGTGCACTCGGACCCCATGGCCCTAGTGTTTCAACCCCAAACGGCTCGAACATGTAAGTCCCAAGTCGGATTTTTGTTTGTTAAAAACGACGCAACGAAGTTTTCACCATCATTTAAACTTATGAAAAATTTATTTATATTGAACTTATAAAATGTCGACATTTTAGGGTATTGTGTTTGTCGTTTCTGTTAAGCAAATCTTGAAATTAATCATAGTTAATTAGTTTTTCAGTTGCTCTTTTTTACTGCTTGGACAACCCTGCGTCTGTGTTAATCTTTTAACCTACAATAATCGTTAACGAAAATTCAGTTACCCTTCAACAATAAGACGAATAATAATGAACATTCGCCGCCACAACAATGCAGACGCGCCTGTACTTCTTCAGACCAATTTCACAGACTCATGATTTTAAGATTCAATTTCAGATAATATAAAACTCATAATAAACAGTTTTTATCTTTGAAATAAACTATTATACTGGGTATGACAGAACTCGGTACAAAATTCTTGACACAAGAATGGTATTATAGTCACGAAGATAATAATATTCGGGTTAAATTTGACATTGATCAAAATGTCCCTTATGTCGTAATATTAAGGGGGATTTTTGTAGTGAAAGTGTTTTCATTGTTGATTGCACAAATAGTAAATGCCAATTTCACAGATGACTCTGAACGCGACCAAGGACCCAATCCTGTAAAATAAACAACTTGTCAATAGTGTGTCGGTAGTATATAAGTAGTATCTCAATAGACTAATCATTAACATTTGATATTCTACAAATTATTTATAGCCTTACTACTGTAGTGCCATTGAAACGCCATAATAAGACAATTGTAATAATTGGTAGTCTGCTCCACTATAATGCGTCAATGTCATCGTGATGGCCAAAGTTAAGGTAGTCTGTAAATATTTTTACATTGAGATTCCATAATAATGACATTGATTCTACTAAGAAAATAATGACATTGATACTAAACGGGGTTTACATGTTGATCGCGTTTAGTTTCGTTGGTGACATTCGTCCTTAAAGTTTGTTAAACAGTAAGAAATTAATAAGCTAGCTTGTGTACTTATATTGAACTTTAAATATAAATAAATAATAACAATAAAACTCATTATTGAATTAAATTGTTGTTGGGCGAGTTGTTGTTCTCCTAGCTAGATCACCGAATACTCTGTACTTATTAAGGAGAGGCAAATTATCTCCAGAATGACGGGACGGATTTTCATAAACTAACTTTTTTACAAATAGGTAGGTTAGGTATAGGAAAAGCCAAACAATCTCGGTTCAAAGAATAAACATAACTCAAGTTTTCCTCCATAACAATAAAAAATCAGCCATAAATAAATTTGTATTCAGTTAACACCATAAGGTTGGAAGTGCAAACGTCGGTGTTAGAAAATATCCCCCTATATTTGGCAGAGCGTAAGGCACCGGTCACAATATCGGCGATTAGCAAGTAGCGAGTATGCAAACCCGACCCGGAAACCGAACCTAGGACCTCATGCTCAGCAGTAGGCAGTCAGTAGTAATATTAGTCTCTTTTCAAATTAAATTCATTTATTTCAGGTAACCTTAACCCATGTTAAAATTAAAAAAGAAATTCACAACTGCCATGCTTGCACTATAAATGTTACATAATTATATCAATTAATTTGAATTGCATTTAGAATTATAAGTCAAATACAAAATATTAAAAAAAGGCACTACAATCTTTTGTAGGTTCGTATTCTGAGTGAAAAATTTCGGTTCGTGCTTGTTGCTTCCTCGCCGTCGGTGGGACAGGTGCCTTATTCGGCAGAGCGTAAGGTGGCACTACCCTAAATCGGCCATAAAGATAGATTTAAGGCGAGTTTCTTTGTGTGCCGAAATTGATAAAATACCGATCAGTATTGAGCGTGTGGTAGGTTTGATAAAAACTTTCTATGGTGACGAAATGTACTGCCAGAGCCGTTTATCAGTATTTAAGGCAGTAAAGGGTAAGAGGGCTTCGGTTTTTTTTTTTGATGGATGGAAATTCATCCAATGGCTTCTCCCGCTTTGGGGAGAGCGGAAGGGAGTGTCAGACTCTTACTGACTAAAACCCATCCATGTTCCTTCCTTTGTGCCCTTTGTGTTCCGGGGTAGCGGTAACCCTTTCGGACAATCCCGCTTACCCGGCAGGCTTGGCCCTGAGGGGCCCCTTCATATGCTGACATTTCTTTGAGGCGCGCGTGGAACATATACGAACCGTCCGGCACGGGCCTGGTCCTGATCGGGTGGCGAGTCACGGGAGTCACCCATTACTCACCGTCCGCAGGCCCGCAAGGGGGCTTAGGTTTAAGGAGTACATTAATTAGTTTATACGGGAAAACATGTGGTTTCTTTAATGATTTACAACTCTTTCATATGTTACACACAAAGAGACGAGAGCATATTATATGCTTGGAAAACATAATTCTTCCTTTGTTGTTACGCAGTCGGGTAACAGGAAACGTGAGTTGAAGGACGCTCTCTTTTCCCTCTAAAATCGTGTATTTTAAATTCTTGGGTAATACTGGTCGACTAAGACTCTTTCGTTGTCCCTGGAAGAATGGAAAATACCCCTATATTTTATTAATAACGACCCACCCTTGCTTTGCGCGGGTGCTGTGTTATGTATCCTACTACTATTATAAAGGCGAAAGTTTGTAAGTATGGATGTATGGATGTTTGTTACTCTTTCACGTAAAAACTACTGTATAGATTTGGATGAAATTTGACACAGAGATGGTTTATATCCTGGATTAACACATAGGATATTTTTTATCCCGGTAGAACATTCCTGTGGGATAATTTCCGACCTCCACGCGAGCGAAGCCGCGGGCAGAAGCTAGTACAAACATAAATCTTTAGCTACAAAATCATAGAAATACATTATACAATGCTGTTATAACCTTTGTAATTTTCTATCATATGTATACTCTGAACTGTTTGAAAGCTATATAATAAACCTATATAACGTGGCGCTCCGATGGTTACAGTAATTTAACACACAATTATACGATTTATGTATTTTAAATGTAAGAAATTAACATCTTAGAGCAACCTGTACTTAAAGAACTGTCTCGCAGCGTTCATTTGCCGGGGTCATGGATCATAACATTCGCGTCAGTGAAATTAAAACGATTAAGCAATACTATTTGGATGAAACAACTGCAAAAAGTAGGCGAATTTGTTTTATTATTACATTGTTTAAATATATATATTTTTTAATTTGCTATTTATTTTATCCTACCAACATTTATATGTTTAATGGGTACTAGCCCTACCCGTGTTTTTAAATAATGTCACAATTGTAGCGCCACGTTGTGTATATTTTTTTTTTCAAAGTACGAAAATGAATACAACACGTTAACTTTGTTAGTAGTTTGTTGAAGGATCCACACAAAATGTATTTCTATTACAGGGATACCTAATATGGGTTCACAAGTTAATCTAACTTTGGAATCCCTGGAGACGTAGAAATATATATTTACAGGCATTTTGAATAATATATTTAGGTGTAATAGAAACTTTGTAATGTAATGTCCATAAAATCATAAATACAAAAAAAGGAAGACAAATCAATCTGCCTAGCCTTTTCCCAACTATATTGGTGTCGGCTTCCAGTCTAACCGGATACAGCTGAATACCAGTATTTTACATGAAGCGACTGCCTATATAAAAAAAAGAAGACAAAATGAAGATATTTATAAAAGACCAAATTCGATAGTGTTGTATAAACAATATTATTTATTTATTTTTTTACCTTTTTCGCACACAATAAAAGTACAAAGGCAGACTTAATGCCTTAGGCATTGTCTACCGGTCAACCAAGGGTGGTGAAGAGATTAGATGGCAGGTGCTTTAAATAGCAGGAACATACCTTCATTGAGACTTGTGAATAAAATAGGTACATAAATAGGTTAAAACCTTATAAAATCTCTGTATACTATTATGAAAATATATCACATATATTGAAAACAACAATTATGAAATTACTACTTTAACGGCAATACTAACCTAACTAGCATATAATAAAAAATGCGTACTTAAGTCAGTCGAACAAACATAATAAATTAACAACAAAACATACAGAGCTCTCTCTTTTATTAAATGAATAAATATTAGGTATGATCTTAAAACACACATATTTGCACATTTTACTAACATATCTAACTAGATTTAATACAATTTTTGTGACTTGATTCAAATTACACGATTTCACTGTGTAAATGTGTCCCGCTACGCGACAGCTACGGCGTAGCCCGCACATCTGCTACGAACGCGTAGTCTCTCGCGTGGAAAGTGTAAACTTTCTTTGTTTGAATATACAACAACATTTGTCTTGTTTTTTGTGAGGAGCTTGTTTTGTGGCTAAGTAATAACGGCCGCACAGGTCAATCTATCAGGTTAAGCTACGCTTGCCGGGGTTGGCCGTGGATGGGTGACCATCTTTATATACCGAGACTCGTCCGTACCTCGGAAAACATGTTAAGCCGTTGGTCGCGGCTGTCATTTGTGCATATTTGACAATCGTTACGGGACGTCAGAAGCCCGATAATCTGACAGCCAGTCTTACCAAGGGGTATCGTATTGCCCAGTTACTGGGTTGTGGAGGTCAGATAGGCAGTCGCTCGATGTAAAATACTGGTATTCAGCTGCATCCGGTTAGTTTGGAAGCCGACCCCAACATAGTTGGGAAAAGGCTAGGCAGCTGAATTATTTTTGTCCTGCATAATTTCATGAATCGCATATAGACAAAATCCAAAGTACAATTTTAGTATCGCAAGAATCGCACTGTGACATTATTGATACTCAGTACGCTTTACATCGCGGTACGACAGCACAGCCGATTTCACGCTATGAAATGTACGGTGTTTATTCCTCTCTCCTGTCGGACGTAAGGCAGCTATGGCGTGCCCACGAGGTGTCACCGGACGCCTGCGGTCTGCGGGTGACCGCGACGCGAATGCACAAATTACGTCACCCTGTCTTACTGGTTGGGAACGGTATGGTAATATTTCTGTGGGATTGTCCGAAAGGGTTACCGCTACCCCGGAACATAAAGGGCTAAGGAAGGAACATGGATGGGTTTTAGTCAGTAAGAGTGTGACACACTGACATTTGATGACTTTACACCCTCAAAAAAAAAGGTAATATAATAGTATCTTTGTTGAAGTTAGCTCGCGGAATTAGATTAACTGTTGTTAGTTAGGACATTCATCAACATTAAAATTTTGTTTTGTCAAGTTTCTTAAAATTACCGGAGTCTCTTATTTAACAGACTCCTTTAATATTAAAAAACTTAGTACCTTTTGCTCAGCTAGGCATTTTACCCAATGTAAGTTATCAGTTTAGAATCATTAATGAGTTTTTTTAAGAGGTGATTTTCTTATTAAGGTGGTCCCTCACCGCGAGCATTCACCTGTAATGTAACGTTACAGATCCGAGCATTACATCAGCGAAAGAGGAGAACCCAGTAGTAGTCAGGGAGGCAGTGTTGTAACGTAATGCTCGAAATCGAATCATAAATGTTACATTACAGGCGAATGCTCGCGGTGAGGGACTACCTTAATAAGAAAATCAGCAGAATTTCCCTTACTTATATGGCTTCCAACACTACCTCCGGATACCTTTTGAGTTTTCTTTCAATTTCATTTAAATTCTGTTCTATTCTTTATATCGGGTAGATGATATTTCTCTAAAGCAGCCTTTTCCAAAGCGAGCGATAACGCCCCCTTGCAGGCCTCAAGAGGGTCAGTAAGAAACCCAGAAAAAAATGGGGGCCTTGTATAGAGGCCTTTTTTTTTTTTTTAAGGCTGGGAAATCATCCAATGACTGCTCCCGCTCTGGGTGGAGCGGAAGGGAGTGTCAGACTCTTACTGACTAAAACCCATCCATGTTCCTTCCGTAGCCCTTTATGTTCCGGGGTAGCGGTAACCCTTTCGGACAATCCCGCTTACCCGGCAGGCTTGGCCCTGAGGGGCCCCTTCATATGCTGACATCTCTTTGAGGCGCGCGTGGAACATATACGCGCCGTACGGCACGGGTCTGGTGCTGATCGGACGGTGGGTCACCCATTACTCACCGTCCGCAGGCCCGCGCCTACGGTGGCCGGGAGTCGTCACGTGGCTCCCGACGCCCGGAGCGTCTCCCGCGGCGGCTGGGACGGGAGGACCTTTCTCTCTCCCATCCCGCCACCTCCTTCGCGAGCATAACTTTTTCGCAGAAGGAGGTGACTGCCTCCCACTTCCTCTCGCCCCGGACCATGGCTTGCACCAGGGCCGGGCGCGAGAGGTCGCCGCCGCCGATCGCCTCTACGAGGACACGGCGGTGCTCCGCCCAAGCGGGGCAGGTTTGCACCGTGTGCTCTACCGTGTCCTCTGGGCGATCCTCGCAGTGGTGACACCCGGGCGTTTCCTCCCGCTAGTATAGAGGCTAAGGGGGAGATTCGTAATATCGTCTTGATAGTGGTTTTTAAGAAGGTGAAAAAATGGGGGCGCTAATAAATAATTAATTCTCAAAGTGGGCAGTAGACGAAACAAGTTTGGAAACCCGTGCTCTTAAGGCTTATAATTTTCGTCCAAACAGCTGTAGGCATGGCCGCATTCGCCCGCGGTCTACCGCGACACGAATGCACAAGTGACGGCCTATATCACTAATTGCGATTGGTCGCTCGTAACGATATGGTAATGTAATTAATATGACTGGAACCTGAAATTGGGAAGAGATTAAATTCATTTTTGGTTGTTTTCATTAGTTAGTTAAATGAAAATATTAAACTTAAAAAAAATATATGTTTCGTACAGAGGCCAGCACATCAAGTTACCACAATCTGTCAAATTTCTTTGATAGTATTTCAACTTTATTTCAAAGACATAAGGTTAATTTTTATTATTATTATTATTATTATTATTATCGACTGATAATGTACCCAAGAGGCTGGCGGCATTGCCACGTTGTATGGCAATTATCAAATTAAAGTCCATTTTGGATATAATTCAAGTTCCTTAAAGTAGCAACAGCAACAATAGTGTATTTTGTTTTTATCACTTATTCTGATGTATTGGATCCCTGTTTACACCCGCGTCCGTCTTGGCTCGCAGCTATAAGTAAACTGAAGGATTTGTCCGCTACTTCACCCCACCACTGTCAGCGGCGCGTGCGCATGAGACGACATATAATTATTCATATCCCTACTTACAGTCATTGCAGCATAAATATCCGTGCATTCCAGTATAATCTGCACGTGTTGCGTTTTTCAATATACATTTTTGTAATCATTTATACAGCCTTTCCCAAAATGGGCGATAACGGGCCCTTGTGGGCGCTGTAGGACCTGCTAAGAGACCCAGAACAATAATGGGGGCGTTGTATAGAGGCTCGGGGGGCGATTTGTAATTTCATTTAGATATTGGTTTTTAATTAGGTGAAAAAATGGGAGCGCTAGAAAAAAAAATGCTCAAAATGGGTAGACAAAATAAGTTTGGGAACCCTTGATTTATATGATACATACTATTTACGTAATAAATACATAGAAATAAGTCACAAGAATCGAGCAAAGGTCAGAGAACACTAGGAGTAGCCCCAGATTAGGTACAGCTTCTTTTTTAATAAAATATTCACTGCCTAGCGACTACTTCAGGGACAAGACACTATGTGTTCCAGAATATATAAGCCCGACTAAATTAGGTACATAAATCTTGCCACAGTTTTTTTGTCGCAGGAGATTTATTAAGAAACTCCTTACAAAGCCTTGGTTAATTAGGTTCCAAACTGAAACCGGCCTATAAACTTGCTATAAAAACCTTAAACCTAACCCTACTGCGCGACAGCACAGCCAGGGTTATGTTCTTTCTATACTTTGATTAGAAATACAATAAATTCAAAATTACTCATGTCCCTGTCCCAGTCACCATATGCTGCGGTCCGACGAGCCGCTTACTCACAGGCCAGATCACTCCAGGCTAGGCCGACTGTGAAGGGCCCGTTAGGGCCGGAGCCTGCCGGGTAAGCGGGATTGCCCGAAAGGGTTACCGCTACCCCGGAACATAAAGGGCTAAGGAAGGAACATGAATTGATTTTAGTCAGTAAGAGTCTGACACTCCTTTCCGCTGTTTCCGATGATTTACCACACTCAAAAAAAAGTCCAGGCCGACTGCCGTCTCATGCGTTGAGGCCTGCGGTGTCCTGTCGTCGGAACGCTCGGGTCGTAGGACCGCGGCTTTACTGAACAGGGACATGTCACTGTGAATAAAAACACTTAAAGAAAATACCTATTCATCCGAAAGCCGTAAAAAATACGTATAAAAAAGGCTTAACGGCTTCAAATAAAAGGTTCTTTTTGACATAAAACCTAGTACAGACCAGGTGTTCTCGCTTAAATTTTTATTGGATGACAGTAGGCAGTTTATAGCAGTATGATCCTAGATTGAAGACAACGGATTTTGAAAACTTGATACCTCTACCTACGTTTTTCGGTATTTGATGATAAAGGATTTGTCGAACTTTTCTATACTATCTATAGTATACCTACAGTAAAATAGTACCTAACGAAGTCGAAATTGTACAATTTTTTTTTTATTACTACGAGGTATGGGAAAGTTTCTGATGCCGAAAATGTAGTTTTAAGAATTATTGTCCGTTTGTCTGTTTGTCTCTTTGTCTGTATGTAAGTATGTTCCGGATTAGCACGGGAAAAACGGCTGAACCTGTTTGAATGAAATTTGGCACACAGATAATTTATAAACTGGATTATCACATAGTTTTAATCCCGATAGTCCGTCGTCCTTCCGATCCACGCGAGCGAAGCCGAGGGCAAAGGAACTATGGGGAATATTGATTTTACTCTAAGGCTTTTAAACAAGTTAATGTAGTCTGTATTCTTTGATGAGGTAGGCAGAAATGTAGCAAATAATACCAAAAAGAAAATCAGCGCTGTGGCTCTGTCTCGTTTTGCGTGGATGTGACGCATATTTCCACACAACTTGTTTTTTTTATTGCTTGTTTTTTACTGCGGTAACGTATTTTCTTTCTTTTACCTGTATCGTCAGTTATTTTTTAAGTCAGTAGTATCATCTAGCTTATCCCCGCTTCCTTAACTACATCATGTGACTTTTTAGATCCAACTGGATCTGAATCGCCACCTACTATGGCATTATTATTATTTCAATGTCTGAACGAGACGGAATAATAAAGAACGTATAGCTCCATCTCTTTCCCACTAGCAGTAATATAATAATACTGCTATAAGAGGTCGAACACCTGAACTTTCTCCAAAAAAAATATTGTTCAATGGCAGTAGTTAACATTTGTAGGGTCATTGACACGTGTCGCTTGCAGGCACATTATTTTCTTTGTCCCTTCCTTTGTGGCTGAATGGGCGTTTTCCTTTGCCTGACCGTTACGACTTCCCTTTGATGTATAAGTACTGCGTATTTCTCGCCATTTTTTATTCAGCATTTTCTTTTGGGGTTTTCACCTGTCCAAACAGTTGAATTGTTACGGTTTGTCAAAAATAAACCTAAAATATATTCTACAATTTCAGGGATTTGGGTTCGTATTGTTATCATATTTTTCAGTGTAATTAGTAAAGCACTTTTTAAGACTCACTAAGTACCTTTCAACATCTGCCTAGCCTTTTCCCAACTGTGTTGAGGTCAGCTTCCAGTCTAACCGGATGCAACTGAATACCAGTATTTTACATTGAGCGACTGCCTATCTGACCTCTACGACGCAGTAACTGGGCAATACGATACCGCTTGAGGACCCGTAACGACTGTCAAAGATGCATAAATGATAGCCGGGACCAACGGCTTAACGTGCTTTCCGAGGCACGGAAGAGTCTCGATATGTAAAGATGGTCACCCATCCACGGCCAACGACATGTGCGTGGATCGACATGTATGGCTGTTAGTACTTCGCCACGAGCACCTCATTCACTATGCAAATCAAATCAAAATATTTTATTTGTGAAACATAGGTAAACATTTGAGGATCTTAAATATAATAAAGGTAGTGTGCTATGTGGTGCCATCAAGACATACAAGTATGGATGAGCAAAAAATAGGGTCGTAAATTAAACAGTCTTCAATGGTAAGAAATATGCACCTACTTTTTTTTAAATTTAAGTAAAAACAAAAGATTAAGAGCTTAAAAACTTTATAGTTATTAGCGCGTTAATCCTTAAATATACAAAGCGATCGTATTAAAGATGCTCAAAACTTTAATTGCAGTTTTAAGTTATCATGATAAACAGTGATTCAAATCGTTTAAACTGTTCAAATTAATTAGCAAGCTGTCATAACTACTGGAAGGTAAATCTACCAGAAGTTTGAAGATAAACTTTCGAGAAACTTTGGAAACATGGTTAACCGTACAGGTATACCTCGGTATCATTAATTGAAATCTCAATTGAATTTTTAATTAAGTAAACGAGACGATTGGGTATTTAATACTTGTTGTAAAAAAGTGTAATATTTGCGGTTAAAACTTTCTAATTAGAAAAAAATGTTTTTTTTTTATATTTCAATATCTCAATTAAATTTTAATTAAGAAAAATAAGATGATTGGGTATTAAATACTTAGTGTAAAAAAGTGAAATATTTGCGGTTGAAATTATTTAATTTAAAAGAAATGTTTTTATTTTATATTTCAGATAGTGCTCTGAGCCGAGTATTTTCGAGCCAACTCGTATTATTTCGTTCACCTAATCGTTGTTTTGTCAAAAAGTAAACAAACCTCGAGATATTTTCACTGCTGGGGCACAGGCTTGCTCTTTGTGGGGGGTACCACAGATAACATAATATATCTAGTATTACAGATTAAAATCGCTTTTAAGTCTTTTAGGCAAGATTTCAATTAATTTATTAAAGACTAGGTTATTTTTGATAAGGGATATAAAACAAATAAAATAGTAGCCCATCGGTATCTTGTATGTACAAGGTCTATGCTAC
This sequence comes from Hyppa rectilinea, assembly GCA_951799385.1. Taxonomy (NCBI): domain Eukaryota; kingdom Metazoa; phylum Arthropoda; class Insecta; order Lepidoptera; family Noctuidae; genus Hyppa; species Hyppa rectilinea. Next base: position 14,190,487 of record OX637318.1, on the reverse strand, counting down.
CAGGACGTTCAGGACTCCAGAGAGAAAAACTTCCTAATATTATAATTATTTATCAATGAAGTCTTAACACATGAATTTCATCGAATTGAAACACCGTGTCATTGTTACAGACACACACTCCTCAACGCCTGTGGTATGCCTGGTGATAGAAGGCGGCACCAACACCGTGCGGGCCGTGCTGGAGTACGTCACCGACACGCCACCAGTGCCCGTCGTCGTCTGTGATGGCAGCGGCCGAGCGGCGGATCTCATCGCTTTTGTTCATAAGTAAGTTATAGTGTTATTTCATCAGCATCACCATCAGCCTATGGAATTCCACTGCTGGACATAGCCCTCTCCAGTTGCACGCTATTCAGTTCGATTTTCGGCAACAGTTTTCCAGCTTCTATGAGCCACCCTGCGACGATCGTCGCTCCTCCTAGCCCGAGGGTGTCGTACCTTACATTAGAATAGTATAGAATATTTATTTACGTAAAACATGGTAACAACCTTCTTTTTTTTAAACACATCAACATTTTTTTATCTATGAATTCTATTAAACTATAAAAACTACACTCGAGTAAATGAAATTAAAGTTTAAATAATTTGCCGATTCGCGGTCTCCATACGTCTGCCCCAACGGTCATCGGTTCTACGGATAATATGGCCGGCCCATTGTCACTTCAGCTTGCTTATTTTATGAGCTATATCGACAACTTTAGTTATCTGGCGGATCACCTCGATAATGTTATTTATTCACCGTTTTTAAGCAAGTTGTCGAAAGAAAAAAAGCAATTTGTAACATCTTACGACAAAACTTTTTTACAAAAAATAAAACCGTGTCTTCGGTTTTGTATTTTCATTTTTTGCCACCGACTCCCGAAATCAAATTTATTTTTCACTTTGTAGTGTTTTTTTTGGAAGTCGGTTTTATTTTTTGTAAAAAAGTTTTTATTTTTCACTTTTTAGTTGATGTAATGGTATGTAAATTACAGTATTAGAACATCGTCCACATATATCAAGTAGGAATTTTCTTAGATTTTTGTTGATTTTCAAAAATCGCTTATCCGATATCGATAAAATTTTTATGGGACCATTTGGGAAGTAGGTATACCCTTTCCAACAAAAAAAGAATTTTTCAAATCGGTTGGCAAGCAACGGAGTTATGCGCGAACAAACATTAAAAAAAAATATATATATATATACAGTCGAATTGAGAACCTCCTCCTTTTTTAGAAGTCGGTTAAAAACAACGATAGATTACCTAATTACCGCACCTCAATCAATCAATCTTGCCTCCGAAAACTTTCAACACCCTTTTACCCGACAGCGTGACAGCAAAGGGTTATAGTTTTTTCTGCACTTTGAATCCAAAATACAATGAATTCATTAGACAACGTAAGACGCACGTCGCTTCGTGAGATTGAAATACTGTGTATTAGAATTCCTCTACACATAATTGTTTCAAACTTCCACCATTACAAAACCACACATAACCCTGAACTACCCACATTTATCGAGTTTGAAAACTACCCGCCTATTTGTCAAAGGGACTCCAATACTCTTTGAAATTGGTATGGAAGGAGTCTTTACGCCCCTGGACTTAATTTTCGAGTTACTGCCAAATAACTTTGAAGGACTAAATACCTATTCCACCAATGAAACTGAACGCGATTAACACATTTAAACCGCGTTCAAGACCTGTCAGTGTCAGTATTCCGCAGAAAAAAATGACACTGGCAGTCCTTAAACGGGCGTTTAAGTGCTATCGCGTTCAGTTTCATTGGTGAAACTCGGCTCAAATTGTTTATTTGTATTGGAAATGTGTTTGCTGTAGGATTTTACGTCTATGTGTTGACATAATAAAGGCTGATTTACATTGATCAAGTATTTGAATTCAGTAGCTTTGGATCGGCCATCGACCAAACACTTTCCAATCAAATCCAGCATCCCCTTCAGCTGAGTTTGAACTGAGCAGTCGCTAATTGGTAATACTCGTAGCATACTAGATTAATGCAAGTCAGCGATAAATTGGCAAAAGAATCACTATCGCTTCTTTCACGCCTATCTAACAGATTGCGCTCAATAAAATGAAAACTACAAGATAGCCAGTGAATTAAGCGGGATTGTCCGAAAGGGTAACCGCTACCCCGGAACATAAAGGGCTACGGAAGGAACATGGATGGGTTTTAGTTAGTAAGAGTAACTGACTAACTGACCCACATAACAAGTAATTATATTTTGAGAGATATATTTCGTTTCCCAACTAGAACGGATATTCGGGACGATAACGGGATGCTCTCAAAGTAAATGTCAAGAACTGCTTAGCTTGGAGTGTGCGTATCCTTGAAGATAAGTATTCGTTGGTATTTACTTGCACACTCGGGAGAATTCGAATGTGCGAGTAAATAAAAACAACTAGTTACTCATTGTAAAATATTTTCTAGTTATTAGTTCCGTAGTAATCAGTACGGTTCGTCAGAAGCCCGAAAATCTGACAGCCCGGCTCACCAAGGGGTATCGTATTACCCAGTTACTGGGTTGTGGAGGGCAGATAAGCAGTCGCTCCATGTAAAATACTGGTATTCAGCTGCATCCGGTTAGACTGCAAGCCGACCCCAACATAGTTGGGAAAAGACTAGGCAGATTGATTGAAGTTAAATCAGTGAATAAAACAGATTGAGAAACTTTGATAAAAAATTAATTAAATGGAGTGAAAACGATTTAACATCCGAAAGGGTCTAGCTATTTATGTACCTGGTCTTAGAAATGAAATGAAATCCGCCCCGACCCTTGCTCGAGCCAGCCCGCGTTGCCGCTGAGCCTGTAGTTTTAAATACGTCCCCAAATCCAAAATCCGATCCAGCCTGTCCCTTGCTGTCCCCAGCGACGTCATGAGCCAAGGTCCGTACCCCACAGGGGGTGCCCTTAGCGTATATTCTCTTAGTTTGTAAGTTGTTAAGCCCTGGCTGGAGGCCTCTATTTATTGTGTCATCCATAGGCAATTTCGGTTTACCAGTAGACAGCCCTTTGGTTGAAACGCCGTCAGCGTCAGTAGTTACATAATTTGTTATTTTTAAATCGTTCCATGCCTGCACTGGTTCCGCAAAAAAAACAGTGCTAGGGCACTATCTCGCATAGGCTCACAGCATTAAGCTGAGAGATGGGCGTTTTGCTTGGATGGGACGCATATCCCTCTTTTTTTTTTGAGGGTGGGAAATCATCAATTGACCCCTCCCGCTCTGGGTGGAGCGGAAAGGAGTATCAGACTCTTACTTACTAAAACCCAACCATATTCCTGCCGACCGTTCAGTTTCAACTCAACCTAGCCAAGTCTAGCATCCCTTTGCCATATTTAACCTGCCTTTTACGTAGTCATTAATTACTGAATGCCCTTCATCACCACAGGTACGCATCAGAGACAGGCGAGCAGACAGTCCTGGAATCCATGCGCGATTACCTAATCAGCACCATTCAGAAGACCTTCGAGGTTGGCTTGCAGCAGGCGGAGCTGCTGTACGGCGAACTGCTGCAGTGCACCAGGAAGAAGAACCTGGTAAGTACTTACCTGAGCATTGTATTTTATTGTGTTTGATATCTGGGAGAGGTCTATGTTAATCAGTGGTCTATAAGTGCTGATTGTTTGAAAGCAGTGATAGCCTAGTGGCGTGACCGTCGGACTGAAAACTCATAGGTCTCGAGTTCGAACCCAAGACACGCACCTCTGATTTTTCGTAATCATTTGCGTATTGAATAATTATCACTTGCTTAAAATTCGGTGAAGCAAAACATCATGAGGAAACCGGCATGCCTGAGAGATATTTCTCAACAGCATGTGAAGCTAAGTCGGGCAGCATAAAAACTCTGACACCAGGTTAGTCACTAAGTACACGAAGAAGAAGAAGATTGAAAGTTTACTCGATCTTTCTCATTGTAACTGAAGACCTTGAATTGAGTAACATAACGTCACCCCTATGCCCGGAAGGGTTAGGCAGAGTAACTCCTATACAACACCCACATTTCGCCAGTTTTGTTCAGGTCCAATGTGGTAAGAGCGAGCATTTTGCCATTTACCGGTCACGAATCCAGACTCCGGGCTGCTACTAACAAAATACCAGATGAAAAAATAACACTGCCCGACCCGGAATCGTAGCCAGGACATCGTGCTCAGGAGTAGTGCGACCACTAGACTAACGGAGCAAAATTAGTTTATCGGCCTTTAATGCCCTTCTCTTCTCTTAAGTACCTATAGAAAAGTGTCGTACTTTTCTATAGGTACTTTTAGAGTATGAATACTTGTGGAATGTGCAAAAATCAAATAACAATAATATGTACCGTACTTAAAATTTAATTACAAATAACTACTAATAAACTAATTTAAAAAGAACAAACAGGCCAAGCGCGATTCGGACTTGCGCACGAAGGGTTCCGTACCAATATCTATAAAAACGCCAAAAAAATCACGTTTGGGAGTCCCCTTAAATATTTAGTTTTTAGTATTTGTTGTTATAGCGGCTGAAGAAATCCATCATTTGTCAAACTATCACGGTTCATGAGATACAGCCTGGTGACAGACGGACAGACAGATGGACGGACGGACGGACAGCAGATTCTTAGTAGTAGGGCCCCGTTTTACCTTTTGGGTACAGAACCCAAACATACATTATGGAAAACAAAATAAGAACATGGTTTTGCTCCAAAAATCTTCTTGAATAAATAATGTTGTCAGCTATAATTCCATCTGATATTAAAAAGAAACAAGGAAATCTATTTCTGAAAGTTACCCAAAGCTGATCTTTTCATCCCACCTTACGAAATTAAGGTGCGTTTAAGAACCTGAAACATGGTTGTTTGGCAATGCTTAACCTCTGGCAAAAGCCAGCCCTTGGGTCACGGGAAATGACAAACAGCCGTTTGGAGATTTCATTGAATAGACCATGTACAGACGCCAGCACATCAAGCTATCCCTAACTGTCAAATTTTCTCAATTAAAAATGAACCTTATGTCTTTGCAATAAAGTTGAAATACTATCAAAGAAATTTGACAGATTGTGGTACTGCCAAAGGGCGCTATTATTGAAAACTAAACTTATGGGATTTCTGACTACCTACAGAAACAATTATAAAAACTAATCAGTAAAATTGAACTCAGCACTTTTTAAACTCCCACTTTATCTATTTTATTTACTTCCAGCAACTTGCAACATATGATATTCTCGAGCTCAAGATTTACGCTACTACAGTATAGTTCTTTGTAAAATGCACACGGCGATTCATTTACGCGCCGGTCGACGCGTAAATGAATGCCGTGACTTTGATAAAGTTCCGTTGGCAGTGCGAAATACGCGCGTCGCGTCAACCTCTTTATCGCAGCCATGAGGGGCACAATACAATTTTAATCATTTTTTTTTTATATTTGAATTGGGTCAAATCAATTAATTTTCCTTCTTTCTTTGAACGATGCGGAAATAAAAGGCCGTGTGCATGCGCCCTTAAGCTTGGCTCTTAGTCATGACTGAGTGAATATCAAAGACAAACAAATTCCCAAATTCTTTTACCAACGTTTATCTTCTTATTGCAAACAAATCTTCCAACATTATGCCCTACTTAGACCTTTTAGCTTTGGAAAAACATGTGAACCCTCGTATAATAAAATGGAAATGGTACGTATAATATGATTATGTTTTTTCCTCCGCTGTAGGTGTGTGTTTATATTATGAGTTTATGGCTCTATTATACTCGTAAATACTGGCTACTGAGCTGGTTTCGTTTATTTATTTTTTAAATAGCTGGATAAAAGAGAGAGATGAATAGGAGAATTATCTGTACGGTATTTTCAGCGTGTTTAAAAATCTAATATTTGGTCAAATACTTGGTCAAATTGGAGGAGCTCGTGGCTAAGTAATAACAGCCGCACAGGTCGATCCTACAAGAGTGATATCCTAAATACCTACCGGGAATATGATAATGGGAGCGTGTAGGTTCTAACTTTCTACAATAAAAATATTACATATGAAGCTGCATACTCGTATGTTTCCTACTCTAATATGAAACCTACAAGAGTGTTCTCTTAGCGGTCTCTCTCTATGTTCAAGATTCACTGACAACTAACGAGTATAATGACAGAATTATATAAATTCAACGACTGTGGATGGTTGTTTAATGTGAGCACGTCAGAAGTAATAATATTCTTTCTTTCTTTTTCTTTGTACTCGTAGATAATAAATTGTAAATCCGTTATTGGCTGTAGGTTAAGAATAATTATTTTAGATAAAATTGTTTAAGAGCTGTGGATTTTGTGATTAAATAGATAAATAAATAAAATGACATCTATGTATATATTGTAAAAGCGAAAGGTTACTAATTCATAAATTCATTCACTCACTGATTGAACACGAAATCTCAAAAACTACTTGACCTACGAAGATGCAATTTGGCACAGAGGTATATTATGAGTAGGAGACGTCGGTTAAGAAGTTTCCTAAAATCCTAGGAAACTCCCCTGAAATAAATAGGTTGTGTAAATTTGTATCAAAAATTTAATTCCATGGGCTGCGCAATTCTATTTAGGATACTTCTCATTCCGGGAGAGTGATCTCTTTCGATAATTTGTAACATTGACGCGGGCAGAGCCGCGCACAACATCTAGTAATTAGATAAATTCAATGACTATAGATGGTTGTTTAATAAGTTATTATTAGTGGAGTTTCTTGCCCTTTCTTCTCCATACGAAACTACCTTTTGGAAGCGGCGACTACAATCAATTCTATTTCTTGTTCATTTTGATGCCTTTCATGTGCCTATTTGAAATAAATGATTTTACTTTGACTTAGGTAAAAAGAAAGAATGAGAGTTATATAAGGTTCCCATAAATATTGTAATGCACCTAGAAAATTTTGATCTTCTTTTAAACAGAATATTCACTTGTTTAACAAATGAGGGTCTGTTCAAACCTCGAATAAAATGAATGGGAATAAAAAAATATAAATGGGGACACGCTTAAATACCGGAAACTTTCCCCAAAGTATAAGAAACCCAACTATAATGAGGTCTTTTCTCCTTTGTTGAAAGTTTTTCTGAAAACCATTTCCATTGAGCGACTCTTTTGATAATTAAAGGAGGAGTCATTTGATGATTCCCACACTCAAAAAAAAAAAGCCAAGTGGTGTGACTGTCGGACTGCAAAGTCTTAGGTCTCGAGTTCGAACCAAAGGTACGCACTTCTGACTTTTCGGGATTATGTGCGTATTGTATATAAAAGCGGTGAAACCGGCATGCCTGAGAGATATTACTCATCAGCATGTGAAGATAAGTCAGAGGCCCATGGCCAGCATAAAAACTGTGACACCAGTTTAGTCACTAACCAGTAACCATACGAAAAAGAGAGAAAGCAGACGATTAAAGTTTCATTAACACGCGGTACAATTTTTCTGATTGCTACACGCTTACACCGCCGAATATAGCTAGATGCATTAGCCGCAAGATATTTGAATCATCAAAATTCCTAAGATTTTAGGATCACATTTCCATTTGTCCTGAACATACAAAGTTTGCAACAATTCCGGGAATAAGCTCGTATTATTACGAAAATCTTTCTAAGTTCCCAATAATTATGTGACACATACAACATTCTAAACTGCGGAATGTCTCTTTATTTTATTTGTATATTTTTTTCAATTCTGCTTTTTAATTGATTTGAAAAATATCAAAATTTATTCAAAGCAGAGGAAAATGTAAATGTAAATAATGTAAATCATCAGTCAGTAAATGCGGTCACAGCCGCTTGGGAAGGTGTTTGAATGGGAATAGCTTTATTCCCATTCAAACACCTTAACATCCTTATCATCAGGAAAACCACCCTCAAACGCATATAATGAGTAATACATTATTCATGCGTTATCATTATTCATACGTAATCATTATTAACTACTTCACCCACGACTTTCATCAATCATCGGAAATATCCTAATCAATGTCAGTCAGGTAAAGTTTTGCCAATAGGGCGATAACTACGAATGACTTTTAATACCTTAGTGATTTTTATTTATTCACACTAACGATACTAATTAACACAAATCCTAAATACAATATAATTTAAATCATACAACCCTTAAAATTAAAATATATCTATAATGTATAAGTGGTAAAGAAGGGAAAGAGCTCATAGGTCGTCAAAAAATTCACCCCCATCGCTGTCACTGGGAAATGTGCCCAAAAGGCTGGCAGCGTTGCCACGTTGGATGGCAAAGCTAACAAAGCTTAGTGTTTGTTTTCAATATTCAGATAACTTTTATAATATTAATATGGCGGTTTAGCAGCTTTTGTATGTGTCTGTCTTAAATTTTCTTCAACAAAAAGTTAACTCTACATTTTTTTATAGACAATAGGCTCGCGCTTAACTATTGAAAAATTAGTTCATCATATTTTAAAGCACCATATAACACACACACATATAGCATACCTAAGCAGTCAGGGTGCGTATCCACCATGGATTTGCGCGGAAAAATCCACCAAAAGGATCACTTCATTTTCAAAGCTTAAGCTAAGCTAGTGTTTAAGCGGGATTGTCCGAAAGGGTTACCGCTACCGCGTATGGGTTTTAGTCAGTAAGAGTCTGGCATTTCTTCCACTCCACGCAGAGCGGGAGGGGTCAATTGACAATTTCCCACACTCAGAAAAAAAAAGATAAGCCAGTGTCGTTGTTCGTTAGTTTACGCACATTTATTAATTCATTGCACATCTCTGATGGAAACGCATCCTGAAGGTTCCAATTTCACTGGTTTCCATAAGGACCCATTTGTGAATTTTACTGCGTAATGTCATTTATATATATACAACACCACATTGTATTCTCTTTTCAATTACTTACGCTTGAAAAGGTTATTGAGTTAAATCCCGAAAAGCTGCAAGAAAAATGTCGAGGAAAAACTACCGCAATATGAAAGCCAAATGCATCTGGGCATAATAAATAATGGAAGATTGCCACTGTGCTCCTTCATAAGTTAAACCTTTTTCAAGGCTTGACGTTTCAATTTTATTTGACCCAGATACTGCACTGCTTAACTTTTGTTTTTCTAGAAATATTTTTTTTTGTCGAAACCAATTCCTACTCTATCTATCTAATGTCATTTTATAATAATACTAGCTTTTACCCGCGGCTTCGCACGCGTTAAATTCGTAGTAAAACAATTCGTTATTGTACAGACGCCAGCACATCAAGATATCCCTAACTGTCAAATTTTCTCATTTAAAAATGAACCTTGTGTCTTTGCAATAAAGTTGAAATACTATCAAAGAAATTTGACAGATTGTGGTAACTTGATGTGCTGGCCTCTGTACATATAAACCTTCCTCTTGAATCACTCTATCTATTTAAAAAAACTGCATCAAAATTGGTTGTATAGTTTTATAGATCCAAGCATACATACAGACATTAGGACAGACGCGAGAAGCGTCTTTATTTTATACTAGCACTTTGCCCGCGGCTTCGCTCCCGTGGTCTTTCCCGTGGGACCCGTTATTTTTCCCGGGATAAAAATTAGCCTATGTTACTCCTAGAAAACTAAGCTTTCCAACGGTGAAAGAATTTTTAAAATCGGTCCAGCAGTTTTTGAGCCTATTCATTACAACCAAACAAACAAACAAAGTTTTCCTCTTTATAATATTAGTATAGACTAGCTTCTGCCCGCGACTTCGTTCGCGGAAAATTGCGATATACTGTAACTGTTTAGACAGCGCATGCAAATAATTCTGTTTTCGGAGGTATTTCTTTCCGACTTGCTAGACGAAAATTGCGATAGCTCGGCTAATATGTATGATATAAATATAATTTATATAGCACTCAGGAACAATGATAGCTTTCTATCAGTGAAAACATTTTTGAAATTGAATCATTAGTTCCGGAGATTACCCCCTACATACAAACTTACAAATTTTACCTCTTTATAATATTAGTATAGACTATGTAGTGATTACCACTCGTAACACTGGTAATTAATTGGTAGAAAAAATATACCAAACAGCACCACATTCATCCGATCAGACTAATTAAATAATTAAACAAAATTTATCAAATGTAAATAACAGCCTTCGATATTAATTATTATAATGTATCGTAGGCTGCCTGATACGAAATTGTGATTTAATTTTAATACATTAACACTTAAACAGTATTTTTCAATTATATCATATTAATATAAAATGTAACATTATTAAAGGTAAATTCGTGTTCGTCGCCAATTAATTATTTAATAATAACAACAAAAATACTTGTATTAAAATCAACAAAAAAACGTTTTGTTGTGTCATTTTTATTCTGTTTTAATAAGGTTTGCTGGAAAATATAGTAAGGTTACAGAATCTTGCATTAATACGTTGTTAAAAATAATACTTCCAGAGTAGGTACGTACATATATAAATAAAATATGACAGTAAATAAATAATACAAAGAATAGAGAAATTAGAAAGCTTTGGGGCCATTTCAGTTATATTTTGAAGCTTATAGTCTTATCCATTCTCTAAAATTACCAGTTTAACAAACAAAATGCCGTCTAACCAATCTTATTATTTAAAAGTCTTCTCTCATAATCTAAACGAGTGTCAGCACGAAATGAAGAGACCTTTACCTCGGTAATTATAATTCAAGCTAAGCGGGAACAAACAACACGACCATTTTATTATAAAACTAGAAGCACAGTAATACAACTAAAATTAAAGCGACTCGCAACCAATATTAAAAATTTTAGTCCTTTCAATAACGTCAGAGAATGTTGATCATAGCAGTATTGAAGAATTCAGTTTAAAAAGTATCATTTTCTCGCTCAGAGACAGTTTGCAGCATAATGGAAAGGTCCAATTAATGGGCGTGTCTCGTTAGCACGTTTAATGGACGACCCGGGGCGGCGGCAAACTAAGGCGTCTCTCAGGGAGACATCCTGGGCCTTGCACTTTTTATTGCCACTGTTGTTAAATTTCGCTTTGTGTTGAAAGTTGAAACTTACCGTTTAAATTACACTTTTTCTTGTTTAAAATTCTACATATATTGCTGATTCATTTCGTACAGCATATTATTTAAAGATTAAATTGATGAATATCAATTGCAGATATAATTTATTTAACAAACATATTGCGTAACCTACTAATTGTCAATCTATACTTATACAATATAATAAAATATATAATAATAGTATAAAGCTGAAGAGTTTGATTGTTGGTGTGTTTGTTTGAACGCGCTAATAACTACTGGGTGGAATTATTTTTGTGTTAAATAGTTCATTTATCGAGGAAGGTTATAGGCTATATAACATTACGCTACGACCAAAATGAGCGGTGCATAAATTAAAAATGTTGCAATAACGGGCAAAATTATTCCTTTTTGAGAGCTTCCGTTGCGTGCGCTGCGTAAACGGTATAAGTTACGCAAACATCGTGTATGATGGAATTGTTCCTCTTTAAAATTTCAAAACAAAGTCCGCGACAGCATAATATACACACATCAAAAGTGTCTAGGGATCAAGCATTTTTATGCGGATTTCTTGAGATTGAGATGTGGCTTTGTAATAAATTTATGATTTTATAAATTTATATGGATCCTTTTTGGTGCATTTCATAATTTGAAACAGGAACTGTCAATCAAATTCGAGTAAAAGATGAAAATCAGCTGTCAATATTTTCCCTATAAAAACATACAACGCATTGAAGACATTATTAGTGCTACTGTTTCCCTACTACTGATTAAAACCAACGTTATTATGGAGCGGCGACGTCATTTAAGCAGGGAAGAAATGCTCAGAGCCGTGGGAATGATAGAAGCTGGTTCCCGGCAACGTACTGTGGCTTTAGCTCTGAATACAAGTCAGAGTGTTATCAGTCGACTTTGGACACGTTACCGAAGCACTGGTACCGTGGCTGAGCGCCATGAAGGACGGTATCGCTGCACCACACGGAGACAAGACCGATACATTCAAATCTTAACTCGAAGAGCTCCAACAATAACCGCCATGATGTTAGCCGTGAGGCTTCATCACTCTTCAGGGAACTTAATTAGCGACCAAACAGTCAGAAACCGCTTGCATGAAGTGAACCTTCATTCCCGAAGACCGCTACGGGTACCACCTATAATAATAATAATAAACAAAAGGATAGGTAGGATTCGATATCAATGGGCTCTTGAACACAGAAATTGGGCAGAAGAACAATGGCGTTTCGTGTGCTTTTCTGATGAGTCTCGTTTTGGTATGAGACCGGATACAAGACGTATACGACACTGGAGAACCCCTGGACGCCAACAGCGATTAAAATCCTGCCAGGAAGTCCATCCTTATAGTGGTGGAACCATCATGGTATGGGCGGGTATTTGGATCGGCGGAAGAACTGAGTTGATTTGGATCAGAGGCAACCTCAACGCTCAAATTTATGCTGAGACGATTGTATCTGACGTCATCGTTCCTCTACAAGTGCAAATCGGTCCCTTATTTCAGTTAATGCATGATAATGCACGACCGCACACCGCAAGAGTTGTAAGACAGACTCTCGCCGCAGCTAACATCAATGTCCTGCCCTGGCCTGCTCAGTCGCCAGACTTGAACCCGATTGAGCATGCATGGGATATGCTACAGAGAAGAGCTCTGCCGAATATGGAGGGTATCCAGTTGCAAGAAGACCTTTTTTTGTTGTTGCAACGAACATGGGCGGCCATTCCACAGCGTGATTTGGATGAACTCATTTTGAGTATGCCAAACCGATGTTCTTGTGTTGTTAGTGTTCGCGGTAGAAACACGGATTATTAATTGTTTAAGTTACCCAATAAAATTTTAAAGAAAACTGTTATTTCAGTCTTTTTTTCGAACTTTAATGTTAGTGGTTCAAATGTCAAAAATCCCTTTATTAGGAAAATGGCAAATTTCTTTATTAATGCAAAGGTGACTTGGTTTATCGTTACTGTGACAAACGAAAACACTTTATTTGATGAATCCTTAAAGAAAATTTAAATTAATATCAATCAAGAGAAAAGTTATTGCAAAAATATACGTTGATCCCTAGACACTTTTGATGTGTGTATGTCTATATGGTGATCTAGTTTGATCGAAACTAATGCGTTATTTTCGAAGGAGTTTCATCGACATAATATTATCTTTATCCAAATAAATATGTTATTAATCACAACTATTTAAATGTAAACAAAATTGTCCTTGACATCACTTGATTTCAATCAACATCTTAGGACATATAATAATTTTAAAATAACTCCACAACAAAATAAGTAGGTATGTATGTGCACATATTCACATGACGCGAAAGACGATGGTTATGAATAAAGCTGAAGAGTTGTGGTCTCTGGAACTGCTGGTCGGATTATTATTTTTGCATAAAAATTAAGGAATAGATAGCCTAATAATTAAGAAAGGTTATAGACTATTTCACTTCACGGTGGAACCCTCAAGAGCCGAGCAAAACCAATAAAAAAACTGAAAGCACGCTTAGCGAAAACTAAGAAATAGCGCAGACGGGCGATGCGAAGCGTCGGTGGAACAGGATATTTCACGCGGACGAAGTCGCGGGCAGAAGCTAGTACTATCTAAAAGTCAATTAAGTTTTGCTTTTAGCTACCTTGACTTGATTACTAAGCCGGGTAACAAAAGTGGTGGTTTTCTATTATTTTCCCAATTACAGTCCGAAATTGGAACCGTGTCCGAATTATACGGATGAAAAACCCGCATCAAATTTACACCTATGTGGGTTAGACTGTATAATATGAAACTCAACAGGAAAATGTATTTAGTAATATGGCCTCGTTTATTTTAATAACATATTTCACACAAATAAAGAAAGCCTGCAAGCAATTTAAGGACTGCTGTCTCGAGTTTAACAATATAATTTTACTGCTAAATAATTTCAGAAATAACTGTCCATTAAAGGGGTTTATGGACGCATTCACTACTGCATTTTGTTGTCTATTACCTTCACTATGAAATTGGATGAGCTTTATCGCAGCAATTATGTTTTATTGCAAATTTTTATAATGATTACCGTCATGACATACGGTTCTGATTCATGGACACTGACAGTAGGGCTGATCCAGAAGTTCTAGCTAGATCATCGCGCTATGCTCGGAGTCTCTTTGAAGGATAAAATCTATACATATAATAAAACAGTAAAAAAACTGTGTCTGTACATTGAATATATTAAAAAAATAATAATTGAGGGGGGTTTAGAAACAGTAATAGAGCACGAATACAAAAAAAAAATTTTGTCTGTTTGTCTGTTTGTCTGTATGTCTGTTTGTCTGTTTGTCTGTTTGTTTGTACACGCTAATCTTCGGAACTACTGGACGGATTGGAATGATTTTTTTTTTGTTGTATAGGTATTAAGTCTGGGCAACATATAGGCTATAATTTATCTTGGAAACTAGAACACCTGATGCAGAACCGCAACAGACCAGCTAAACTATAAGAGATACAAAAATGATACCTTAGCAAAAATTGTTCCACGTGATTAGCATTTTCTGCTGAGAGAATAAATTTGAAGATCTGGAACACCTGATGTAGAACTCCAAGAGCCCAGCTACACTGTAACATATATAGGAATGACGTCTTAGCAAAAGTTGTTCGGTCTGATGGGCATTTCCTGTTGACGTATAAAAATTGAAGATCTGGAACACCTGTTGTGGAACTCCAAGAGCCTAGCTACACCATAACACATATAGGAATAACGTCTTAGCACAAGTTGTTCAATCTGATGAGCACTCTCTGTTGACGTATAAAAATCGAAGAACTGGAGCACCTGATGTGGAACTCCAAGAGCCCAGCTACACTGTAACATATTAAGAATGATGTCTTAGCGAAAGTTGTTCAGCCTGATGAGCATTTCCTGTTGACGTATAAAAATCGAAGATCTGGAACACCTGTTGTGGAACTCCAAGAGCCTAGCTACACCATAACACATAAAGGAATAATGTCTTAGCACAAGTTGTTCAATCTGATGAGCACTCTCTGTTGACTTATAAAAATCGAAGATCTGGAGCACCTGATGTGGAACTCCAAGAGCCTAGCTACACCATAACACATATAGGAATAACGTCTTAGCACAAGTTGTTCAATCTGATGAGCACTCTCTGTTGACTTATAAAAATCGAAGATCTGGAACACCTGTTGTGGAACTCCAAGAGCCTAGCAACACCATAACACATATAGGAATAACGTCTTAGCACAAGTTGTTCAATCTGATCAGCACTCTCTGTTGACTTATAAAAAACGAAGATCTGGAACACCTGTTGTGGAACTCCAAGAGCCTAGCTACACTATAACATATATAGGAATGTCGTCTTAGCAAAAGTTGTTCAGCCTGATGAGCACTCCCTGTTGACTTATAAAAAGCCAAGATCAGAAACATCTGATGTGGAAATCAAAGCTATCACTAATTTTACTGTGTAATTATAAAATAACATAAACTGGGAGTACCTGCACGCGGTGAAGGCGGTTACAGTTTAGGACTGATTTTCGATGACGATGGTATATCATTGAAAATTTGACTCTACTGGCCAAAACTCCTATTTATTTTTTTATTTTATCGTATGAATATGCCTTCGGGCTTATGTTGTTTGAGTGTTTAATTTCCTTTTCCATTTATCTTCGTGACACGGTAGCCTACCCGGTAACGCAGGGGAGCAGTAATTTTAATTTTGATTTTTATTGATCAGGATGACAAATGGACTGTATGTTTTGGTGGTGGTTGGAATGAAATAAAACTAAAGCTCAGTGTGATAAAAGATTTAAATGGGAAAAATGATAAAAAATAACATAAATGGCGACCCCGTTGTCGCTGGCATAAGCAACAGGGTCCGCGTACGAAGTCGCGGGCAGAAGCTAGTCAGAAATAAAATTAGACGGGAAAAATCGGAGTAACCGACATAGCTTGCAGAGTAACCAAACTGAAGTGGCAGTGGGTTGGTCATGTTTGTCGAAGGACAAAAGTCTGGCGGAAGAGATGAGCCCTGAAGTGGATATGGATGGAGCCCGCGTAACGTCAAGCGTAGTGTAGGATGCCCCCCAGCTGGTTGGACTGATGACCTTAAAAAGGTGGCTGACACAGACTGGACTGGATGCATAAGGCGGGGAGCAGTGTGTTGTGGCGTAGCTTGGGAAAGGGTTATGACTGCAATAGGCTGAGTTGATTGATGGATTAGATTGCTCTATTCATTTCAAGTCGATCTCGGAAAAACAATATCTTATTTTTGTAACTTTTATTTTAGTGAATACCTAAAATACATAGTCACACACCCTTCACTAATACACAATTAGGTATTTTATTCCTCAAACATCAATTTTAAGTTACGAATGTAATTGCTTTTAAATGGACTAAAAGATAAGTTATGTTAGTGGTAATAATGTTTTTTTTTAATTATTTAGCCACGTGTAGTATATCTAACCCGGTAAACAGCAAGTTAAGTGAAACAAATTTTACGCCGCGCTCCGAACACGTTCGTGCAATAAATACTCGGCGCTTACCTGTTCATAGCAAAGCTGGCTTATGCCTGCGGCTGTGCCTGTGGAACATAAATCCATTTATGTCTTAAAACTTGTTCTACTAAGGTACTCTGTATTACTTTTTCAGTTGTAGTAGTGTTGTTACTATTGTATAGTCCTAGTAAGCAAGCTGAAATTCTTATTTCAACTTGAAAATTATTTTTTGTAGGAAAATGTTGAACCTTGAAACTTAAACATAAGAATAAGGACTTTCAAGGTACTTAAATTAGATGCGACATATTAAATGATCGATGAAATCTTTGCAAATTAATGTGTTGGAATTGTAGAGTATCTTAATTTACAACAGTGAGACTAATAGTCAGAGTTATTACAAAAGTGAGTCAGATAGCCAGAGATGTTACATTAGTAAGTCAGATAGCCAGACATGTTACAATAGTGAGTCAGTTAGACAGCCATATTACACTAGTCAGATAGATCTTTAATTCGACCACGTTTACCAGCAAATCCGGCCGATGCCTGTTCCAAACTGTGGCAGGATACCCCTCGCCCTCTTACTTTCTAGCTTCCACCAAAGGTGCATCACCCTGCAGGTTATAATATTTCATGGTCTATTTGGAATTACCTGAACTGTCCTCCGGGCACAAGTAGGAATAGCTACCTCGACGGTGCGGCAGAAGGGTGTGCACGTTGAGCTATATAGCAAACTATTTTTCACCTTCTAACCTGCCCTCTTTATTGATGGAATGTGTTCGGTACGAGTCTGGTAGAAATGATTTGTTGAGGGTCTTGAGGTTGAACAGACTTGAAGTAGGCACATTCCATAAAATCCTGGCTCAACCAAATGGCGATGATGCGGCGAGTCTGTTTAGGTTCATGTCCCAGATATGAGAAAACATGTATTTAGGGTACGATGGGACTGACATACGCATTGCGATTATAAATGTCCCTAAATAAATAAAGAAAAAAAAAAAAAAAAACCTGCCCTCTGTGGCCCAAAACATGCGTGACGACGCTGTGGAATTGGCGAAGTGGGCTAACAAAATTTAAAATACAGTAGTGCCAGCGACAAAAGAAGATAGCCAGACATGTTACAATAGTTAGACAGACTGCCAGACGTTTTACAAAAAATATGTAGAAAGGAGACTGGTTTGATAGAAAAACTATATTGTTTCTGACATTATGTTTGCAGTAGCAGTAACAGATGCTAATAACCAACAATGTCTTGAAGACAAGTTTATATATCTTCTAAACCCTTAAATTCTATTTAAACAGTTTACAATGCTTTTAGTAATATTTTTTTTAAGTGTTAAAAGTGTTACACCTAGGTAATCAAACAAAAAGAGATCCTAAAAAGGTTCCATTTCTTTAAAAAGGTTTTTTACGGGAAAAATGTTCAACATTCTACTTGGTGATATTTCCACTTCTGCTTCTCAATTGGATCCTAAAGGTGGAGAGTGCGACAAAGTAAGCTCCGAAATGGTTGACAGTTCTGTTTTAAAAATATTAATCCTTTTCGTGTAAATTTAACGTGTCTTTGCGAAGTTTTTCAACTGACACATTTATCCATCCCGTTTGTGGGATGTGTTGTTAAGGTGTTTGCAAATGCATGAAAAACGATAATATGACGACAATGTAAGAAACGTCAGGGTCCGACGGTGCATTCTCATACAATTTAAATGTGTCCCATTTTTATCTATGGATAATATTTTTTGTACAGACGCCAGCACATCAAGCTATCCCTAACTGTCAAATTTTCTCAATTAAAAATGAACCTTATGTCTTTAAAGTTGAAAAACTTTCAAAGAAATATGACAGATTGGGGTAACTTCATGTGCTGGCCTCTGTACAAAGCATTTTCCTTAGCTTCCTCACATAATGGATCGTAAAAACACCCAAGATAACAAATCTTAAAATTCTGAGATTTGCTTTAGAGGAATCTTAAAATCCTTTTATCTTTTCAACTAGGCCTTAACTCCTAAAAACCTTTTCAGAGTGACATCAAAAGAACAATGCCCGAGTAACCCTTCATATTTACATCTACAGACGCTGTTTGCGAAATTAAATTATGTCGAGACGCCGACGATGGATGGTAGAATTGAACAAGTATCTATGGAATCATTTTTGAGTATTGAAACTCTTTAGATCAAAGGATTTGGAATCAAAATGCGTGTAAAGAAAACTATGCTGACGATTTTAAATTCAAAATCGACTTTCGATTTGCATTTTTTTTTAATAGGTACATTTTATATTGCTGCACATAGTATTTACATACCTAAATAGACTTAGAATATTAATAATAACTATGTACAAGTATATAAAACGGGAGGCAATCAAAGGGCATGGCCACATCGCTGTCAATAGCAAAAACTCCCTAAAGGTTGGCAGCATTACCACGTTGTATGGCAATGCTGATTCTTTGACCAAAAAATAGGCCAGCCCTCTAGTCACGTGAGTCGACCAAAAGCAGATCGATGTCTCGAAAACATAGTGGGCACTCAATTGAATAGCTAATTGCCCTAATGCAATAGGGCAATTAGCTATTCAATTGCAATAAATGCAATAAAATTTGACCAAAGAACAATCCAGCCCTCTGGTCACGTGAAGTATCGACCAATCGGCGAGAAATTTCCTTAAAAAGGAGTTGTGCACTCGGGCCCCATGACCCTAGAGTTTCCACCCCAAACGGCTCAAAACTGTAGTTACCCATCAGGTTACGGTATTTACAACATACTACAAGCAAACGGTAATAACCGTAAAAAAAAATGCGGTCTACTTACAAAAACCTCATACCTTACCGTTTGAAGCAAAAGTATAGCAACAAAATCAGTGCTTCCTTTCTTTTTCGTCTGGTTAGTGACTAACCTGGTGTCAGAGTTTTATGCTGCCCATGGGCCTCTGACTTAGCTTCACATGCTGTTGAGAAAAATCTCTCAGACAGGAACAAAATCAGTTATAAAAGTTTTAATAATTATGAAATTAATGTACAGAGGCCAGCACATCAAGTCCCATCACCTGTCCCCAATCTGTCAAATATCTTTGATGTGTTTTCAACTTTATAACTATCAAGCTTATAGTTCATTTTCGATTGGGGTTTGACAGTTTGGAATAGCTTGATGTGCTGGCGTCTGTACCTATACTTAATACTGAAACTTATAATATTGAACTAAAACCTGCCCTGACAGTCCATAAAAAATGTATAGACCACATAATGTTCATATTTCCGTCTCGATACAGCGTAGACCAGCATACTGTATGACTGACAACCAACTACACAGTTACACATATGATTGACGTTTCAAAGGAGAACAATTTTGTGTCAATCAATTGGTAGATTGGTGCTAGTACAATACTAATTGTCAAAGTCAAATCATTTATCTCAAATGGGCGCATGAAAGGCACTTTTAAACGTCAAAGTTTCCAAAAAAAAAGGTATTGATTCTAGTTGCCCCTTCCAAAATGTAGTTTTTGGAAGGGGCAACTACCCCTTCCAAAATGTAGTTTCGTATGGAGAAGACTGGGCAAGAAACTCAACCTGTATTGAAAATAACAATAATAAACATTAAATTTTGGAAAAAAGATGTCTAACAAAATACGAAGGTATTTTATGGCAAAAATAACTTAGGCAAACTTTAGACTTGAATAAGTGAACGAAGTAATTTACCCAAAAGTTTGACGGAAGCCCCGCTAACTTAATAAACCCAAGCATTTTTAAAGACCAGTTTCATTAAATCAATGTTCTTCTTCTCACATTGATTTTCGTTTGAACTTTTAAGAAACCAATCAGAATTGAATAATCGGACATTTAAAGTAAAAACTGAACGTTTCGATTGGAAATACACTTTCTGTGTTTGCCTCATTACGTGCTTATCAAAATAGAGAACACAATTTTTAAAAGAAAAATACTTTTTAAACAAAAAGAAGTTTTAGAATACTTTTCCACATTAAGTCCGTTGTGGCTGTCTAAAACATTTCCGTTGCCCTTGCCACAGAAATTCGTTAAAAACTAATTTTCCAATTCGCGCGCCAATTTTCTACAATCATATTACTTGGCAGCAAAATAGGTTTGTTACTCGGAACCATTTAGTGATGGATGGCTTTCATTCAAAGTTTCCAATTTCAACTTTCAATCGGGTTATAGTTCATGGCCGACCGAGCAACATAGTGAAATTAATTTATAATAGTACCGAGGTAAAGCTGAATAATGGGTGTACTGCACGAAGTAAATGCTTACTCCGTGGTGTACTGTCAAATATCGACATATATTATTAAAAAAAAGGAATTTCTATGAAATAAAATGCTGGCAATAAAGATTGAACAGCGCCAAAAAACATTTGAAAAACCATGGAACGAAAATTTAATAAGGCGCAGTTTACTCACATTTAATAATAGAGAAGTAACATAGGATTTCAATAAAGGTGGAAAAAAAAATGTTTCTACATTTTGTCTCCATTTCATTTATAGCTTTTATTATAAGTTTTCTGCGTGATTCGTCACTGTGTGGATATATAATAATGCACAAAAGGTAAGTAATTTCTTTCAACCTTTGATAATCAAAGCTTTCAACATATGCACGAAGACATAACTCAAACTCAAACTCAAATCATTTATTTCAAATAAACCAATTACAGGCACTTTTGAATTGTCAAGGGGTCGGTCCACTCAGAAAGATGAAGCTAGTTGCCCATTCCAAAGCAGTTGGTACCTATAAAGAAGAACGGGCAAGAAACTCCATGGACACTCTTTTAAATCAAAATAATATGTTTACAAAAACTGGGTTACATCATGTTGAAATATACACGTGAGAATGATGCAGAACTTAATAAAAGCGTCCATAAATTACAAGATTTAAAAAACAATTCAAAATTAAGTTAAATTTTAAAACAGCCGTGGCAGCTAAGAGGTTACCAGACCATAATAGTATATTATGAAATTATGTCATTTTCAACTCCACTACGCACATCTACCTAATTTTACCTATACATAATTATGTACTCAAGAAAATCATTATAGGTAACTAAACCTACCTACATGGCTGAGCGTTAAACGTTTTGCGGAAATTCCGTAAAAATAGTCCACCATTTTCGAAATTGTTAGTGGTTCGACCTACTTTAAAAAAAAAACTTTTTGTTTGATGTTTTTTTTGCTATTTTACCAGCGTGATTAGTTTTTCGTGTCGGAGTTTTCGTAAATAACTGTTTGTTAGGTCTTTGAGCCTTGATAATTTGTGGTGTTAGGATATCATGGCTGACATTATAATTGGTGGCTTGATAAAGTATTAACTGACAGTTTACTGTTTACTACTCGCTGTGTATTTTGTTTGCGTGCAGCAGTTAAATGTTGTGGTAGTGTGAATAATTTGATTATTAAATTATTCAGGATTTATTTTGATGTTATTTTGATAACTAAAGCTATTTGTAGATTTATTTATTAAAAAGTTTGGAGACCCTGTCATTAGATGACAGGGTCTCCAAACTTTTTAATATACATCCGCACGCATTCGTATTTAATAGAAAGAGACATAGAGAAAGACAGTCGCATGGACGGGGCATATTTTATGTATCTACATAAACTGGCTATGAATGCCTATCTGTGTGACCGCTTTGTTCTTCTCAATTTCACAAGGGATTTTAATGCGATTTTCACAAGCATTTAGAGAATTTATTCGGGATGATATACAAGGTATTAAAAAAATGTTGCGAAAAAAATATGTGCTGTTCCATACATTTTATTGAGCTACGTGAGCATAAATGTATGGAACAGCTAATATTTTTTTCGCGATTTCAGGGTTCATCCCATAGTAAAAGTTGTTCGCAAAGATGAGTACAATGCTCCCACGAAATTCTTAGAGGTAATTTTTGAACACCTTATATGTGTAGGATGACTGACATGGCTACTGAACTTAGATAAAAGCATAGAAATATCGATGTTTGAACAACATGTCGACAATTCAGTAGTTACCACCATTACGAAGCAGAGGTCACTAGTACACCTAATTAATTAAACACGGCAGACGAACACATGGGTCACATTGCGTGTCCTCACTATCTTCGTGATACGTCAAACCTTCGACCTCTTGTTTATGCGAGCAATTCCAGCATTGGATCCCATCAATAAAAATCTATTAGACTAATAAAACTAAGGGACAGTCCAATTTGTATCAATTTCTTAAGGACGTCGTCCGACTCCTAAGTAGGTAGCTTCTCAAGGTCGATGGCCGACCTAAGCAAGCCCTTTATTAGTAATTAAATTGAGTTCGTGTCAAATTTTTTGCCTTTCACGGTTCTTATTAGAATAAAACATTAAAATTCCGAGGTGATTACGGAGTTAAATGAAATAGAGGTTGGGTTGTTGACCCTTACATTTTTATTTGCACAGCATAAGAATTTACCACAAACGGTCAAATTTTCTCAATCGATTTTGAATTTAACGATCCACGTTTTAAGGTTTAAAATCATTTGGAGATATTTTATAGTTTGGTATTACATGAACACATAAAGCTACCCCAAGCTGTCAAATTGTCCCAATTGAAAATAAACCATAAGCTTTAGTATTAAAGTTGAAAAACTATCAAAGGAGTTGGACAGATTGGGGTAACTTGATGTGCTGGCCTCAGTACGTTAAATAAAAAGCAGGGTATAATAGAATAGCTATTGAAATAATATCTAACTAACATGAACAGCCGACCTAGATTCCATTCAGGTGTTGATAATGAAAAGCCTTTTTCATTCAAACTGAATAATTTGAATCCTAAAAAGCCAAAATCCTTTTAAAAGCCTTTTATAGGTAAGTACCGATTTAATGAAAGACGGTGAAGATAAAATAAGATGTTGAACGAAAGATAATATTTAAGGTAACGCTCCTTTAGAAAGTCGGATTTATATTTTTCTGTGGGGAAATCCTTATGTAATTACCGTCTGTTTAAGATGAGAGAGGGTATGTCGAGGTTTTTTTTTTTTGAGGGTGGGAAATTATCAAATGACTCGTCCCACTCTGGGTGCAGTGGAAGAGAGTGTCAGACTTTTACCGACTTAAACCCATCCACGTTCCTTCCTTAGCCCTTTATGTTCCGAAGTAGCGGTAACCCTCTCGGGCAATCCCGCTTAGACAATCCACACGCGAGGCTAGTGGAACGATTTCTATGGAAAACTTCGTGGAAATTGTTCTGCCAAAATCGCGTAGTAGCACCGTCGCGTCATGCCTGTCTGTGGGAGCCTTTAAGCTCCGGAATTTCAGCTCCAGAGTCGGGAATGCGAGATATTCCATTCAGTCCTCAGACGTGATTCGTACCTACTCACATGCAAGCTCAGTGCGGCTTGACTATGGTTGGTTCTACTTAACCTAATAATAATATAATTTTCTTCCCCAGATCACGGTGTTCCGAATCCAGGAGCGTGCGGAAGGTGGCGAGGTCCAAGAGTTGGACCAGGTCATCTTGACAGCATTGTTCCGGGCACAGCACCTGTCTCCAAGCGAACAGCTTTCATTGGCGCTTACATGGAACCGGGTGGACATCGCCAGGTCCGAGATCTTCGTATATGGCCAGGAATGGCCTCCAGGTATGTGAAAATAACTGTTATTCAATTTAATATTATAAATACGAAAGTGAATCAATGTATTACCTTCCCACGCCTTATCATATTTATTATAATTTTTAAAGAGCGTCCTTATGAGCCCCCGGGGGATCATAGGGAAAAATGCTTCAAATGTCGCGTGTGCACCCGTTGGATCATAAGGAATCGGTTGCCATTGGACGTAATTTTTTGGCGTTTATTCGCATGTAGCAACACAATATGGCTACAAAATGCTTCGACATTTGAGGCATTTTCAAGCAATGTTTGCGGACGTGCGAGGGGTTAATATTCCTGAAAGAGGAATAAATAATGTGCTGGAAGATAAAAATTACAGGGTTATTGACCAGGTACAGTCACGAGCACCAATATTTATACACCTTGTAATTTTCAGAACCGATTTTCTCGTAAAACAACTATTTCAACTTTGAGATACGGCATTTACGGTAACCTATAGATTCGAAAATGCAATGTGTGCGACAACATACAAATTCATTTAATAGCTAAGCAGAAAACCGCTTATGAAGTTAGCTAAGTGTATAGATAGTTTTGCTCGTGACTGTACAACTCTGCAAATCTATTGCCAAAAAAAGAATAGGCATATCACAAAACGACTTTCGGAAAGATAATATAAGTTGTATTGTTTGGGTATTTCCAAAATGAGCACTAATTATGGTTCAACTCACGTCCACGCAGAAAAAAAATATAAATGATCTTTTTTATTCTCATTAGTAAACTCCGCAAAAACGTACGAAAGTATTTAGGTACTGGGGGTCTACTCCCTAACTCCGTCAACGAAGCAACGGGCCCGTCCGACAGTAGTCCGTTACGTCGTAGCGAACCCTACTCCCTAACGATTTCGGATTCATCAGAACGGGACGGAATCATAGACTACTTACGGACAATATTCGTGAACGAACGACGAATGGCAATAGAGTTGCGCCATTTTATCGGTCGCTTACCGGTTTACATATTCTGTAGTTTCGAAACATACTAAACAATTTTTTTTATTTTTGTTGTAAGAAAATGACCACATTATTAAAAATACACTTTTTATTATGTCTTTAAATACAGAATTAAATTATTTTGCCTTTTTTGGTTCGGCAATAAGGCATTATCCTGTCGATACCTTTACGTTTTTTCTTTTAACGCCAATTATCAAACGACATGTCAAAGTTCTTAGAGTTGTCAAAAAGTAAAAGGTCAGTTTTGACATTTGAGAATGACCCTAGAATGTAACTTGGAACGAAACAGAAAAAAACAATAAACTAATCATTAATTACATAAAGTGTTTTAAAAAATACATAAATATTTTTGGCGCGTTTAATAATATGATGGAAGATATTGCTGATATTGCTTTTTGCGCTAACTTTATAGTAGCATGCAATTTCTAATGAATACGAAACGTCTCAAAACAGTTACGTGCTCAGTCCTTATTTTCTTAATACTAATGTTGTAGCCAATTAATTACTTAATATCACCAGCTTCATTCGATTTTAATCTCGATTCGGCTTTGCTTTTGGACTATTTCTGTTTACTATCACGTTGATCCTGGCTCTTCTATTTTGGACATTGATTTAAACAGTGATTTGAACTCGATTTTGGTGTTTGTTGTAAATCATACCAACTGTTTCAACATGTCGAAAAGAGGACGTACAATCAACAGCCAGTCACGCGAATTAGTTGTGAAGTTAACCGAAACCTTTATTGCTCGTAACGCAAGTGCAAGATCGTGTCGCAGAAGCACTTGAATTGAGCAAAAAAACTATTCGAACCATCTTGAAGGAAAAGTATGGGCCTTCCGGTACTGAAAAAAATGTATTACGTACGCCTAAAATGGGAAAGAAAAGCAAGCCTGTAACAGGTAGGTATTGACACATTTGACGCAAACGCTATTCGAGAGACGTCCATATTGATAAAAGAAATGAAAAAGGAAAATTAAAAAGTAAATATAATTATTTCATTTTCATTTGGTGGTTTTCATAGGTAGGACGATAGCTCAACTGACGATTTTGGCTCATCATCCGAAGAAAATGATTTAATGATGATTCAGTCACTTTCGCTTTCTCTTGATTTTTTTGTGAATGAGTGGATATAATTGTAACTAAAAATATTAAATTATAGACAAATTGACCTTTTGTACCACTGTTTCATTTCAAAATACCTACAAAATTAAAGTTTAAGTTATTTTTTTGTTACTCAGAACTTTAATCCAATGCACTTTAGAATATATAATGAAATCGATCAAATACTCATACAAACTTGAATCGATTAATTGTGAGTATCGAGTACCGAGTCGTCTGGTTGCTTCCTTACGTCGCGATGACAAATGAGAAATGTCAAATGTCCATTTTTTGACATTTTACACAAAAAAATTATATAAATTTTCTACTACAATAATTATTTCCAACACATTCTAGGAAGAATCATTCATGGATCCTTTGCCCAGCAGTGGGATGACTCAGGCTAAGAGCCCCCTCAGACTACAGACTTTTTATCGGCCGATAGTATCGTCGGTTTCTTAATCAGAATGAAGATGTACACCTATGCAAGAGCGCACATTTTAAAATAAAACGACTAGAATAAAAGGAAATCTATGTTTTGATTGTAATAGTATATTGTTGTGTGTTGAATTTATTCGGATTTGCTTGGTGCTAAATAAAATAAAATACATTTTGTCACAGTCAAATCAAAGTTTATATTTTTATAGTTTATACATACGATCATCATCATCTGCCTAGCTTTTTCCCAACTATGTTGGGATCGGCTTCCAGTCTAACCGGATACAGCTGAATACCAGTATGTTATATGGAGCGACTGCCTACAATGCGGTCAACTACGTCTAGCATATTTGTTATAAAATCTGTAAACATACAGCTTACTAAAGTTAAAAATGATACTATCTATTTTAGTGCACTTTGAGTATAAGTAAACACTCTTCAAAGCATAGGTCGTAGTTGAATACTTCAACACCAATATTTATCGTATTTACATAATATAAAATAACCTTAAAACAAAATATCAAGATTTTGTGAAGTTACAATGTTTACTATACATTTTCGCTTATAACTTCCGAACCCTTTAGTTTATTTTGATAATTCCACTGGATTTATTCGTTTTAGGCTTAGAAATACCCCATAAACCCTAAGTTACAAAAATATTCCCATAAATAAAAAACCATGTTTTCAAGTTACGTAATTTGCCCTATACATTCAAAAATTCTCTTAAATTCTTATAATATCAGTCTTATTGACTTAAACCCTATATATTAATCATAATCTAAGATGAATTCAACAAATATAAACTAATTAGCACTTAACAAGGCTTAATTAGAATCTAACCAGAAATGTTCACTTTTCACATGTTAGACTCACTGCACTTCACATTTAGTAGCGGTCCACCCATTACTTGGGCCACGTTACTCAGATAGGGTCTCTTCGACGACACTGTTTTTTTATAAGCTCAGCAACATTTTGTGGAAACCTTACATATTTTTGCAAAATTGAGGGGATGTTGAATACATTTGTGACATGCCGCAGAGAACGTGACACTGTCGTAGCTCCCCCGGGCATAAAAATTAAGAGCAGCGAGAATCTAAAAGTAAACAAAGAAAACAGTAGGTAAATGGGTGGGACGGATTGGTAATATTGGTGTCAATAAGTTGCAGAATCTTTGATATATCCTTACCTTCATTATTGAATCAACACTTCGTCGTATATGTTGAGGCAAAAGAGGTATATAGTCCTTACACAGGTCCTCGAATAATTCACGAGTGAGCCGATAGTTCCCTATGAACTCGACGTCGGGAATACTCGCCAAAATAAAGTTCTAGCGTAAATATCGTCGGCGACACCTCCGCTCTTCCCGTAATGATCATTCTAGCAACAAAAAAGCAGCCATAGTTCGAAATTACACTTTAAATTATAATTTTCGTCAACAGCACGAGAACTATTTTGATGTCGTATGAACTGACATAACGCTCCGTCGAAACAAGTGTCAAGTTCAATTTTTAGGACGGAAAAAACACGTCGGGAGTAGGGGGTCTACTCCCTAACTCCGTCAACGAAGCAACGGGCCTGTCCGACAGTAGTCCGTTACGTCGTAGCGAACCCTACTCCCTAACGATTTCGGATTCATCAGAACGGGACGGAATCATAGACTACTTACGGACAATATTCGTGAACGAACGACGAATGGCAATAGAGTTGCGCCATTTTATCGGTCGCTTACCGGTTTACATATTCTGTAGTTTCGAAACATACTAAACAATTTTTTTTATTTTTGTTGTAAGAAAATGACTACATTATTAAAAATACACTTTTTATTATGTCTTTAAATATATAATTAAATTATTTTGCCTTTTTTGGTTCGGCAATAAGGCATTATCCTGTCGATACCTTTGCGTTTTTTCTTTTAACGCCATTTATCAAACGACATGTCAAAGTTCTTAGAGTTGTCAAAAAGTAAAAGGTCAGTTTTGACATTTGAGAATGACCCTAGAATGTAACTTGGAACGAAATAGAAAAAAGCAATAAACTAATCATTAATTACATAAAGTGTTTTTAAAAATACATAAATATTTTTGGCGCGTTTAATAATATGATGGAAGATATTGCTGATATTGCTTTTTGCGCTAACTTTATAGTAGCATGCAATTTCTAATGAATACGAAACGTCTCAAAACAGTTACGTGCTCAGTCCTTATTTTCTTAATACTAATGTTGTAGCCAATTAATTACTTAATATCACCAGCTTCATTCGATTTTATTCTCGACTCGGCTTTGCTTTTGGACTATTTCTGTTTACTATCACGTTGATCCTGGCTCTTCTATTTTGGACATTGATTCGCCCCTAAGGCTACCCACTGACCATTTAAACAGTGATTTGAACTCGATTTTGGTGTTTGTTGTAAATCATACCAACTGTTTCAACATGTCGAAAAGAGGACGTACAATCAACAGCCAGTCACGCGAATTAGTTGTGAAGTTAACCGAAACCTTTATTGCTCGTAACGCAAGTGCAAGATCGTGTCGCAGAAGCACTTGAATTCAGCAAAAAAGCTATTCGAACCATCTTGAAGGAAAAGTATGGGCCTTCCGGTACTGAAAAAAATGTATTACGTACGCCTAAAATGGGAAAGAAAAGCAAGCCCGTAACAGGTATTGACACATTTGACGCAAACGCTATTCGAGAGACGTCCATATTGATAAAAGAAATGAAAATGAAAAATTAAAAAGTAAATATAATTATTTCATTTTCATTTGGTGGTTTTCATAGGTGACGATAGCTCAACTGACGATTTTGGCTCATCATCCGAAGAAAATGATTGAATGATGATTCAGTCATTTTCGCTTTCTCTTGATTTTTTTGTGAATGAGTGGATATAATTGTAACTAAAAATATTAAATTATAGACAAATTGACCTTTTGTACCACTGTTTTATTTCAAAATACCTACAAAATTAAAGTTTAAGTTATTTTTTTGTTACTCAGAACTTTAATCCAATGCACTTTAGAATAGGTATATAATGAAATCGATCAAATACTCATACAAACTTGAATCGATTAATTGTGAGTATCGAGTACCGAGTCGTCTGGTTGCTTCCTTACGTCGCGATGACAAATGAGAAATGTCAAATGTCCATTTTTTGACATTTTACACAAAAAAATTATATAAATTTTCTACTACAATAATAATTATTTCCAACACATTCTAGGAAGAATCATTCATGGAGCCTTTGCCCAGCAGTGGGATGACTCAGGCTAAGAGCCCCCTCAGACTACAGACTTTTTATCGGCCGATAGTATCGTCGGTTTCTTAATCAGAATGAAGATGAACACCTATGCAAGAGCGCACATTTTAAAATAAAACGACTAGAATAAAAGGAATTCTATGTTTTGATTGTAATAGTATATTGTTGTGTGTTGAATTTATTCGGATTTACTTGGTGCTAAATAAAATAAAATACATTTTGTCATAGTCAAATCAAAGTTTATATTTTTATAGTTTATACATACGATCATCATCATCTGCCTAGCTTTTTCCCAACTATGTTGGGATCGGCTTCCAGTCTAACCGGATACAGCTGAATACCAGTATGTTATATGGAGCGACTGCCTACAATGCGGTCAACTACGTCTAGCATATTTGTTATACAATCTGTAAACATACAACTTACTAAAGTTAAAAATGATACTATCTATTTTAGTGCACTTTGAGTATAAGTAAACACTCTTCAAAGCATAGGTCGTAGTCAGTATTCAACACCAATATTTATCGTATTTACATAATATAAAATAACCTTAAAACAAAATATCAAGATTTTGTGAAGTTACAATGTTTACTATACATTTTCGCTTATAACTTCCGAACCCTCTAGTTTATTTTGATAATTCCACAGGATTTATTCGTTTTAGGCTTAGAAATACCCCATAAACCCTAAGTTACAAAAATATTCCCATAAATAAAAAACCATGTTTTCAAGTTACGTAATTTGCCCTATACATTAAAAAATTCTCTTAAATTCTTATAATATCAGTCTTATTGACTTAAACCCTATATATTAATCATAATCTAAGATGAATTCAACAAATATAAACTAATTAGCACTTAACAAGGCTTAATTAGAATCTAACCAGAAATGTTCACTTTTCACATGTTAGACTCACTGCACTTCACTTTTAGTAGCGGTCCACCCATTACTTGGGCCACGTTACTCAGATAGGGTCTCTTCGCCGACACTGTTTTTTTATAAGGTTCCTCTCAGCAACATTTTGTGGAAACCTTACATATTTTTGCAAAATTGAGGGGATGTTGAATGCATTTGTGAAATGCCGCAGAGAACGTGACACTGTCTGTTGTGCCACTGGCTCATGACTGCTTAGGCTCACTGCACCTTGGTAGCTCCCCCGGGCATAAAAATTAAGAGCAGCGAGGATCTAAAAGTAAACAAAGAAAACAGTAGGTAAATGGTGGGACGGATTGGTAATATTGGTGTCAATAAGTTGCAGAATCTTTGATATATCCTTACCTTCATTATTGAATCAACACTTCGTCGTATATGTTGAGGCAAAAGAGGTATATAGTCCTTACACAGGTCCTCGAATAATTCACGAGTGAGCCGATAGTTCCCTATGAACTCGACGTCGGGAATACTCGCCAAAATAAAGTTCTAGCGTAAATATCGTCGGCGACACCTCCGCTCTTCCCGTAATGATCATTCTAGCAACAAAAAAGCAGCCATAGTTCGAAATTACACTTTAAATTATAATTTTCGTCAACAGCACGAGAACTATTTTGTCGTATGAACTGACATAACGCTCCGTCGAAACAAGTGTCAAGTTCAATTTTTAGGACGGAAAAAACACGTCGGGAGTAGGTACAAATGTCAATTCGTGTTGTAGTTCATTCTTCGTTCGGGCCACGGACGAATCATCCGTCCGACGGTGCTAGGGAGTAGGAAACGCCCGTTACGAAGGCCGAAACTACGGACTTCGTGCTTAGGGAGTAGACCCCCTGTAAATAGAGACCCCTGACGAAATTAATACATACAAAATTAATCAACTTACATTACTCCACAGTTTAAACAGTAGAATCATTTAAAGGGTGTATTCATTAACGACCGTAGCTAGCAACATGCAGCGTTCACAAATAAATTACTTTCGGACCTTACGGAATAAATTCATGGGTTCGGGACCCTTATTGAGTTTTGGCGTACAAAATGATTTACCGTCATATTGCCATTTGAATTGGATGTAGGCAAATTCCGGCAAATATTTTATTTGGAAATACGTTATGTAAATATGGGCTGTATGATAATTTGTACAGTATTTTGCATCGAATAACTGAATGGGCAACGGTTCTGTGATGGGTCAATGAGATTAGTTTGTTGATTTGCATAGGTTTATGTTTGACTAGCTTCTGCCCGCGACTTCGTCCGCGGTATATTGCGATATACTGTAACTGTTTTTGGCAGCGCATGCAAATAATTCTGTTTTCGGAGGTAAATTTTTCCGACTTGCTAGACGAAAATTGCGATAGCTTGGCTAATATGTATGATATAAATATTATTCATAGCTTATAGCACAGCACTCAGGAATAATGTAGCTTTCTATCAGTGAAAAAATTTTTGAAATTGGATCATTACTTCCGGAGATTACCCCCTACATACAAACTTACAAATTTTACCTCTTTATAATATTAGTATAGATATCTGTAGGTCGCTGTTTCAAATCCGGCTCGAAGGACCATTAAATGTACTTGGTTGCTAATACATGTGATAAGTAGAGATGGAAGAAAAACGATTCTTACTGACTTCTTGATAAAACATTTAATAATCGACGTGTTTACAATAAGACGGTCGAAAGTGTACTCAACAATTAAAGTAAGAATGACGACGCGTTCTAAATAAATGTGCGACGTAATCGTACAGGTTGAGATATAATGTATTAGCTTTCGTCTGCTTCTTCGTCTGCGCGATAGTATCCATATTGGACCCGTGCGAAGCCGGAGTAGGTCGCTAATCACACTAATATTATAAAGGCAAAAGTTTGTGAGTGAGTGTATGTGTGAGTTTGTATATTTATCCGCCCTTCACGCTAAAACGGCTGATAGAATCTGGATTAAACTTGACACAGAGGTAGTTTATGACCTTGTGTCCAAACCTTCCATACCTACTCAGTACACAAGCTATTCTCAGGTTTCTAAGCCTGAACCAACTTATCAGATTTGTCGGCTGTCGGAGCAATCTGGCTGAGTCCGAATATACCATACAAAATGCTTAATTTACTCGTTCTTGGCTCAGGTCAAGATAAACTAGTGGAGAGGCTAATGTGTGGAGCATTTATCGATTTTACCTCTTCCAGCGTTTCCGTGTTATCCGATTTGAAACTACAACAAATTAATTCAAATTCTTTATGGCGAAGTAAGTGTACAGAATTTTGAAGATGTTAACAATAGGTAGGTTCGTAGAAATGGCTGTTAAGGCATTGCAATTGAAATGTTTTAAATATTTATAATATTTAAAAAAATCCTTATTCATACATAATCCATAATTATTACAGTTACTAGTAACGTATACGATACTTTAAAGTTATCTACGTGTTAACTGCTACTGTCTCAGCGACTTTCTTTTTAAAATCCACTCAAACACTTCTTTTTAAGTCTGTTTTTTAAGTCTTTTACTGCAGACTAAAAATACCAGCCAGTGCTACAGTCACAGACTTTTTTATACAGAAAAGCAGAACTTTATTTATGTCGAAGTTTTCTCATGATGTTTTCCTTCGCCCATCTTAGTGATATCCAATCCAACCTATTTTCAAGTTTTCGTCTGGTTTCATACCATAATACCTACTTGAGTTAAACATATTCGCGTATCTTGTTTTTTTTTTAAGATTGGGAAATCCTCAAATGACCTGGACTCTGGGAGAAGCGGAAGGGAGTGTCAGACTTTAACTGACTAAAAGTCATCCATGTTCCTTCCTTAGCCCTTTATGTTCCGGGGTAGCGGTAACCCTTTCGGACAATCCCGATTACTCGGCCGGCTTCGGCAGTAACAGGCATATTTGCCTATCTGGAACTGCCCTTCTGACTCTTCCTGTTCAGCAACATAGATAGACGCCTCGACTGGGGAATAAGGATGTTGCTTCGAAACACAAACTAGGGTTTTCTCACTCGCACAATGGATTGAGGCTCTCAGTGGAATCTATTGTTGGCGGATTACAACGGAAAATCTTTGAAACGAACTGAAATTTCTCTGTGTATCTAATGGTTTGCAAGTGAATTTTGAATTATATTTTTGAATAGAACGGTAGTGAGGTGCATGTAGACAGTTTAACATGAAATGGTTCTCAATAATGATGAGACTTAAAAAAAGGTTCCTGTCAAAAATGCCTTTTTGCCCGGCAGCTAAATAAAAAAAAAATTGACAGGTTTTTTTATTTTTTTCTATTCTCATCATGCAATCAGTCCAGTGATTATGAGCAGATATGTAATTGAGTAGTTCAGTAACATCTGGAGTTAGTTCCCCATTGGGAATCACTCATTGGGTCAACTTATTGCGAGCGATCCAGGTCTAGGATTTTACGCCTCTTAAGTATAAATATATTTTTTTTACTCAATCATTATCCCTATTATTATACTTACGCCAAATGTTTCTTCTAAAAGTAGCATCCCTAATAATATTCCCGCGAAATTGCTCTGTAAAACCATCTTTATTACAATGTAGTGTCATCTTAGCAACACAGAATTAATTTTCCAACTCAAGTCTTACTTTACTATAATACTTTGTCTAAAAACTTGCAACGAAGTGGCGATAGCATCAGATGGCGACACAAACTTTTAAATTGCCTTCAGATTCAACTTTTTTTTTTCTTGGAAAAGAAATTCAACTTCATTCTCTTCATTATGTCCATTAGATTGTTATGGCTATACTTTAACTGTTCTGTGGCTATACTAGATTGAGATGTCAGCATATGAAGGGGCCCCTTAGGGCCAAGCCTGCCGGGTAAGCGGAATTGTCCGAAAGGGTTACCGCTACCCCGGAACGTAACGGGCTAAGGAAGGAACATGGATGGGTTTTAGTCAGTAAGAGCCTGATACTCCCTTCCACTCCACCCAGAGCGGGAGAAGTCATCGGATGATTTTCCAGCCTTAAAAAAAAAAAAAAGCTAACTTAAGCTATAAAAAGTGGCCAAGTGCAATTCGGACTCGCGCACGAATTGATCCGTACCATTATCTATAAAAACGGCAAAAATATCACGTTTGTTGTATGGGAGCCCCCTTAAATATTAATTTTCTTCTGTTTTATAGTATTAGTTTTTATAGCGGCAACAGAAACGCATCATCTGTGAAAATTCCACCTGTCTAACTGTCACGGTTCATGAGATACAGCCTGGTGACAGCGGACGGATGGACAGCGGAGTCGTAGTAGTAGGGTCTCGTTTTACCCTTTGGGTACGGAACCTTAAAAATGAATTAATCCTTTTGGTGGATTTGTTCCTCGCACACCGCCTACCTACGTCCGATATCTCAGGTGAAGAAGCAGCCTTATGGTAGCTCACCAGGCGTCTAATTGATTGTGTTCACTGCCACCTGGACACATTTTGGTGGCAACTCTTCGAAAAAAGAACAAAAGTTTCATTTAAGTGTAGTTTTCGGTGAATTAAAATGGTTAGTTAGTTTTCTCGTTAAAGTTTTAGTTGTTACTAGCAATATAAACGTCAGGCGCGTGAAAATTATTGTTGCAGCCAACTGTTGTGTTAATTACTGCTCAAAATTATTCCAGAACGTGAATACTGTTTGTTCTATTAGATGTATGTTTTGAGTTTTAAATTATGATGCTGTTATTAACTCGAAATTTGTTACTGAATATTGTAGTTTATAAAAAAACAAAAGCAAAATGATGAAGGCTGCCAAATAAAGTTTCTGATAAATATTTTACAGCGTGTCAGGTTAAACGAGGGATATACTTTAGGGGAGTAAAAAAATCAATCTGCCTAGCCGTTACCCAACTACATTGGAGTCGGCTTCCAGTCTAACCGGATGCAGCTGAATACCAGTATTTTGTACTTTAGGAGAGTGAAGTACTCATGAAAATGAACTATTTTTACAAAGAGACCAGCTTAGAAATATGAATAATAGAAATTCTCCATACATTTGTGGTCGCATAGTTGGTCAGATGATTTTTTATTTTTATTTTGGTTTCAACAGTTAATAGGGATGATGACTAAGGTATTTTTATTTGTCTGTCAGCTAGATTATTAAGTAATATCCACGTATTTTACTTTTTTTACGTAATTACAAGGTGGCATGACGTCACCCCTATGTAGATTTTATACTCTATTGTGACGTAGCGCGCCCTCACTCCCCAATTTTAACGTATAAGTCATTCTTTTATTAATATGATAAAGCAAAAAATTCATGTCAATTTTTTTTTATTATCGGCGGCCTAAATTTATGTTATGTTTACCCTGTCACCATTACTATTCATGTGTTTCACTCTCCTAAAGTCCCTCACTTAACCTAACACACTGTCAATACCTTAGAAACCAATAATTTAGTCAAAACTCTCTCACATGCATAAGGTAGCCTTTCGTTTTACCACAGCAATAAGATTAAAACAAATGTACCACTTCTGTTAAAGAAATGGAGCGTAATAAGTACTATCTAGTACCACCATTATAGTCAGAAACCCCAGTATATTTTGCGGAACAAATCCAACGTAGATAAAGGCAATGTTTTTCTCTGTAAAGTAAATAATGTGGTTGCCGGTTCTCCTCTTAATGCCTGTAAGTAGTGGGTTTCGCTATTGCACTGTATTGCGAACGGGTAAACCTGGCAGTATGTATTCACTACTGTTGGAGCTCTTTTCAGAGTGGATAGTTTGTGGAGTGGCGTAAATTTTTTTGTTTTCCTGCTCTCCTACTCTGGGTGGAGTGGAGGAGTGTCAGACTTTTACTGACTAAAACCCATCCAAAATAGCAACAACGCATTTCCAAACAATGACCACTAAATGCCAATTGCACTAATGAAACCTAACGCGATCAGCACACCTAAACCGTGTTCAAGACCTATCAGTGTAATTATTCTACTGAAAATAATGACACTGACAGCTCTTAACTCGCTGATCGCGTTCAATTTCAACGGTGAAATTCACCCTGAATCAATAAAAACCGATAGTCGTTACAGCATTTAAAGTACCTGTTGTAACCAGTTTGTACCGGAATTGCAGAGTTCATTGCAGTACAGCGGATCGATGCTACTAAAATATTTATTTTATCGTCGTCCAACAGAAGTGTAATTAATATGCTGTTGTGACAATGTAAACTAGGGAACAGTCACCATACAACTAACTTAATAATTTCTTTATTTATTTATCCTTTATTTCAGGCAACGAAGGCCCATGAAACACTATACATAATGGTATAAAAATAATAACTCACACTCAAAAACTCAAAGTATTTATTTCAAATAAAACTTTTGAATTGTCAAGGGTTAGTCAGTCAGAAAGATGAAGTCAGTCAGAATAATGAATATTTTAAACAACCAAACTTAAAAACTACTGCATTCCTTGTGACGGGCGTCGAGTTACGCTGCGAGGTGTCACATAGCCGGCCGCGGAAACGCCGATACAGCACACCTTTCGGTCAAAACTCTTCCTTGAGGAAGGGCACCAACTCATGAGTCATGATTCTGATGACAACTCATGATTATGATTAGCTCGTTTAAGCCGTTAGTCCCGGCTGTCATTCGTAGATCTTTGACGACGGTCGTTACAGCTAGTCAGAAGCCCGAAACTCTGTCAAACAGTCTTACCGTATTATCGTGTTACCGTGGGTGGTGGTGGTCAGATAGGCAGTCACTTCATGTAGAATACTGGGTTTCAACTGCATTTGGTTCGACTGAAACCTATCACCATATGGTAGAAGTTATGATAAAAGGCACTTCGACTGAATATGTTTTCAAAATGCATAATTTCAATGAATGTAATGTTTCCAAATATTATTATTATATTTTAGTTATCTACTCTTGGAATTTGCATTAGGTATAATATCAACCTATAGACGGACACCATATGCTGGACAAAAGGCTTCCCTAAGCATCTCCACAACGCTTGGTCTTATTTGCACACTATCATAGAATTCGGCACACCTAAAACAGTACTTGCGCATTCATAACAAACTCCAAACCACACATACAACGTGGCGCTACAATGGCGACATTAATTTAACACATGGATAGGGCTAGTGTCCATTAATCGTATAAATATTGATAGGTTAAAATAAAACGCTAATTAAAAAAAAATCTAACAAACTGAATCATAAAATCAATTCAACTACATTTTGCAGTTGTTACATCCGCAGTAGCTCCGTCCAGCAAATTTTTATTTAACTACAAATTGCTCTAAGATGCTATTTTCTAACATTTTAAATAAATCCGTAAATAATAACGTTTCATGGAAGTATAATGAATTCATGCAACGAGAATGTGAAAACGTATATGTGTATAAAATTAATGTCACCATTGTAGCGCTACGTTGCACATCAAGCTATCCCTAACTGTCAAATTTTCTCAATTAAAAATGAACCTTATGTCTTTGCAATAAAGTTGAAATACTATCAAAGAAATTTGACAGATTGTGGTAACTTGATGTGCTGGCCTCTGTACATATATAGCATGATATATAGATATAACTTTTTGATTCTCGAGATCTCTCTAATATGCCTTTGAATCAATTTGTATAAGAATCTTTGCCGCAGAATCAAGTACTGATAGATAAATGGATCCGATCCGGATTGCAAAGTTGCATTTGCTACGATTGATGAGATTGTCTGCGTCTGTGGGATTACGTTGAATTGCATTGCGAAGCATTCTTGCTTTGATGATTTGTTGTACTGCTCCGACTTCTGAAGCCGTTTCAAATTGGAATAAGACTTTCATCAAAGTTTTCGCAAAGTTTAAGTTGTGTTTCAATTTTGTTTGTGCTTTCATCAACATGTTGAAATAAAGACTCTGATTCTAATGTTTTTCTTCCTTCATTAACTTGCGTATCTTCATGATTTTTTTTCTTTTCGTAACGCATCTTCAGCTTGTTTGTGCAATTTACCCTAGTATAGTTAGCCAGTATCCACGCTATGAATCTCACTATCAATCACAATCTGAATGATTTTGACAGATATTGCCAATCCATTGCTTCCATATATTCGAAAACTTTGTTTGCCCAACAACGTAACGTTCAATGAATGTTGTGGAATGGTCAAAATGAGACCCATTACTACTATTAATGTATTACGCAAATTCCCCGCAGGTGCTTCTTCAACCAGTTTATTTGTAATAAGAAAACGATTTAATATTTAACCATCGGTATCCTATCCCTTGCAGCCTTAGGAATGTAAGGTTTATTGTGAACGTTTTTATGCCAATTAAAGTAATATTCCTACACACAACTATCAGAGGATTGCATCGTAATTGGTTGGCCGTTGCTTCAATTACCTTACCAACCGTACGTAAAACAGAAATTCAAAAAGCTTCCATTCGATTTAAATAAACATAAGATAATAAATTATCTATATTATGTTAAACTTTCTATTACTTTTTAGAAAATTATATTAGTTTAAAGTTATGTTTAAATTGTAAATAAGTCAGTAGGTATAGATTTTTAAAATCACCACACACGCGCATTTCGTACATACACCTATAACCATAGTTATTAGGGAGATTTCAATAAATAAATAAAACAATACAGGCATGCAAAATATTTTTTAAGTAAAGAAAAAAGTTGTTAAAAAAAATATCATAAATCCGTATCCGTGTTTAAAAATTTAAGCTCTGGCGGCATCTCGCAATCAATTTAAAATGCAAATAATTCGTAATATTCTTTGTTCCAGGTGCTCTCGACGAGGCTATGATGCAGGCGTTAGAACACGATCGTATAGACTTCGTCAAACTCCTTCTGGAAAATGGTGTCTCCATGCGTAAATTCTTAACAATACCCAGGCTGGAGGAGCTGTATAACACGAAGAGCGGGCCCAGTAACACCTTGAGGTATATTCTCAGAGATGTCAGACCACACTTGCCGAGGGGATATGTGTATACCTTACACGATATAGGGCTGGTCATCAACAAGCTTATGGGTGGTGCTTATAGGTAAGTTAAAAAACTTAACAATATTATTATTAACTAAAAGAAAAAACATGCTCATAAGAAGAATGAGCAAAATGGTACCCGGCTCCAATAGATATGATTGTAGTGTCGTTTAAAAGGTCTTACCAAGAGGAACAATTTTTACTATAGCCGCCACTCTCAAATCTGATTGCGTTTGAAGATAAACGACACTCTTACTAACTAATAAAAACCCTGTTCCTTCAGTTTCCCTTTGCTTTCCAGGGCCACAGTAACCTGTTTAGACAGTCTCGTGGCCCCGGCGATAAACATACATATACGAGTATATTAGTTACCACTTATTTATGTAAGAAAATGAGTACCAAGGTAATATTTTCGGCATTTCCGTTCATGTTTTCTATTAATAACGTTTTTACGTAAGACTTTGCCATGCACTCCTCATTTTAACTCGAGTCCCGTTGCTCCTGAGCGCGGGGTGTGCGCAAGAGCAGCGGGGGAGGGAGAGGAGGGGATCGACTGACACCAGACGTGTTCGCGTCCTGCGTCAGTCGCTCGTTCGTTTTGCGCTCGTGACGACGTTTAGCTGCTGTTTGAGTTTCTTTTGTGCTTTCATAACTCGGTTTTATTAACTACTGACCCCTGCGCTCCTACTGGACTTGTTACCCGCTCTAATTAACGCTGACCTGTGCTAGTGTTGTGGACTATACTGATTTGCTTTTCGAACTGGAATATCGCAATGGAACGTCTCAACTGTGTAATGTGTCGGCGAGCTTTATATACCAGAAGATACCAACAACATGTTTTGACAACTAATCTGTCAAGAACGCGCCCTGAGTTCGCTGCGTTTATTCATGAACATGCTGTTCTGGAGGTAAGCACTTCCATTATTATAATCAAGGTGTGGTTTTATTTCATCATCCCTTCGTCCGTGCCGTTTATACTCTTAATCTAAGTATAGCACAGGTGCTGCCACTTAAGACGGTCATTACCAATAACAATAGATAATGGTTAGCAGTACAAAGAAAAGGGCTTATCCTTTCTAACTCGATATTAGCTACCTGGACACTGTGCGCACGTGTGGAGTCATCGGACATTCGAAAGTCACTTTTATTATTCCAATGCCCTATTATTTTGCATTAGCGTTCCATAAGCTTTATAAGTGCAAGCAAGATGGACATAGAGAAATGATTTATGGCCCGACGACTTTATTGAATCTGCGCTTACTATAACAAAAGTGTTGTTAGGTTACGATCGCCACTTTAATATTTTGTATTTACGTGACGTTGTTTTCTCAGTTTTTTAGCTTAGTTCCAAAAAAATATATATTAAATCATATTTTTACTACTTTCAGGTGGTATTCGATGGCACACGACGTGTGTGTCACCGATGTTGGCAGTCCGCTGATAATGCAGTGAGAAGACATGCGAACCCTGCCGTGCCCGTAGCAATGCCTGAAGCAATGCCAGATGCAGTGCCAGAAGCAATGCCGGATGCAATGCCGGAAGCAGTGCCGGATGCAATGCCGGAAGCAGTGCCGGAAGCTGTGCCGGAAGCTGTGCAAAATGTTCAGGAATTTCAAGTTTCAGAGTATACACGTGCTCCAAACACACCACGGCATTGTATATTTAACAACTGTCCAAACGCAACTCGCCATCGAATCCCAATAACAATTAAAACTCACATCTTTTGTGAATATAAGCTTTATATTCCAAATGGTGCAAGAGTGTGTACACAGCACTTAGAGAACAACGTTTGGGATGAGCTACCTCAAACATGTAATGTCACTCATGATTTTAATACAGAACAGTTTACTGACATTTGTGACATGTTAAGAATGGCCTTACAACGTGGACCTCGGCTAGACTTCAACACGAGAGGCGCTTTAACCAACGAAGAAATGCACTTTTGGACAGGACGCAAGTGCGAAGAGTTTGATAATATATTGGTACAAACACCTGCACTAAATGAAAGATGTAGAGAGCCGAGAACTGCATTAGGTATTTATCTAACAAAACTGCGTTCTGGGGAGCCAAATGAAAGACTTGCGACATTATTTAACATGTCACGACGAAAGCTCGAACGTTTATTGGTTATTGTGAGGGAGTGTCTCAGTAACAATTATGTCGGGCTGCATTTGGGAGTGGATCACATTGACAGACAACAATTATTGGAAAAAAATCTAACTATACCAAAAGCATTATTTGGAAATGAAAATAATGATAAGTTATTATTGATTGGTGATGGTACTTACATTTACATAAATAAAAGCTCGAACTTTTTATTCCAAAGATTATCCTACAGTTTACACAAGTTTCAGAATCTACTGAAACCTTTCCTACTTGTATGTACTGATGGATATATATTGGATGTAATGGGTCCATACGCTGCAACAAAAACAGATGCGCAAATAATGGGCGATATTATGAATGATGGACAACATCCATTACATTGGTTACTCCGAACAAACGATGCTTTTATATTAGATCGAGGTTTTAGGGACAGCTTGGACCTCATTGATGAATGTGGGTATGAATCCTATGTCCCACCAACAAAGAACCGCCAAGAGACACAGCTGACCACTGAACAATCCAACGAAGCTCGATCGGTAACGCTTTGCCGGTGGGTTGTGGAAGTGGCAAATGGCCGGTTTAAACGTGATTTTAAGCTCTTGCGGCAAAAATATTTTAATAAGTCACTGCCCAATATGTTCACTGATTTTAAGATTGCCGCAGCTATCACGAATCACTTCCACCAACCCATCGTGGATAGCGTACACGCAGACGAATTCGTCCATATAATAAGGCAGAAAATAGATACCCCGAATCTTCTGCATATGTATGTAGAGAGAAAACGGCTTAACCACAGAAGAGTAGATTTTCAGAGGATGGAAGCGAGCCAGATTGAAAACTTCCCTTCAATGACGGAGGAGGATATAATTCTATTAGCGCTAGGTACATACCAACTCAAGCTGGCAAGATCTTACTGTGCCGAGCATTTATCAAATGGTCTATATATAATTGAAACGTACAGAGAGGGAGCACTTGATGATCTGCCAGACTATGGCATACACGAAGATGCCTGGCTTTTGCGTGGACGAATCCAGTCGCGACATGTCCGTGTAAAAACATATTTTTGTTATATATTAATCAGCAGTGCAAATAATATTGTCCAACAGTATTGCACATGTTTAACCGGGCGACGTACGATCGGCACTTGTGCACATATAGTGTCCATCGTATGGTACTTAGGCTATGCGAGGCATACGGGATTTACTGCTCCGGCATCTTTCCTCAATGCTGTTATAGTTGATACCGATATGTAATGTTTTAAATCTACTCACTTATTGATAAAATATATGTTTTGTATTTAAAGAAT
This sequence comes from Hyppa rectilinea, assembly GCA_951799385.1. Taxonomy (NCBI): domain Eukaryota; kingdom Metazoa; phylum Arthropoda; class Insecta; order Lepidoptera; family Noctuidae; genus Hyppa; species Hyppa rectilinea. The sequence goes on along the minus strand of OX637318.1, from coordinate 14,147,460 downwards.
GCTTGTTTTCTTACTTCTTTTAATAATAGAATCCTAAATGTGTTATATCATGTTATTCTAGCTTTATTTTACTTATATAAGTAGTTTGTAATAAATTCTTCATCATTTATAAAACACAAGCTGTTCCCCGTGGTTTCACCCCTGCTGCTCGGCTCCTTTTAGTCGTAGCGTAGCGATGATATATAGCTTATAGCCTTCCTCAATAAATGGGCTATCTAACACTGAAAGAATTTTTTAAATCGGACTAGCAGTTCCTGAGATTAAAGCTTTATAATAATAAGTATAGATAGTGAGATTACTGCTTTCCAAACGTGAATAGGGACAGGCGCCATGGTAGACGTTTTTCTGCATCAAAATGTCTATTCAATGATATATTAATGAGGACTATTGGAGCGGGTACCACGTTCCATACATTTTTGCCCATTGTCCTTTATGTTTAAAAGGCAAAACTAAAGTCATCGACATACACTTTTAATATTATGTTTTTCCTCCTTGTTATTTGATCGTATAAGTTTATTTCAAGCAATTCTAAAGTCAATTCTAACATAACTTTGAGTGCAATAAAGAATAAAAGCTCGAAGCACGTTATTATAAGTCTGAAACGATGCTATCATAACTTGGTAAAATCCTATGACAGTGGCAATGTAAATTCTCATAAAACTTGCATATATTCATGCTTTTATTATCTGTAGGTTTTATTCAAAAATTATGTTATGAATATTTAAATTCCAAAGGTTTAAAATGTTTCATACCTTTATTAAGGCTCTTGAACTTTTAACTCTTCGCACACAACCTTCAAAATTTTACATTTGAGCTTACACGACTGTCGCAAACAAGAAATGCTTTGTTTTCAAGGTCATGCATTTTTTTTTCTCTGTCACCAGGTGCTATTACACAAGACGCAAGTTCCGTCCGATCTACGCGAAGGTGATGAACAAGAGTGTGAACGTCCATCGCAACAGTGCCTCCTTCACCAGGCACAACGCTGGCGGCCTGTCTCTCATCACCGGCTTTATGCCTGTAACCACCGAGATGGCGCTCTTCGACTATCCTTTTAATGAACTTCTTGTAAGAGAACATTTATTTTTCAGTGTTTTTTATTTCCGATTTTGACTTGACTTTCATAGTCTAACAAGCTATTCGGTAAACAGGCAAATTTATCTTTTCTATACACTGTTAAATGAACCGTATTCGTGTTGCTGGATTTAGGACCAATAAAAAAAATGTAGGTAATATAATAATTGTACTTCATTCATAAGAAATCTCTTGTTACATCCATCAAAGCTTCTTGAGTTAGCTGTATTTTGACAACAATATATATTAGTACAAGTCGTGTAGCATACTACGTAAATATCCTAAATGAACTCGGTCTACCACCAGATGTGGGCAGTATTAACAAAGCGGCATCAGATGGCGTTACTAATGTGGACGCACGGCGAGGAAGCACTAGCTAAGTCATTGGTGGCCTGCAAGCTGTACAAGGCGATGGCACATGAAGCTGCTGAGGATGACATGGAGACCGAGGTCTATGAGGAGCTCAGGCACTATGGCAAAGAATTTGAGAACAAAGGTGAGATCTTTAATCCGTTGGAACGACTATTACTGCTCTCTTGATACTGTATACCTGTTCTTCTTTAGTTAATTAGGAAGTTGTAGTAAGTAAATTATTTCTTGAGCTGACTTACTTTTATTTGAAATGTTAATTTCTCTAGTATTGTCTGTTCTACTTAGTTTTATATAAGATCCTGATAAAATAGATGGACAAACTTTTAGAAATTATTCAGACTACCAAAATAAAGACAATGGTAAAAATAATATTCAGAAAAACGCATTAGGTACCTACAAGAACCTACCCATAATAGATGTGTTTATTCTAGTGAGCTGGCAAATTAATATTTCAGGTCAAACTAAAATCACCTTAACCAGCGCTTTTTTTGCTTGGATGTCTTTGTTTATACGTGCTGAACGCTGTGTTAAAATTTGTCCATCTATTATAATTGGATCTTATTATATAACTGTTATATTGGGGTATAAAGTCAAAATAGTTAACTTAAACCCTAGCTCAAATACATCATCTGAGTTTCCTCGCCAAGCAGAGGAATTAAAACATTTTCTTCAAATTATAAGTACACAGTATAAAATAATCGATAAAGTTCCTATAATCACCAAAGTTTTGATCACGTTTTATTTTACGACCAATTTGAATTAAAACTTCGTGAATCATAGATTACTTGAACATGACGAACTCATTTCACTGAGTTCACAAGTAAATGCTTACGCGTGTAAGCAATCACAAAGTTGGCAAAAAAAATATTTGTGCTTCGCAATTTCATGCAGAAATATTTGTATAAATTAAAAGTTTAACGATGTAGATGTAAGTTCTTTAAAAGGAGCTTGTGGCTAAGTAATAACACCCGCATGGATCAATCCATCAGGTTAAGCTACACTTGCCGGGGTTGGTCCGTGGATGGGTGATCTTTACATATCAAGACTCCACCGTGGCTCGTAAAGCAAATTAAGCCGTTGGTCCTAGCTGTCATTTGTGGATCTTTGACAGTCGTTACGTGTAGTCAGAAGCCCGAAAGTCTGACAGCCTGTCTTACCACGGGGTATCGTATTACCCAGTTATTGACTGGGTTGTAGAGGTCAGATAGGCAGTCGCTCCATGTAAAATACTGGTATTCGCTGCATCCAGTTAGACTGGAAGCGGACCCCAACATAGTTGGAAAAAGGCCAGGCAGATTGATGTAAGTTCTTTTTCTTTAAGAAGCGCGTCTAATTAATGGTATGTTAAAAGTTAACGCTAACATTAAATGACAAACGTTTAACCGTTAATACTGCAAGCCATTATAAACTTAACAGGCGAGGCGTCATAAAACTAGAGACGGTGAGGGCTAGACACCTAATATGTTAGGCCGTTAACTTTAATTAACGACTCTTTTCAAGGCTCATTTTAAATTTTATCGTCTCGTATGTAGCCTTGGAGCTTCTAGACTACTGCTACCGCCAAGATGATGATCAAGCGCAGCAGCTCCTGACTTGCGAACTTCAGAACTGGTCTGGTCAAACCTGTCTTAGCTTAGCCGTCGCAGCCAATCACCGTGCGTTGCTCGCACACCCTTGCTCACAAATCATACTTGCTGATCTATGGATGGGAGGACTCAGAACAAGAAAAAACACAAACCTCAAGGTAATTGCAATTTCATTTCTATTTTTTTTTTATCTCTTTTCTTTTAGTCATTCATCTTATTAACGCACAGACTTGTCATTCGCACATTTCAGAATGCGAAAATAAAGGAGACGCGTTTCGGTAACTTGGGGAATAGTGGTTGATACGTCAGATATAGTTTTACTCGTATATCACGAATACTTCCAATAAGTGAGCTTCACTCTATGCGTGGGTTTGATATAAATATTATTAAACCATAACACGTCTCCCTTGTTAGTAGTAAAGGGCACGATCAGTAGATTTCGATGTTAGATTATAACTTAGACAATAACAGAGAAACTCGATTGTAAAGATATATAATTTGATGTCTGTGTGTCAATGAGTCGCTTTATATATTATAATCATTTGGAAATTCGCATGCACTTTGTTTATGACGCCGATTTATGCAAGTCCAATTTGATTTTTCAGAAATTCATTATTGTATTGAAGAATGTGTGTCAGATTAATGGCAGATTAAAATCTTTAATTCGACTCATAGACATGCACACAAGATTTTAATATTTAAAAAAATATTGCTATCTCACTTGCACATAATCGGCGTCGAAACCCCGTTTCAATTAGAAACATAGCATGTACCGCTTAAGTCAAAGTGAGTTAGCATCGACGAGCGTTTCCTTTGCCACATCGGCTTTGTCGTGATGTGTGAAGGTAATTCTGAGCCTGCTGTGTCCGCTGTACATTCTCCAACTGGAGTTCAAGTCGAAGGAAGAACTGCAGCTGATGCCGCAGACGGAGGAGGAACATCTCGAAAACGAGAGCATCGAAGATGACAGGAGTACCAAGGACCCCACTGACGCTGAGGTAAGATTTCGTGTTCTGTTGCTCACCATCTTAGTTTTACATTCACATGAGAAGACGTATGACGTCACGCTGGCCATTTATTTATCTAGTCACCTTTATTGCAAACATAATACACATTTCTCAACAAGGGTTATATAATGTAGTCTCTTTGCTGTGTTTTGAATTAACTGTACTTCTTTTAAAAGTGATCTTTTTTTGAGAATCTTTTTATAGCAAAATGCTTGTTCAAACTTAACTGTAACAACTTAATCAAATTCCATTTCTTTCAAGTTTGAGTAAAGAGACTAATCCATATAATGATCGGTGATGGAATTATTTGTGTTCACACATATTCCATGTTCACTCATACAGAAGCAGATAATATTATGTATATGTAGCAGATAATATTTTACAATTTCAGAAATTAGATATAATGTTAGAATAAATTATGTGATTGTTGCGTATGTAGGTTGGAGTTGCGAAAAGGCGTACGCTATCTATCAAGAAGATAATTCCGCCTGGACAGCCGTGTAAAGTAACGAAGGTAGACGAGTCTTTGAGACCTGAGTGGTCTGTGATACGAACACAAATCGCACTGATATACTACACATTAGTAGAAACGTAGATACTGTACATTCAACAGTTAAACATTCCACTAAACACGGTATCTTACAGTCTGCACTATTGTTTACGTGTTTAACTATATGAAATAAATATAAAAAGAATACGAGATTTATGTGTGATTGCATAATTGGCACAGTCATATTCGTATGTCTCTTCTTCATAATCTCTTTACACTTCACACGAAATACTTTCTTGTGTTCGTATTACATCAAGTGCACGCACAAAACGCCATCTTTGTTGCGCGGTACGTCGATGGCTTTGAGTGATAGTAGGCTTCCGTGGCGCTCCGTATACTTTCATTCCAGCCTCTCAGTTTCCTCCCTTTCTGTCTTTACGCCCGTCTTTATGGGCCACGTCATTCGTTTATAGCTCACCTTGAATTTTAGCACTCCAAGAACATTCTCGTACAAGACGACCCTCTAAAGAAGCTCAATTTACGACGTCTTTCTAATTTACCCGAGACATCGATATTAAAATTGTAAGGAGACATTTTTCTTAAGATACTCGTTGCTTTTGAAAATTCTAAACATTCGCAGCTGTTTACTGCCGCCGTTAAATATAATGACGGCACTAATTAAAATGGGTTTTAATTAAAATAAATCTGAGGTGAAGCTTAAGCGTTGACAATATTATTCTCTGTAATCGTACATAATTTCAATTTATGTCGATGTGGACCGTAGTTAGATTTTGTTATTATTTTATTCCTTATCTGAAGCTGTCGTCAATATTTCAAAGATATTTTCTATATTTGCTATCGTATCGTTCGAAGCTTTAACGTTTTCAATTATTTTATGGCTGTCTTTATACTCAAAATAATTATGGATGACTTTATTAAGATTCAGCTTGTAAACGCCGACTCTTACACTTGATGTGGTGTCGTGAGCTTATATTTGGATATTGTATGCGTTGTTAATATCAATATTCTGCTTATTGTCATGCTTGCGTCTTGAATATTGTACTAACGTACAGTCATCATACTCGTTGTCATCTCGGCCTGGTCTTGAGGAGAATGATGCCGCAACTGTTCAAATCTAGTCACTGTTTACTGTTGAATTCAAGCTTACTCTGAATGTTTTCTATTACCAAGTCTTATTCTATGATATTACGGTGTAAACATATGGTTGTAACGTTTAAATACGATTTTGTCTGGACTCAAGCAGGCGTTGATTGGCTCAGGGGCCGAATGCGAAACTCGTGTCGATCAGAACGGGAAAGTTGGTAAAATAGGGTGGGAACCCTCGTACAGAGAGCTGCCGGAGCCCCATTCGCCGGAAGACAAGATGATGAGGCCGCTGAGGCTCAAGAAGAAGATTTATGAATTCTTTACAGCGCCAATCACCAAGTTTTGGGCCGATTCGGTGAGTTACACATTATATTATAATTCGTTAACTCTAAAAACTTTCACAATCATAATGATAGGTTTGGAAATTCAATTGGATCTACTAATTTAACTTCGATATGATTTACGTAGAAAAATCTTATCACTACGTAGTATAACACAAAGTCGCTTTCTCTGTCCCTATATCCCTATGTATGCTTAAATCTTTAAAACTACGCAACGGATTTTGATGCAGTTTTTTTTAATAGATAGAGTGATTCAAGAGGAAGGTTTATGTGTATAAAGCTATTCGTGCCTTCTATTATAATACAAAAAGAATAAAGGAGTCTCATATTCCTCCATACCCGACAATAATTACTGTCGGAGAATTGCCGACCTTTGCCTTATAATTTCGTTGAATTAGCATAATTTTGTCTTCATTATTTTAATTTTCTCCCATTTCTCTAGTTTCACTTTTATTTCTTTTGTTATTATTTGCTACCCATGGCATGAAAACCGCTTGTTTGGATTTTTCTTACTTTAATTTTTAAGCAATGTTTTTTTTTTTTTTTGTTTTTTGGTATTCTTGTTAAAGTAATTCAGAATTAGCCATAATTTATTACGAATATTTTTAAACGATAGTATTTTACTTAGTGTTCAATATGCTCAAATTATGCTGAATTTTGCAATTTTGTTCGTAAACAACTCGAATTCATTTAAAATACTTCTTTGCGTACATGAAACGAATACGTAATTGCGACACAGTTTTAACTTAGCCATTGCAATTAACTCAAAAGGGGCATTAAATTACATTCCTTAAAGCTCAACGTTTTCCATTAACGAAGCTGCAAATGCATATATTTACAATTTAAATGTTAAGTTTAGCTGACTTTAGAACTGTTTTACCATCCCAAATAAGTTTTTACCGAAGCTAACTTCTTTAGCGGATAGTTTCATGAAAATTCGGTTCAATTATTTTTTCTACTTATCTGATGTATAGTGTTTCTAGATAATACCTTACATCATTATGTTAGTTACATTTCCACACGATATTATTCCCTGTACTACTAACACCAACACTACTACTATCACTAACATAAATATCAATCAATTTAAAATTGTTGCGGTTAAAATCAATACAATATGTGGTAACATGCATGGATACTTTGTCGCAGTGCACGATAAATGACAAATCAATATCTAACCATTTGATTGTTTTACAATTCCCTTCTGCGTCACTTTTAATGCAATAATGGGCATTCATTCTGATGGCATTAAAATTCTCGTCGCAGTTCTTTGTTTTTATTCGGTAAAGATTTCAAGTCCATGTCCATTATGATATTTCTACTTGAATAAATTAAAATTTCATATAAGATCTAATCAACTCTAGGACTATATTAGGGACTAGGACTTAGAAGTAAACGTCCTTCGTATTGCTCAGTGCTAAAGCATCTACCATCTTGTCCATAATTAATTTTTAAGTATAAGGTGACTAATTCATGTATTCTTGTTTTCAGATAGCCTACATATTGTTCCTATTGATGTTTACATATACAGTATTAGTCAAGATGGACCCGACGCCGTCTTGGCCCGAGATATATTCTATATGTTATATATTAACTTTCTTATGTGAGAAGATAAGGGAAATCATTACGTCCGAACCTGTTGCTATTAGGTAAGTTATTGGCTCTTCGCCTCTATTAGCAGGGGTTTTTTTTTTTTTTTTTAAGGATGGGAAATCATCCAATGACTGCTCCCGCTCTGGGTGGAGCGGAAGGGAGTGTCAGACTCTTACTGACTAAAACCCATCCATGATCCTTCCGTAGCCCTTTATGTTCCGGGGTAGCGGTAACCCTTTCGGACAATCCCGCTTAATTAGCAGGGGTATGGTACGTGTTTATTAAGGAGATGGCTAATTTATGAGTTGTATACTTACTCATTACGAGAAACAAATTAATATCCTTAAATTCGAATATAGCCAGTTTTATTTTCTCTAAATGTTTTTTTTTTGAGATTCGACTGATTAAACTTAGCTGTCTCATTATTAAACTAAGCTGTCTCAGTATTAAGATTAGCTATCTTAATATTAAACTAAGCTGTCAAATCAGAATCAAATCAAAAACTTTTACGATCCCCATCTCGTAGCTTCAATGCCCTTCCTTAGTTAATATTCAAGTTTCCCTCATCTCTATTAAGATGATAGAACCATTAATCATTCTATTAATTTGAGGATCGTTGGCGAGACTATCAATAACAATATGAACTTCGATGGAGGATGATCTCTGAATTTAAGCTCATCGTAGATAACTGAGGGCGAATTTCATTAATGATATCAGTTTAAGAATAAACCCCGTTAACTCTGTAAATGACATTATTTTCTATTAAATATTGACACTGACAGTTCTTGGACCCGATTAAGATGTGCTGATTGCATCATCATTCATGCATTTTTTGACGACACGGTTGGCGCAGCGGTTGAGCGATTGACCGCTGCGTAGCATGTCGCGGGTTCGATTCCCGCACGGAACAAATATTTGTACGACCTGCAAGTATTTGTTACGGGTCTGGGTTTTTTTTCTATCTATAATATGTATGTATTTACAAAAAAAAAAGTATATAAGTAGTTTATCAGCCATCTCGTTACCATAACACAAGCATTAGGTTGCTTAGCTTGGGACAATATGGCGTTGTGTGAAAAGTCCAAGGATATTATTATTATTATTATCCAAGGATATATTATCCAGTTTCATTGGTGCAATTTGCTCTTATGGCCATTAAACTCTTTCGATTGATTTTAGAACGAATAGATGAAAGTATAATTTATTAATTGCAGTTTCATTAAACATAAACAATAGGTGTATTTATTTTGTTCGCATAAACAAAATTGCATAATATAATAACATTAAAATCCATCGGCCACGCAACAGCAATAACAAATTAGTATTCTATTTGCAAATTAGTGATTCCCGCTAATCTGTGGTATGAGGGACACATTCCGTTAATTAAACTGAATATAAATTAAGTTTCAGTCATTATAGGCGGCAGTAGCAGTATTTGCCTGTGATGAAATTAGATTCAAATGATGAATAAATAAATTAAAAGTTGGATATACTTTTATTTACGTTTGTGGTTATTTTTACCATATAGTAGATAATTCACCAAGGGTATAAATCATCTTATATCACCGGCGTTACAATGTTAGCTCGATGAAGACAAAGACACTTTTATCCCCAAGGCAGAAGTTTTTTTTTTTTAGTTAAAGGTTTTCGTACAAATTGTCAGCTATGATTCCGATAGAGTAACTACCAGCTACTTAATATGTAATTATATCTTCCAGACATAAGTTCAGCGTATGGGCCTGGAATCTATGGAACACGTACGACGCGGGTTTCATTATATTCTTCCTGGTGGGCCTGACTCTGAGGCTGCGATCCGTGTCCATGGACGTAGGCAGGGTCATCTACTGCGTCGATATTATTTATTGGTACTTAAGGATATTGAATATATTGGGTGTTAATAAGTACTTAGGTAAGAACAGGCCCTTGTGTTGTTATTTTATGTCTCTGTCTGTCTATTTTCATGTTTGTATTATTACAACGTTAATTGGTTTTATAGTATCTTTCTCGTCTATAAAACTACTATCGTCTATAAGACTACCTAAATAATAATTATGTTCTGAAATCGCCATCCACTATTCTACATATTCGTTATTTCCCACCAGGTCCTCTAGTCACAATGATGGGTAAGATGGTAAAAAACATGATTTACTTCGTGGTGCTATTATTGGTGGTGCTAATGTCTTTCGGCGTGGCGCGGCAAGCCATATTGTATCCAGACGAGGAAGCGAGCTGGCATCTCATCAGAGAAGTAAGTCTGATCCTTTGTTTACGAACATTTAGCTGTTGATATTGATGTATTTTGTGATATTTAACATTATAAAGAAGATGACGGGAAGTAAACAAAACATTAAAAAGATATGAGCGAAAACATGTCTGCATTTGCAGGACCAATACTAGAAACCGTTTGTCTAAAGTCACAGTTGTGAAATCAGCTTTATGTAAGCATGAATTTGTGATGGCAATATGTTGTTATCAGGAAACATTTAGAAAAGAAACGTCAGGATCAGTTATTTAAATTCATTTCATTAAACCATATCTACTAATAGCATATCTTTTTATTCCATACTTCTAAAGAACGATATGCTAACACTTGAAATAAACACTAACAAGATCACAAACCATAATCAAATATACCATCCAAATCTACTAACATTTGCAGGTGTTCTTCCAACCGTACTTCATGCTATACGGAGAAGTGTTTGCTGAGCAAATGGCCCCCCCTTGCGGCCTGCCCGGGCTCGAAGAGTGCCGCGTGGGCCACTGGGTCCCCCCTGTGGTCATGAGCGTGTACTTGCTCATCGCCAACATTTTACTAGTCAACCTTCTCATAGCAGTCTTCAATAACATCTTCATTGAAGTCAACGGTGTGTCGCACCAGGTTTGCGGCAAACTCGATATCTGTCGTAGCTTCGATGTTGTTATACTGCCTGTTGCGAGATTTGATTACGTTACGGTTGGAGTTCGAGGACTTGTCTAGTAGACGGTAGATTTTCACTCTGTATTTAGAAAGGTTACTTTTATATTTGGAGATTTAATGAGTAAAGTATTGACAACTTCGACAATTCATTTAAGTTAGTTTCACTGGAGTTAGTTGGGTTTATGGAAACAGTCTAGTAAATGTAAAAGAAATGCTTCTGTAGTACAAAGTGAATTAGTCGACTGTAGTTGTATCGTCTATCATCCTGAGTAGATTGCACCTGTGTAGTTATAGTTTGTTACGTTGATTAGTATTTAGTTTCCCGGTATATTGAGTTGGAACGAATATTATTTTACTTAAAAAAAATATTTTACCTTTTCTTTTTAATAATACCCATTTTATTTTGACCGTTATTTTAGTTCGAGCTCCCGTTGTCCGTAGGTATTCTTTCAACCGTACTTCATGTTGTATGGCGAGGTGTTCGCTCCTGATATCGACCCCGAGTGTGGGAAGAACCCCGGACAGCCTAGGTGTGTGACCGGCAGGTGGATCACGCCCGTCGTCATGACCATATACTTACTCGTCGCGAACATTTTACTCATAAACCTACTTATTGCCGTCTTCAACAATATATTTAATGAAGTCAATGAAGTCTCGCATCAGGTTTTTTTATTTTATTTTTTCTTTATTTGCTTTTTTAGTTGTCCGAACCAGAGTTGGAAAACGTTAATTTTACTGTTACGAAGATTCTTTGGTATTTGACTGTAAAAGTTACAGACGTTTCCGAATAGATGAAAAACGGAATTTAATAAACAATGAATGACGATGTACGATGCTGTTATCTTACTAAAAACAAATTAGAGTTTAAGGTGTTTAAACAACTGATGGTACGGAAAACTAATTTCGCAAGTATTACTTGCATTCTGCTTTTTTGTATTTTGTTAGAATCATGGTCAACCACAGTAAGTAGTGATTCTAACAAACTTGCATGATTGTATATACGTTTTTGATTTCGTGCAGAATTGTTGGCATTTAGCCTAATCCTTTTGTTAATCATTTCGAAATCAAAAACGTATGCATTAGTGTTGTCTTTGATGTTATTACTTAATTTTTGTAACACCGTTTTTAATACCAGGTTTTTATGATTCTATTTTTAAACATTGTTTCAAATTGCCCCTTGACAATTATCATTTAGATATTTATGAAAATTATAAAATTATAGTGAAATAAATTGCACCGATTACTGCTTTCTCATCTTAAATCAGTGGACGAAACTTTCAGGTATGGATGTTCCAAAGATTCACAGTGGTGATGGAATACGAACAAAAGCCGGTGTTGCCACCTCCGTTGATAACTTTATGTCACATATACGCAATAGGCAAGTGGGTGACCAGGAACGTATCACACAAACGGTTCCAGTATGACAATGGGCTCAAACTATTTTTAGAGAAGGAGGATATGGAAAGACTATATGATTTTGAGGAGGAATGTGTTGAAGGGTATTTTAGGGAACAAGTAAGTAAAGAATTAAGTAGACAATTGTCAAATAATACGTTTTAAATGGTACTTAAATCTGTTCATTATTTCAGGAAGTTAAATTGTCTAATTCTATAGAAGAGAGAGTGAGAAACACAACTGATAGGGTAGAACATATCACGACCAAAATGGAAGACTTGAATCAAAAAGCTAATTGCCAAATACAATCGGTGCAGGTAAAACAAATAATTCAAAGTTTTTTAGTGTTTGAAACTTTTTGTTTAAATATTTTCGTAAATACAATATCCGATTAAAGTTTTTCTAAAGTCATTTTTATTGAGTTTAGTCTTGTCTCAAACTATACAATACATTAAAATACAAAATCTTTCCAGAGTGTAGAATTTAGGTTAAGAAAGTTAGAAGACGTGGCAGAGCAGACGATGAATCACTTAGCAGTGATCCACCGGTTCATGGCGACGCACCCGTCACTGGTGAACCGAGGGTCGACTGACACCCTAGGACCTCCACCACCAACCTTCCAGGCAGGTGCCCCCAGACTAAGGACTGCTAGTGACCGTTCCGAGGTAAGTAGTTTTTTTTTATTACGTAGGTATATCATGAGAAAAGAGTTGAGTTAGAATAACTTACCGGTGGTAGAATATCCTATTTTGAATTACTCGTAATACTTTTGTCGTTGTCTATATTCATTAATTTGTGAATGTCATTTCTATAATACGTTGGTTCGACCCCAACAAAGATTTTAATGTATTGCTTATAACATAATGTTATCCAAGATCGTCAAAGTTGACATTTTACAAAACATTCAACCCAAATCCAAAACAATATCTTCATCAATCTTTGTTTTCGATGTACCTATTAATTCCATTACGTGTTTGATGTCGATCTCAACAAGAATGCTTGAGAACACTAATTGCAACGTTTTATGTTTATCATTAGCATGATAGTCGATGTTTGCGTTAATGCTAATTTTAACTTTTGTATTTCATTCAATGTTTGTGACCCCCACTTAACCTGCAGATTGTTAGATTTTTTTGACTTCTTTGAAGCTCTCGTCTCTTTTTCAAAAAAAAAACATGTTTCGTTTCATACGCACCTAAAGAATAATCTTCATGTTTCAATTGACAGTGCAACAGAAGTCTCTAAAAATATCTGACTATTTGCACTCGCTTTAGTGTATTTGGTTCAGCGTTATTCGGAGATTTACACCTTATCAAGATGCAATGTAGTTATAATCAACATTAATATGCAATATGCAACATCAAGTTATGCTCATACAGCCCAACTTGGATCGATGGAACTCCTTCAATTCCCTATTGCACTAACAAGTTAACTTCAACAACACTGTGACTTATTTCATAAACTATTTGATATTGTATTTTATGCCAGTGTTACTTTACAACTTCTTGTTTGCCTAACTTGAGAACTGTTGCTGTAATTTTGAAATGGAAAACGAAATTAGTTTCTGTAATTTTAAATTCCACCTTCAACAGTTTTTGTTCAATGTGTATTTAGAAAGAAAATTTATTTCCCCTTTCTCGTCGTAACTATAATTAAATGTTAATATGGAACTTTCACATCTGAAGAGTAGCCATTTCCTTTATTTAATTACTTTAAAACTAAATTCCACTCGGTAAATAGTTGTATACATACCCTACTATACTTTATTAACCAAATAAGACTAATTCATTGTCAGCATATAGTGTTCCTACTACAGGCCTTCTCTCTTCGAGACGGAGTGACTAATAAGACTACATATTCTACACAAATACATCTCTGTACATGTTCGAACGACGAGTTCACAATTATTCCCCTCGGGCTCAATTACTATTCCAAATCAAGATTTAGCTTAGTTTCATCGGTCGGCATTTGTCCTTCGAAAACAAAGCCATATTGCAAATAATTCCCGTCGTTAAAATCTGAAACTGTACAATGTATGAGATTAGTAAACGCTTTATAATTACACATATAACAAAGTCAGTCCCATTGCTTTTATTGCCGTTCATAGTTAGATTCATTTAGATATTCATGGCCTGTTCCACAGTATCTATCTATCAGATTTTTAAAATGATCATAATTTGTATGAAATTATATGCTACATTACTGAAACCTATTCAGTGGTAAAACAGCTCATAAGACTGAAGAAGATCATGGTCAAACAAAATCTCCGGATGACGTTGTACCCGATGCTAGTTAGGTAGCTATGTGTGACGTCACGACAGGTGCTGTCGGACAGCGACACGGGCGTGGCGCGGTTCACCGTGCGACCGGTGCAGGAGGAGGATGAGCGGTCGAGACCCTCCGATGTAAGCACCCCTCTCGGCCCTCTCTGCCGCGTAGCTGCCCGAACAAGCTGCACGGGTTTCATAGCCCATGACAAAGAACCAATGATAACTGTAGATGAAAGTGTAAGCTATATGAATGAACATTAACCTGTCATAACATCCGCATCTGAAGATACTATAGGACTGTTTGGTGGAACTGTCTTTACATAGATTTCTTTATAAGATGCAGAATATCTATCGCACTTCTAAACTGAGCAAAATGTAGATCCCTGTCTTGTTATTTCGTTTCAAAATTTTGCTTTCTTCTATAAATTTTGATGATACAAATTATTTGTTTCGATCATAGGACGACGGCGAAATATCGGTTGTACATCAGGCAAGTTCAAACCATTTGGTTGACACATTTTAGAGCACTTAGGTGGAGCTTCTATCTTCTAGAGTTCCACGTGAACCTTGAACAGGATTATCTCTTCGTGCACAAATGCAATTTTGAATGAAAGCTTTTTAATTAACAGAACTGGAATAGCCTCTGTACACTTAGCATTTGCTACAATTTAAATATTGTTGTCCAAGTTCCTCCTAGTGTTTGGGCAGCCAGCGAACTATTAAGCTGTAGGTATTTTAATTGGCTATTAAAATTAGTTATTGACTATAAGAAATTGAAAGCTAATTGCAGAGAAATAAAATGCTTTTGTGTCGTGTGGGACAGCACCGTGAACCTTTTGGTTTTTATAATTTTGTATATTGTTTAATACGCAGATTTTTTATTAGTTTATTATATGTAGGTCTGCAGATTCATAAAGTTGTAGTTATCCTATTTCATTTTTACTTGAGTTCTTAAGGAAATTATGCTTATTACTAAAAATCGTTATATGCATATTATGCAAATTAGTTTTAATTACTGCCTAGCACTGAAGCTTTTCAAAATTGTTGAATCACGCGTTAACAATGTACGCACTTTTAGCTTTCTAATATTGGCTTATCGGCGCAGTCTCACTTGGTTTTTTCATTTCCACCTAAGAATATAATTGAAACTTCGTTTAGAAATAAAACCTTGAAGTTACAGTTATTATTCTTGATCATTGAATTACATTAGGTTGTAAAAAATACTGCATATGTTTCTCCTCTAATCTGTAATTATACACCCGTTGAAATTCAAGGTATTTTTGTCTTCACATTATTTGTATGCTTACCAACTTTCATTATGCTTCCTGCTACATCTTCAACGCTCATTAACAGGATGAAATGCCTCAGTCTGGGCCGGAGGCTCCTGTGGAGAAGGAACCAGACGCGGACTCAATATCAACATCATCTGGAGAAGGCCACGGGGGTCCTAACATTACGGTGGTCAAAGCACAGCCACCCATCATGCCAGCCAGACAGAGGTCCTCCGATAGCAACCGGACTGAGCCTAGTGACGAGAAGAAAGGTAAGTTTTCAAAAGACTTAAAACAGAATTCTTATATACATTAATTTAAACTTTTCCATGCAAAGTACTCCAAAACATTTTTTGTATTTTACGTGAAAAATTATTTTCTGCATTGTTTTGGGTGCTTTATTTATTTCGCCTCACTGCCCTAAGTCTTACTCTACAAATTTGTTTAGATATCTACCCTCATCCTCGTCTAATAGCATCGTCGAACGATGATGCTTTCTTGCCGGAAGTGCGTGAGGTACCGTCTGATCTTCAAAGCCTGCGTCCTCGCACCACTTCCGCTGGAACCCGACGCACGGCCAACACAAGACGGTAAGTTACGCAAACATCCAACTTTGAATTGTCACGTATTTCACATTTTGAAGGTTTGAGTATACTGTGTTACACGATTTCGCAAAGCGTTCATTACAGTTAGAAGAAGCCAATGATATGATCCTCCAGTTTCAGTAATGTTCAGGCCGTACTTTGGATTTACGTCATTTCCAATAAAAGTGATTAATTGATTACGTAGATCTGTGTAATAATATGTAAATAAGCCCATTCGGCAGAATAACATTAACTAAATATCACTAAACATGTTTACTCAGTCTGGGCACCAATTCCATGTCACTAAAGGTAAGCAAGAAAATAATAGAATCATCAAATTCACGCAAAGAATTCAGAGGAGCATGTGCATTCATTATCACGGAAGAACCAAGTTACGACCGAGACATTAAGAGTTTCCCAATACATAGGTACAGATAATGGACGGATGCCATGGATGGATGCCATCTGAGATGGTCCCATGTCGCTTCGTCAAGCATGAACGCGTTACCTTTTGTTCTTAATTGCCATTCTCATTTACCATTTTACTTCATTTGTTTTGGAAGAACTATATTTGATGGAGTTTTGGCCGCTCTGGACGAAAAGTCTTTGAGATTATCTCCGAGAATATTTGGTTCCAATCTTGATATAGAACTTTAAGTTAGATATTCTATGAGAAATGGTCAAGTCAAGTAAATTAAAACCGGGATGACTGGTTTTTTACCAAAATCTCAAGAATCTAAAAAAAACTTGTCGATTTTCGTGAATGCAATCATCATTTGCATTTTCCACAGCCACCAAACCTCACTCATTTCTTTTTCACAAAATCGGCAAATACTGTGTTTATTTGTATAAAACCAAAATTATCATCGCCATAATTGTTTTTAATTTTATTTTTTGTTACCTTCTTGCATCTGTTAGGAGACGGTTGTGGAAACAGTAAGTCAAATAGAGTCATTGGCGATTGGCTTAGCTTCTTAGCAAATGTAGTTAGACGTAGTTGCCTTACTGTATATTAAACATTCACTTATATACAGCTTGTGTACACGCTCGATATCAATATGTTTCGTATTAACAAGCACTACTTCGACAGTCACACACAACACAGTTTTACTGTGACGCAATTTTATTTCAGCATCTGTCTGTGTTTCTGTACATTTCTACACAAATCAAATCTTACTTTAGCCATATCAACATTGATCTTTCTATTTGGCTATTGGTTTATATGATCAGCTATTATGTTTCCATAAAATGCCATATTACGAGTATGCCAACTTGGAAAGTATTAACTGCAGTATTGTGGCTATTATCTTCAACATTTTTCTTTTCTGATGTGATGATTACAATGATTGATACAAGGTAAGCTTCGTCTAAATTCGAAATTTCGTCATTCACAAACTTTACAGTATTAAAACTATTTAATCTTCTAACGTCACTGTCGTACTCTGTTGTATTTTCGATTGTCTTGTCTTCACACTACTTACTAATCTAAAGTTTTTAACCACTTTGATTATTTTTCGACAAAGACTTAGTCCAAATCTTTACTAAACTGCCACTGCACACATACTTCTACCACTTTCTTGTGGGAAACATTATTATTTTACTATTCTATAAAGATGGGCTGACTTCGTCATTACAATACATCCTTACTAAATTATTAATTTTAAGATACCAAAAAGGCAAACATTAATTCGATCGAAGATAGCGCAAAAAAAAATCAGGATCTAAGCTTAGCTATTCACTAGATAAACGTTTGACCCAGTCAGCACATCTCCCAACGTCAGACAGTCCAATTGGTGCTGTCAAGGGTATAAAATGAGCTGATATTACCAGACGTTCGGAGGGAGGCAACGACTGCGGCATGGGCGGCCACTACTCGACACAGCATCTGGCGCCCCGCCGCCAGCATAGTCAGACTCACTCCGAGCCTGACAACTCCGCTGTCGACGCCGGCTCCGTACATAACTCCGTCACTGGGACAAGTACGTATACTGATGATGATGAGCTATTGTTCAATGGTAAATCAGCAATCAATGTAGTCTGCTGCTACATTCAATGTTTTAGGTCTGAGTCACCAATTTAACGTTTTCAGCCACATACTGTGTTTTGCCTAGATGATTGTGTGTGATGCGGAATTATACTAATGTGGTCTATTTGAAACGCTCTCTGCAGTAAAAATGTTATGCTAAAAACGATCCTAGAGGGATCGTTTAGGCCGAGCGTATAGGAGACACCATTGCTTTTAGTACCTACAAAATTCTTTGCAAAATGTATAATTTCCCACCATTACCTTGTAACAGGTCGTCAATCTGGATGGGAAGCAACGGGCGGTGCTACCGGAATCCCATCAGGTCAGAGACGAGTGGGTGGAGCCCCGCGGTCATTACTACTGGCCATGCACGAGTATACCAGCATCACTGATGAACTGGAGACCGTGTATGGACTCTTCTCACCGCCCCATACTCCGAGGTAGGGATACCTGGAGTACGAAGGATAAACCTGACTTGTTGTTCTCAAAAAACTAAATAAAATATTGTAACTTTTGCTCACAGAACACCAATAACCTCTCGCCTATTATCACCGGCTCGAGCCGCCTCCCCTTCAGTCCGTCGTCGTCACGCCAGCGAGATGTCCAACCCTGAGTTCGCGCTGTATATGGAGAAGGAACACCTTCGAGGGGCCGAAGAAGATGACTATATCATCATGGAGAACCTTATTCAGAGGCGGTGAGTGATCGTTTAGGAGATGGAGCGACTTTGTGGGTTGCTTGCGAGGAGGATACACTGATCACGAAACCATGGTGGGGGTAATTGCACATAAATGTATTGCTGTACATATATTTCACAGTATATAGCTGAGCAGTGCGTTGTTGCACAGTTTATAATAGAAGCCGCGTATAAATGTAAAAAAGATATGCTTATCAGATCTTACTTTCATCTTTCACTAGCTTTTGCCCGCGGCTTCAACCACGTTGAGGTCGAAAATGATCCCACGAGAACGTACTACTGAGATAAAATATAAATCGTATGTCATAACCTAGGTCATAGTCTACTCATGTGCCAAATTTTATTTAAATCTGTTCAGCCGTTTAGCTTGAAGGTATAACAAACAAACTCACTTTCGAATTTATGTCATTAGTTAGAATTTGTATTGCTATCGTGCTGCTCAGCTACCACATTGACTTACTTTATAGCGAAGAAATGACAAAAAGCAAAACAATTATTATGTAGCAATAACGGCGTGGAAGACAGCTTTGAAAATGTTTATGGTAGGTTAAGGAAACCCAAAACCTAAAATAATTTGCTAAATCTTAATACTTGTACTAAGTTTGTATCCCATAACAAATCTTGCCACACAAACCCATAGTTTCACAATGCAAACCCCATAGATCGAAACTCAAATAATAATTATTATTTGCCCTCTCACCGCCCCAAGAAACTTTAGATGTTAAGCGAGATATTGATCTCAATAATGACGACCCCACAAATTCCAAACTGTAGCGCCACGTTGGTTGGTGATATTAAATCTCATTGATCAAACTCGCTGAAGTTTCTGAAGTGGAAGAGAATTTATTTGACGGTAAACATGAGGAACTATCACTTTGTGGAAGGCATGTTGAAATCAAAGCTTGCTCTAATAGGTAAACGATCGATCTTAATAAAACAATAGTTTCGTATAATAATAACAAAATTAATAACACGGGACAAAAAACAAACATCTTAAAACGTAGACCAATCAACAAAATTTGAATAGACGGACGGACCTATTCGACTGCGGAATCCAAGAAAACAAACTACGGAACTGCACCAGCGAGGCTTGGCAAGAAGAGCTGCGCTTGCTTCGGCTTATAGCTTTTGTGAGCGTCCTGAACTCGATTCTTACTCACCAGCCGTTTGTACTGTAGCCTAGAAATGGGTGGGCTTGGCAGATACGAGGAGGAGGAGGGCGAGGGGCCCGACGCGGCCGAGGGCGGCGTCAGCGGCATCAGCATCAGCGTGTGCGTCAACAGCGCCGCGCCCGCGGAGCCGCCGCCGCCGCCGCCGCAAGCCAGCTCGCACCTGACCGTCTCCGACCGGCGGCTGCCGCACCAGAGGTACGATGTGTGGCCTCCTGAGGTTTAACGAGTTTTTAACAGTTTTCAGGGATACTGATTGTAAGTGTGTTCAAATTAATTCCTCATCTATTCTATCTTGTCTTTCGGGTAAATTCCCTTTACACACAAGAACCTTCTTTGAATATATCCTCACTCGTGTAATTTGAATAGTCCTTCAATTCTTCATGTAACTTTTCTTTTTTTCCTGAAAGTAATATCTTTATCTTTGTAGTTTTCTTCAATTCTTTCTAAAACTACATTCTATAATGTCACTTCCCCTACTATATCTACCTGAAGTATAATATTCACTTCTCGTAACTATAGGCACTCGCTACGAAGATCGTCAGCTATCGACACTCGTGAACTGCCGTCGCCGCTGCAGCCATTGTTAGACGACGATGTATGTGGAGAAGTGCTGCTGCCCGTGCCGAGGCAACCTTCTGGTAAGATCTGTTTTTATAAAATTTCAGGAAACGCTTTGATGTTTTATCTTGAGGTTAGTCCTTCATGCACGCTGCGAAATTAATTTTTTAGGGCGTTGTTTTACGTCGTATAAAAAATCAATTGATGATAAAGTAATCGAAACGAATAAACTGGTTCTGCCAAACAAACGTTATCTAGATTCATGTTGTAAAACATCTTAGAAGCATGTAGAATCTTATTTTAAATTGCACTACCAATCACTAAATGAGTTTCGCGTTAACACGTTGAACGCCAACGCGGTCACCGTGTGTCCGACAAACAATAGTTTTTCTATTGTGTCTGCTGCGTGGCAGTCAATGACTTAAATGTGTTTCTATCAACTGTCAGAGAGAGAGAATGATGTTTTAGACATGTTCAGCATTACACATTTGTATTTTGAGGTGCAAGCGGACCTTAATTGTGTTTTTCCTCACGAGAAACCATTAATTGCACAGGTGACACAAACGCCTCAAGCGAGCTATCTCTGTCGCACATGGTGAGCGAGAACCTTCCGCCGCGGCCCTCCATCGTGCTGGATTCGTCGCAGCTGCCGCGCCAGCGCTCCGCAGAGCACGCGCCCGCGCAGCCGCCTGCGCCCGCGCGCCCCGAGACCATGTGCTAGCTGCTGGTACACATTAAGTAGACAACAGGAAACCTAGACATCCAGCGGTAAATATGGCGCTTCCGAGTTTGAAAATTTTAGATTGATATAGCATCTCTGAAAGATTCCTGGATAACAGTCTCTTTCTAAAGCTTCATGTTTCATACTTACATCCGGTTTCTGTTGTTCGGTCGTTTAGCAGTTTCTCTACTTACATAAGGCAAAAGATGTTGATAACATTGGCCAAGACTTCAAATAAAATACTGTTACCATCCTTCATCACTTCTACCACACCTGCATTTTTTCAAACCTTTGTCTTCCTGCAGTTAAAGCCTCCCTTTTTTAGTTCAACTTGATCCAACATCAATAGTTCTAATTAATAAAATTCTGTTGCAGGTAACCACAAAACAATTACACCTCCAAAGAAGTCCAGCTCTTTAAGGTGACAACCAAATGAATTAGTAAATTACAGAATAGCAGTGAAGGACTGACCTAGTGAAGTATTAGCCATAATAATTGTTAACACCAAATACTTAACGTTAGAGTTTCGACGACTTGTAGAGCCCTTTGTAGGACTTTTGGGACCCTTTTCAATGTTACCTAGTTGATACTTGATACTCTTGTCTCCTGCGTGATGCTAACAGACTGAATTGAACTCAATTCTAAAAATCATATCGATCCTTTTCCACTACTACACATTTTGTAAAGTTAGTTTTATTTTGTGTCGAACAAAATACAAATCCGTTCATAAAATTTTAATAAGTTGGTCATGTTACTTATGTTTTTAAACCCATGAGCAATATTAATTTGTAATGGCGTAGTTTATAGATAATTTATTCGAAAAATAACTTACTCAGATCTTCATTCAGATCATTATTAAAAACATTTATCACGAAGACTGTGAGTTACATCTATTTATTTTAATTGTACAAAAATGGGCCTTGTGCTTAATATGTAAGGTTCAATATCAAGCGTTCTATCTTTCTTCTCCATTGGATGGAATTTATATTTAGCTGTAAATACGCCAAGTGTCGCTATTTAATACATCGTCTGTAGATACATGGTCCAATGCATGTCTTTTAGTACTCGATTCACTTGGATCGAATCTAAGGAATAGGATAATTTTATACTTACGTAGCAAACATTAGCATAATGTGGAAGTGCCGAGGGGACAAAGTTTTTCAATACAAGTTGTCCTACTCTCAAGATTTGTACATAGGTTTATAAAAATATTGTACAGAATATAAACGGTTCAGAAATAAGAACTAGGGGAAAGACAAACGACAATACTAGTGCTCACGTTGTAAATACTGTTGTCTGAGTTAAAGGATTTAATAAAAAAAAGGTACTGAGGTTTATGAATTAGGACATAGTAGTTATAACATTCGGAGCCATAAAATATAAACATGTTGAAACTTAAGAGTTTACGCTTCTTCAAAGCTTAACGAGTCAGTGAGCACTAACAAGCGCAACTCAATTGTTTTTTAGTACCACTTTCAAAAATTTTAAACATATCAGACACAATTATTAAAATAAGGATTTTATGTTCTGAAACTACATTACGTAGATCGTTGAAGTTTTATACTGCGTATTTCTCTTTGAATACCTTCATTTTATTTGACTACTTATATTATTGACCAATTTATATGAATGTACAACGCATTTTAATAATTTTATACACTTTAAATACTGTTATAATCAAATGGTTCGTAATATATAGATAAAATAATTCCTGCATTGGGATGACGAACAAGAAATAATAAAGCTATCAATAGTCTGTATTATAATTATTTTGAATCCCAAGACAAATAATGGTCATCACAATGTGTTCAATTATACCAAATATTTTGTGCAAATTTTACCATTTTTTTACTATAATTGCAGTACAATGAAATAAAATGCATCTTTGTATATAATTGTAGAAGAATGAAATAATATGGAGGTGATTATTGTATATTTAATAGGAGGTTAATAATATACTGATTATTACAATATAATTAAGCATTCATGTATTGTTCTGTTATTGTATCCGTGTGAAAAGATGCAATACATTATTTTACTTTTTAGTAGACAGTGAATAGGGATTCTATCATATCATACAATCACGTTCGGTCGGGCGGTATTAATGAAGCAATAATTTTTGTACACACAACGTTAATTTTTATATTCCTATGGCTATGTAAGTGCAGAAAAAGTTACAATAATTTAGTAATATATATTAAATTATCAGTCAAGGGAAGCATGAATTTATATTTCGTTTACCTGGACGACCACTTAAGTGTACGTAAGCTCACGATATTCAGCGAAATATTTTTCGTTCAGTGAGTCGGGGAAACTTTGTGGGAGGCATAATGTAAATGAAGTTTGGGCAATAAAACAGCAGTAGACGGCACGATGCTCTATGGACTTCTTACTTTTCCAGAAGCAGTTAAAATTGCTTATGTGTATGTCTTCTGGGAGCCCAGCGAGTGCGATGGAAACAAAATTTGAATGAAATAAATATTGATTGGCTACTTTATAAATGATTTGATCAGATGATTTCAAAAGCGCCCTTGCGGCAAAGAAATAAAATGTTTATCTATTATTTAATATTCGAACTCTAATGTAAGAAACCTTAAAAACAGCTACTTTATACAAAGAAAATCTCAAAGCAATTAAGGTGAAGAAACCATGTAACCAAAAATTAATTATTGTTTCCATTACAGTTTACTGGGGAACATGTTTTTGTTACATAATACTTACAATAGAAATAAATGTCACCATTACGTATCTAGATCCGTACAACTGAGGAATGGAGACGTCAAGTTATATGTTTCGAATAGTCCAATTATATTCCATATAGTTTATTAATAAGAAATATTTTACGAAGAATAGCGAATAATATAAGTGTACATAATGTGTAAATGTTAAAGTTGTTATTTTTTACCAAAATTAAATGTAGTGAGAGAGCGAGCAAAGCGCTACCGACATCTTACCGACTGTACCACCACCTTTAGTGTGAGAAAGAGATGAAGCTCTACAGGAGGTATAGCTCTTAGAATTCTTTAATATTGCTTCATATGGGGAAAGGGAAAGCCCTTTCCCCATATGAAGCAATATTAAAGAATTCTGCTATAGGAGGTGGTTCGCCCCTTGATGCTTCATCAGCACAATCTTTAAATCATAATTTTTAAATCTTTGAATCATCTTTATCTTTAGCACAACGTTTTGATTATTCAAGAGAAACGACTTGTCCTTATTGGGATATTTTATTCTAAACTCGATTCATTCAATATTTTTCAGAGTGATAAAAACTATTTCATCTGAGTTATATAAAGTATGTACAATGGTAAAATAAATATTATATTTGTGATATTACAGTATGTTAGTTTTATTGATACCCATTTGTAGAACCTCTACAGTCTCACAGTACATTGCCTCAAGTTATGCGATCCATTAAATAATACGATTAAAGGGTAATATCGTGATATTTGCTGATCGTCAATAAACTATTACATCGATATTTATCGACAGTTTATTGCAATCGTAATAGCCGCTCGATTTCACTGCTTAATTACGTAGGCTCCAATAATGTATTGGATCTCTTGTACAACATCATGTGCGTCGTCAGGGATGCTGTAATTATTTTTTAATCATGCGACGTCCTGGAAATAATTACTTATGTAGTAATCTGTAGGTAATTTTCAATATAGATTCCATGTATCAAATAAATAGTACTTGGAGGGAAAAAAAGCATTCAAAACATATTAAACAAGTAAGCAACTAACTTGCTCTTGTACCTGTGTGTGTATATCTAATGTTCCGAAAATAAACAACATTTACAACGAGGGCCAAGACAAAGTGAGATTTTCATTAACGACTAGCTGACCCGACAAACGTCGTCCTATCTTAACTATGATTCCTACCCTACCTACCCCACCTATCCTACCTACCCTACCTCCCCAACCTGCCTCACCTACCCTACCTACGCAACCTACCCTACCTACCCAACCTACCCTACCTACTCTTACCTACCCTACCCACTCTACTTACCTACCCTACCTACTTTTTTTACCTTCTGACAATATAAAACACTACAAAAAAAGAATTAGTGAAATTGGTCCAGCTGTTCACGCGTGATGGCGTGACCAAGGGAAATAGGAATTCATTTTTATATAATAATAATATCCTCGACATTTCACACAACGCCATATAGTCCCAAGCTAAGCAACGTAATGCTTGTGTTATGGTAACGAGATGGCTGATAAACTACTTAAATATATTTTTTTTGTAAATACATACATATTATAGATAGAGAAACACTCAGACTCGGAACAAATACTTGTAGATCGTACAAATATTTGTTCCGTGCGGGAATCGAACCCGCGACATGCTGCACAGCAGTCAATAGCTCAATCACTGCGCCAACCGTGTCGTCCATAGTCATATATTATGTAGATAACGAAATTAGATAAATCCGATTGGCATAAGCTTTCGAAATGTCACGTGATCAAACGTTTACGATCGCTAACTGTCAAGTTGTGTAACGAAACTCGATCAATATTCCCATACAAATGCGTTGACAACGGTCGTTCTTGACAATCCGAATCGCCGAGAAAACGAATATTATTCCATCAAAAATTTTCGTAATCGAATCGACACGGAGGAATTAACACTTGTCTTTGTACTTTATACGCTAAAACAAAAATCAAATCAAGGATTTACAGTATTTATTCTTAAAGGGCTTAATTCTTGACATAAAACATATTGTATACTGCATGAAAGGTGTTTCCTATGAATTAAATAAAAATTACCACACAGCAATGAATTCAATATAAGTAAGCTCCATCGCATTAGTCCGCACGAAGCTTATCCCACAAACACTGCGACTACCCTACACAGGATAAAATTACCATTTCCAATAAATGCAATGAAAAGCAAATATTGGCTCCAAGTCGTGAGGCAAAATAATTTGAGTAACTCACAGAAATTTAAGAGGATTCTGCTCGTAAACTCACGCTTCTATTCGGGCGTATAAATGATAAACAAATTCCATTCAAAACTGACGCCATTGAAACGTTGAACAAAGGTTAATTGAGCTATTTATTGAAATTGATTTGCTTTTAGATTTAGTAAGAAACGCCAAACAATACAGAATTAATGGAGCAAGTGAATTAACATCTGTTGTTAACTAGTAAATAAATTGGTGTAGTGTGGCTGACAAGGTTGTGTTTAACCTTTCGTATGTCGATGTAATTACAGACACAATTAAAAGGCCATTGTGTCTCGCGTAAATCTGCGTTCCGACAGTCAACGGGTTAAGGGCTAAGAGGTGCTATCCAGTTTTTTACACATTTTCTTAGAAAAAACATACTTAATATCTCGTCTGTATTATATATAAGTTACCGCTACCCCAGAACATAAAAAACAAGCCTGCAACTAAAAAGTTCAAAACAAGTTCAAGTTTCAGGCGGACTGTCTGATGCAGTGTATTGGTCACATCAACTGTCCCTAAAACATCACTTCAGTGGTCTTCAGATATAGATTCACGTGTACAATGAATATAATCATTTATTATAAACAACTACATTACAAAACAATAATGATAATAATTTCATAAAAACACACACATGATAAGCATTGCCAATAAAGCAGTGTATCAAAATTCAACATCTTGAAAATCTGGAGCAGGAATACCCGCAGTGAGGGCACGATGTGTTTGACCGACAGGAATTAGACGAGCTACTAAGACTGCGGTTGTTTCTACGCACAACACTTAGAGATTTTGTCATCAACTGTCGAGTTTTCTGTTTATGTGCCGGTCGCTTTTTAGGTTTCTTTTTCCTTATTGTACGCTGAAATGAACTCTTAACCGTGGGGATCATCCCCAAGGCGATGTTCTTCAGCATTTTGTAAGCCTTGCTTTTCGACTTCCTTGGCAGGTAGGGACGAATAACCTTGATGAACTCTTTTATCTCCTTCTTCTTCATCTCTATATCCATGTTGTTATATATGGACTTGCTTGAGGTCGCTGATGGTGTATATAAAAGATACTCTTGTACTGGAACTGCTACACTGTCCCCGTAGTGCGGCATCTGTTCTATAGTTATGTCAGTGGCCATGTCTCCTTCAGGAGGCAGTGTCGTTTGAACATTCTCAGCAGGCATTTCATTAACTATCGCGTCCAAATTCTCGTCGGTAAGTTCCTCGACTTCCATTTCTTGGATATTGATTATCAATAAAAAAACTTACAAAAATCAGTTTTACAAATAAAGCTGTCAAAATATAAAGAAATGGAATGAACAAAAAAAATTTGTTGTTTCAACATGACAATATTTGGAAGAGCAAAAAGATTCTAATTGTTTTAAACTTTTTTTTAGGGTAAATAAATATGAATACCTACCTCATTTCCACAAAGCCAGTTCACAGAAACTGCAAACCTCATTGCAAATGTACTCATTATTTTCAACTCGCAAGAATTTCGCATTGCTTTAATAATAAATAGAAATGTAGAGAATGCTCTAGACTACAAAATTCTGCACTACACTCATATATGTAGCTACTACCTACTGCTTTTATGCAAAACATGGAACATTAGATTCCAAATGGGGACTTTCTTTTTACAATCAAAAACTTCAAAAATAAATTGATCATGGCGACCGCGTACTGAAAGACGTAGCGTTGGAAGATTGAAGTGCAGGTGCTTGGGGAAGGCCTATGTCCACTAGTGGTCGTCTTTCGACACTACTGGTGATACATTTACAAGTTAACAAGACACCAACTGCAGCGACTATTCATTGGGACTACGATTTCATGGCCGCACGGATCGAACCAACAGGCATAGCTACACTTGCCAGGGTTGCTTCGCGGATGGGTGACCATCTTTCCATATCTAGTCTTACCAAGGGGTATCGTATTACTGGGTTGTAGAGTTCAGATAGGCAGTCGCTCCATGTAACTAATACTAGTATTCAGCTGCATCCAGTTAGACAGGAAACCGACCGTAACGTAGTTGGGAAAAGGCTAGACAGATTGATTGACTTTCTTGAACTTGGAAATAGTTACGAATTAACATAAAAACAAACAAACACAAAAACTTAGAAGTATCAACTTTATTTCATTACTGTTATATCTTAAAACTAAAATGAAATTTATACCAATTCAAACGATTGATATACAATTCACATTGTATACAGAAGCTCTGTACCACTCAATTATTTGAAGATCAAACAGATCGACAAAAGCTTTGGTAGAAAGCTTTCGACGAAACATATATTCGACAATTTTAATAAAAGTCTCTTTGGTTAGTACAAAAATGGCACCCAAAGTAAATACAACAATTTTATTTATTCGACATAAACTTGTGCTTATTTTGGAAAAGTGTTTTTATTTCTATGTACTGGAAATGTTACAGATTTGTTATTGTGGTATTGGCTATACGTAGACGAAATCGTGATCTATTTCAAAGTTGTTCCTCGTTGATAGCTCTGTCGCGATGTTCGAAGGGATTTTATCTGAGAATAGAAAATGATTTTCTGAATAAAAGAAGCACTCCATTTTAATTCACTCCAGAATATCGCACCTTCAGTCAGTTCCTGTAACGGACAGGTAACAGGACTCACTAAACCCCATACTGAGTGCGCCAAATAAAATAAATAAAACGATATTGAATTCACTACTACCGTCAGAAGCTAGACAAAAACGGTTGTTCTCGTAGGAAACCAGGTTGGAACGAACTGTCTTTCGATTTAGTGCCAAAAGTGTCGTTACGGTATAACATTTGTATTTATTTACTTAACATAATCAGCCTATAATGTTTCCACTACTGGGACACAGGCCTCCTCTGTAAGAGTGGAGTGGGCCTTAATCCATCACGCAGGCCCAGTGCGGATTGGCGGATGTCACATGTCTTCGAATTTTTGGTTCTAGGAGATGCCTGTTTCCTCACGATGTTCTTCTTCACCGTTTTGAGAGCAGTGGTGATGAAATTAAATACACACTGTAAAGCGCTTGCTTGGGTTCGAATTCACGACCTACAACTGGTAAATCGAGGCCGATACCACTGTGCCACCACTGCTCTGGATTTATTTATAACTAGCTGACCCGACAGACGTTGTCCTGTCTTAAATATGATACCTACCTTACCTACCCTACCTACCTAATCTACCTACCCTACCTACCCTACCTACCCTACCTACCCTACCTACCCTACCTACCCTACCTACCCTACCTACCCTACCTACCCTACCTACCCTACCTACCCTACCTACCCTACCTACCCTACCTACCCTACCTACCCTACCTACCCTACCTACCCTACCTACCCTACCTACCCTACCTACCCTACCTACCCTACCTACCCTACCTACCCTACCTACCCTACCTACCCTACCTACCCTACCTACCCTACCTACCCTACCTACCCTACCTACCCTACCTACCCTACCTACCCTACCTACCCTACCTACCCTACCTACCCTACCTACCCTACCTACCCTACCTACCCTACCTACCCTACCTACCCTACCTACCCTACCTACCCTACCTACCCTACCTACCCTACCTACCCTACCTACCCTACCTACCCTACCTACCCTACCTACCCTACCTACCCTACCTACCCTACCTATGCAAAAATGTGCAATAAAAATATTTTTCTCATACAAACTTTGCCACCCCTTGTAACCGTTTTAAGGGTTGAATTTCCAAAAAATAATATGCCTATGTCCTTCTCATGAATGCAAACTATCTACATACTAAATTTCAGCAAAATCGGTTGGGTGGTTTAGGCGTGAAAAGGTAACAGACAGACAGACAGAGTTACTTTCGCATTTATAATATTAGTGTGGATTGAATTCATAGATGTTTTCTAATTTGGTTTATGTGGTACCTAAATAAGAAATGATTTTTTTATTTAATGTGGAGTCCTCAACAGTTAAGCTCTAATTTTCCAAGAGTACAGAGTAAAACGTGCGATAAGGTCCTTAGTTCCAAAGTTATTGCAACGGGCGCCGTCAGTAGGGACTGTTCACTTCTTAGCTGCCACGGCTGTTTTAAAATTTAACTTAATTTTGAATTGTTTTTTTTTAAATCATGTAAATAATTACATTATTTAAAAAAGTTAATTAATTTAAGCGTCCATAATGGACGCTTTTATTAAGTTCTGCATCGTTCTCACGTGTATATTTCAACATGAATGATCTAACCCAGTTTTTGTAAACATATTATGATTTAAAAGACTGTCTATGGAGTTTCTTGCTCGTTTTTCTCCATAGGTACCTACTACTTTGGAATGGGCAACTAGCTTCATCTCTCTGACTGACCGACCCCTTGACAATTCAAAAGTGTCTGTAATTGGTTTATTTGAAATAAATGCTTTGAGTTTTAGTTTAACTTACCATTACACCTATAGACGAGATTGGACCAGATGATCATCTCCTGCGAGAAGCAGAACACTCCGAGCCTTCCTCCCTTGAGCGTGAAGTCGTACACGTTGCCCGAGTCGGCCACCAGGCGGTTATTCTCGTACACCTAGTAACAATAATGAAGGAATAAGAGATGATAAAGCACCTTTTACAGCAATAAAGTCTATTTCAGCTACGACAGCAATAACATAGATGTGAGCGGTGCGAACGCAAACTGAACTACCGACACTTTTTTTTTAGGGTGGGAAATCATTAAATGACTCTTCCCGCTCTGGGTGGAGCGGAAGGAAGTGTCAGACTCTTACTGACTAAAACCCATCCATGTTTCTTCCTTAGCCCTTTATGTTCCGGAGTAGTGGTAACCCTTTCGGACAATCCCGCTTAAACTACCGACACTTGCGAATAATTTAAGATAGATGGCACTGCTTACGTACTTAATAATTAATGAGTGTGTGTGATCAATGCGGCTACCTACTAGGCTCATACAATTTAATAACATCCAGAAAAGGAGGTAGTCCACTTAGGGCACCCGTCCAAATGGCACCTTAGCTAATGGCACCTAGCCTAGTCCACATATGGCACCTATCAATATTTTTGGCAGGTGCGTTTCGTGGACTCAAATTTATTTTTTAATTTTGTCCACATAGGGCACCTACGGGTCAGAAGCCTAGTGTTGGGATGTATTTGGTTTACAGGGCGTTTAGAAATAAAAGATAATTCTGAGCAGTAGGTGCCCTATGTGGACAAAATTAAAAAAATTATTTGAGTCCACGAAACGCACCTGCCAAAAATATTGATAGGTGCCATATGTGGACTAGGCTAGGTGCCATTAGCTAAGGTGCCATTTGGACGGGTGCCCTAAGTGGACTACCTCCAGAAAAGTACCATCGACACGAAAAGAAGAAGACAACAATTAATTAATTTGTAAACTTTTGCTATATCACTATTTTCATCATAGATTATTGTGGATTAAATTGGTCTAGATGCCGCCAGCGTACAATTAATTTCTTTGTAAACTTTTGCTGTATTACTATTTTAATCATAGATTATTGTGGATTACATTAGCGTAAAAGTCGCGAGAGCTACTACTGAGGATATAAAGTCCTGGGATCGATTTCCATGTTGGGCATAGTAATATTAAATTTTTTGTGAAGAATATGTCAGTAGCAGCGCTAGATATGGATTTGTGCCCGGATGATGGCAATAGACTCGCCCCCTATTATATATTATATTTAAACATAACTGGCGAAATGTGGGTGTACCATGTATGTGCCTATACCTACTTATGCCTAATGCCCGGAATCTATCAAAGAGGAGAGATGTGTTTTCGACAATTCAAAAGAAATTCGCCTTTCATATGTACATAATTATCGTCCCCACTTAGCTTGATACCACGGAGCGGAGACGTATTATATTTGTAAGGTGCGATCGAAGCGGAGATGTGAGCGGCCGTAAAAAAAGGCGTGATTTCGCATCTTACAGATTATTGTGAATGTGAGGCCCATGAGTCATTTTAGACTTCGACCAAAAAAGCTTTCCTTACTTATATCCTTGTTTCTTTTTGTACGAGTTATGTATCGTTTGGCACGCGTGGGCTGCATAGATCAGCATTTTTCCGTCGCCTTACACAAATCATAATGTAACGCGACAGTACACATTCAGCGTTCATAGTCAGCTGTATTCATTCACACAACATTAGCAATCATAAGTTACGTGGTAGTTAAATAAATTTAATAAACCATCATCTTTGGCTATCCGTGACTTATCATTCAAGCAAACCGACAAGGTGTGCAACCCACTCAGCAGCATACACTATTGATATTTTTATTCCTGATATATGGGCAATTTCCCCAGTTAGTTAAAAAGGCTTGGTATAAAAATTACCTTCAGTCTGATGAGGCCGAGCTTCGGTCTGTGCAGCAGACGCCAACGGTAGGCGGTCTTCTCGCGCCAGCCAACGTTGCGTGGGTCTTTCCAGAGGAGGGTTACCTGAGGGAAATGAAAAGATGGAGTTAAATGTTCCAAACCAATCAGTAAGTGAACGATACGGAGCAGATTAATTTATTTGACGACACGGTTGGCGCAGTTGTTGAGCGATTGACTGCTGCGCAGCATGTCGCGGGTTCGATTCCCGCACGGAACAAATATTTGTACGATCTGCAAGTATTTGTTCTTGGTCTTGGTGTTTTGTTTTTCTATCTATAATATTATGTATGTATTTACAAAAAAAAAGGAAATAAGTAGTTTATCAGCCATCTCGTTACCATAACACAAGTATTAGGTTGCTTAGCTAGGGACTAAATGGCGTTGTGTGAAATGTCCAAGGATATTATTATTATTATTAATATTGTGAAGAATGAAAGACTAAGTAGTTACCTATAAGTTGTACATACAAGGATCGTTTCGCGCGTGACCAAAATAGTAACCATCGCCGCCATCTTGATTATTTTTTTAAAACAATTTCGTAAAAATATTTCACAAATATTTACCAATCTATGATTCTATACATAATTATTTTAAAGTAGGTAGTCGCTTTTCATGTCTGCCTGGGTGGCCGAATTGTTCTTCTAAACTACGCAACGGATTTTGATATGGTTTTTAGACGCTTTGGGCGCCGCGTTATCACCAATAAATAGTGTCCGACCGAAGGTGCAATTCTGGCCGAAGCCGAAGCCGAAGCCGATTAATCGGTATTTACCAAAACCTTCGGCCGAAGCCGAAGCCGAAGCCAAAGGTGTCATTGACCTTGAGAAATACGAAAGTTACTTTGATCTCAGAATATACTAGATACATATTGTGAGAGCTTTAGAGATTTAGCCCAATAACGAGCCGAGTGACCAACATATACAAGTAGGTAATAAAATATTGTCTAAAATAAAAGTTTCAAATATACAATGTTAATTAAATGTTTATTTACTTAAAGTAATTTTAACAAAAATAATCAAATAATCAGTCACATTTTTTTAATTATCAGACGAACACAAAATATTTCTATAAAATAATTGAGCAAAGTTTAACGCTTTTTCAATATCTATTTTTAACATATAATTTTTTGGAATTTTTGAAAACAAATATGAAATACAATTTAAAAACAAAACACGTATTAGAATTTTAAGACGCGCTCTCAAACTTGTTTTGACTCGTTTAGTTTACTAACTGCGATTCGTTTGGTCCGGTGCGGCGGCGCGGCGAAACTCTGCTGCTCTGCACACTCTCCGTCTGGCTCTAGCATCGTTCAGTAAATTTCAAATTTTGACAACTAGCAAACCTTCGGCTTCGGCCAAACCTTCGGCAAATTTTTGGCCGAAGCCGAAGATTTGGCCGAAGGTGCTTTTTTGGCCGAAGGTGGCCGAAGCCGAAGCCGAAGCCGAAGCTTCGGTCGTACACTACCAATAAACGTCGCGCGGTCAACCACTGGGTCAACCACCGCTCCAATGAGCAGGCAATTCTTGAGGTCAGAACGTCAAGACTCACTAAACGAAGCTTCCAAGTTTGAACTATTTGCTAAGTCTTTCTTTCTTCTTCTTCTTGAACCATGTGTAATATTACAGGCTCAATTATATGTAAATCGTTGTTATTTAAATATTAGTAATAAGTAATTATTATGAATCCTTTAGAGCTAAATTCAATCTCGCCAACACATCACGAATAGCAAGCAATCAAACATAAGCTCGTCACGAGTCACGGACTCTCGACCACAGATAATGTAATTTACACTGTATTCAATTTGCATTCCCCTTCCGCGCGTCACGTATACCGACGTGTCAGTAATTTAATTTAATTAGTGCATGGGAACAGATGGCACCTTCCTTCGTTAGCAAGGACATTCATTTCTGGTTTAAATAATAAAGAATAATTTTGTTAGGAGTACATCACTCCTAAAAAAAGACAACCTGAAAAGTTAAATTCTTCAAGTGGCTCATATTAACTTCATTCTTTTTTTAAATTTACTATAATGATAAATCTTAAATACATATATCATAATATATAATACTAAAAAAAAAAATATGTTTTTATGTACGGTCGCCAACGCATCGTTATACCAAAATGTCGATTTTATCCACGTTTTTTTTTTTTTTTTAAATCTTAAAACGTTGAAGGTTCAGTTCAAAATCGTTTGAGAAAATTTGACAGTTTGATGTCAAAAGATGTGCTGCAGGTAATATGGCATCAAAAAATTAATCCGCATCACTGTCAGTAGGAAAAGTGCCCAAATGGCTGGCAGCCTTGCCACGGCAAAGCTGATCTTTGAACTATAAATAGGCTAGCCCTCTGGTCAAGTAAAGAGTACTCCATTCTCATGGCCATTAAATTAAATACACAGAGTAATCCTGGGATCGAACTCGCGACTTACAACTAGTAAGTCGGGGCTGATAACACTGTGCCACTGCACTGCTACTACTATAAAAAAAACTTTGGTACCTAATAGGTATGTTTAAACTTAATTTTCTTCAGCTAATAAGTAACTCCTACCAAGTATATTACAGTCGAGATGAAAATCCGAAATGATTTTCGTATTTTATAAACCAACCTTAGAAAAGCTCGGGTTTTTCTATATAACAAATATAAAGTTTGTTCATGAAATTAGTTTCTTAGGCCCCTAATAAAGGCCGACAACCCAACGAAAATTAGTTTATTAATTTATAAGTTAATGTTTAAAAACTTAATCAAGCTACGCGTATTATAATAATCTTTTTATGTTCATTGTAATTTAGTATAATATGTATTGTAATTTGTACCAAAAGTTTGTAGATTACTTGGTTCGTCATTGTAATAATATTATGCTTATGTTCAGTATTTCTTAATTGTAATAAGGATTAGGATGAGGCATCCAAATTCAGCGCTGTATTTTTTTCAAGCGCATCACTGGCTGTATATGGCATAAAGCAACAAAGTATCTATAGCTATTCTTTAAAAAAAATGTTTTTCTTGTGGACTAACCACAATAGAAACATTTTTGACTTAGTTTCACATGCTGTTAAGAATTACCTTTCATATGTTTTCCCTCACCATTTTGTAAGTAAGTGATAATTATACAATACGCACATGAATCCGAAAAATCAGAGGTGCCTTGGGTTCGAACTCAAGATCTAAGATTTGGCAGACCGACGGTCACACCACTAGGCTATCACTGCTACATCTTCAAATGATAAGTTGCAATGTATCACTCACCTGATCAGGAGTAGTATCAGTATTCCAGAGCGCGTTCCTCAATGTCTTGCCAGGCCCAGTCTTAGAGTTGACCAGCTTCAGTTGTATGCCAGGTTCGGCGACTGCCCTGAACGGAGTGGTCTGCCAGTATGTCTGTGTGTTCTTCTTCCACATCACTACGTAGAAACGCTTGTTGTTTTGGTACCTAGGCAACAGTATTAACATTCGTAATTAATGTCCTATTTATGGGAAACCTAGCTGCAGCCACCGGCTTCACCCGCGTGGATGGTGGAAATAAGAAACGTACTATCGAGATAAAAAGTATTCTATGTGTTAATCCAAGTCATCAACTACCTCTGTACAAATTTCATCCCGATCCGTTGAGCCGTTTCAGCGTGAAGGACGAACAAACATACAAGCTCACATACACACTCACAAACCTTCGTCTTTATAATATTGTACCTAGTGTGATTAAAAACACGTATGTATGTGTTTCTAGAAGATCTTTCACATACAGCGGGGTAATTGAGTAAAACATTTACAGTTGCGTTGGCTTTCATTTTGACAATTCATCAACATTCATTGAGTTATAATACGGTTTTCGATAAATTTTTCGAACATATGAAGCAATGGATTCAAAATATTGTTCAAAATCTTTCAGATCGTGATTCAAAGTGTGTGAGGCAATTATGATGCAGTTTGAAATTTAAATCATAGGTACTTCATATCTTTTTAAATAACAGCTGAATTTGAGTCCCATTTGGAAAGTTCATATTCGTAAAAACTTTAACTCTCTGGAATGACGTCAGTGAGTACAAAGTCACTCAGTACATTTGATTTAAAATCTCATGTTTATTTATTTAGTTTGATGTTTGTGTTTTCCGAGTTTCTAGCAAATTAGAGCCTTGAATAGGCTTTCAGGAGCACGTAGTAGAGGCACTTCTATTTAATTGGCCCATCTAGACAGACCGACTAGACTGAATAACAAGATTAATTTGCGGTCTGACGTAGTAGCCTTAACAGCTACCATATGTAGATGAATATCTAGAGGGTGTAAATAAATAACCCTCTTTTGTGTTCTAGACCTTGAATGTAATTTTACTATATAAATTCTGCGAGCATAAAAAGATATTGCGCTTTTGCGTCCATTCTACATTTTTATGGGACAATAAAACTACAATGTCATCTAAATAAATAAAACTAAAAAGGACAGGCAAAACTGACTGAATTTAAATTCATGTGGATTAAAACAGCTTTACGCATCACGTATGATATTCATTTTTATTGAAACGAATTAACTTGTTGAAAGATTAACGGTTTATGCAGTTTAAGCACAAGCCTTTGTCAAGTTTTATTTGACAGAAACCAATTGCCACGTCAAGCTGATTAAAGTCTATAAAAGTTTAGATTTTAAATAGTTTCAGTTCTGCGTGATTGTTTTTATTTAACAGTTATCCTAACAAAAATATAAGACGAACACGTATATATTTTACATACAAAGCACATGACCTTTTTGCCATTTGTAGTCCCTTGCTAAGATTATAAATCATAAATATTTTAGTAAAAAGCTCTACGACTACTACTTCTTCAACATTCATTTGGCTAAGTAAGTAATAAAAAACTCACCCAAAAATAAATCCAACATAGTCATCATCGATCTGTGTGTCCACAAACAGCGTCCCTTCGAAATCGACTCCACTGAAGCTTTCGAAGCCCACAGCTAACCCAGGGTCTGAGTTCAGGGTCTGAAGGATTTCCGCGCCTTGGTTAGCGATCTCCCAGTTAGGATCTTGTTGTGACTCGCCTTCGGGATCCAGCCGGACTGTCATGTAGTTTCTAGAAAATAATTTATGCCTGCTCAAATGTCTACTTCATATAAAATATTAAAGTCGCTTTCTGGGCCTGTGTATGACCGGGATGTTTCAAACTCCGCAACGGATTTAGTTGAGGTTTTCATTCATTTCATTCTGACATAAAGCCGCCGGTAAAATCTTGGGAGGTTCAACCGATTATAAAACTGTCTAGGCATGTTTTTTTTTTATTTAATGTTATCTGTGCATTCTTTTTTAATGAATAAGATGTTTTTTTTTTGGTTTGATACTAATTTTAATAAACTTTTACTAACAACTCTTTTATTTCTCTCTCTTATTCAAACAATTGAAATCTCTATTAAATTAAGCTTTTAATGACATAAAACATATTACAATGTATGAAAAGGATATGGTCCTGTAAGCGTGGTCGTGGTGGTCATTTGCCTGATGTTATTTTCCGCTATTAACGGCATACCTTCGTCTTTATAATGAAATAAACATCCGATCATTTATATTAAAAAATGAGTTTTTCTTTGAATATCAAAGTAACACCTCTTATTGGAAAACCCTGTTGCTATGATCCCTAGACTTTGTTGAGTAGATGTACATATTATAAAATATTAGACATACATTTACAAAAAAAAATACTGAAAGTTTTTAACAGTTGTAAGAAACGTGCGTAACACGGGTCCCTAGACATAAGTCTAAGTCACGACCAGACAAGCCAAGAATGATTATTCGAACGAACGTAATTATGACTTTTAATCAAGAACGGTTTTATAAAACGTTATCTTCAGAAGTGTGTGTATATTATGATGGTGGACAACTAAATTCTAGTAACAAATCTTAGCACAAGTCCTAACTGTAGTAAAACGTACCAAACCCGTTCAGAAGTTCACTATTATGTTTTCACGCTCACGCTCTAATTAAACTTTAATCCTTAACCTAGAGCGCAAAACTTCCTGTAAAGTGCATTAGATGCGTCAGTTCGACGTTGGTGATTTGTTGCAAAACATTTAACTTTAACTTAACGGTGAAGATTTCAGATAAGTGTATCTGAAATCTTCAACGTTAAGTTAAGATAAACTTCCCTACGCTTAGTGCGCCAGATAGGAATCCCCATTGGCAAAACTAACGAACTTCCATAACTTTGTTTCTACATTCCAAAAGGGATTAATTTTCAAAAAAAATTCTTAGTCGCTCACTTTCGTCATAAAATTACTTCTTATACAAAATTTCAAGTTTCTAAGCAAAGCGGTTTAGGCAGTGCGTTGTCAGTCAGTGCAGATGAACAATATAATCATCGTCATAACAGCCTGTATTTTGACCATTACCAATGTTATATTTTCATTGTTCCCGAACCATAGCTATGAGAACTTACCTGAAGTCAGTGCGGTAGATCTTGGAGTTGTTCGGACAGTTGTCGAGCTCATTCACGACATGGTCACCATCGTAGTCATTGTCACAGACATCGCCGATTGCGTCATCTATTTTATAGAAAAAAATATAATGAAGCATAGAACGGAAAGTTCTGTAATATGTATTGGGTAACTTATTGACCACTAAAACTAAAAGAAATGCTTTACTGATTGTCTATCTTCCGGATTACAAAGCGACTTATAGCTGTCACAAGAATAAAACTACTATTATTAGTAGTTAGTATAGTTTAGTATCTGCAAAGTTGTTAAACACTTAAAAAAACGCAAGTTTTTGATCATTCTCTCCAAAAGTACTCAACTCTTCCCTTACTACATACATAAATTCAAGCGCACTAACTATTAGAATCCTTTTGATCCCTATTCTTGATATAGGGACAGTTGTCTTCGAGGTCGGGGATGCCATCGCCATCGTCGTCATCATCACACGCGTCTCCAATGCCGTCCTCGTCCACGTCAAGCTGGTCACTGTTGGGCACTGTCGGACAGTTGTCTATACTGTCCTGGATACCATCCCTAGAAAATATTTTAAAGTTACATTTTTTAAAGTGAAACTTTTATTACATCGTCTCAAACTTTTTCGTCTGTGTGTTGCATGTCACGTGACAGTCGGTCGCGGAGCAGGGATAAAGTGAAAGGAGCTCGTCAGAGCAACCAAGGCCAATATGGCGGCGCCTATAGTGTCAAATGTCTTTAATGTGAAAAAAAGTTTCACTTTTACCGTGGTTTCATAAAACCACACAATCCTTTTATTTTGTTAATAAGATTGTGTGAACTTCGAATCTTTATGATAAATTCGGTATGTTTTATGAATAAGCGTAGTGTTAAACGAGAAATAGTTCTTGGGATGTTAAATGAACGACACATTCCACATCATACAATATAACTCCCTATTTTTAATCCTAGTCACGCATCCATTGTATAACTGTGGGAATTATTATCTTTTTCTCTGTTTCAGTAAATGAATCATTCATTTGTTAATCAATATTCATTTTATATTACTTGTCCTTAATTTTGAATTTGATATGCGCGTAATCTTTTCATATAGCCAACACAGGTAAACCAAGTTTTACCTGCCACAAAATTGTTGTGACAACTAGCTTCGATCTTCAAGAGTGTTCAGGGTTATTGTTTAAACTGGGTACCGTCTGATAAACCTAGTGAATGTATACTTACTGATCTCTATCAACATCGCTATCACAGCTGTCACCCACACCGTCTCTGTCAGCATCTTCCTGCGCAGAGTTCCTTATACGTGGGCAGTTGTCACAAGCGTCACCTACGCCGTCGTTGTCCAAGTCTTCTTGAGCCGGGTTGTAGCGACGTGGACAGTTGTCCATTTCATTTGGTATACCTAGGAGGATAAATCACATTAGCATAGGCATGGGACATTAATCAGCCTATAATGCTGGGACGCAAGCCTTCTCTTATCGAGAAGGAATGGCCATAATCAACCACGCGGGCCTAGTGCGGGTTGGTAGATATCATTATTATCTTGTAAGTTAGGAAAACAACTTAAAAAAAACCGGTGTCCAAGAACCAAGACACATTGTTAATGAATAAAATAATATTGAAAATGATGAAAGGAATTTAACACGGAATTAAAGCTTAACTTTTGATAAAATTTTACCATAGCCGCTTGTGAAGTATAGTGATAATGAATATATCAGTTTTAATTTCTACTTTACTTTCTTAATCAATGATTTATGTATGTTCATCATAATTATGCTTTACGCAGCCACGTTTTAATTCGTTTAGGAATAGCATTAACAGACAAACTCGCTTACGAGCTTCAGGGCCTGAAAACCAATTTGTGAGCAAAACGATTCATAAATTTGATTTAGGCCACACTGAAATGATACGTTCAAAAAGGGGTATGGGTAAATAAATATTTTTTTTCAAAGTAAGAAATCTCGTGTGAGTAGCTTACGTCTAGACCCACGTGCTCTATCGTTGACAACACCATAGCTTAATCATTATCATCAATCGTAAAACAGTGTCCAAATGCGAGCTTATCTATACATCTATATCTACACATATTATAAAGTCCCTTTTTATGTCTGCCTGTGTGGTAACATTGTTCTTCTAAACTACGCAACCAATGTAGATGAGGTTTTCATAACCGTGTACCAAACCGATTGTACCATAATACAACCGTGGGAAGTAGGGGAGCGCCGCTTGTGAAATAAAAACAAGTGCAGTTGCTTACCATCATTATCCATGTCAGGATCACAGACATCTCCGAGGCCATCTCCATCAGTATCCTCTTGTCCAGGGTTGTACCTGCGCGGACAGTTGTCGCACGCGTCACCTCGCTTATCGCTGCGGTCTTCATCACGGTCCAGTTGGTCGGGGTTAGGAGTTAAGGGGCAGTTGTCCTGAGAAAGAAAGAAGGAATGTCATAAAATGCTTACTTCCTTTTTCGATTATAATAATGGATTTTCTTTTTAACTCTTCCCTAGTCGCTGGATAGATGGCGCTGAACGTGGTCAGTTACTGCAAGGGACGGAACGTGACATCATTTCACTTTGTC
This sequence comes from Hyppa rectilinea, assembly GCA_951799385.1. Classification (NCBI taxonomy): domain Eukaryota; kingdom Metazoa; phylum Arthropoda; class Insecta; order Lepidoptera; family Noctuidae; genus Hyppa; species Hyppa rectilinea. The sequence goes on along the minus strand of OX637318.1, from coordinate 14,105,965 downwards.
ATTTTGAGATCTTAAAACAAAACGTACATAAAAAGTACACAAAACAACGAAAGTGTCAGTCAACGAGCGAATGTGTCGTGACGCAATGTTTTTATTTCAAGCGTTTTGGCTTTGGCAACTAGTAACGTAGTCAATTCTACGCCATCTACAGAGTTCTTGGAAACTATGTTTTTTTTTTAATACTCAAAAAGACAACCCGTCATTATCAGTTAAGTGAAACTGAAATAATTGCCGCGGTAGGAAACTTATAGTTGTTGGCCGTCATGGCGGTTAGCCACTAATATAACTGCGTCAAGCGCCTGGTCGCTGAAACGAACTAGCCGACCAACCGCTAATGCATGCGAGGCCTTATTTTCATCGTTCTTTGTATTCGACAGAATCGCTCCTAGATGCTACAAACAAAAAATATTCATTAAAATATTCTATGAATAAGGCGGCGGTTATTGTCTCGCTGTAATTAAATCCGATGACTTCTACGATTCTTTTATCTTCGAGCTTCGTGAAAATGAGCATAATTTAGTACTGTAATATTCTAATATATCGTAAGCTCGGGATTTTATTTCAGCACAGTAATGCCTTCGAGACAATGGTCTCAATTATTAAGATTTAGAGTACAATATTATTTGCATGAGAACTTTACAAAACATATAAGAACAAAGGCGTCAAGTCGTCTAGCCATCTGCTGTTAACCATAAATAAAAGACAACAGTCTCACAAATGTTTTTGAGAAAATGTTTAATGTCTTGGTACTAATATATTAGAACTAAAAAATCTTTTGTACGAGTAAACTTCTCCTTCATTGTGTTAAGGATTACGCCTGACTTAGCTGCTTAGCCAATCTTATCATACATTAACGTCATTTTAAGTTACGCTAGTAATTTTTCTTTTAAAACACAATACGCACAAAGAACCCGCACAGAAACTTTTGATTCGTTTTGCAGAATTTGGAGCTAAATAGATAAGAAACAAAATTGTATTTACACAAAAGATTTCAATATAATTAACACCAATATAAATCTTACTCCTAGACTGTGCCCATAAAAATTTGCCTTCTTATTGGATCAATCCCAATTACCGGCAGATTAATAGTGCTATCACCATCATCGTCAGGGTCACACGAGTTTCCAAAGCCATCGATCGCTATCTTCTTGTCCCTAGATGACACGGCGGGACAGTTGTCAGCTTCGCAGCGAGTAGTCTCCTATACTATCTCTATATATCCTACCGTCATTATCATCATCTGCCGAGCCTTTTCCCAACTATGTTGGAGCCAGATTTTAGTCTAACCTGATGCAACTGAATGCTAGTATTTAATATGGAGAAACTGCCTCTGATCATGACCTCCACAACCCAGTTACTAGGTAATACTATACACCTTTGGCAAGACTGGTTAGACTTACTATATATCTTGCCCTGTGCTGATAAAACCTTGAAATCTATGACACTCACCGGAAGATTAGCAATGCCATCACCATCAGCATCAGGGTCACAGGAGTCTCCGATGCCATCGCCGTCTGCGTCTTCTTGTCCCGAGTTGGAGACGTCGGGACAGTTGTCAGCCTTGCAGCGAGGTTCGGAACAGCCTAGCTGGTGGTCTGGGAAGCCGTCAAGGTCTTTGTCGGGACCACAAACTGTGCCATTGCCTGCCCAGCCAGTCTGAAATAGACATCATCTTGTTATTGACGTTCTGTAGGTGCATTGATTTTTGGTAGGGGGACATCTTATGGGCGCGCGTCACTGGTTTGCTACTGTTAACAGTATGTTTTTACCTATGAGTATAACGTATTGCACTTGGTCAGCAGTGCAAAAACCAACGATAATCCAAAGTATTACGTTTTCAATTCTGTCAGCAATCCCCGACTGATTACTGTTAGTAAAGTGCACACAAAGATGACACGAGCTATGACTAAATTCATTATTTAATTAATTAATTGAATATGTTTTCATTAAATTTTATGTCCATTTAATTAATTTTGATTTGTTATTATTTAATTTTATTTGATTAATTTATATAAATTAATTTATTTTAGCAATGGGCGTTGTTACCTGAAAAAATAAATGAATTTATTTTATTACCACGTTTGCTCGAGACGGGTTAGTGATTTCAGACACCAATTTAATATAAACTGTGTAACAGTTCGTGTAATAGTTTTTAAAATTCTTTAGTAATGTTGTCTGTTCTTACAAAGGGTCGTCATGTTAAGCTTCCTTAGACAACGTCACGCGCTGTTATGAACCGTTGGCAAACATGTCGAGCGGCACGTTTTCCCCGTATATACTTGTCTAGTGAATATTACACGATATTAACAGTGAGTGGCTCTATGTGAAGGTACTTGTACGGTGAAGTACTTGGTGCTTATTTGTGTCACCTTGCAGCGTATCTATTTTCAGGTCTGTGAAGTTTCACAAATAAGTGTAGAATCTATTCCAAAAGTATCTCTTAAAAGTGAAACGAATCCTGTTGCAGTTAAATGATTACGCTATCACTCACTAAAGAGAAAAAGTAGCACATTCGACTGCAAGACTAGCTCGCCCGGTCCGAAGTACGGCCCGTAGTAGCTACCCACAGTATACGTACCGCGCAGACACACTTGTACCCATAGCCGCACACGGCATTGTACCGGCGACAGCGCGCGGGGTCGCAGCGCTGCACGAGCTCGCCCGGACCGAAGCACGGCCGCGTCGTGTTCACGTAGTAGCTACCGCCACATGGCACGCACGTGAACGAACCCTGATACAAGCACAAAGTAATTAATTAACCTAGATAAAATGGGTGAAAAGAACATAGAATAGAATGGGCATAGAATAAAATGTCCAATAGAGCTTTTGAATAAATTTTCCAACCCAAGCCTTAAATTATTCATAAATCTATTAAGCCAGATTGATTGAAATTCTAAAACAACTTTAATCAAAATATCTGAAGGTCAATTAAACATCATTTAGATCATTGAAAACCAGTGAAAATCAATGTCAACAATTTAAGGAATTCAGAGGTATTTTTGACTGACTAACCTTTCTTGAAAATACAGGAATTATTGGCACTGCAGCTTAGAACGTAAGTTGCGGTTTCTTAAGAACCTTACCGGAGTATTAACACAAAGCCGGCCTCTCGGACAATTGGCGCGTCCATCACTGCACTCGTCCACATCGACGCACTGCTCTCTTCGCCGCTCGTTGCCAGATCCTCTCCATCCGGAGCTACCCTCGTACCCAGCGGGACAGGCTCCGCAAGTGAAGCCGCCTTCTTCGTTCCGACAGGACACGACCTCGTCACAAGGACGTATGAGGTCGCATTCGTCTATATCAACGCAAGAAAATCCTGAAAAAAAAAAAATTAAGTTGGTGGATTGTTGGTTGTGGATAAACCCCTCGAAGTATCAGGCCATTATAATTGGTAGCTCGCGCGTGATGGGTAGGGTGACGCTTAGCTCTCTTCCACCTCTTATTTTTAGTGGTACCGTCATACCCTTCACCCCTACTGTGAAAGATCTCGGTTTGCACCTTGACTCGACACTTAGCTGGCAACGCCAGGTCGCTAGTGTTAGTCAAAGGGTCAGTGGTACTTTGCGATCGTTGTATCGTCTGAGAAACTTTTTGCCCGCTAAGACCAAAACTATGCTCGTGCAGACCTTGATTTTCCCTATCATCGACTATGGTGACGTGTGCTACTTTGACTTGAATGCGGTTTTCCTGGACAAGCTCGACAGATTGCTTAACAATTGCATCCGGTTCATATTCAACCTCCGTAAGTATGACCATGTGTCTAGTTTTAGATCTGAGCTCAAATGGATGTCCATACGCCAAAGAAGAAGTTTGCGGGCATTGACGACTCTTTTCTCCCTCCTAACCTCTCCCTCTCCTCCTTCTTATTTGATTTCTCACTTCCAATATCTTTGTTCTTCCCATGCTAAGAATCTGCGTTCTTCTAACAACCTTCTCCTACGCTGTCCTTCTCATACTTCTGACTTTGTTCATTCCTCCTTTCATATTCAGTCCATTCTTCTTTGGAATGCGCTTCCTCTCGATATCAGGACGGCTACCAGTCGTTATGCATTTAAGCGGAAATTGCAGAGTTATTTTCATAACAAATAGCGTAGAGTTATCTCACCACCTGTCTTCCTTGTATCTATATATATGTATGTACTAGCTTCCGCCCGCGGCTTCGCCCGCAATGTGTTTTGGAAAAAGTAGTTTATATTCTTCCACAGACTTCAGTTCATCCACATCATAAACGGCTCAGCAGATTAACCGACGCGACGACCGAAAACATACATTTACACAGATAGACAAACGGATAGACAGTTGAAGTTACTTTCGGTTTTTATAATGTCAGGTAAGGATTAGTACGCATACTATTATTATTGAAGAGGATTACTTGCGCGGCAGGCCCAGAAAGAGATGGTAAAATGAGCTGGACTCCTTAAAGGATTGACCCACAATCGCTGTAGACCGGGAAAAGTGGAAAGTGAGGCCTTTGCCCTGCAGGGGGATAACAGTGGCTTATAATTATAATGATAATTACTTGATATAGCGGTTTCACATGTCGTTTGGTAGCAATAAACAATAAAAACTGAAAGGATTAGAATAAAGTACGTTAGTAATGATCGATATGTTTTGACGGTTCTACTTACTACAATAAAATACTTCTGTAAACTATGTTAAATGATTTGATGATTGAGATTCATTTTAGGATGTAAATTAAAGGATTTGTCAATAGTAAAGTTTTGATAAACACAATTTAGAACCTATTTTACAAAATTGATAATTTAGTGACCGAATTATAGGGAATAAGAGTAAAGTGTGCGCCGCCGGATGCTGGAATGAGCACCAAGCCACGCTGTACAATCTTAGATCACTCCGGGCTGGCCGGAAAGGTGAAAGATGCTAACATAGGCAGCCAGTAAAACCACCACACCGTTTGATTGCTGTCTTGTAGACAGCGATCAAGAGCTTCGATTGCGCGTTGGTGTCACATCACATAGGTAGTGCACTCGTCCCACACGATCAGCTTGCACTGTTGGAACAGGATACCACGTTCATTTTACTGATGTTGCACGCAGGGCTTTCTTCGCTCGCCAGATTAAGAGGTAATTTAAAGACCGAATGTGCCGTCAGTCCACCATTTAGCAATGTTGCAGCAATTCCAGAGGAAGTCACAGCTAATGCAACATTATGATCCTTGCGTTTTTAGCTAGAAGCAAACTAAGCAAAAAAGTATTGCCTGTAATAATCCCGCATTTATCATTCTCAACTCGCTGTAATATTTTGTGATAAATCTCTTTCTGCTCGGGTTGCAGACGTGGCAAAGTTTCGCACACGTGAGCGTTTAATAAGGTGGTATGGTAGCTTAGCTCTCTTGAGGAGTGGCTAGAGAGGCGCATCGGGTGTCCTCACCGGATGTTTCGGGAGGTTCTTGCACATTCTCAGGCAAGAAGAAACGCTCGGGTGCCACCATTGCGAGGATCGCCCGGAGGACATAGTGAAGCATACGGTGGAGGTCTGCCCTGTTTAGATGGAGCACCGCAATGTTCTCGTAGCGGCGATCGGCAGCGGCGGTGACCTCTCGCGTCTGGCCCTGGTTCATTCTATGATACGGAGCGAGAGGGAGTGGGAAGCAGTCACCGTCTTCTACGAAGCAGTTATGCTGGTGAAGGAGGTGGCGGGATGGTTGAAGCACAGAGCCTCACGTCCCGGCCGCCGCGAGAGACGCTTCACCACCGTCCGATCAGGACCAGACCCATGCCGGAAGGCGCGTTTGTGTTCCGCGCGCGCCTCAAAGAGATGTCAGCATTAAGAAAGGGGTCCGTTAGGGTCAAAGCCTACCAGGTCAGCGGAATTGTCCGAAAGTGTTACCGCTACCCCGGCATATAATGGGCTAAGGAAGGAACATGGATGGGTTATGGTCAGTAAGAGACTGACGCTCCTTTCCGCTCCACCCAGAGCGAAAGGTCAGGACATTTTTTTGACACGGTTCACACCATCAAAAACAAAAAAGGTCTGATCAAATCATTTGACAACTCTCCTTTACGCCGCCGTGGACTCGGCGATGGCGCGTCATTGCCTGGACCCTCTGGAGTCCTCGCTGTGCTCTGCGCACCGCCGACTAATAGTGTGCATTTAATGGCGCCCCACTCATATCAATCTTATCGTGATAACTTTTAAACTATTTGTCCAAATTGCTTAGTGTAAAAGACAAAGTTTATCTTCATTAAATACTAAAAGTGATAAACGTATTTAATTCGATAAGAATTAACTGAGTACTCTAAAATGTGCATTGTAAAAAAAGTATCAAATTGAAATGTATTTTTGGCTCACTATTTCGTATATAATGGCTTGCACATAATAGGTAGACATATGCTGTCGCGAACTTTTATATAGAACTTTGTAAGACAAACAATCCCACAATACATTACCTTCGCGTAACTCTAACGGTTTAGGCAGCGCACGCCCAGATAGCTCTCAGAATGCAGGAATTTGGCGACTTACATGATACTTATCCTTATATTATGGCCAAATCACGCAAAGTCTATGTAAAATGTAGCCTATGTGTTATTCTGATGTATAAGCTATATTATTGGTAAATTTCATCGAAATCTGTTCAGCCGTTTTTGCTCAAAGAAGGAACAAACATCCATCCATCCATCCTCACAAACTTTCACATTTATAATATTATAGTAGGATATATGATATATATATATATGATATATATATATTATAGTTATCTATTATAGTAAATAATTATATATGTTATGTATTATAGTATAAACTGTTATTATAAGGTTTTAACCTATTTATGTACCCATTTTATTTAAGTCTCAATGTTTTGTATGTTCCTACTATTTAAAGCACCTGCCATCTAATCTCTTCACCACCCTTGGTTGACTGGTAGAGACTGCCTAAGGCATTAAGTCCGCCTTTGTACCTTTATTGTGTGCGAAAAGTTTAAATAAATAAATACATAAATAATCTCTTTCATCGCTTTCGTATAGCATTCAAGTGACAGCCATTAAAGCAACAGGAAATTAGTGCACACTGTCTCAAGAGTTAGTACTATGTGGCATCAACAGCTGCTTTAAGTCTTTCCAACTATGTATGGCTTCCAGTCTAACCGGATGCAGCTTAATACCAGTATTTTACATGGAACGACTACCTATCTGACCTCCACAACCCAGTAACTGGGTAATACGATACCCCTTGGTAAGACTGGATGTCAGACTTTCGGGCTTCTGACGACCCGTAACGACAGCCGCGACCAACTCTTTAATGTGCTTGCCGAGGCACGGAGGAGTCTCGTTATGTAAAGATGGTCACCCATCCACGGACCAACCCTGGCAAGCGTATTTTAACCAGATGGATCGCCCCTATATGGTTGTTATTATAGCCATGAGCTCCTCATCATGATCATTATCATCTGTACCTAACATTACTGCTAAGTGATGACTTTTACAGACCGCTTAACAGAGTATCATATCAGTCTCATTACCACTTACCATTCCAATCAAAGCCTTTAGGACATCCCTCACAATCATAGTACGGACTGCTGGCCTTGGGGCTGCACCGTCTGGTTCCGCAGGGTTTGTGGGTATCACAGATATGCTGACACTGTTGTCCGTTGCCATTGAACCCAGCCGGGCAGGGGGCACAACGGGGTCCTGCCGATGTTTCCGTGCATTCTACACCTGAGAATTTGAAATGGGAAATTATTACCAATGATTTCAGAATCTAAAGGACTACTAACTGTGAGAAACTCTCGCTCTCACGAAATTATTAATGGAGTTAGTACTTTGGAACGGCTTACCTGGGTAGCAAGAATTCTGGCGACACGATACTCTGTAGCATTTTTCTCCGTTTCCATGGTAACCCTCCGGACAAGAGGCACACCGGTAGGTACCATCTGGCAAGTCCTGGCATTGCACACCTTTCAAAAGAAAAAACAGTTCAACTCTTTAGGCTAGGCTCTTTTAACTTATACATACATATTCAAACGCACGTCTTCTTCCCATAGGACTAGCGAGGTCTATTCTTTACATATTTTTACCAAACCGATTTTTTTTTAACTACTGTAACAACCACTTATAAAAGAATACTTAGTACTCACGTCCACCGAAGCAAGGGTTGGCGCTGCAGGCGGTGCGACATGTTTGCCCATCGCTGGTCAATCGTCCCGGACATCTCTCACATCGATAACCCTGCTCCGTGTCCACGCAGCGTTCCACTGGAGAACAGATGAAACTCATCAACTTTGGCGTACTGTTTGATCATGACAAGACGTAACTCTTACGACGTTATCAGCCTCTAATGGTCCCTCTGTTGGGACATAAACCTCTTCTTTCTGGGATGAGATGAGATGTCACATTTCTTCAAAATTTGGTTTAGGACATGCCTGTTTCCGCAGTAGTTTTGAGAGCACCGCACTGTAGTGATGATATAATTCAAACATAGGAAAGTGCCTGCTTGAGTTCAAACCAACGACCTTCAACTCGAAGTTAGCTACAAGGCAATAAGCTGACAGTGCAGTTTTTTATAAGAGATATTGTCAGAAACTGCCTGGATTATGCCAAAAGAGATCGTTTATTCCGTAAACTTTTTCTAACTAGAGGTAGGCAGTGATAAGTTCATCCCCAATATGGCTCATTAAACGACATCCGTTATGTTATAATATAACAATGGCAGTTAATGGTTCTTTGGACCTGATGTGACAACTGCTAGTCGCTTGCCAACAGCCAGTTAGGATCTGGAATGATTGGAGTTTTGCCAAAAACTCAGTGACGATTAATTAAAGATAAGTATACCTACATACATAACACCATCCTTTTTTGTGATCCTGGCAGTATCACATAGATTTACCTATGTTGGACTAATTTGATAATCAAATAGTTTATTTTGTTTGGCCAACTCGACGATCTACTTCGTTATTTGAGTAAAAGAGTTCATCAAGCATCATCATTCCAATCGGACAAAATATTTATTAAAATTTATTTATTTATTTATAAGGTGTTAAAAGATTAACTCTAAGAATTTCGTGGCATTGCACTCAACGTTACGAACATTTTTTACTATGAAATACGAAAAAAATATGAGCTGTTCCATACATTTATGCACACGTAACGTACGTAATATGAAATGTATGGAACTGCTCATATTTTTCCGGTTTCATGGTTCATCCCATAGTAAAAGTTGCTCCCACAAAATTCTTCGAGTAAATTTTTTATCACCTTATATTTTAATCCCCCAAGAAATATTTATTACTGACGATAAAGTCCAGTACATATCAAAGTAAGTGTCACTTACCTTGTGAACAGGGTCGTCTGCTGCAGGTGATGGGCCTACATCTCTTGCCGTCGCCCTCCATGCCTTGCGGACAGGAACCGCAGTCGTACCCAGTGGCCGTGTTACGGCATTCCACGCCTGTATCATACGGTCGTATCGATAACATGGTTCGAAAAGATTTGTCACCAAGATGCATGGGATTAATAATTGCGATACAGCATTTAAAACATTTTTTCACAACACTACAAAAATTCAAGCGCCAAGTCCATCAAAACTAACCATGATATTGACTTTTTTTTTTCTTTTCTGTTAACTTTGTATTACTGTATTTCTAAAGCTGCCCACTGTTGTTGAGTGTTATTTCTGCACTGTTATTGTATTTTTTTTTGTTATAATCTAGTGTTTCTTTTTTGCATGCTGTGTCTTTCGCATCATATTGTACACCATGTTTGTATTGTAATTGCTTGTATTATTAGGATAAACAGTGTAACAATTGTAGATGGCATATCTACAATAAATTGTTACACTGTTTATCAGATAAATAAATAAAAATGGGCACGTGGCTTTCTGTAGTTTCTACCTACTCTTATTTTTTTCATGTTGCCTCATGAGGAAAGCCAAAGATTCAATGACAATCCAATTGTGTGTCTCTGTGTGCGTATTATTGACTGTTGTAAATTTCTTTTAAAACGAAGGTTTCGTATTGGCCGGGTTTTGCATCTAATTGTAAAAAATTACTATAAGTATTTTATTCTAAGCTAACTATTAAATCATCACAGGTTGCACATAACCTCCTTCTAAATAATAAAGCTTCGATAAGTTTTGAAAAACACCGAGCCAGAAAAAGTCCTGAAAAATTAATCGGGGACTTGTTGTCCCCGATTAATTTCTAACATCCAAGAAAAAAGTTATTTGTAAATAACTCACACAAAGCCAACGTTGACCTAAATAACGTTGAACAAGGAACATCATTACACTTTCGCCTACAGAGCCACCCAATCATCCCGACATAATTATAATTGACAAATCTAGTTATTCATTCATAAATATGAATAAGGTTAATCAAGCAACTTGATATTAGGTGGGCGAGACTCGCGACTCTGTAGGCAGACAATGTTCTGACACATATGGCTAGTCCATACAGCATCAGCATACCCACGAGGATATATGAAACTATAAACTCCCAGAATCAGCTGATCTCGCATTGCATAGGCATTCCATACAATAAAAGGTCAGCTTATACTGAAAATATATAGCTGAATAAATAGTCGAGCGGACTATATGAAATAAAACGCGGTTTTAAAAGAACACTTTTAATAAAAACCCACACTTTGAATATAAAAGTTGCTTGATACACCTCATGATAGATGATGATATGATATGGCAAGAACAAGAAGATGTTACTAACGTTAATGAAGCTAACATTATTGATGATTGTAATGAGATATAGGATACCTAAGTGTTACTTAAATCTAAAACACAAAATATTAATGTTAAGAAAGACTATTAATGAGATTCATACAGTATTACACCTGCATTGTGAAATAAATCAGAGACTCAAAGAAAAACTATGGAAGATCCTAAATATTATTTCTAACAAAAAACTCGACAACGTAAAAACTTATCACACAAACTTTACACAAAAAACAATTTTTTTTTTCAATACTACTTTGTCACGCCAAATACGCTAAAACCTAGAACTTCGTTAAATGCAAAAATTAGAGCTCTTCAATATTTCTAATAACCTACTCGCCATCATACAAAACTGGCAACACTATTATGTATTGGATATATAGTTTTTGAAAGTAATATTTAATAACCAGGATAGCATGAAGATCCAGTGCATCTGTCAACAGGTGGCGGAGTGGGCACGCGGTTGCAGCACTGACGTAGTTGAGTGCGTAAGTTGTCGATGATACCCTTCTGTTCGCCGACCTCGCGTCGAAGGAGCTCGATCGTTTGGCGAAGAAGATTCAGCTGACGGATTACTTCGTCTGCAAGATAAAATAGAATCATAAATCATTTGAAGAGTTTCCATTATTAGAAATTATGTTAACAATGCTTGAGGCCCTTGACCAAGCATCGTCTGCCTAGGAGTAGATGACTTTCGGCAAATGATGTTGATACTGAATGCAATGCTCCTGGGTAACAGTAAAAGTAACTTCCAACTATAAATTCTAAAGCAGACTCTTTTGTTTCGAGCCTCTAGATGATTGGAAACTTATTATTGATACCAAATAGGGGTTTAAAAGGACGCAGGGGTGAATCGGGACGAAACTATAAAAAGGGATTTTAAAATTGAAATAAAAAAGACCTGTAATGTGTTTACTGTATTATAATTAACAATTAAGGGTCCTTGTTGGCCACAAACTATATTATTTCAATGTTAAAATTCCTTTTAAAGTTTCATCCCGAGTCACCCCTGCGTCCCTATCCACCCCGATTGTTTGACTGTATATAAAGATAAAAAATAGATCATCAGTACTTCGTTGCCTAAGAGTCCTTTCGTTTTTGTATTTATCCGCTCAACTGTTGAAATATGTATCAAATGTGATTCAAAACAATACAAAAAGTAATTGTACCTCATTAGTCACAGTTGAGCGCATATTTTAGTACCAAGTGTGAATAATAATTGTGCCTGTTAATCATAGAAGAAAACAAAAGGCAGACAAAACATTAAGAATCATACCATCACAAGATTCAATAGCGTTCGAAGGTATATCTCCTCTGTTCGGGGCCGGCTGCGGCAGGTTAATGTTGGGATCAATATAGTTTCCTCTGTAATCGTCTCCTTGCATCTGTTCGTCTCGCTTCCTCCTCGCCTCTTTCGCCATGAAATCTCTAACTTCTTCGAAGTCAGTTTCTTCTACAGTCGTGAGAGCAGGAGGCCTTATGGTATCTTCGTGGTGGTCACAATTAAGAGAGTCTAAAATCGCCTTTTCACTGTTATATACTTCCACTGGAGCGTTTTCTTCGTGATACTGTAAAAATATTGACATACTTTCCAGAATTTCAGGAAACCTTTTGCTAGCTTCTAATTCATTTAGAACAATTTTTTTTTAATTTTAGTCCTATGCCAAATTAAGTTTTCCGTTTTCAATATTTTCCCATTTATAATAAGGATTAAAAGATTAAATAAGTTTTATAAATAAATATCTAGGAATTATCAAGCACACTTTGCAGTATCGTAAAATTGGGCCTTACTCAAGTGTACTTGAAAGTAAAACGCTCGCCACTCAAGTATTTAATAATGGTTTATTCAGGACTCTCATTTACCAAGAAAATATCATAAATCATACTAAGTTTGCTTTTGATATGGCCGTGAACTTTCTATAATTATAAAACAATTGGTAGGTTGGAATTCCTTGAAAGGAAAATTGAATTTTCACTAAACGAAAATAAATTAACGAAATTCTAATTTAGTGGTAACCTTTGGGGGACTAGAAAAAGTCACATTTTCATTAACGATAAAGAAATTAGATAAATCCGAAATGGATGGAATTGGCATCAGCTTTCGAATTGTCACGTGATCAATGGCTTTCGATCGCTAAGTGCTAGACAATGTCAAACTGTGTAACGATCTTGATCAATATTCCCATACAAATGCGCTGACAAGTGGCGTTCTTGACAATCCGAATCGCTCAGGTAACGAATTGTTCGATCAAAAATGTTGAAATTGTATCGACACTTGTCTAGACCCCTTGCTTATTAATAGTTTCTGAATATTAATGGTCTATCAAATTACACGATGTACGACAAAAGTTTATTTATAAAAAACTGTGGCTTACCAATTTCATCTTCTGACTGGACAGCATTGCCAACATATCATGTCTGCCAGACATGGTGTGCCAGTGCAGGGGTTTGCATCCAGCGATCAGCTTCACTCTGCTAGGAGTGATGACCAGAGCCAGGGTCCCTCGGGCTTGCTCACCCAAGCCCCAGGATACCGACTTCAAGTGCCCGCCGTGGAGGCTCTCCAATGATACTAGGAAAAGGCAAAATATTTAGAAGTTAAGTACAGACGCCAGCACATCAAGCTATCCCTAACTGTCAAATTTTCCGTTAACCGTATGTCTTTGCAATAAAGTTGAAATACTATCAAAGAAATTTAACAGATTGTGGTAACTTGATGTGCGGCCAGCACATCAAGTTACCACAATCTGTACAAACGCGAACCCAAAAGCGAATCTTTTTACATTTAAGGGCCTGCTACGCACTTTTTAGGAAGGCACTACTTAGGTATATAATAAAAGATAAATTAACAACTTTAAAAAAAAGACATAACGTGAACAACACGCGGTAGAATATAGTCCACTCCTTATGGAAGAAAGGAGACGTGTGTACCAGCAGCGGGAACATTATAGGCCTTATGCTACGCAAACTACTCCAGTGAGTCTAACTAACGTAAAGTGAATTAGTTAACCTGACAAGCTTGTTTAACCGCGATGTTATTTATATGAATGCATCTTCAATCATATTTACGATATAACTTTTTTCATAAAGCGATGGCATCAAATTCATTTAGTTCCGTCTTCGATTTCAAAGATATCAAATGAATTTCTTTCAAGACGACAAACTGCGAATTTCGATGGATCATCCTATTCGCTTCTTAGTTTGCCCAACGAACTAGTATAAAAATAGCTATGGGTTGTACTACTGAGTGCTTCTATTCGTTACGGCACAAAATGCTGCGGCAGTTTGAGCACAAAATGTGGTCGTTTAACACATTATGTGGTCGCTCTAACAGTAATGCCTTTAGGCGTTACCACAACATAAATTGTATTACATTTTCTTTCTCACCCAAGCGGTAGTTTAGGCTGAAATTGACTATATTTTTCTTTAAGGTAAATGCGCCTGGGTGACCCGTAAAATTCAACATTTCTTACGTCTTTTGCAATTTGCAGGTCAGTATTAAGTTTTTTGTTAATTTAAAAATATAATTCGCAGTCGTATCAAGTGCGTATATGAAGAACTGTAATCATTTAAATCATCAATACAAACCTCTAAGTTCATATTACGGTAAGGAATAAATATTTCATGAAACGATGACTTTGGAGGCGATTCTAACTAAGAGAGAGCAGCTGTATTGATAATTGTAATGATTATAATTCTGTAAATACTTACGTGTTACGGTGGTGAATCATATTTGGATCAATATACATTCAAGACAACCTGACACAGATCCTGATTTGCATATTGCAAAAACGTACGAATATTTTAATTTTGCGGTCTACTCTGACGCTTCCTCATTAAGAGTTATTAATGTTTTTGTCTTGGTTACTGGCACATACGAAAAAATAATTTATTGTACCTCGTGTTTATGAAGCCGTTTACCGTAGAACGTTGAATCTATTGTAATATAAATTGGAAATGTAATATGCCATATCCATTGAATCGTCCGGGCAACGCAGGCGTTACTCGTTAATTCAGAGGTGAAATGTATCCCGTTTCCTTTGCGTAAAAGCAAATTCATTCGCTTCGAGGAAGTGGTTAAGCTACCATTTCCTCGGCAGTTATTAACATTTGAGATAGCAATTCATTCTCACGCTTTCTCTCAATATAGTTACTTTATATTAGCGTGGGTTAGTGTGTATCATAATCAACTTGACTCTCCTGAGTCCCATAGTCATATTCTAGAGATTCTTAACTTAAATATCTTAACCTCCTTCTTCTTTGTTATCTTTATCTTCTTTCTTTCTTACTTTTCTTCGTATCTTCTTATATGTTTCTTTTCTATGAATTATAAGATAGAAGCTACTACGTTAATTCATAATCTCAACAATCATATTTTTTTAATCTCTTCATTACTATGAAGAGATTAAAAAATATTGCGACTAGCGACTTTGTTTTATACTTACATAAAACTTAAAAAAAGTCAAAATGATAAAACCTCGTTTAATGTATACGCCGGTGGCATCAGCTTTGGGAGTTACTAGATCCATGTAGACCTAATCTTTCTCCTATCCTTGAAAGTCTATCATGGAGATAGATCACCGCATCTATGAATCATCGTATTAAAGTATCGTCGCTCTATCTTACTCACCCTTATTACTTTTCCCATTATAATAAAGCGAGATGGCAACATCTTCAGCTCCCTTCGCATGAAGCAGTTGTTCTCGCCGGGCACTGCTGCCGTGAAGACCTCGTACCAGGATGGCCAGTTCTCCACCGTCGCGGGCATTCGCAGCTGCCGCTATTACGCTGCTTGTTGCATCTGGAAAAAAGTTTGGAGTATTTTACACACATACACAACATCACGCCTTCATAAATATATTCCCCGAAGTAATGAACGAAGGAATCAACCGGGTATGGATCTAGACTCCAGTCAGAGTGGGAAGTCATCCAATGACTTCTCCCGCTCTGGGTGGAGCGGAAGGGAGTGTCAGACTCTTACTGACTAAAACCTATGCATGTTCCTTCCTTAGCCCTTTATGTTTCGGGGTAGCGGTATCCCAGAACCATGTACTTAACAAGTTGACCGACCTGGGAACGAAACCCTGGATAAAAGCAGCAGGCAGTAAAAGCAGTGTAGTTTACGTAAACGATTGCTACGAGAAAGTTCAAAAACCGAGCATCAAGACACCTTCCACCCAAACAATCTGCCTAGCCTTTACCCAATTAATACCTCCACAACCCAGTCACTAACTGGGTAGTACGATACCCCTTGGTAAGACTGGCTGTCAGACTTTCGGGCTTCTGACTACCTGTAACGACTGTCAAAGATCCACGAATGACAGCCGAGGCCAATGGCTTAACGTGCTTTCCGAGGCACGAAGGAGTCTCGGTATGTAAATATGGTCACCCATCCACGGACTAACCGCGGCAAGCGTAGCTTAACCTGATGGATCGATCCGTGGGGCTGTTATAACTTAGCCATGAGCTCCTACTTTCACATACCTCCCACCCATTTCAAAAAATAATAGCCCTCGTTCTTATTGTTCTTATTGAAAACGTCTCAAGAAAACGTTCGAAGATTTGGCCCTAATGGGTTTTCGTGCCGCGAATCACTGACTGCGCGTAATTGGATTATTATTCGAGGATTAGTTCACGCACCTTACTCAATATTTAATTAATGATTTCTGTTATTGTTTCTTTTTCCGTATCTAACTCTGTGTTATTCCTAAAAAAAAAAAGCTCCGTTTTCGGCCTTTTAGGAAAAAAAACCGAACTGAGATATAGTTTTTGTGACATAAGTAATTTTTAACGGTAAAAGTGTTTTGTTAACCAATTTACGGAAATAGGTACCTATTATTTATAACTACGACGACCAGGAAATCAAACCCAGGATAGCTTAGTAGTAGCGGTTGCGACCGCTAGATCAACGAATTAAACATTCGAACTTAGACAATAAACTACTTAATTCATTCGCTTGATTTGATAACAAAGAACCTGCCTTCTACGCGATACATTTCATTGACATTTACCACAATGTAAAAGAAAATTCAGTTTAGCGTTAACTTAAAATAATACCTTCAAATTATTTAGAAATTCTAGTGACTCACATAAATTCGCAGAACTTAATTCGGAATAAAAAATCTCTTAGGTACAAAGTACTTAATTCATAAAAGAGAGCAAAGTTTTCTGTAATAGCAAGATAACAAATCTGAAACCTTACTTAAACCGAGCGAATCTTGGCAGAATAATAGACTATTTCGGCAAAAATAACTCACAAAATGATTCAAGTAGAAATTCGTTGAAATTGTCCCAAAGATCACAAGTTCACAAGATAAGAGTTCCTACCTATTGTATAGATTGTATTGGATTCGTGGTTACGAATGATAACAGCTCGTCAACCCATTGAACCGCGAGATAGGCGGATATTGTTGCTAAATCGAATAGTCAGTATAAAACGATATTTCTTAATTTAGCATTGAGATCTGATATCAATGAACTTTGAAGTTATGAGTCTATATTGTTGAAAGTTATACGTACTTAGTACCAGTTCCACCTATGAAACTGAATGCGATCAGCACATCTTAGCCGCGTTCAAGACCTGTCAGTGTCAATTTTCCATAGAAAATAATGACACTGAGCCCTTGAGGGTTTACGTGCTGAATACGTTTAGTTTTACTGATGAAATTCGAGCTCGAAAAGCTCTAAATGACCTAGGCATTTATATCTTTACATAACATGTTTAAAAATTAACGGATTTTGATGCGGTTTTCTGTATTATTGAGATAATTTATATTATTTTATTTTACCGTGCGTCCTACTCGTCATGACATATGGTGCCAAAACGTGGACCCTAACAATCGGGCTGGTCTACAAATTCAAGGTCGGTCAGCCCACTATAGAGCGGGCTGTGTTTGGAGTCTCTTTGAAGGATAAAATCTGGAATAAAATTATCCGAAATTAGAAATAGGTACGTGCTATTAGGAACTAGAACATTCTTATTTGGTGTGTAGGTAGGCATAATAAGTACCTACAAAGTCCTGAAAATGGAAATCAGTACCACCTGTCACCTAGCTTTAGATTAACAGTGAGATATTAATACAACCACCTGGTTCTAGGCATTAACTGTGATGAAATACAGCCAATAATTCATCCTATGTGTACCGCACTTACCTTTTCTCGAATAATCCAGTATTGAATAACTTTTAACATTACTGAGATTTTAATCAGAATATGTTTTTAAAACTAAATCTTAATCCAAGGACTTTGAGGCGCCTACTTATAAATATAGAGTGGTTTTCACTCCGTACCGGATTTGTAGTCTAAAAGTTTAAATATTTGAAAGATATTAGACCTATTTCATTAAACCTGGGCATTGTAACTAGGTGTCAGTTAGCCACTCTCCCGTCAGCGGCAGGAGCTTTAAAACATTAAAACACATGTATTTTTAAAGCAAAAAGAGCAGGTTAGGGAGTTCCAATAAAACTCGTTGTCGGTCGCTCCCAGGAAAGTTATTCTCGACCGTATGACACAACCGTTGACTCACACAAGACGGATCACTGTTTTTAATTTAAAATTATGTTATTCCTTAACAAGACTCTTTTTACCACAATGTAGTCATATAAAGACTTTTAATAAGTTTATGAATGATCCTTATCGCACCTGGGGCGACAAAAGACAAAGTCACATTTTCATTAACGATAGCGAAATTAGCGAATGTAAAAATCAGCGAACACTAATTTTTTTTTGTCCGTAAGCTAGATTAATAATCAAAGAAAAATATTGGACGCGACACGTGTCTAATATTATTTCATTATCTGATTGACGGACTAAATATAATTTCTTTTTTTTACTAAGGCGGATCTCTTATTGTGTCTAATATCTAAGAAACAATATAGAAATGTTGATTGAGGCAAGGTTAGGTAATTCTGTCAAGCGTTTATTGTGTTTCATTTCGACTGATAATAAACATAGTTACAAACGATCCATCAAGTGTAGATACATTGATTTTGACATATTGATGGACTTACAATAGATACCGTTCCCAATAATTTTTAAACATTCAGTGTTCTTGTTTATTTACATACGTTTTATTGTTTACTGGGTAATAAAACGAAGAATGCGCTAGTTAAAACGTTTGAACAAGGAATTTCTTGTACCAAATGTAAACAGTTTAGACACCAAAAAAAGCTAATATAATAATCAATTGATCCACAATGATTACCGAGAATCGATAGATCTTTTAACAAGTAAAAATCTCTCGAAACGACAATTAATATAACCGTATAAATCGTTCGCTTCTAATAAGCGAACATCTAATGGGTTAAGACACTTTTACATGTCAATATTATAAAGCTAGATGGCGCCGGCCTTTCCTAACTGACTGTTCCCTGAGAAGAAATACTTACCGAAACAAACTCAGAGGTCATGGTCTCTTAAAGTCCAAACAAAATTCGAAAAAAATATTCTTATATAACTGGAGTCCTGCATGGGATTGCCATTAATTTTGAGGTCATACAGTCCGCGGTGTTAGGAAAAGTTCAAAACACACTAGCAACAACAATAACAACCACACATAAACTGTCTTAAATATGCGAAATATATAAAACTAGTCAGTCAACACACAATGTAGAGCGTCAGAAATAAACAATAACATATGGTCGTAAATTTTATACGGCAGCACAATGCCAGCACATCATCTCATCCCCATGATCCACCAAAAATGCATTATTTAGCACCCGTCGTGAACATGTGTAAATGTGTTTTTTGTCGAATTGCCACCACATGAAATAAGGCCCGAAGTAACACCATTCCATAGTCAAAGAGTGAATAATCTGGGCGTGTAGACATAACCTTTGGCAAACATTAATTAAAACATTTCTCCTCTGCAACCCTAGAAGTTCCCGTTACGTTATTACAGTTGCCCGCTGATCTCAAAGCCTCGCACAGTTAGTAATTGTGGCGACATAGTGATGTCACAGATGAGCCGATGGCGTAACGGTACGAGATAAAAAGTTAACTCGCGTCGCCATGTAGGGCCTTCCTGCTGAGAGCTCCGCGCGATCCGCGATCCTGACCCCGATGCGATTATATAGCGTTATGCTTTTTTCTTTGAAGACTTGTTTATGGTATGGCTAATATTGTGTTGTGGACAGCTAGGGTGCTTATTCAGATACAGCAGTTGGTGCTACAATATAGTAACTCATAACATCACGCCTTGCTTCTCCAAAGGGTTGGTCAGAGGAGTACCAATAGTACCCACATTTCGCTAGTCATGTTTAATTCCCATGTAATAGGGGGCAGGCTAATTGCCTTCAACCGGGCACAAATCCAGACTCTGAACTGCTCCTGAGAAATTCCAGATTAAAATAAACAATAATATTTTGCCCGACCGGCGAATCGAACCTCATGCTCAACAGTAGCGCTTGCGACCACTAGACCAACGAGGCAGTCATATAGTAACGCAATAGTTTAGAATTTGGTAGGAAACTGAAAAACTCGGCAAGATTAATCCAAATTCCTTAAATGCTTCACACCCATTCTGGCAAGCCATACCATTCGATCGTTTATATGGATTCTAATGCATAAGGAAGCTTAATTGATCGTCAGGTATCGTCAATCAACGTCGGTAGTGTTTATCAGTCCATCCGATAGCGACAAGTTTACCGACAGGCTGTTCGTGTAATTATCTGAACTGTTTCTTGACTTTACTCCTTACTGGCTCAGAGTGAATCAAACTCAAAGCATTTATCTATACAATACTAATAAATAAAATTTTCTGTTTGTTTTCTTTCAACTGTGATTCCTTTACACTCAAAAACGAACAGCAATACTATTATGTGAAAATTGTGTTAGTGGTCTTTCTCTATATCTGGTGGAGCGGTGATATTTTATATATATAATACCTATATTTTAGAATATCATTGTAGGTACTAGGTGCAGTTCACAATAATCTGTTTGGCCATTTCCTCTCTGTCATAGCTTTAATTGCCAGTCTAGTCTGGCGGTATTTAATTAATGATATCATTTTTATAAGCATTTGTTTTTCTAACAGGAAATCTCTATACATAACTGCATAAATACAATGGCAGTGCTCATATACATATTTGTCACGCGACTCAAGGCCAGTGAAGGCGGTACAAATTAGGCTATCAGAGCGGCGCGTGGGCAGTGTTAGGGTCCGCCTTGCCTAATACAGTAACGAAGCTTGGCGGATGCATAATCAGCTGTTCAGACCGGTTCCAGGGACATTTGGGCAGGAGTTATGAACAAGGAGTTTGATAAAGACTTTATCTAATAAGTCTTATTTCAGGTGACCAGGGAGAGCCGAGTGAGCATTCGCAACTTTGTACTATTTCATGTTTACGTAAATTGTGTGTCTTGTTTATGCAGGATACTTAGTCAATTTTTATTTCGCAACTACTTAATGTTAAAAAGAATTTTGTCAGTGTCATGTGTTTCTTAGTGACCGCCGAAGTATTAACCTAGGAAGTTGGTATAAGCCTCCATTAAAACTTCGGCGGGGGTATACAGCAGAAAATATATTTTTTATATCACTGAGCATGATGCTATGTCAGAGGCCTATGGGCAGAATGAAAACTCTGACACCAGGTTTGTCACTAACCACACAAGAAGAAGAAGACTGAGCATTAAATATGGCAATGGGCAGGGCACATTGCTCACAGACGATGGCCAATAAGGACAGAAAGGTTCTGGAATGCTGACCGCGTGTCAAAAGAAGTGACTTTGGAAGAACTCCCATAAGGTAGACAGATAACCTTGTAAAAGCCGCAGGCATCCGCTGGATGGAAGATGGGAAGTACACAGCTTGACTTATGTTCAGCAGTGGATGTCTGCCGGCTGTAATGATGATAAGCATTGAAATATTAGTCCTTAACAGTCTCCTTAACACGTTGGACGCCAACGCGGTCACCGGTGACCGCGAACAATAGTTTTTCTATTGTGTCTGCTGCAATGCCTTAATAAACGATGACGTTCTTAGGCACGTTGCTTAATGGGAACCTAGCTGCTCTTAAGACCCGCAGTTTTATTAGCGGAATTTCAATTACTGCCTACAGCCTACAATGTTCAAAAGAACGGTCAGTACAAGAACCTTCATACATTGGAATTCAAAATATAAGACTGTGCGAATTTCGGATTCAAGGCGGAAACGAGGATTCGATCAAACGCATTATTTTCTTTAATATCTCCGGAGGCTTTCCGAAGCATTTCGAAGTTTCTGAAAAATTATAATAACAGATTGTATCGAATGTTCCTAAGTAAAAATGTATTTTTAATGAAAAGATTATGGAAATTATCTGGAGAGAATACGTAAGTTATTACAGCGAAGTTATTTTTTATACTGATTATTTTCTAAATCGCATATTTTAAGCACTTCATACAATCACACTAATATTATAAAGGCGAAAGTTTGTGAGTGAGTGTGTGTGTGAGTTTGTATGTTCGTCCGTCCTTCACGCTCAAACGGCTGAACAGATCTGGATGAAACTTGACCCAGAAGTAGTTTATGACCTGGATTAACACATAAGATACTTTTTATCTCGGTAGTACGTTCCCTTGGGATAATTTTCAACATCCACGCGGGCGAACCCGCGGGCACCAGCTTGCTTTATTCATAAACCAACTCTTGCAAAACAATTGAAGAATGACATTAACACAAGCATTAAAAACCCATAAAAATTCCCGCAAGAAATTCCCGTAAAAAATTACCTGGACTTCTCAAAGCCTTTAATTCATCATCATTAATTTTAGCCAGAATTTGAAGAAAATTATGTGGTCTTTCAAGCCGGCTTCTTTCATTTATGTTTCTACAAATAATTCAATCTTTATTTAATACGTCCGAACATTAAAGAGCTTTATAGGCACATTAACATCAACGTAATTATCTATATCACTCTTGCCCTTATCTCAATTTATTTGGGGTCGGAACAACATGTCTAGTACTTCCTACTTACTTATGTTAGTAGTGAAGTAGGTACCTACTAATGCCATACCTATTATTATTCGCTGCCCACATACTTAGATGATTTCATATTCCAATTTCATAACAGTTCATTGTATACTTGATACGTTAATTAAGTGCTAAAACAGCTAATTCAATTATGATGTCACTCTTAGCAAGTATTACAACTTCATGTAGCCACAATTTGGTTTTTAGATTTCCGTATCTCGAACATATTAAGAATATTTTCTTGAAAGACATCCCTAGCTCTTGATCAATTGTTATCTGTTTGTATTTAGTAGATTAATTAAATGTGCAAAAATTAATCACTCTTACTTCAATATATTATATTTCATTTATTATTATTATTTATTTATCCTTCCACTGGAACGCCATACAGCAATTACACCAATGGAATAAAAATTACTTCATGTGCTGCTTTCCATCCATCCTGTGCGCGCTGGACATCGAACGGGCGCCGATGAATTATCCACGCTCACATTGTCACACAGCGTCAATTGCTCCGGTGTTTCATAATTTCATCCATATTGCGCTCCTTCTTTGCGTTTTTAGAGGCTTAATGTATTTAAAACAATAAAACATATACATGTATACAACGAAATACAAAAAAACAGAGATATATTCAATAATGGGAACACTGTCAATATACCCTTGATTAGTTAATATAAAAATGTGTGCAAGGAGACACACGTAAAACGTTGAACTAAATAATATTATGAATAATATTTAAATACTGCTTTATTTCACTCCCGGAACCTGATTTCCTATATTTGCATTTTTAAGTTTGTGAATAGTTAACGATTCAGTATAAATCTACACAACTTCTACACTAGCACAATTTGGGTATTTGAAAGGGTAGTCAATAACGTTGCTTTTTATGTCTGTCAACTGTCAAAACGCGGAATTTGTACGTGATTTGTAAGAAATATAACAATGTGACTTAATAGCATTAAATGCAATTTTACAATTTATATCTTTGCATAATATTTAATTTCTGTACGGAGATGAAAGTTTTTAAGATGAGCGGTCTTTTTTCTGTGTGATTTTTGATTTGATTTTTGACCGTTTAAAATAGTCAATTATTGAAAATTGTTAACGGCGACGCTCTTAAGTTTCCGTTTCCAATATAAGTACCTAAGTATACAGGGGGCATAACCTGATTACTGCCACTTTGTCATTGTGAGGTTAACGAAGGAAATGGCTACGCCACTTGCAAGCGATCTAATCAACGTCTGCACTACATCCTACCAAGTTAAGGAGAAATGCTTATGCGTACTAAATAAGGGTGAGTTTGCTTTACATTTACGGGTCCGGTCAGACATACGACAACCTGCCACCCAACGGAATCAAACCCTAAGAACGAAACAATATCCCAAAGGAATAATTTAACACAATACATAAATAGAAGTACGAGTTCGTGGCTAAATACTAACAGCACAGGTGGATCCCTCAGGTTAAGCTACACTTGCCAGGGTTGGCCGTGGGTGGGTGACCATCTTTACATAACGAGACTCCTTCGTACCTCGGAAAGCATGTTAAGCCGTTGGTCCCGGCTGTTATTTCTGTATCTTTGTCAGTCGTTACGGGTCGTCATAAGCCCGAAAATCTGACAGCCAGTCTTACCAAGGCGTATCGTATGGCCCAAATACTGGGTTGTGGAGGTCAGATAGGTAGTCGCTTCATGTAAAATTTTGGTATTCAGCTGCATCCGGTTAGACTGGAAGACGACCCTAACATAGTTGGGAAAAGGCTAGGCAGATGAATACATAAATCGGAACTAATATACACCTTATCAATAATTCAAGGAACAATAACTCTTAGGCTACATAATTAGACTTGTAGGACCCAGTTCCCGACGAGATGCGTAGGCGCAGGCTCGCAACTAATCGCGCCGATGAGGTCATTGTTGCAACCTGCTCACTGCTGCATTTTATTAGCGAAATACGAATTTGGTCAAAAGATATTTCGTAAAATAATTCAATTTACAAGATATACATTTTGATTTTGCCTTGGTTTCGAGCACGTCTTCCTTTCAAAATGAGACATAACGGAGTCAACATAGCGGTAATAATTCATTTCTCCGTAAGCGGGTGACGGTTGGTACTCAAACATGACTAGAATAATGACAGCTTTATTAGAATAATATTAGATCATCACATAATTAATCACCAATAATATTAGGTCATTGTCCAGTGTTGACTCAAGTTCCTAGATCCCTAGACAAACACTTGGTTTCTGAAAGGAAAGACAAATACAAACTCAAACCATTTAATTGTCAAAAGAGTCGGGCAATAGAAAAGAGGAAGCTAGTTGCCCATTCAACCCCAATTTCTTTCACAATCCAAGGGTTTTGAAGGGAATTTTATAATACATCACACTAATATTATAAAGGTGAAAGTTTGTGAGTATCCGTTTGTATGCTTGTTACTTCTTTACGCTCAAACGGCTGCACCAATTTTGATAAAATTTGATATTAACAATTATGACGTAGCCTCAAAAAAGTCTTCTGTTTTGAGCTATGTGTTCGTGACCAGTAAACAATTTTTTGTCATGTATAAGCACCAAATTAAGCAACGTGCGGCTTTTGCCCTCCCCCCTCCCCGTCCCTTAAGTCAAAATCAAATAATTTATTTCAAATAGGCACAAGAAAGGTACTTTTGAACGTCAAAATACAAGAAGAAATATCTGTGGAAATTCTTTGCCTAAAATATTGAGGTAGGTATTTTAGACAATGAATTTTCATAGACAATACAAACTTGCAGGAACAGCCGTCTTTTCGATATCAAATATTCAGGGAAGAATAAAATGTCCGTTTGAAACAGTTTTATAAAGATATTCAGAAAAGTTTAGTGTCCGCTCTCGGAAATGTGTTTGGTAAAAGTTCTGTCTGTAATATGGATCAAAACTAGAATATTATCTTGAAGTATTCGTTCGTCTTCAACAAAGGAAATGTATTGCGATTTTATTTTAAATGAACGCTTAGTTTCGGGAGCTATGCATGTTTAGCAAATGTTGATTTTGTATACCCCAACGATAAGTATCGTTACTTCTTCTTAGCGTGTCGATGGCAATCTAAATGTACTCGTCCCAGCATAAGGCTACGTGTTTGGCGCCATCACTAGCATCCATCAGTTCCCGTAACGTGCATACGGCAGGACACGATATTAAGTGTCCCATCGTTTGTGGAACAGCACCATATTTACACTCCAAGGCGGAGTTTTCTATGAATACCCTGAGCAGGTTTTCCTTGCTTCGTCCAACCTGGGTCCGGAAACTGTTTAAAGACTGAAAAGTATCGTTACGATATAATGCAAACAGAAATAGAACGATAAACGCTGTTTTTTTTTAATAACATCAGTAGCACAGATTTTGCGAATTCGGTATTATCCAACTAGTTAATTACGTAAACTTGTCTGATCGTTGGATTTATTCTGGGCAACACGAAAAGGTTTTATTTTAATTAAATCTGCCATCTCCTATATTAATTGATAAAACAATTATGTCACACATCTGTGAACCTAATCAAATGCTAGTTCACATAAAACGCCATACTGTTAACATTTCGTAAGTTATAATATTCATGTGGCTTTGTAAACAAATATGGAGCCTAATAAATTATGCTTAATGTACCCACCAGATGTGTTGCTAGCCATCTGAAGCGTTTTGAAGTTGGATTTGTGTTAGCTGATATTGAGAATCAAATATAATATAACCGAATTATAACGACCGTGAGTAGGTTTTTTAATTTCAATTGTAAGGAAAATTTACCTTTGTTATCCTCGATCCCAAGAATTTTAGGAAAATCGCATCTACTTAATAGTGCAAAAGTTATCAATACTATAATATTATAAAGAGGTAAAATTTGTAAGTTTGTATGTAGGGGGTAATCTCAGGAACTAATGATCCATTTTTTTTTCACTGATAGAAAGCTACATTATTCCTGAGTGCTATAGGCTATAAATTATATTTATATCATACATATTAGCCGAGCTATTGCAATTTTCGTCTAGCAAGTCGGAAAGAAATCCTCCGAAAACAGAATTATTTGCATGCGCTGCCTAAACAGTTGTTTAAAATTGAAAACAATGTATGGCAACCCGGTTCGCCTTAATTATTTCTACAAAAAAGTCCGCGACACCATATTTCTATCTTTTGTATTTTAACTTTTATATTTCGTTTTTAAACGTTGTTTTAAAAAAGTATTTTTTCGACTTACTTCTAATGTTAAAACAAGAAATTTTCCGCGGACGAAGTCGCGGGCAGAAGCTAGTATATAAAATGTTCAGCCGATCTCTTCTGCAAAATTCTCACCGTAAAAACATAGGTGAAGTGAGCTGTCAATCCACCTGTACTGCTATTCTGTAAAAATCTCACCGCGAGAATGCAGGTGAAGTGAGATTAAAGTGAGCTGTCAATAGTGTCAATCCCTAACATTAGTTAGAACGACCGCTCACTTCACGTTTTCACAGTGAGATTTTTTCCAGAATATTCTAACTGATGCTACGAATCGACACAATTGAGATTGACAGCTCACTTCAAACTCACTTCACTTCACGGAGAATTTTTTACAGAATAGACCGACAGGTGGAATGACAGCTCACTTCACGAACATTTTCATGGTGAGTTTTGTCTAACATAAATATATCGGCACTAAAGAAGCATTTCTTAGCACAATTTAAACGAATTGCTAATTTAATTTGATATCAAAATAAGTGACTAAGTTATAACAAGTAAGTTTAAGTTATCAAAACTAAACTTTTTATACCAGACATAAAGGAAGGAAGGCTTGAGGAGATATGGACGGTAATTAATTATTAACCCCCGCGCCTTCACAGAATATTATATGCCGCGAAGACGTCCAAGAAGATATATATGTATTTATGGTTTTTTTTTTCATTCTTCGTTTCACTCCCGAACCACGAAGTAAGTGAGTATCAAATGACAAGTTTGGAGATATAATAAGTAGGCTTTGTATTTGTAACTACTTACATTTGAATATAAGTTTTAGGAAACGATTTGATCACCTCAATCACCAAACACGAATCACAGATCACCAACAGAAATCTCGTGAACATGTAGAAAGACACACAGGATGACATAAGGACGTTGAATTAATTAAGGTAGATCAAGTTTGTAATATCCTTTTTAAGTCGGAAGTTTTAAAGTAACTATATCTTATAAGAATCCTCATAAATTCACCATGATATCCCTCAGTCCATCTGTCACTTATAATCCTTCTACTTACTTTAACTTTACCATTTAAAATGTCCTTATACTCTGATGAAAATGTTCTAAATGACTTTTAAACTTAACGAGTTACATTTGAGGAATCTTAAGCAAGTCCTCAAATAAGTTGTGATGATGATTGATTGGCCAGACAGCAACCGTAATTGTCCTCGTTTCGTAAGATATAGTTTAATGAAGGTATTAAGTGAGCGCAGAGTTACCACTGTTTAACGTACAATAGTCCTATTCTGTAAAAATATCACTGTGAAAACTTATGTGAAGTGAGCTGTCAGTAGAATTAATCCCTATAGCTAGTAGGTGAAATGACAGCTCACTTCTAGCTCACTTCACCTTGGTTATCACGGTGAGATTTTTACAGAATAACACTGCTGGTATAGCATCTGTAAAGCCATTGTATTGCCAAAATACTGTTGACGTTGAAGCAAATCGTCTGACATTCGTCTTTGAAAATTATTTAGAACTTATAAGTACTTAAAAATTGCTATTAAAATAATAATATACCTACTAGCTTCCCCGCGTAGATATCGGAAATACTACGGGGACCGTACAGACGCCAGCACATCAAGCTATCCCTAACTGTCAAATTTTCTCAAATAAAAATGAACCTTATGTCTTTGCAATAAAGTTGAAATACTATCAAAGAAATCTGACAGATTGTGGTAACTTGATGTGCTGGCCTCTGTACATATTTCTAAGGTAATGAGCCATTGGTTCTTAGACTTCTGTACCAATTTAAATCCAGATACGTTCAGCATAGCAACAAACATCTATCTAAACTTTCGTATTTATGAAATACCTACAGATTCGAAGTTTCGGACAATAAATATACATAAATTCAACTTCTTTATTATATCTATAAATTCAACACTCAGTATAAAAATAGCAACGACGTGTAAATGGTAACAAGCTATTTCCACTAGAGTGGAACAGAACAATCAGTCTCCATTAGTCGAGTCACAAAATCCAAGTGTTGATTGAGGACTGCATAGATACTTCCAGGCACTTGATATATGATTGGCTGCGTTTGAAGAAACCCATTTTCAGTCTCTTAGATGTCATCATCATAATAGTTCCTAATATTCATTTAAATTCTTAACTTATTATAGAAATAGTGGAGTGCTGGAATCTGCACTTCTTTCTATTTTCAAATTTTCTGAAAATATACCAAGTACCGAAAGGGTTACCGTTCTTCGGAACCCTAAAGATTAAAGACGGAACATGGATTGGTTTTAGTCAGTAAGAGTCCTACACTCCCTACTCCTCCACCAAGAGCGAGAGGAGTCATTTGATGATTTCTCATCCTTAAAAAAGTACTAACAGGGCCTAGCCCTTTCACAATTTATTATTAATGACGAATGAATGAGACACATGAACTATCAGACTATAAAAGTATCTGTGATGTAACATCCAAAGAGGAACTTATAAGTAAATGTCCTTCACTAAGTCTTATCTGTAAGGAATTTGATTGGGATTGCATTGATACTGAATTGTTGGGTATAAACTCAGAAACATATATGTACTTTTATGAGCGACGCACATGGTACACGCAGGTGGCTTGACCATTGTGTGGTCACAAAAGCAGCTCGTGACTCTGTTGTTAACGCGTGGGTCATTTATGACGTGTTGTGGTCAGATCATTACCCCCTCGTAATTGAATGTGCGTTTGGTAAGATTAGTCCTAAGCAGTGTAACTTTAATTACATTGAGAATCTTGTTGTTTGGGGAGAGAGAAGTTCTGAACAGATACAATGTTATTCAAAAGCGTGTCATGAGAAACTTAGAGTTATTGACTTCCCCGAAGAGTTCAGAATTTGTGGTGATAAAACCTGTACACAAAGTTGTCATCGCAACATTATAGACAATATGTATAAAAGTATTATAACAGCTTTGTCGGAATCTGCTGTGGTGGGTCGAGGAGGCAGCAGACATAGGAAAAAAAAGGTTGTGACAGGCTGGAACAGACATGTTGCTAATGCATACAGGGACGCGAGGCTAAAGTTTAGTGTCTGGCAGGATAGTGGTAAACCATCTACAGGTCCTGTATTTGCTGACATGTGTGAGACCGGAAAGATATTTAAGTCTCGTCTGAAGTGGTGTCAGACCCATCGAGAGCAGATAAAAATGGATATTCTGGCTTTACATCATTCAAACAAAGATTACCGCTCTTTTTGGCGGCACACGAACAAAATGAGTAGTAGTAGGCCCGGTCTCCCTGTATCCATTGACGGTGTGAACGATCCTGTAGACATTGTTAACCTCTTTAAAGAACAGTTTCAAATAAAATCACCACTGGGGCCTGGCTTATCTGTGCCTAATGTTCCAGACTATGATGACCTTCAAACGAGATTTACAGCTAAGGAGATCAAGGGTGTCATCACCGTCATGTCGAGAGGAAAGTCTCCGGGTCATGATGGTCTGAGTATTGAGCACCTCAAGTAAGCGAGTCCTCATTTACCAAGAGTGTTGGCAATGTTCTATAACTTTTGTGTGAGTCATGAGTATTTGCCCAGTCAGATGACTAGAACTATTGTAGTGCCTATAGTTAAAAATAAAACAGGCGATATCGCAGATATATAAAAACTATAGGCCTATCTCTCTGGCTACGGTAGTAGCGAAAGTGCTTGATAGCCTGCTTAATAGACAACTTAATAATTACATTAAATTGCACGACAACCAGTTCGGTTTTCGAGCTGGGCTGTCCACGGAGAGTGCCATCCTGTGTCTAAAGTGGGCTGTGTAGTAACACAGACAGGATAACACCTATATATGCGTGCTTCCTCGATTTATCCAGAGCATTTGATCTGGTCTCCTACGGGATACTTTGGAGTAAGCTTGAGAAAGCCGGAGTTCCATCAGAACTGACAAGCACTTTGAAGTGTTGGTATGGAGGCCAGATCAATCAGGTTCGATGGGCTGGGACTTTGTCTGAGCCGTTTGTATTGGAGTGCGGCGTGAGACAGGGGGGACTGACCTCGCCTACGCTCTTCAATCTATACATCAATGAGTTGATTGAGACGCTCAGCAGAGAGAGAGTCGGCAGTTACATTGATGGGGTATGTGTGAACAGCGTTAGTTACGCCGATGATATGGCTCTGCTGAGCGCTTCGGTTTGTGGCCTGAGAAGGATGGTAGCCATCTGTGAAGACTATGCCAGGCTACATGGTTTGGTCTACAATGCTTGTAAGAGTGAGGTCATGGTCTTTGGTGCTGGCGGTGGGAGAAGCAGAAGCTATACCATCAGTCCTTTCGAATGGAGCTCCGCTCACACGGGTATACTCATTCAAATACCTTGGGCATGTCTTGACCGCCGGCATGAGGGATGATAATGATATTGAGCGAGAGCGGAGGGCGCTGGCGGTTGGGGCGAATATGATAGCTCGCAGATTTGCGCGTTGTTTAAGGAGTGTTAAAACAACTTTGTTTCGTGCATACTGCACTCCTTTTTACACGTGCAGTCTGTGGGCCGATTATACCCAGAAGACGTACGGCGCTCTTCGCGTTCAATATAATAACGCGTTCAGGATGTTGATGGGGTTGCCCCGCTTCTGTAGTGCGTCAGGGATGTTTGCTGAAGCTCGAGTCGATTGTTTTTATACAACGATGAGGAAGCGATGCGCCTCCCTGGTGCGCCGCGTGCGGGGCAGCCCCAACATCATCCTGCGCTGCGTGGCGAGCAGACTTGATTGTCTACGTATATGTAAGTTGCTGCTGCAAGCTATCCACATCTGTGATATGCGTGTGGCAGTGACTCACATGTATTCATGGTTTTAGGTTAAGTGATTAGAATAGGAATACTAACATAGGAATAAGGAAAATTGTTACTAACACAATGAGTCAATGTTACTTGAATTAAAGAGAAATATATATTTATATATAAGTTCTTTTTCCTTAACAGTAAATAAATTCCAGTAATTTTGACTCACAGCTGAATTACGACACCCACAATGTTTGTAACCCACAAGATTGTAAACATTGTGATGCGCCTGAGCTTTGTGTGAAACCAGTATTATGCTCCCTATATGGGCTACCATATGTCCCTTGACCTGATTACTGTGATGCTTTTGCTTTATTTGGATTCGTATTACATTGCATCGTGAGGAAAACTACATGTTACTAAGACCAAAAATTCGGAGACGTGTGACGTCTTTTTTTTTTTTTTTGAAGGCTGGGACATCATCCAATGACTTCTCCCGCTCTGGGTGGAGCGAAAGGGAGTGTCAGACTCTTACTGACTAAAATCCATCCACGTTCCTTCCATAGCCCTTCATGTGCCGGGGTAGCGGTAACCCTTTCGGACAATCCCGCTTAACATGTGACGTCTGCCAACTCGCACTGGGTCCGCGTGGTGAATTACGACCCTCGCAAGAAGAAGAGGCCTGTCTCTCAGCAGTGGGAACGTTATTGGCTGATTATGCTATTACTTTTCATGTGGATTCTCGTAATATTAAAAGGCAGTAACATGTAGTTTACAGTATGAACGTTGCAAAACGTTTCACAAAAAAATATTCTTTGCGATATGTATTATGTTAAAGACATGTCAATCTGATGCGGAAGAATGAAGATACACGTATTATTAAAGCGTCAGCAAATTATTATTTGAGTACAGGTCTCCAAAAGTGATAATGCGCATAGAAATCTTCGCCACTGTTCGGCAACGGTCGTATTTCCCGAGCGTCGGAAGACGATATGTATATAGAGTGGTTAAGTGCATTTTCTTCATGCATAATTTAGTGTGATTATGTGTTTTGTCCTAAAAGAGATAAATATTGATTTATCAGTAACGAAATTTGATTCAATATTTCCATGTAAGTAAATAGCGAGCTATAATTCATATAAGCCTAAATCTGATTTTTAATATGCTTTTTCTAGTACTTAATATATATTTTACGTTGGTATTTTTAATTTTTTAGTATTGAAAAAACGTGAAAAATGTTAGTATATTTATATATTTTACAAAATTAACTATTTCAATTTGAATAAGATAATTAAAGTTGAAATTAAATTCACCTTTAAAACAAAACCAAGAAAGGTGTGTAATAGTAGCTCTATATAATTCCAGACAAAGAGAACACGTGCAGTCACCACCAATATGACAAGACGACTGACGGACAAAGAGTAAAATAATAAGACTCTGACGGACCTTTGACTGACCGCCGACCGCCCGAATTGTTTTCGATTGTGTACACATGAAATTGACTCCTATTTCTTTCGAACAAGGTGCAAAATGCAAGGGACTCGAACGATTCAATGATTCGGGTGTTTCCGGGAATACGACAATTAGCGAAGATCTGCATGTGCATTATTAATTTGGGAGTACTGTACCTATTGATGATTGATGATTATTTTGTAAGAAAAGAGCCAGTCAGATAGACGAAGGCAGAAAGTTAAGTTAAAAGGCCATGGCACCTGGTAAGATGTTTGGAAAAAAATAAAAACGATCCGTCAACCCCAATAAACTTGGAAAAGGGCAAGAGAATGCTGATCATCTTCTTCTTCGTGTGGTTAGTGACTATCCTGGTGTCAGAGTTTTTATGCTGCCAATTGGCCTCTGACTTAGCTTCACATGCTGTTTAGGATTATCTCTCAGGCATGCCCCGGTTTCCCCACGATGTTTTCCTTCATCGATTTTACTCATTATACAATACACACATGAATCCGAAAAACCAGCGGTGCGTGTCTTGGGTTCGAACTCCAAACCTATGACGTGGCAGTTTGACAGTCACACCACTAGGCTATCACTGCATTCACTGCTATGCTGATCATTATAATATTGAGTAGGTACTGCAGAGCCTGAGTGAAACCTTATGTTGAACATGGGTGGTAATAATCTGACGGCATTCGAACCTTTAAATTATATTTAGTATAGTCAATAGCTTTTTGTACAAGTGAGAGTTCGCCTCGGGCCGCGGGGCTTGGCAGATGTAATCGGTTCGCTTAACTATAATATATGCGGTGTTTCTCGTCCTATGTGTTTGCTTTCATAGCATAGCACACACCTCCCCTATACACACATTACACGCTCTACCACTGAGGCCCCTCAGTAGAAGGTCTTCAACCATTCTACAATACCTACTACCTCACATAAACTTAACTCTACCAAAATTACCTAGGCACATTTTTAGGTCTTACTCTTACATCAGACTAATAATCGGCCGTGTAATATCATTTAGTCTTGAGGTCACTCGACGCTGGCCCAACTAAGCGTGACAAATATCTAGATAACGAGACAACCGTCTCGTTATATAGATGTACATCGCTGGGTGAATTCGGTAGCTTTGTCTATCATATCATAGCACCTAATGATGCTGATATAGAGGAAAATGGGTTACTACATGGGCTTCATGCTATAGAGCAGTGGTGACCGAGTAGTATCGGCCCCGATGGATTACGGCCCACTCCCTGTCACAGAGAGGAGGCCTGTTTCCCAGCAGTGGGAAAATTATAGGCTGATTATGGGCTACATGCCATAGAGGTTTTATTGTACCCACCCCTGCTTTGCACTATGTCTACAACTTGACAAAACATCAACATTTCTTCGAAAGCTTAAACTGTAATATACAGACACATGCACGAGCCGGAATAAGTTCTATAACAGATAGCGAAAAATGCGAAAATAACACAGAGATGCCTACATAAAAAATTGAAAACACAAGAATAAAATAACAAAAATACTGGTAAGACACCATCGTAATTAACTAACAAAAAAATATGTGAAACCATAATATAATGTAAGTACAAAATGTAATAATAATTTTATGGGATACATTAAATAAGGTGTTAAAAAATGAACTCTTAGAATTTCGTGGGAGCATCGTACATCGTTACGAACAACTTTTACTATGGGTAGAACCCTGAAATCGCGAAAAAAATATGAGCTGTTCCATACATTTTATTGAGTATATGTGCATAAATGTATGGAACAGCTCATATTTTTTTCGACGTAATACAAAATTCTAAGAGTTAGTTTTTTAACACAGGTAATGTCTGGTTCGGCACGAGCGATAAAACGGAATCAGGATGCCAAAATCTGTGAACGATCTGTGTGTGTATGACGAATGACGAAGTGTAGACGGGGATACAAAGCCCAATTAAGTCGATAAGAAAGAATGGTGAATATCATCGGCCATAGACTCTTCCAAACCTACAGAAGTAGCTAATTTACAGCATAAACTCCAACTACGCAACACCCAACCGAATAAAAATAATCTGCTAACTTAAAAAACAGAAGCTGTTGCAATACAAGTCCAGTCGTTGAACTTCCAGCTCACAACCCAAGAAAATGCCTGAACTTCCGCTCCATCTAATTATGCCATTCTATGTGTGCATTCGTTCTATTTCTCTTTGAACGCTAATGACCCCAAGAATAGTATCGCGGCTGTCCTAATGGGAATTTATGTTTGCTTTGACTGATTTATGTTTTTTTTTCTGTGCCTGGGGGTGAACATTTCAATTTTTTGAAGCGTTAAAAGCTTGTGGATTAACTAGGAAAGTGTCTAGAGACGTGGGATGCTGTTTTTTGTCATAGATGAGAATCTGGTGAATTGGAATGTTGAAAAATCTTGTTTTTTTTTTCATAGGCTATCCTAGTGCTGAGGGGTTTCCAAAAAATCGTAGAATCATTAACCCATTAGATGCAGTGGCGTTACTGTAGGGTGGCAGGACTAGCAAAATGCCACGGGCCCCCGGCCTGACGGGGACCCGGGCCGAGAGGCTGCGAGCTCCAAGTGACCCAACATTTTTAACTAAATTTTGTAAAAAATATAAATTTAGGGCCCCATGCAATGGATTTGCCAAGGGCCTCAGATGGTATAGTTACGCCACTGATTAGATGTTCGCCTTTTAGAAGCCGTTTGCTTATAAGAGCACAACGATTTTTACGGTTATATTTATTGTAGTTTCGAGAGAATTTTTCTTATGAACCTATGGAGTTCATACGACATTTGAGGGGTTAATCTTAATGACTACCTACTAAGGAATACATAACACCACACCTGTGATCCCCGAAGACTTAGACAGAGGTGTACCCAACGGTACACCTACATTTTGCCAGGTACGTTTGGGTCCCATGTAATAGGGGCGAGCCTATTGCCATCAACCGGACACAAATCCAGACTCCGGGCTGCTACTGAGAAATTCCATATTGAAAAACCCAATAACACTGCCCGGCCCGGGAATCGATCCCTAACCATAGACCATTGAGGCAGTAAAATAAAATTAAACTATAAGATTCCTTATATAATGTTAATAGTTTAAACAAAACATTACCTACCGATGTTAAAGTTATGACATTTAAGTGTAAAAACGTCGTAAATTAAATAAGTGATTGCATGCAAACCAATAAAAAGTAGCTAGGTCACCGCCCACATTCTTCGAGTACGGTATAATATTAGGTACTTATCTACCTACTAACGTGTACCTAGTTGTAGTCAGATTCCTTCAACCGACTCCTACGCATACACCTAGTGATAAGGTGCGGACTCGCATTGTTTATTTTTAGTACATTTTCTATCTTAATGACCTCTGCCAAAATTCCAACAAAATCGACTTCGTTGTACTCATTATCATATTAAAATATTTCGTAAGTGCAGCTTCGCTCAACTGAGAGTCAAATTAACGTTGCTCAATTGTTTTTGTTTACTTAATTAAAGTAACTTTATTAACCTTTTGTATGTATCTACATTAACACTCACGAAAGTAATGATTTAGTTGTTTATTTTATTTTTATTACGCTGTCACATATTTGCGTCGTAGGCGTTTAGGGCATGCGCTTGCTTGCCACGTATATGTGACAATGGCGTGCAAAAGAATAAGGACCGATTTTTCAATCGATTGATAACTTTTATCTGAAAAATAAAAATGGCCGTTTTACATATTTTCTTTGCGCGACCACTACCTACCATTGTTTGGTCAAAATGTCCTAGTTTATGTTGAAGATAATTTTTGAGTGAATAATTAAAATATTGTTGTCTTTTGACTTCAGAGAGACTTTGACCAGAGATGGTCTCATGGTAACGAAAAAGATCATGAGTTAAAAAAGCGCAAAATAAAAAGTAGATACATGAGAGATGGGACTTACCTTCATCCATGGTGAGTGATTGTGTGACCACCACCACAGTTAGCAGCGCCAAGGCTCGCGCGCACATGGCTGACGTAGCCATGTCTGCTGAAACACCATACTTTTTTGTAGATTATTGATAAAATATAAACCACTATTAATGGAACGAAATGAAATCATAAATGAATTAATTTATTGCATCACAATAAAATATTTTATGTTGATTAATATTTATGTTGAAAAGCAAACAAACAGATTTTTTTTATATAACTAGCAGGTTCTCTTTGCAAATAAATTACTGTTAGCTTTTCATAAAAATGGAAATAAAAGTATGCAACCAAGTAATATTCTACTAATCCTTATGTTATAACTTTATAAGCAATAATATATTATTTATTTTATTTACCGCGATTTTATTAGTTATATGGGAACACTATTTTCCCGCGTAAAGTTTCGATTGTGCGCAAGCTCGGGTGGACAAGTGCGCGTGCGCGAGCCGGTTACGCGCTTTTCAACTGCCACGATGTCGGGTCAAACGCACGTATTACTGTTTCTTAATGAATGAGTTATAATTTTTCACAGCTATATAGCATCATTCACGTAGGTAAGTTTCTGGCTAGGTACTTGATATAAATTAAAATAAAAAGGATAGGTAACGTGATTAAAAGCGTAAAATAGCTCAAGTGAGAATACCTACTACAATTAGTGAGAATATAAATTTAAATAGGTATGTACCTACAGGGTAAACTGTAATTCGACGTATTCCTTCCAGGACATGATAGTGTGAGTCATAGAAATATAAAATAAGGTGTGACATTTCTCTCTTTGCAACATACCATACAACGAAAATCCATGGAATTCGTTCGTAAAAACCTTGTGTGTTTCGAAAAAGTTCGCAAAACACATCATGTAAATATAATTTTTCTATAAACTCATAAATTGAATGGCCGGCAATGCTATTTTATTTGGTAGTGAGTATGTACGATAACAAAGCTTTCGACGTTTTAAAACATCAAAAACTTAAAAGATAAAACAAGTTGCTTTTGGAGTCGAAACTGTTTTATTTTGAAAGTTCAGGTATTTCTAATCAGTCTTGATTTAAAATAGTTCTAGTTTGGAACAATATTGATCCTAAAATCTAATTACTTCTGAGTATTTGATTTGGTCATCAAAACCACCTACGTAGGTAAATACATAAACTTGGACAGCTATTTTAACTCTATTTTTTTTATTCGCTGTTGAAATTACTTTCTATACTTAAATTTGTTTGATAACTTCAATTTAAGTCGTGTGCTGCTGTTTGTGTGCTCTTATCATCACTTTTTATTATTTCTAACTCTAAACGTGAGGACCTGTAATTGGCTCTCTGGTGACTGTTTCCTCCTTTTTTGTTATGATTTTGCTAGCTGTAAGTCCTCCATGTACTAAATAAATAAATAAAACAAATTGCAGAAAAAAATATGTTTTATAATCAAACCAACCTTTGTTGATTTTGTATGAAGTTCTTGGATTTCCATGATCTTGGGAATCCGAAATCGTCTATGTTTTTGAATGTGCCGCCCTCATCCTGCGAAAATTACGTCACTAAATCATGGGCCTAAATCTTAGAGCATTTAACCT
This sequence comes from Hyppa rectilinea, assembly GCA_951799385.1. NCBI lineage: Eukaryota > Metazoa > Arthropoda > Insecta > Lepidoptera > Noctuidae > Hyppa > Hyppa rectilinea. The sequence goes on along the minus strand of OX637318.1, from coordinate 14,067,398 downwards.
ATGGAGATGGCAAGCGGCGAATCATCGAACAACTTTTTCTGTCACTTTTTGCGGGGGGCGAGGAAAACACATACAGCACACTTCTTAAATTTGACAACCACACACAGAGACATGCTTCCTATTGCTACAAACGCTCACAAAGAAATTATAGACACACAGTGAAAAAACACATACACATTGACAAATTTGTGCGTATCTATGCAATTGTCCTACGACAACAAACACAAACTACTAGTGTTGAGGCACAAGGATTGAGTGGTATTTCATTTCATGAATGAACGAATAAAAAGTTCTGTTTTCTTTTCTTGGAAAAAATACGTTTAGTGATTAGTGCCTGCGAAACTACGTAGGTAGCCGCTATTAATCACAAAACAATTTATAGTGCTATAGAAAAAGAACGATTGTATTTATTTTTATAGTCATTTTTTTTCTTATTTCTCAATAATATTATATTGATTGCGTATCATTCTGCATTTAGGGTCGGTAATTCGGAATTCATACCCCATTCTTTAAAACGGGCTTTCATTTCTCTCTCTCTGTCCCTATATCCCTATGTATGCTTAAATTTTTAAAACTACGCAACGGATTTTGATGCGGGTTTTTGTAATAGATAGAGTGATTCAAGAGGAAGGTTTATGTGTATAATTTGTCGGCATATATTGCGGGCGAAGCCACGGGCGGAAGCTAGTAAATAATAGCGTACTTTTATTATTTTGTTATGAATGACAGTTTTATACGTCGGTTTAATTGTTTTGCAGTCCGGTGTTGCAAAGCTAAATGATGTCAAAGTTAAAGTCACATCATTTATGTCAAATAGGCACAAGAAAGGCACTTTTGGACGTGCTCACATATTTACAAACATTCTAAAAGTTAATAATAATAAATCAATCAATGTGAGAGGTAAAGTTATTCCAAAATGTTAAAATATGTAGTATGGTACAACATTATAAATTATTTATTACCTAATTTACTAAGCAACCAGTTTGATTGTGTCTGGACACTAGATTGTCCTGTGGAGCAGGACCAGTATGTTTCCAAGCATCCTTATCCTTTATATAATCCTCTAATTTGTTATAAGCTTGTTTACAAAGTATACTTTTAATATAAGTTTAAAATTTTCTGTCATTTAATTGCAATACAATTCTGTTATTTTGTTTTTCCGTGTGTACTTCACGTAGTAACATTTGTTGATATTTAGTACCATTTTGTTATCGTTACACCATCGACTTTTTTTTTTTTTTTTTTTTTTTTTTTTTTTTTTTTTTTTTTTTTTTTAAGGCTGGGAAATCATCCAATGACTGCTCCCGCTCTGGGTGGAGCGGAAGGGAGTGTCAGACTCTTACTGACTAAAACCCATCCATGTTCCTTCCGTAGCCCTTTATGTTCCGGGGTAGCGGTAACCCTTTCGGACAATCCCGCTTACCCGGCAGGCTTAGCCCTGAGGGGCCCCTTCATATGCTGACATCTCTTTGAGGCGCGCGTGGAACATATACGCGCCGTACGGCACGGGTCTGGTGCTGATCGGACGGTGAGTCACCCATTACTCACCGTCCGCAGGCCCGCGCCTACGGTGGCCGGGAGTCGTCACGTGGCTCCCGACGCCCGGAGCGTCTCCCGCGGCGGCTGGGACGGGAGGACCTTTCTCTCTCCCATCCCGCCACCTCCTTTGCGAGCATAACTTTTTCGCAGAAGGAGGTGACTGCCTCCCACTCCCTCTCGCCCCGGACCATGGCTTGCACCAGGGCCGCGCGCGAGAGGTCGCCGCCGCCGATCGCCTCTACGAGGACACGGCGGTGCTCCGCCCAAGCGGGGCAGGTTTGCACCGTGTGCTCTACCGTGTCCTCTGGGCGATCCTCGCAGTGGTGACACCCGGGCGTTTCCTCCCGCCTGATGATGTGCAGGAACCTCCCGAAACATCCATGTCCGGTGAGGACCTGCGTCAGGCGGAAGGTGAGGGCGCCGTGACGCCTCTCTAGCCACTCCTCAAAGAGGGGCCTTACCGCCACTATCGTGGCGTGCCCTGCGCTGGGTACACCATCGACTTAACGCGTCGATATCGCTTTGAAGAAGTTCAGTATCGTCACTAGACTCGAAACTCTAGAGAATTTGAGATCGTCCGCGTATGTACATATTACATTCCGAATATTTGAGGCAGTACTGGCGATTGTACTACGTTTTTTAACAGCGTACCTACGCGGTCCACGGTGATTATTAGATTTCGACGTCATATTTAGCTATGTATTGTAATTATTGTTTCTTTTTCAAATTTCATGAGCTACAAAAACTCACTACGAAACGAACAAACTATTATTCTTTTATTATGCTAAACATACAATGAAAATAATTTAAATCGACTTCCAAAGAACTTTTATAGTTATTTTCTTTTTATTTTAAGCTGACTTGTCCAGATACATACACAAAAAACTGGTTACTGAACTTATTGATTGAAAAATTATTTAATTGGCAAATCATTCATTCGCGTTGTCCCAGCACTATGCAAATCCTACCCCTGTACTACTTTAGCGCTACCTACGTACCAATATATTTTTTCTATCGTTACGTCAATAACGATTACTTCGACATTGTACGTAATTAAAAATATTTTAATGTATAAATTATATTTACAAGTGATAGGAAACACCATGGTTTCGAAAATTTGAAGTGGCAGATCGCTTTTTGCACGAGGATACTGCACAATTAACCATTTCTTAGCTATGCCATCTCCATAGGTTAAATGCTCTAAGGCCTAAATAAATTAACTCTATGGTGTTTTATTTTAGCAATTGCAGACTTCGTACAATCATGCTATTTTTAACCTGTGGCAAAATTCAATTTTCTTTTTTTATTGTGGCAATAAGTTGTTTCTGCCTTTTGTCGATGGTCAATGTTTGAGTGATTTGTCGCAATCGCAAATGTCATAGTATTTTTTGAGCTCAATAATATCAGGATGGCAGAAAATAGAGAGGAAATTCTAGCAAATTTTCAGGTAAGAGTGCCTTTATAAGTTAGCATAATCCTAATTTTGCTATCACCACTCTTTAGTATACCATAAAGGTTATGTAGTGTATAACAACAGTGACTCTCAATTCTCGTTTATCTCTTTGTGCTTTAGTCGTATCGTAGTTTTCAAAGGTTTTTTCCAAATTTCTTTGTCCTTTACGTATAACTGCATGAGTTTTTAGATCGTGAATCATACTTTGGACACGTGTTATACGTTTCAAATTATGCCTTTATTGTTTCTTTGTGCATCGTCGTACACTTCCTTGAAGTTACATAGCTACAAGGTAAACCTTGTGGTTTACTGCGTTTTTCAATTGCGTAGTATAGGTAATTAGAGCAACGATAGACTTCGTTTGTAATAACAAAACAAATAATTCTAGGGTATAACAGCCATAGAAGATGTTGCAGAAGCTATATACCACCTAGAAGAAGCAAATTGGGACTTACTCGTAAGTACACTACTTTTTCATTCTTATTTTAAACTGTAGAAACTATAAACCATAATATAGGTGACACTTTTTAAGCATCATACTACAAAATAATATAAGTTTTTTACAATGGGATTTCTAACTTTCTTTATGTCATGTCCATTTATGGGTTTGTTTATATTTTTAGTAGTTTCAGATGTCAAGTGTCAGTGCCTCAAAAAAATAAACAGAATGAAGAATGATTTCCATTAGTAGTAGAACATATAATGGTTGTTTGACCTTCTCAAAATCTGCATGTCATTACATGTCACAGCCTCTATCATCATTATTATTAAATGTATACTTGTGTTATTGGTCTCTTTTAGATAGTGATAATACACTGGTTTCATTGCTACACCAGTTTATTCACTCTAGCTACTCAGCAGTGATATCTATCTATCTTAGGATTGGTTTTTCAAGTGGAGTACTTATTACACTAGCTTCCTATGACTTCATTGTAGTTTAAGTTTCAGCAGGCAAAATATGAAGGCATCTTCACATCAGAAAAAGTTTTTGTGAATATTGACCATTTCCTTGCAAACCATTTTTTTTTAAATCTTTGAATATGGATCAAAAATTGTCAAAAAGTTAGGCAGTCTCATAATAACACACTAACACTGCATTTATAATTTATTTATTTTATTTATTATACCCAACTTGCATTTGCATTTTACTAAATTGACTGAGTTTTCTACTAAATTGACTAAAAAAAAAGAATTAGATGTTAGCAATATATTTTAAGCTCGAAAAATTTACCAGGAACAGCATTTTACAATTCCATGATAATGTTATCTATCTATAGCTCTTATCATAATAAATTGCATTGGACAGTAAACATTTACCACTGTCGACTCAAAATTACTCTACTCGCTGCAGTTGGGTGTCATAATTTCATGTAGTTCAACTATTTTATACTCTTGAACTAGCATGCATACTTATTTATTTTATTTAACCATTTATGTAGATACATAAAAACAGGCAAGAAGAAAGGAACAGAAAATACTTCATTAAATACTCATATTATTTCCTAACCACTCTAAAAACAGTGGACTCATCTGAGAATGCTTCAACTTAATAGGTACAGTCGAACAAGCTATTTGGTATACAGGCAATTAAATTGCAATTACTTTAAACAATGTTGTGAGCATGCTGAAAAGTCAATACTTTTACATTACTCCATTAAGGCATTGACTGCCACGCAGCAGACACAATAGAAAAACTATTGTTTGTCGGACACACGGTGACCGCGTTGGCGTTCAACGTGTTAAGTATGCCATAATTTAAAAAAAATATAACACACTCATTAGAAATTAATATTGGCAGTGTATTGGAACAATAAATAATTTTGTGTGTAAACAGAATAGCTTGCTTGACTGTACTAATGTGACAACAGACTGATATATTGTGAATGTCCATCCAATCTATTGATATTGTGTAATGTTATCTGAGACTCCATATCAGAACTAGATTTTTTTGTGCCACCAAGCCATTTTACCTAGACATGAGCATTGTTTGCTAGACAATTAATTGGTCTTATATCTGGCTATAGTCTTCCAAAAAAAAATCGAGAAACAATCCAGTTCCACAAGAGAATCATAAAAGAAAACTTGCTTAAATGATCTATTTGTAATATATTGAATTATTATTGTTGTTGTTGTTTGTTCGTTTGTTGTTATTGTTTTTTCTTACAAAAAGTATTGTTTATCAAAAGTCGAAAATGATCATCGATTTTAGTTGGTGACTGTTCATAATTTTATGCTGAAGTCCAATTAGTCATAATGAGTGAAGCCAATCAATTATAATTATCAGCTTTTTGTACCACTTATAGTATTGAAACACATAATTAAAACTTATGTATGTAGGTATACTTACGTTCAAAGGCGTGTTAAGGGGGGAGAAGGGGTCGACCGCCCGGGCGCGATAGCCACGGAGGCGGCAAAATCACCTTGACGATAGTCAAGTGCAGGGGCGTACCTAACCCCGTATCAGCCGTATCAATGATACCGGGTCCCCAAAGCTACAAATGGAGCACTGTAGCACCAACGCGACGTGTGTAAGCAAAAAATCGTATTTTTTTGTCCATAAACCTCCCTGAACTGCAAATTAAACTCGTAATAATTAAAAATCTAATGAAAATTAACAGAAATAATTTACGTTTAATCAACAGGCACAGTCCAATGCTCAAATCATATTTTTTTGCTCTTCGGCTCCTATTGGTCGTAGCGTGATGTTACATAGCCTATAGCCTTCCTCGATAAATGGACTATCCAACACAAAAATAATTTTTCAATTTGGACCAGTAGTTATAGAGATTAGCGCGTTCAAACAAACTCTTCAGCTTTATAATATTAGTATAGATAAGTCTGTATATGCACGGTAATTTTAACATTTTATTCTGTTTAAATATGGCACGCAGCTATCAGTAGTTTGCAGTTTAAAAATGGACCGTATGCATCTTTTTAGTGCTTTGAATGCAGTTTCCCTTTCGGTTGAGTTTCCCCAAAAGATAACACCGTATCGTAGCTCGTAGGTGGCATTCGACTAAACTATGGTATGCAGTCAGAAGTGCGACTACATTTACAATAGACGACAAAGTTTTTCGCACGGCTCTGCCTACATTTCTATTGTTGACTATTTTTACTCATTAAATCGAGTTGACCTTTATGCAACACCCTCAACAAACAGGAGAACTCAACTCTTAAGTTAAAATAAAACTTTTTATTTTTCCTTTGCTCAGTTTTTACATTTGTTCAACTTTTCATTACTGGAATGGAAACTTACAGAAATAATAGAATTATTTCTTTGTTCTTGTAGCTAGTGTTACAACTTTGTCTTTTCATGTAAAGAATGGTAACAAACTTTTTTTTATACTGGGTGGGAAAAAAAATATCGGCTTTTCCCTACATTTCTACGAGTCACGTGACGAAAAATGTATAGAACAGCTGTTTTTTTTGCGATTTCGGACTTGGTCCAATAGTAAAAGTTGTTCAGTTTGGTGGTCTGTAGTATATGCTTTTGTATGTATGTACCCTTTCGGTTACACCTGTATAATAAATAATGTCACAAGGTAACACTCATGTTTAAAAAGCATACGAATTAAAATCATCAGTTTTCAACATTCTATTATAACTTTGCTCGTGTACGGTGTAACAAGTACTTGTTTCACTGAATCAATAACATTCAATAAAAACTTGTAGAATGTTAGAACAATGTTTTCCTTGCATTCCATGTATGGAATTGGTTATGGTTACGTATTATAAATACCTGTACCCTGTAGTCAAGGAATGAAAATTTTAAACACCTGAAGATAAACTTTTTGGTTACACCTAATTTTTCAGTCTATGGTATCCAACAATTTGAATAAAATGACAAGCGCCTGTTGTACGGAGAAATTGCGTAATATTTTCGTTTCATTACCGTACATTTACTGAATCAAAACAACTGAGAGTTGTCAATACCAGGCTGTGTATAAGCGGGATTGTTCGAAAGGGTTACCGCTACCCCGGAACATAAAGGACTAAGGAAGGAACATGTATGGGTTTTAGTCAGTAAGAGTCTGATACTCCCTTCCGCTCAACCCAGAGCGAGTGGGGTTATTTAATGATTTCCCACCATCAAAAAAAAACAAAAAATAAAACAGGTGTCAAGGGACACCCGGATGGAACGAAGTTCCTTTCGATTAATTAGTGAAAGAATTGTAATAACATTTTATTTCTTTTAAGTTGTAAGAATCAAAAAATATTGATTAAAAAGACATCATATTTTACTCCAAAAAAAGTGTCGTTACAACTTTTGGTCTTAATTCCGTCTAGCCCCCTTTCGCAACGCGCGATAAGGAACTTCGTTCCAAAAATAGGCTGTATGTATACCGCGGTTGCGTCAATTCTGTGTAAGAAGCATACCAGGAGCGATACGGCGCGCGGTGCAGCGCGGTCTGTGTTCCATTGTTTTGATTTGAATGACCGTACATACTTTCGATTGTGAATGAAACGCAGCACACTGACCGCACGGCGCATCGCCGCTCCTCGTCTCATCGCGCCTAGTGCATAAAGCTTCTTAACCTTTTGAACGCTTGCTTGTCACGTATATGTGACAAGCAAGCGAATGCCCTGTACGCCAACGACACACATATGTGACAATGGCAACAACACTAACACGAAATAAACAATTTAATCATTACTTTTGTGAGTGTTTATATAAATATCTTAAAACTTGAAGCTCTCGTATTTAATGACATGAAACAAATTAAATGACACCATGGATATTGGGAAAATTCATGAGAACAAGAAGAAATAAGTTTGTAACTTGGCGTGCAGGGCACGCGCGTGCGTTTTCGGTCTTGCGTTCAAAAGGTTAAAACCCAACAGGTTATGGAATAATGAACAATAAGTTGCGGTTACACCAGAGATACACAAAAGCACAGCGAACGATCGTCAACTGTCATCGTGCGCAACATAATGCCGTCCTGCTCACTCTTTACGCGTTATGGTTACAGGCAGCCATCAACCGAGTAATGCCACAAGATGCCACCAGCTCGTCAGCACATGATAACGACACACATGACGTTGAGATGATAGACGATGATATATCTGTGATAACTCCAAAAACTCACCCACCAGGTAAGACGACACTGCATTACAATATTGTTTGCTAATTATGACAAATTGCTGATCGAGTATCGAATTTTTGACTATAGTGGGTGTAACCGAAAGGGCGTGAAAAAAAAATCAGTTGTTCCCAACATTTCGACGAATCACGTGACCAAAAATGTTTAGAACAACTGATTTTTTTTTGCGATTCCGGAGTTGGACCCATTGTAAAAGTTGTTTAGTTTGATAGTCTGTAGCATAATATGCTTTTGTATGTATAAGTATACCCTTTCGGTTACACCCTGAATATTATTATATTCATAATCAGCCTATAATGTTCCCACTGCTGATACATAAACCTCCTCCCTATGAGAGGGGGTAGTCGCATGTCTTCGAGTCTTTGGTTCCTTGTTCCCTCATCATTTTGAGAACAGTGGTGATGAAATTAAATACGCAATGTGAAGCGCCTGCGCAGGTTCGAACTCGCGACCTACAACTCGTAAGTCAAGTCCGATACAACTGGGCCAACACTTTCGACATGCACGTAGGCGAAACCACTCGCAGAAGCTAGTACAGTCACAAGCACCAATGTGTATACACCTAGTAATTTTCAGAACCAATTTTCTCGTAAAATAACTATTTAACTTTGAGATACGACATGTACGGTAAATCTATAGATTCGAAAATGCAATGTGTGTGACAACAATTCAAATTCATTCAATAATTAACCCATTGATGGACACTGAACGAGACAGTAGAAGTTTTATTGTTATTACTTCTAAAGGCGTTTCTCAAAGTGTTAAGCAGAAAACCGCTTATGAAATTAGCTACGTGTATACATAGTTTTGCTCGTGACTGTACATACATAAATAATCATATATATCGTTTGATTTCCTTTACTAATCAATTTAATATTTACTCCGCAGACCGGGAAGACCGTAATCAAGCATCAACCTCGACGCCTTTAAATTATACCCCCACTCCTTTTGTAGAACTACAAGTTCATTGTAATAATAAGATACATGAAATTAAAATACCTGCGACTGCGACAGTCGGTGAGTACTACTTTTAAATCACTATAATAAAACATGCATGTTCTATTTTTTTTCTGGGGTGGAATGGCCTCTTTTTTTCTACCTTTTGAACGCCAGAGCACAAACGCACGCGCGTACCCTCCACGCCAAGCTACAATTTATTTTCTTCTTGTAATCATGAATTGCCCAATATCCATGCTGTCTTTTAATTTGTTTCATGTCATTAAATACGTACGAGATCTTCAATTTTTAAGATATCTATATAAATACTCACAAAAGTAATGTTTTTATTGCTTATTTCGTGTTGGTGTTGTTGCCACTGTCACATATTGGTGTCGTTGGCGTTCAGGGCATGCGCTTGCTTGTCACGTATATGTGACAATGGCGTTCAAAAGGTTAAACTAAGTTACCTAGAATTAAAAAGTAATCTAAAAAAAAACTGATTTCAGCTAAATGTTTATAGTTAAAAACCACAGAAACATTTACTCAGGTGATCATTTTATATTTATACATCACAACTGGCAACATTAAATGCAACCTCTTATTTATCGTCCAGGTGATTTAAAAAAGGAGTTAGAGACCAGATGCGGCGTGCCAATATGCCGACAGCAGCTGGCGGGACTGGGCGGTTCGCGAGCCACCAACAACGCGACATTACAAACACTCAACCTGCCGCAGAACGCCGTACTGCGACTTAAAACTGCTGATGCTCATATGGCTGATGATGAGTGAGTACCAAAAGCTCCTTAATGTTCTTCTCGGCTCACCATAAACTATTTTGTAACGTAAAAAGGAAGCTAATAAGAAGGAAAAGTTTTAACAACATTAAGCCAAGCCTGGTCACACTCAAGAATCCAAAATCTGCAGTAGGAAAGGCAATTTCGATTACAAGACTTAGAACCTCCATTTAAATATGCAAATTGATTGAGTCTTGTGAACATGAAAGAGATTTTTTTTCCATTATTTCAACGCTTTCCAATCAAGGTCAATCACTGGACCTTGTAATATGTGCAGTTATAATACCTCTTTGGAGGAGAACCTCGTCACATAATAGTTAAACACTGCGCGCGCTCTGCCCACATGTCGAAAATAGATATAATTTTTTTTTTTTTTTAAGTTGTAGAAAATGTAATCCTCTACAATTTTATAATAAATACAAATAGCATACAACCCATAGGAAACGGGACATTTGCAATAAATGTGTAAATAATCGTTTTTTTGACCTTGACCTTGGAATATCTGTAGACGCGGACACCCTATGATAAGTTGGTTTCGAGACAAGTTTTAGGGTTCCAAAATAAAGTTTTATTCAACTTTATTGCTGACTAATTCTTATTCCGAGATTCTTGCCTTGCATCTTTATTTAGTACAGTCATTTTGAAATGACAACTTATCAATCATACTTTTATATCCACTAGGGTCGCAGAGAGGCTGACAACGACATACGTCTTGCATGTGAAAGTGGACGACAAAGAGTATACGCTCAAGTACCCGGGCACCAAGACGGTGCAGGAGGTGAAGAGCGACATATACTCGCTCACAGACATACCAGTCAGACATCAGGTCAGCTACAGTAGCGCATTTTTTTATATCACGTTATCTTAAGGGTCGAACTTCTTCAGTCTGCCTAACCCTCTCCCAACTCAAAATCAAAGCATATATTTCAAATTAACCAATTACAGGCACTTTTGAATTGCCATAGGGTCAGTTAAAATGAAGCTAGATGCCCATTCCAAATCAGTAGGTACCTTTGGAGAAGAATGGGCAAGAAACTCCACAGACACTCTTTTAAACAAAATATGGTTACAAAAAATTGCTGTTAGAGTTAGCTTCCAGTCTTAACTGGATGCAGCTGAATACCAGTATTTTACATGGAGCAACTGTCTATATCACCTCTATAACCCAGTTACTGGGTAACACGATAACCATTGGAACGTGGAACCTTTTTGCCAGTTGATAATAAGAAATTGGAAAAAAATTAAGCATACAAATTGTAAGAAAAATATGTGATGAGACCAACTTCTGCTGTCTAGATATTTTTTTATCTGTGGATATAGATCGATTGCTTATATGAAAGAGTTGATATGCATTACATAAAATTGGTCAATTATACAATTTTTTATGGAGAACATGCACTTGGCCATAAAAATATTTATGTTAACATTTATGTCATGAAAACAAAGCGAATAATTTCTCAAATATTTCCCCAAATCTATGGATTCGCGTTCGCCCATCCATGCATTTCTCAGTGTAAAAAAAAAATGTATATTTTGCTCTGGTCTAAGTTTATTATTTCTGTGTTCCCAGCTATGGACAGGCTGGCCCGCAGTAACAGGGCTAGATGAAATAGTGTTAGCGATGGCTGGGCTAGATCTTCCTCAACACGAACTCGCCGTGCGGCGTGCGCCTGGCAAGCAGAAGGAGTATAAGAGGGTAAATAGTACGGTACTGGACCCTTTTACTAACATGTATATAGCGCTACAAGGTTCTTTTCGCGCGTGGCCAAAGTCGGTACTAACGCCGCTATTTTTTTTTAACACTACAAGACAAATGCACAAATGTTTACCATCAGTCGCCCGCCAAAAGATTTATTTATTTATTTTATTCATTTATTTTATTCATTTATTTATTTAAATCTCTAGGACTATCATTACAGGAATTTAAACCTAATGCGATAGTTAGCAATTATAAATGTACAGACGCCAGCACATCAAGCTATCCCTGACTGTCAAATTTTCTCAATTAAAAATGTACCTTATGTCTTTGCAATAAAGTTGAAATACTATCAAAGAAATTTGACAGATTGTGGTAACTTGATGTGCTGGCCTCTGTAAATTAGACTAATAAATAAAGATCCTCGTAGCAGTGTCTGTTGTACAGTCGCGGAAGGAAAAGGTTGAGCAGCTTTAGATCAACTTTTACTTGCTCATGGCTTTATTTTTCCCACTTCATAGGTATTTATAGTAAAGTACGATTATTAATTCCAGTCAGTAAAATGACATTTCCAGTGTTGCAGGTTTTTAGTCCCAAATAAATAGTGATGTGGTAAATCGAGGTTTTACGATTAAAAGTTAGTCGAGATTCCATTTTTTTTAAATTGATGATTTTGACTTTTCGGCGATACGTCGTAAAGTTCACCAATTCTTTTATGCGAAGGACCCTCCGACTATTGCCAAGGTACAGTACCCGGCGATAAATATTGCACATCGACCTTTGGAAAGAGACAATCGGCTAATTTCGGCTTCGTAGAGCGCTATCTCTGTCGCACGAAATACAAACAGTCCGGTATCTATTAGGAGTTGTTAAAACAATTATGATTTGCTTCTTTAGATAATTCTTTTCATTCTTTGTATAAAATACACCAACTTTTCTATCAATTCATATATCAATTTCTGAAAATTTGTATATAGGCTCAACCAAAGGGGTACGTCGCCAGGAACAATAAAAATTTTAAATTAAAAGACGTAAAAAAAATATTTGAAGAAGGCCTGAAAGAAGTGACGCCTAAAACTCAAACTCAAAGTATTTATTTCAAATAAACCAATTACAGGCACTTTTGAATTGTCAAGGTGTCGGTCAGTCAGAGAGATGAAGCTAGTTGCCCATTCCAAAGCAGTAGGTACCTATGGAGAAGAACGGGCAAGAAACTCCATGGACACTCTTTTAAAAATTGGAGACAGTGCATCAACCATGCCATAAAAGCCTTAAAACTCGACCACATAGATGAATAATGTGGATTCATTCATTATAAATGTTACTGATTCCGATTCCGATTCTGAATATACTTACCGATTCAGAATCGGAATCGGAATCAATAGCAACCGTAATGAATAAAAACGTATAAAATTACTAGTATTTTCCCGACTTTCTAGTGTTAATTCCTCTGAATCCCTAAACATTTTTTTCCCAGCTTTTGTAATAATGTTGTAGTGAGAAATTTTAATATGCTGGTAAGGTCCATATTTCTAAAATCGTATGATTTAATACGGTTTGTATTACATATTTACAATAAAAAAAACGCTTTGATACCTAATAAAATAAAGCATGACTAAATGTCTAAGTCTATCGATTGCCGAACATCACTATTGTAGCGGGTCACCCTTTTTTGTATAAGTGACAGTTGCACTTGTCATTTTACTGACTCGAATGAATAATCTTAGTATAGTCATTACTACATTACTTCCTAAGGCGCGTATCAAATGGCTTTAATCGAGTCTTAAGCAATGACTGGGTAGTCAATAACGCTACTTTTTATGAACTGTCAAAACTCGGCATTTGTACGTGATCTGTATGAAATATTGAAATGTGACGTCAGATTTTTGGAATCAAATGGAATACTTACTAACATTAAATCCAATTTTACAATAATATCCTCGCACAATATTTAATTTCTGTACGGTGATTGAAGTTTTTAAGACGAGCGGTATTTTTTCTATGTGATAACATATTTTATTTTTGACCGTGTCGAATTCTTGAGTACTGAGTGAGGTTCTGTAATACGACATTAGTCTCTGAAATTTTTTGTGAACTTGTTGTTGGAGTGCCATAATAAATAAATGGTATAATCGTTTTATTATTATAGTCCAGATTGTGACTCCATTAACCTCTCTATTTTACAGAACTATTTTCAAAAACTCAATCCGTAACGAAAAATCTAATATTTCCAGATAATAGTGGAGAGTTCAGACAGTGAAAACAGTTCAGTCGAGGAGGTGGAGGACACGGCTGAAGGCTACACGGGCGAGGATGACATGTTCGTGGACCTCGTGCAGTCCGAGAGGTTGCAGCCGCTCAGTGAGTACACACCTAAATAAACGCGCGTGACGTATCTTGCTGCGGGAGTTCGTCAGTACTGCCAATGTCCTTGCTGATATACACATAATTATTCTGTTACGTTACGTTACATGTTTTGGATGAATTTACAGCTACCTATAGAATTTGTTTTGTTAAAAACAGCATAAGGTCCCAGGTCAACCAAAGTGTTATTAATTATAATAATAATATAATTTTTATTTCGGACACAAAAAATCCATAGAGTGTTAGTAATATGATATAAAAACAACTTATTATCTAGTGTTGTGTGTGTTTCCATTTCGGATTTCTCTGAAGTGGTTCTCTCTCGGTGTTAGTCGTTAAAAAACAGCGGTTGAGTTATCACGCTGCAATCGGTATTTTTGTTTCTCGTGCATTTTATGTTAGTACTAGCTGACCCGACAGACGTTGTCCTGTCTTAACTATGATAACTACCTTACGGGTAGGTAAGGTAGTTATCATAGTTAAGACAGGACACCTACTCTATCTACCAAGTTACCTACCCTACCTACCCTACCTACCCTACCTACCCTACCTACCCTACCTACCCTACCTACCCCACCTACCCTACCTTCCCTACCTACCCTACCTACCCTACTTACCCTACCTATCCTACCTACCTATGCAAAAATGTGCAATAAAAATATTTTTCTCATACAAACTTTGCCACCCCTTGTAACCCTTTTAGGGGTTGAATTTCCAAAAAAAAATATGACTATGTCCTTCTCATGAATGCAAACTATCTACATACCAAATTTCAGCAAAATCGGTTGGGTGGTTTAGGCGTGAAAAGGTAACAGACAGACAGACAGACAGAGTTACTTTCGCATTTATAATATTAGTGTGGATTTAAAAAATTACTATTTAGATTTGTTTTTTGTTTGTTGCCATGTTTATAGTCTTATGCAATATCAATAAGTTGATTAAGTTGTAAGTTTTTTTTTTCTGTGGTCCATCCATTGTCCATGGCCGAGATACTAACTGTCAATGGTTTTAATGTTTCGTTTAGCTTGTGTATTATCCCGTCCCGAAATGTGGATGTACTGTTATTGTTGCACCTCTGCTTTTGTTATATAATTATGCTATTTTTTTATGTTGTAGTGTCGGAGAGCGTAGAAGACGAAGCTCTAGGCTGCATCGAGTTCTCGCAGCGGTTCCGGACGCGGTACGGACCCAACACGCCGCACTTCTTTGAGGGCACTCTGCAGGACGCTATCAAAGAGTCGTGCCTCAAACCTGCCAAAGAGGTGAGACATTCACTGGACCAAACAGAAAGCTTAACAGACTAGATATCAACTACGGTAACATGGCGCGACCCTCTAAATGTTACTATATAAAAAGGTAAAAAAAATAATTAAATCACATAGAAAAAAGACCGCTCGTCTTAAAAACTTCCATCGCCGTTCAGAAATTACATATTATGCTTAGATATAATTGTAAAATTGCATTTAATGCTAATAAGTAGGTCCATTTGATTCTAAAAATCTGTGACGTCACATTGTTATATATGTGTCATACTAATCACGTACAGATTCCGCGTTTTGACAATTCATAAACAGTAACGTTATTACTACCCTTTCAAATACCCAAAATTTACTGTTTCGATGTTTTAAGTCACATCTCGTCATCGTATTCGTCTTCAGTAGCAACATGCGTTGTGAGTTTTGGTAGCGCTTTGTAATTATTACTTTCACAAATACTTTCAAACGTTTTGAATTAAAGAGGGGCTGACCATGTTATTGTAGTTTATGTATACTCCATAGTATTTGCTTTCTCAAATTTTAACTATTTCATAATCTTTGATATCATAAGCAAATACGAATATGTAGGTCAAACAATAAAAAAATACATTAATTAACCCATTAGATGTTCGCCTATTAGAAGCTGTTTGCTTATAAGAGCTCAACGATTTATACTGTGATATTTATTGTCGTTTCGAGAGAATTTTTCTTATGAACCTATGTTGGTTCATAAGAAAATTGTAAGCTCGGGTGTTACTGTCTAAACTTTAGATCATAACATCGGACTGGAACTCCCTTTATTTAATACGGGACATTGAATTTATATATTTATTTAAACTTTTCGCACACAATAAAGGTACATAGGCGGACATAATGCCTAAGGTATTCTCTACAGTCAACCAAGAGTGGTGAAGAGATTAAATGGTAGGTCCTTTAAAGAGTAGGAACATACAAAACATTGAGACTTATGAATAAAATAGGTACATAAATAGGTTGAAATCTTATAATAACTGTTTATACTATAATAGATAACATAAATATTATGACCATTATTTATTTCAGCGAAAACTCCTGGGCGTATACTTGCATCACGAGCAGTCGGTGCTATCCAACGTGTTCTGCGCACAGTTACTGGGCTGCGAGGCAGTACTTCAGACCCTCGCCGCCAACTTCATAGTGTATGGTTGGGACCTCTCGCACCCCGACAACAATAACATGTAAGATACAAGCAAAACTCGACCTTAGCAACTACAACTTGTAGGCTATAATCAACTGCGAGGCAGCACTTTAGTCCCTCGCCGCCAACTTCGTGGTCGACAACAATGACGAAAGAAAATTTGCAGATCCATATCAGCTTGTATTTTGAATCAATACAAATTTGCAGATCAATATCAGCTTGTATTTTGAATCAATACAAATTTGCAGATCAATATCAGCTTGTATTTTGAATCAATACAAATTTGCAGATCAATATCAGCTTGTATTTTGAATCAATACAAATTTCTCAGTTAGAATAAACCTCAAATCATTATTTCACGAAATAGTCCTTTAATATAAAATCACGCCTTGTATCCCCGAAGGTTAGGTTAGATTGGTTTATGTGGGTAAGCAGGATTGTTCGAAAAGGTTACCGCTACCCCGGAACGTAAAGGGCTAAATAAGGAACATGCATGGGTTTTAGTCAGTAAGAGTCTGACACTCCCTTCCGCTCCACCCAGAGAGGGAGGAGTCATTTATTGATTTACCAAGCTCAAAAAAAAATTGTTGGTTTATGTATGTATTATGTTTCCAGGTTATTATCATCAGTGGCGAACGCATTAGGTCCAGTCGCGAGCATGACGATACGCAACATCCCGGTGGACCGCATGCCCGCACTCGTCATCATTATGCGAGTGCGGTCCAACACCGAGATATACTCCGTTATCAACGGTAAGTGATAAGATAACAACATTATTATCATCAGTGTTACTCAGCTTAAAGCATAACTGCTCAATGTAGTAACAATTGCAATTTATGCTTTAAGTTCTATGTAATAGGGGCGAGACTGTAATTGTGCCCCAAGCATCTTGCTAGATTTGACCGATGGTGAGAAACTTCTTTTAGAACAACCTATAATAGTACCCGATTAGAGACCCCAAGATTTTACCCTCAACAGTAATGCTTAGACCCCTTTCACACGTTATTGATCAGTATATTTCACGGTAATAAAAAACTTATCGGCTAAGGCTTGTTTTAATTTAATTTTTGAATGGTTTTTACATATTTTATATTGGATGCTTTTAACGTTCTGCATCCTTCTCACATATATAATATTAATATGAACTATGTAACCAATATTTTGTTTAAAAGAGTGTCCATGTAGTTTCTTGCCCGTTCTTCTCCATAGGTACCTATTGCTTTGGAATGGGCAACTAGCTTCATCTCTCTGACTGACCGACACTTTGACAATTCAAAAGTGCCTGTAATTGGTTTATTTAAAATAAATACTTTGAGTTTGAGTTATCGCCGAAATCGATCGAATTACGATCTACGAGACGTCACGTGAAGGCTCGACCAACCGCTTGGCGATGTCTCGAAAAACATAGTGGGCACTCGGACCCCATGGACTTAGTGTTTCAACCCCAAACGGCTCAAACATATAAGTCCCAATCGGATTGGAGTATTTGCGCCGTTTGAAGTTTTCTGCACCTGCAGCAGCTGCCCCAGCACAACCCGCCGTACAAGGAAGATGGGTTGGTGCAAGGGTGTCGACACACGTTGCATCCCACACCAAAGGCCTTCCTGCCTTCCAAGGCATTAGTGCCATTCCATGTAGTCTCTTACCACCGTCGCGTGCCAAGCACTTTTTTTTTTTTTAAGGCTGGGAAATCATCCAATGACTCCTCCCGCTCTGGGTGGAGCGGAAGGGAGTGTCAGACTCTTACTGACTAAAACCCATCCATGTTCCTTCCTTAGCCCTTTATGTTCCGGGGTAGCGATAACCCTTTCGGACAATCCCGCTTAACGTGCCAAGCACTTGGGTTCTAAAACAGCTGGCACGTCGTCGGTGACAAGAACACGTCGGATGATGTCATTGATGTCATTCCCAGAAAGGCCACGAATCAGCATTCGTGGCCTTTCTGGGAATTGGCAGGTCATGTTAAACTTAGTTTCTATTCCACTTGTTTACAGGTAACGTCGGCGTATCAGAGTTACTAGGTGGTCTAGTAGAAGCGTTAGAACGGTTCAGCTCGGCCCGAGAAGACGAGGCCAAGATGGAGAGAGAGCGAGACGCAAGACAACGCGTCAAGAGGGAGCAGGACGAAGCATACCAACGCAGTTTAGAAGTTGACAGGTATGACTGATGACACTGGGTTGCATGTTGCATTATATTTATGGCACCGCGTGCGAGCGAGCGGTAGGGTGGTGGTGCATTCTAAATCCAAGCCTAGATAGATCCTATCTATAATCTAGCTTTTGCAGATTCAAATTAAATATTTATACATAACATTTTACTACACTGCACAGGCTAGTATTAAGAGGTGACTCCAGTCTCTAGGAATTTGAAAACTAGGTATTTGAAGAAACTATTGCCGTTGCGCTGCGACGCACCTGCCCCCATAACGTGCGAAAGAGACCACTGTAGTTCAGGCTGATTTTAAATTCAAAAACCTTGACCAAAAAACGACGTTGACGTTTTGTGTTCCGCTGTTTTCTTCTTGAAAACTCTAAAAAATTATTATTTCAAAATTTTGAGGAAAAGTATATCTATGCTTCTATTATTTTCTTTTTTGTTAAAAACTTATTACATTTGTCTGATAGTCGTCTGAACATGGCGGTGAAAACGGCCTAATTTTCGGGATTTTTGATTGTCATAATTCGTCTAGTGATTATGTTTTGTAAAAAAGGAAATAATAGGGCACGTACTAATTAGACCTAGATTTTTTTTATCTTTGCTCTAGAGGCATTATCCACGAAGAAAACAGCGGAATGCGTTATGGAGTAATGATTAATCATCCTCACGCCTTTCTAGGCAAAACATGTTGGAACTTGTTTTTTTTTTTTAGTTGTTCCAACTGATTGTTAACCTACACGTGTTTTTGACAAATAAATATATCTTATCTTATCATGATTATGCATTAATGATGCGCTTATCATTTTACAGGGCTAAGGAAGAAGTAAAGAAAAAAATAGAACTAGAAAGAAATCAAGAAATAGAGCGAGCGGAGTCCGAGAGACAAATGGAGGAAGCTAAGAAAGAGGTGAGTCCATTTATTATATGATAGTTTCATACATTCAGTGTTTGATTAATTTCGTCGTAGGCTATTGACTGCAAATGAAATATCGTGTGAAAGTGTTGCTATTAATCTGACTGACTAACTGGGTAATATATCAATATAGAGCCCAAACCGCTGGACTTGAAATTTTTACACATAGATACCTTATATAACGTAGGCATCCACTATGGCAGGAGTTTTGGAAATTTCACCTCTAAGGGGGTAAAATAAGGGATGAAAGTGTGTAGGAAACATCCTATTCCTTAATAAACTTGAAACTTCAAACAAATACTTATCTAAGAAGTAAATTATAAAGTTTGTATTTTTTTGTTTTTCTTAACAGCCCCTTAAAGGGGGATGGGTGGTGTCAAAGTTTGTATGGACGAATATTAACGTGCAATCCGTTTAACTCGAAACTCAGTATTTATACCTAAAATAAAAAATACAGAATAACGTGTTCCAAGGCTTATTGAAAATGTACCCCTTTTCTTTTGAGAGTGGGAAAAGGGGTTGAAAGAGGATTTTGCTGTGTCTTGGTTCACTCGAATTGATACCTTAAAAACTTTTTTATTGCGATATAACTGAACTCCAGGATGATTTTCTTTACTTCTTTACTTTACTCTGATGTGTTTTGTTATCGATTTTTGTTTAGAGGAAAAAAATGATGTGGGTTTCGAAACAGTGTATTGTAAGTCTACTGTTTCTTTGGTATTCCTTGGACTTACAGCTTTTTTCTTAAAAACGAGGATCTCGGGCGAAATGTGGGTGTTCTTTAGTTACCATCCGCCTATCCCTTCGCGGAACACGGGTGAGATGTAATGTTCTGTGTAATGTGCAGGCGGAGCGATCGCAGGCGGCGCGGCGCGTGCCGCCCGAGCCGGGCTGCGGCGCGGCGGCCGGCGACGTGGCGCGCATCCGCGTGCGCCTGCCGCCGCCGCACGACCGCGCGCTCGAGAGGCGGTTCAACGCGCACGACACGCTCGCGGTACGTATGGTGCATAGTGTTGCCCAAAATCGGTCTTGGTCTTGCAGTCTTGGTCTTGTTCTTGCATTTTCGCAAGACCAAGACCAAGACCAAGACCGCCTTATTTTAGCAAGACCAAGACCAAGACTGAACCCTGCAAGACTTGAGCAAGACAAGACTTAAGCCTGCAAGACTCTTGCGTCTTGCAGTTAAGACAAACTGAAATTTGGGCGTTATTAAGTAGGTACCTATTTGGTTTTAATCCCGATTTTGATAGACGCCCCCAGTATCAAAACCGTAGGTATCGTCCTAACACTAAACTAAGGGCTGCAGTTGGCAACGTGCCGCTCGTCTGAAAGAACCCTAAAACGTATTGTATTGATTAGGTAGGTACTTATTATATTTCAACTATTTATTAAGTAGGTAGCGTGTTAATACTCACAAATCTGTTCCCATCATCCCATGTGATTAAATGTACCTAGAATAACTTTCTAGCAAAGTTCATATCTTGTAGGTACCTATAATAATATACACCGTGAAATTTAAATGGTTGTTTTCCCGCAGCGAAATGGTTTTGTCTATGTAATACAATCGTTTCGTAGTTATATAAAATATTAGAAACAAAAACTGGCTTATTTAGCATTGTGAAAAACTAAACTCGAAAGCGATCACGAACCAGTTGTAATACCTCCCGATACCTACGGTCGAACGACAGGGTCACCGTCGAAAGGATTAGGTTAGAAGGCGGCTCCGTTTGATAATGTAACGCGCGGGCTAGATTATGCCGTATAACAACACGCGAGAGCTTATTTTACTTTAAACATTTAATAAATCTGTCTTTGCTTTGTCGGCTTAACGGATGGATTCTTGTATTTTTGCGTGCAAACTATTATGCCGTATCAACACGTGCGAGAGCTTATTTTGGTTTGACCATTTATGCATCGCTTTCCTTTGACGGCGCGTGCGACGCCAGTAGTACCTACAATTCATGTTACGTCTAGTGTTACTAGGTATTAAAGGCCGCGGGGCCGTTGACCCACGTGCTTTTCAATCAGCTGTTATCCAACATGTTATTCAAATTTTCCCTACAAACTTTTACGGGCTTAGGACCGTCATAAATACTTTTTTATCTGCAATTTATTGCACACACAATTAAATTAAAAAACGAAAACTAAGAAAAATTAACCATGGAAACGAATTTTCTGAATTAGATACCTACTTAAAAAGTATTTGAGGCTATTTACAAAATTTGAATCAACTTATTTACAATAATTTTAATCAGCTAAACTACTACTATTTACAAAAGTACGATTAGGTACTTACACTTCCCGATAACGGAGTAATTGTTCGAAGTTTAAGCCATTCCGTTGTACACACATCACGCACGTTTTATTTGGTTTTCTTTTAATTTAAATAAGGTGTCTCTGTCACGACGTACGATATCAAAAGTGTCCACTATCGCAGTTACTAACGCGCCGCCACTTTCGTGTTCCTCACGAACGATACACTAGGCGCCACGAGTAAAAGTCTAACGGAGTTAGGTCCGGGCTTCTTGGTGGCCAAGGCACTGGCCCGCCGCATCCGATCCAGCGCTGAGGAAACACCAAGTTCAAGTGCAAAATAACGTCCGGTCATCCTCTGCCCTGTGCATGGAACTGTCCATGATCTAGTAGCCGCTGTGTCGCCGCTACGGTCGTTTGTGGCGACGGGACTTGGGGGTTCAGAACCCCGAGAAGACGGAGCGACTCCAAGTGTTGCCGCTCTGCGTAAAGTCGCCGGGCAGCATGGGAGTCATAGTCAGCTCTAGCATACAGCTGCACCATAGCGACGTACTCCACATTGCTGTAATTGTAATGTCGATCCATTGCAGTTTACAGAGATGACGCGTGCTGCGCGTACGACATTCGCGGGAAAACTAAGTAGGTCAGGGTCACAGTCACAGCCGCGCGTGCCGCACGGGTAAAATAGGCGCTGGCGGCTTCGTTTGATATTGTTGCGCGCAGGCTAGTTTATGTCGTATCACTACTAGCGAGAGCTAATTTTACTATGAACATTTCTAAATCGGTCTTTTCTTTGTCGGTTTCGCGGTGATTTTTTGTATTGTTCCGTGCAAAATATTTTATGCCGTATCACTACGTGCGAGAGTTTATTTTGGCTTGAACATTATTTTGTGCATCGGTTTTCTTTGTAGGTGGTGACGCGAGTAGCACCTAACTACCTAGTACCTACAAGTTACGTCTAGTGTTACTATTGTTACTCACCTTTTCGAGTTGATGAATATTTTTTTAATTATTTTAAAACAGAAACATCGTTATTTATTTACTTTAACTCTATGCTTCGAAAGTACTCCTTAACACGTTGAACGCCAACGCGGTCACCGTGTGTCCGACAAACAATAGTTTTTCTATTGTGTCTGCTGCGCGGCAGTCAATGACTTAAGGCAAGTCGGTCTGCCGCGGGAAAACAACCAATTAAATTTCACCGTGTATATTATGCTTGTTTATGTCTAATGTGCAGATGTAACGTTAGTAGGTTGGTATGTGCTTAAAATTATAGCCAACAAAATTATATAAACATTATGTAGGTACCTACTTATGTTTCAAAGTTTATATTATTCTTCTTATTCAGCAAAATTTAAAACTAACAGCGAGTCGAGTAGGTCTAGTAACAGTTTCTACGGCAGGCAATGTTATGGTACAGACGCCAGCACATCAAGCTACTACAATCTGTCAAATTTCTTTAACAGATTTTGAACTTTATCGCTAAAGAATTAAGGTCAAGGTTGATTGGGATAATGTGACGTTCCGCGAATAAACTGTTGGTCGGTCGATGTATTATATACCTACTTATTTGATAATTTACCGACAAAGACGCCGCGGTTTGCAACAAGTCTATCACAGCATTTGACACTGTTTGAGCGCCGCATTCGCCGACAAAGAGTACGGACAGAGGCACACAAAATTGTTACCTATTTTAGTAGGGTTGGTACAGGAGGATAAAATTAAATGACCTTGAAGATGTCTCAGCAGTAGGTAGGTATAAATTGAATGCTTTGAGTTTCTTGTATAAATACATTCTCACACTGGCTCGAATTCGAACACTACAGCGTTTTAAGCTGTCGGGCGAGATGATAATTAATAACTAAGTAGGTATCGCATCTATTGAATTGCAAATATTTTGATTTCGAAATAATCATTGTTAATATCGGTAAATGATAGATAGTGAGTGGTACTAAAATGTGAGCAGCCAGATTAAAAATTGTATAATTATGCCATGTCAGGACTTTCCATAAGTTTATTTTAAAAAAAGCTCTCAAGTAAGATTTAGAGTTTACCATTCAATTCCACACAACAAATTATTGAAAAATAAAAATTATCAAAAATATATTTAGACTGATTACTTAGGAAATTAGTAGAAAAAATATTCTATCGTGGATACCTAGTTATTAAAAAGTTGATAAACGTTGTGTTTACTTAATTTTATTTTTCTGTACTAATGCCATCATTGACAACCCTACCAAAATAGGTAAAAATTTAGTCCGCTCCTAGACTTTGTGTCGCCGCCGCCGCGCCGCCCGCCGCTTTCATATCAAAGGACGCCGCCACTGCCCATGTTCAACGATGACAGTACCTACGTAGCAAAGCACGCCAGACACGAGTACGACAAATTGCCTATGAAATGTACCTACGCACACTGTAATGAAATCTGCAAATCTCAACACGACACGCACTTCCTTATTTTGGCCGCATACCTAGGTAGGCTTTGCCTGTAGTCTTCTAATATTGGTTGATTAACATTGTACATTGGTGAATGCTCCAGGATAGCCCGCGAAATTCAAATTTTCTTATTTTGCAATTTGCAAGCCAGTGCTAGAGTGTTTGTTGATTACAATATTATTCGCGCTGTAAGACGTATGTAGTTACAGAATTATAATCATCAAAATCATCAATACAACTCTCCAAGTTCAAAAAGGTCGAGGAAAAAACTCAAACTCATTCTAAACTAACGTGTTCAATAAATAGCAATAGGCTAATAGGTATTTGCAAGACTTGCAAGACTTGCGAGACTCTTGCTGCAAGACCAAGACCAAGACCAAGACTGAGAGCGCAATACCAAGACCAAGACCAAGACCAGGTGTATTGACGCAAGACCAAGACCAAGACTGGCCTAAGTCTCGTCTTGGTCTTGCATTTGGGCAACACTAATGGTGCAGTACCAGCCGGGCTGCGGCGCGACCAGACGGGCTAGCGATTCCGATTAAAATGCATCAAAGACAACTTCAATTCCTGACTTTCTAATCTAATCCGGGATTTGAAACAAACATCTCGTGCACGTTAGGGTTAAGCGCCGATTTAACTTCACATCACTGAAGTTTTATAGCCTAACGAGTTTCATTTCTTTTTATTTTTACCCATGACCCATCCATATTCTTTAATGTCGTTTAAACATTTTAAAATAACATATTTTGTTATTAATTTCAGGCATTACTGGACTTCCTTGCGTCTAAAGGTTATCCACAAGAACGATTCAAGGTTATCTCTAGCTGGCCTAGGAGAGATGTAAGTACTCAGCTTATAGAAATTATATCAAAAAAAAATATTTATTTATTTATTTGTCCTTCCACTCAAACTCAAACTCAAAGCATTTATTTCAAATAAACCAATTACACGCACTTTTGAATTGTCAAGGGGTCGGTCAGTCAGAAAGATGAAGCTAGTTGCCCATTCCAAAGCAGTAGGTACCTATGGAGAAGAACGGGCAAGAAACTCCATGGACACTCTTTTAAATCAAAATATGTTTACAAAAACTGTGTTACATCATTCATGTTGAAATTACACGTGAGAACGATGCAGAACTTAATAAAAGCGTCCATAATTACAAGTTTTAAAAAAACAATTCAAAATTATTTTAATTTTAAAACAGCCGTGGCAGGTAAGAGGTGACTAGTCCCTACTGACGGCGCTCGTTCATGAACATGACACATGGATTAGCACCATTCAGCTCAACCATTTTGATGGGAGCTAAACATCGATCACTAATAAAGAACTAGATACACAATCAGCGTCAAAAAATGTCCTCACCGAATGACCACCCAATTGAACATTTGGGTGGTCTTTTCATCTAGTAGCATTCGAACGCTCCGACGGTAAACATGTCTCAGTGCTCGTTTAAAAACTGCAAAAATCACACGTCTAGGACGCTAAAAAAGGATGGAGTTTCTTATTTTTGCTAAGTATTAATATTATCATTATATAATTGTTAACATTGTATTGTAAATACTAATATTTTTTCAAGAAATCATCGTAAAAACTTTATTTTAAATTAAGTCGTAACAAATAGCAGGCGATATAATGCAGCTCAATTGTAAAGACTCTTACTAAACGTATTAATCATATTTACGCATGTCCACTTAAATTGTTTGGGTTATCCGCGTTGACTCTGTTCCATTTGTTGGAGACGCTATTATAGTTCTTATTTTTTTTAACGCGAGATTTGATTTTTGTTTTCATTTACCTGACTGCGCGATGCAAGGGAGGGTTATGTGTTTATTAGCCTATGTATGAATAATTGACCTAAAATAACTGCCACTAACTGCATAAGACTACTTGAAAAGTGACTTGTTTGGAACTTGTTAGTTGTTTTTTATCAGTCGGGTTTTTTGATATTCCCAATATTTTTTTGTGGTTGTTTAGTCGGGACTTTGAAAATATTCAATTATTTTTAGCTTTCCTCGTGATCCAGTGAGGTGTGGAGAATGGATATCAGTTACAGCACGTCAAAGATCCGAAGAATTCTTCGATCCGAAGTATTTCTTTTTATCGACATTTGTAATTTATTATGAGCAATATGTCAAAAAATTGGGACAATAATATTCTTTGATTTTTGTATATTCTTCCTCACTAATTTATATTTTCTGAATGTAAAGTTCTGATTTATCTAAAAATACCAAAATCGCTAATTGTATGCCTTTAATATTTAAGGCGTTGCCTAAATTCCTAGTAGATTCCATCATCAGAACGAGGATTAGATGTAAACAGGACAAACTTGGGAACAAACCTAATGTAATGAATCATCTCAATCGGTCGATTCGTCTTCGACTTATGGGTGGTGTGCAACATAAAAATAAAAAATAAATTATAAATACGCGACGCATTGAGTAACCTCCTCCTTTTTTTGAAGTATGTTAAAATACCATACATAATAATTTACAGTACAAACAAAAAATATTGTTCTGGTTCGTCTCCACTCGTTCCTTGTGCTAGTGGCGAGCCTCGGTTGTAAAATTTTATTACTTTTTTTTGACACTTAGTAATTGTTACTTTAAAGCATGCGTATAAGGTTGAAATTGTTTTGATGTATGTTGAGCAGCGAGTACCGGTCGTAAAATTTTATTGCTTTTTGCAATAGCTTTGTGAATACGGCTTTAAACCTTGCAGGTAAGGTTGAAATTACATTAATATAGATTTATTTTACCTAAACACAATTGGCGACATTTTTAAGAGAACTTTTGTATGAGATTGTGTATCTAGTTCTTTATTAGTGATCGATGGAGCTAAATGATCCAACATACGCATCACCATCAGTGAGACATTACAGGGAGCATGACATGCTCTCAGCCGCCAGGGCACATTCAGGTCAATGTAAGACGTACTCAGTAAATGGTAGCTTTATAGTAGGTACATAGTACTCACAAACGTGCTATGGAATTATACATTGCTAAGAGGTTGAAGTTATATAATGCAAAAAGTTTTTGTGAATCTTCAGCAGCTCCAGGAGTAATCTCAGATGCTAATCAACTAGTTTAGGATATAAAAAAGAAGAGAAAGAATATTCAATATGTAAACAATTGGAGCAGCTCAATCCCAAGCCCTTTTGTCTTCAATAAAGTCTTTGACAGTATAATAAGCATTCTGGCACAACTTGCGTTTAACGAACGATTTGAATTTATTAAGGCTTAGATCTTGAACGTGGCTTGGAAGTTTATTATAAAAGCGTATACAGTACTCCCAAATTAATAATGCACATGCAGATCTTCGCTAATTGTCGTATTCCCGGAAACACCCGAATCATTGAATCGTTCGAGTCCTTAACAATGCACTTGCATTTTGCACCTTGTTCGAAAGAAATAGGAGTCAATATCATGTGTACACAATCGAAAACAATTCGGGCGGTCGGCGGTCAGTCAAAGGTCCGTCAGTCCTCTTGTTATATTGGAGGTGACTGCACGTGTTCTCTTTGTCTGGAATTATATAGAGCTGCTATTACACACCCTTCTTGGTTTTGTTTTCAAAGGTGAATTTAATTTCAAGTTTAATTATTTTATTCAAATTGAAATAGTTAATTTTGTAAAATATTTAAATATACTAACATTTTTCACGTTTTTTCAATATTAAAAAATTAAAAATACCTACGTAATATACATATTAAGTACTAGAAAAAACATATTAAAAATCAGATTTAGGCTTATATGAATTATAGCTCGCTATTTACTTACATGGAATTATTGAATCAAATTTCGTTACTGATAAATCAATATTTATGTCTTTTAGGACAAAACACATAATCTTACTAAATTATGCATGAAGAAAATGCACTTAACCACTCTATATACATATCGTCTTCCGACGCTCGGGGAATACGACCGTTGCCGAACAGTGGCGAAGATTTCTATGCGCATTATCACTTTTGGTGACCTGTACATTGACATCTGAACGAGCCTCCTATTTTTTTGGGCCTTGTAGTGGGTACAACAAATTTGTGTTTGTTCCTAGTATTCTTATCATGGATATCACTATATTTTTTAAACAATTTTATATTTTTATGGGCATACAAAAGATTTTCAAAAATAAACTGTGAAGGTACAGTCATTACATTTATTTCTTTAAATTTCTCTCTGAGAGAGTGTCTCGGACTTAATTTATAAATTGATCGAACAGCTCTTTTCTGTAAAACAAAGATAGTCTGAATATCGGCGGCATTTCCCCACAACAAAATACCGTACGACATTACACTATGAAAATAGCTAAAGTACACTAAGCGGGCTGTCTCTGTGTCAGTTAAAGAACGAATTTTTCTAACAGCGTATGCTGCGGAGCTTAGTTTTTTTGACAATTTATCTATATGTGGGCCCCACTGAAGCTTAGCATCCAAAGTTAAGCCCAAGGATACTGTGGTATCTTCAGGATTCAATTCTTCGCCCTTTATCAACACTTTGGTTTTCACCTGTCTAACGTGGGGTAGCGTAAACTTAATACATTTGGTTGGAACGCCATACAGCAATTACACCAATGGAATAAAAATTACTTCATGTGCTGCTTTCCATCCATCCTGTGCGCGCTGGACATTGAACGGGCGGCGATGAATTATCCACGCTCACATTGTCACGCAGCGCCAAAACATTGCTCCATTGTTTCATAATTTCATCCATGTTGTGCTCATTCTTTGCGTTTTTAGAGGCTTAATGTATTTTTAAACAAAAAAATATATAATATTTATGTATACAACGAAATACAAAAAAAAACCAGAAAATACCATTGCATTTTTAACACGCTTTTATTAGCTCGGGTTGTATCTATGTATGTATGTATGTAACGGAATCATTGAGCTTAAGTTTTCACCGGTTTCTAAAACTCTGATCAACTTGAAACTTTGCACACGTCTCAAGGACCGATGACAATGCAATAATTTGAAGTCAAAGTCAAAGTGAAAACCTTTATTTCAAATAGGCACAAGAAAGGCACTTTTGAACGTCAATTTCATAAAATTTGATAATAGTTTCCCATTATCCTTATTTTTAACACGCTTTTATTAGCTCGGGTTGTATCTATGTATGTATGTATGTAACGGAATCTTTGAGCTTAATTTTCACCGGTTTCTAAAAGTCTGATCAACTTGAAACTTTGCACACGTCTCAAGGACCGATGACAATGCAATAATTTGATAATAGTTTTTTTTACACGCTTTATATTAGCTTCACTTATACTTATATAGCTACTATGTATGTATGTTTGTAACCGACTCCTTTAGACGCGATTTTCACCCACTTTAAACGGCCAGATTTCATTCAAACTTTGTAGATTTATCGAGGACCGATGACAATACATTAATTTGAACTAAAAAGTAGGAAATAAAAAATAGTTTAAAAAACTAAAAAACACGTTTTTTATAGAAAACCGAAATAAAAAATAGAAAATAAATTTTACTTTTTTAAAAGCGTGGGGTGCTTTTTAAGGTAATATTCACCATCACCATGCACCCCACGCTTTTTTTTTAACTATTTTTTTTTTTAATAAATTCTTACAGTTAATTGGTGGGATGGGATCCGGAAAACCGATCGTAGCATCAATGCTTAGCGAGCCAAAAGCCTGGCAATTTCCCACAATGAACGCCTTTTAGAAATAAAAACACAACCAACTACAGCTGAATATTCTTAATACAAATCTCTTTTAACTTGTTACAGCTCACACAGGAATCTCCGCTCAGCACACTGAAGGCTCTCAAGCTTTATCCGCAAGAAACTGTGATGCTGGAAGAGCGGTGAGCCGCGCCGTTCGCTCCGCCGCACGCGACCCACTTTAAACTCCTGCGCAACACTAGACAACCGCATTCCAGTAGATAACATCAAATAACTTAACTACGTATGTCGTTTGAGACGTCGAAACTTCCTGATTCAGGACACCGGTCCACAATACAAAACATCAATCTTTTTTTTTTTATTGAAGGTGGGAAATCATCCAATGACTTCTGCCGCTCTGGGTGGAGCGGAAGGGAGTGTCAGACTCTTACTGACTAAAACCCATCCATGTTCCTTCCTTAGCCCTTTATGTTCCGGGGTAGCCTTTCGGACAATCCCGCTTAACACCTGCAATTGACGAAGGATAGGGCAGAACTGTATATTGCTCCTATCTAAAATCTCTTGTTTTTTATATTATTTTGTATATCATCAATTTACAACCGTCGCTGTAACTTCTCTTGTAGGCTTTTAAAATAAACGATTTTGTATTTTACTACAATGCTTGCTTGTAATCGGGTCTAGATCAGTATAGTGGAATCATAAACCGGGGTTTAAAGTAAAGTTCAAGAAAGGCGAAGCTACTAAGGGCGAGTTTCACCAATTAAACTGAAATTGATCAGCATAAACATTGGATGAGTGTTTTTAACTTATTTTGTGCTATTTTTAGTGTTGCGATATTGGTTGTGTTAATTGGCTGTGCCCAATACTTTGAATAGATAGTCCAGGTGAGGTTTTATAAAGCTGCGTTCAAAAGCACTCTCCTAACTTGAACGTGATTTAGTTCGCGTTCAGTTTTGTTGATGAAATTGGTCCTAATTCAACTTCTGACTTCAGGTAACTTTATGTTTCTACTCTTATGTCAATTCTGCAACGCCTTCTGCAAATCGTCTGACGACATACGTTTGTTCCGGGTTTCTAAAACTATGTTAATTAAAGAGGAAAAATGTATTAGGACTGCTGAATAGATACCTTTTAATCATTATGACTTCCTTTGAGTCTGCCTCTTTACCTCTATGGAGAAAAAATGGGTCTCTATGGTTATGATGCAGCTACTAATCTACTATAAACTATGTGTAGAGGGGCAGCCTCGAAAGAAGTTCCCACGCGGGACACACGTTACTTGTTCATGCCTTAGTACAAATATAACGCTTAAACGATGGTAATATTTACGTGTTGTGACTACATACAAATTATTTAGTTGAGATTGAGAGTTTTAACATTGATTGTTATTCTAACATTCGAATTTGAATCTTATTGTACATTAATAGTGTTTATATTGCGTTGCGCAACCACCGCGGATAACGGAGCTCCTTGCGTTTGTGAGCTTTCTAGCGAACAATACTGTTTAAATGGACGGACACGTAGTTGTATTCAGTGCTGCGTTAAAAATATTCGTTTATACCTATAAATGATTGTTAGCTTAATATTGGACATCGATTGTTCGACTGGGTTCAAGGGGCGGGGCTTTAAATACAGTGTAGTGACGTCAGTTCTTAGTAAACAAGGAAACTAAATAAAAACATCACAATATTTTAAATTGCCAAAAAGCTGCGTTTAAACAATTTTATATGTTGCGACGCCTGTAAACAATGTGTTTAAATGCCCGTCTCGTATTCAGCCATGTACTGATCTTATGTAAACTCCATTCTAGGTCTGTGGCCGACGGAAAGGTACCAAGTTGAGTCGGCTACAGTGCCGTGTATTATATACATACATAATAATAGTATAAATTATTATGAACGTTGATATCCGCACAGTTTTGGATGATGTTTGTAATTTTTCCATGAATCTACTCTGGAGTGTGACTGTGTAACGCGAGGAAGTTATTTACCCAAAATAATAAACAGATGGAAGATTATTTGTTGTTTTTATTATTGCTACTTTTACGATAAATATTACATACATAACTTGCAACCTAAGATTTATCACTATTTTAGAATACTATACATAAACATCACAATAGGAACTTCGTCATCTTGGAACATAGCGGCTAACTACCGTCAAACGGGGTGAATAGGGACGCAGGGGTGAATCGGGACGAATCATTAAAAAGGATTTTCAAATTGAAATAAAATAATTTTTGGCCAAAAAGGACCCGTAATCTGTTTACTGTATTATAAGTGCCAATCAAAGTGTCCTTGTTGGCTAAAAACTATATTATTTCAATGTTAAAACCCCTTTTAAAGTTTCGTCCCGATTCACCCCTGCATCCCTATTCACACCGTTTGACTGTATCTATAGTATAGTTAAAATCTCGCTGCAGACTTAGTCATAAATCATAATCGGAGTAGGGATGTGCGCTAGTTGCGCGCGCTCAAGGCCATTATCGATAACAGAATCATTAAAGTTATCACGTAAACATACTGCATTCGCACAGGACTACGTGTGGGCGTGGCCTGCCCATAAGGCCCGTGAGTGGGAAAGAGCGAAACACTCGAATGATTTATGACCGAGTCTGCAGCGAGATTTTAACTATACTATAAAACCGTACAATCGTCTGCACTTGAATGACATAAAACACCCTTATATCTTAAAAAATAAAGATGATGTGACTAGCAAACAATTCTTCTCTAAAGACTAATCATTGACATTTGGTATTCTACAAATTATTTATGGACTTATGGTCATTGACTTACCACACTGAAGTGAAATTGAAACGTGATAATAAGACTTGTAGTAATTGGTAGTCTGTAAATATTATAACACTGAAAACAATTGTACTACCACACTATCGACACTACTGAGCCACCACTGAAAAGCCATTGAAGTTTTTGCAGAATACCAAGTAGTGTGTGTGTGTGTAAACCGATAGTGTTAGTGTCGTGTTGCTTAACCCTTTAACCGCCCGACTAAGTATCAGTTGTCGCACAGAACAGATAAAGAGGTTAGAATGGAAGTAGTTCCTGATTTGTATTAGAACGCGTGTCGCCGCATGTCTCCCACTCTTGTCTCTCCACTACAAGCAAGAGATAATACGTACGCGCATTACGCACACAAATAAACCACACGCACTTACATCGCGTGTTTACTATTGGTTGTCACACTAACGCAAATACTGCTCTGGACGTACACTCACACACGTGTAAAAGCAATTTATTTCTCATATATGTTACGGCCACCAAAAGGTCGATTAATCATATCGATAAAATTACTGTAGTTTAGTTAATTAAAGTTTTGCATTTTTTCAAGTTGCGATACGGTACGAATAACTTCCTAATTACATATAAATAAACTTAAATCAAAGACAAATTAAGGGGGAACATCCGATACTGCCGGGAAATTTAAATTTTCTTTAGTTTTATGCTAGTTGCAGCTCTGTTTTACGGCATAATAATAGAAAGAAAGAAAAATAGCATTTTTAATAATATAAAACGTAAAACAATGCTACAATATGCAAAAAAACTATAAAAAAAAATTCAAATATCACGTCCATATCGAATGCTAAGTCGAATTAACATAATAAAATCTAATTAATTTATTGTGAACTACTCCGTGAAAAAGTATTTATTAATTTTATCATGTTAATTTATGAATAATATCTGTGCGGTTTCACCCGCGTTACATAATCATTTTCTGCAAAATGTTGCGATCTTAAATTGTGCTACATTTAGTACCTATCCATTCAATTCTACCAGTTGCTTCAAACCACAGTTTTCTTGTAACAGGATCTTATGGACAATTAAAAAAAAAGTGTTTGCATCGTAAATTAGATTTTAGACGAAAAACCAACTAAGAAACTAAATTAATAATCCACATTATACAATAATTGGTGTTAATATAAACAAAGTTATTTTCATTGTTATATTACTGACAATAATCATTCGTATACACATCTTAATATCGACATTGTTTACAATTTGGTACAACACTATCGACGCGCATAGATTTCCCAGAATTGAAGCTTTGGATCGACGCACGCGACGTTCGCAGGGAACGCAATACATTGCGCGACCGCTCACGTCGTGCAAGATCGTACCAATGTAATGCAAGCAATGTATATTTTTGCATCTGAATGCGATTTTATCGTTTTGGTCTACAAACTACATAATAGTTTTGTAATAATTACAAATATCACTCGTATTTTAAGGTTTTTGGAGTTACCGGTGAAAAGAAATCCCTCCTCGGGCCACATTACACTCCTGACTTCTTTTCCGACACGTTATAATTGGGCAAGACGGCATAATTCTTTTTTTCCGCGGAGAATTGAACGCTTTCACAATAAGAGCGTGACTGTTGACCGGTGATTCTAATTTCGGTTGGGTTTGGAGCGCCCACGCAAATGTGTGGCGCGCCTGTCCCGCCCACAAGGCCCTTCTAACCTCTTTAACTGTTCTGTGAGTTGTCGTGCCCCCAGCGCCCAAATCATAAAAAAAAATTTTTTTTTCAGACGAATATGGCAATTACATAAACAACGAAATCCGAACATAGATTCTCAGTCGTATAAACACGACTCAGGCGGCACGGGCACGACAACATTTGTCGTATTAATCCGACTGGGGCGGTTAAAGGGTTAACGTCCCGTCTTATTATATTACTCTTTGTGCTTAACTCAAGTTACAGAATTGGGCCCCAGGTATGACTCGCGGGTGACAGTTATAACTCTACTCAGCCTCTATAGCACTGGACACCTTTTGACTGTTATTCTACCTAACGTTTTGCTTCACGTTCAAAATCAGAGTAATCTTTATTCTCATTACAATAAGGTTATTATTCGTTTGCTGGCTACTGTCAGCGCTGCCCTTTTTGCTATGAGTATAAAGATCACTGTAACGCAAAATCAGAGGTAATATAACTAAAGTGAACCTAATCATTTATAAACAAAAATATTACACTAAAAACATGATATATATTATATCAATGATACCACTAAAACAAAAACACATCACTCAAGTTGACGCGATTGCACTACCCTCAAACATAAGTTTATTATCGTCTGTAATACACTCACAGGCACAATTAACCGCCCACCCATATCTTTCGTCACCCTGTTTATTTATGTTAACTGTGGCTTATCTACTGTTTTGTTTTTTATTAAGTGGGTGCTTTAGCAATACACTAAACACTTATACTCTTATTTCGATCCCTAAAACTTGTATCATCGCAGCGTTTTTGGAATTTAGTCGTTGTTTGACATTGTTGCAGTTGCGTTACCGTGCTTACATTTCCTGATTTTTTCTGCCAGAGTGTGTAAATATGGTTCGATTTAAGTTTGTAGTGTTCAATTATTGTTCTTTGTGACTCTAAAAAATGCCACTCGATGCAACTGGTGCTGCTAGGACAGTGGCTTTAGCTGACGCTGGGTACAGCCAATGTCGCATCGCCCGGACACTTGGTGTAACGCGAACTACGGTACGGGCTGCTATCAGGCGCTTTCGGGAGACTGGTTCGTACACGAGGAGGCCAGATCAAGGGCGGCATCACCGCACTTCAGCTCGGGATGACCGATTTGTTGTCAGTAATGTGGTCAGAAATCGCTTTTGCACCGCTACTGAAGCTCGTACACGTCTTTTTGAGGTGAGAAATGTCGTGTGAGTGAACGCACATAAGAAGAAGACTGGCAGAAGGAAATCCAATGGTTTTTCGTCCAGCTCGCGCTCCACAACTACTCCCACAGCATCGTAGAGCTAGACTTGCCTTTGTGCGAGAATATGCTAACTGGACTGTCGAGGGATGAAAGGTCATACTGTTCTCCGATGAGAGCAGAATAGCTTTAAGGGGTCCAGGTGGACGTCAGCGTGTCTACAGACGACAAAATGAACGGTTTCCTCCGTGCGCG
Organism: Hyppa rectilinea; assembly: GCA_951799385.1. Lineage (NCBI taxonomy): Eukaryota > Metazoa > Arthropoda > Insecta > Lepidoptera > Noctuidae > Hyppa > Hyppa rectilinea. The sequence goes on along the minus strand of OX637318.1, from coordinate 14,031,745 downwards.
ATAATCGAAACAGTGGATTATCAGGGAGGGTTCATAATGGTTTGGGGAGACATCTTTTACGAAGCTCGTACCGATCTTGTGGTGTTCGATAGAGGCAGTTTGAACGCTCACAGATACGTGGAAGAGGTTTCACAAGACTATGTCATACCATTCGCACCATTAATTGGTGATAACTTTCGTCTTATGCATGACATTGCGCGTTGCCATACCGCAAAATCCGTCGCTGAATATCTCAATGAGGTCGGGATTCAAGTTTTACCTTGGCCAGCACGTAGTCCTAATCTCAACCCAATTAAACACATTTGGGACAACCTAAAAAGACGTGTTCGAGCAAGAGTACCAGCCCCTACGACCCTAGGAGAACTCAAGACGGCTGCGGTAGAGGAGTGGCCCAATATCCCTCAGTCAGATATCCAAGACATAATGGATGGATTGCCAAACCGGCTCCAAGAAGTCATTAGAGCCCGAAGCAGTAATACCCATTATTAAAATTTTAATTCTAAAATTACGGTAACTTTTTTTTTCAAAATTAAAACTTATTTAAGTTTCATTAATAAATTTCGCTAAGCCGTTTTTCTGAATATTTTTTTTAATGAACGCAGTTTTTCAATACTCTTATGTTTTTGTTATCTCTAGTTATTCCTTTTGACATAATTTACATCAAATGTGGTGTTAATTTGACGATCACTGTAAATTGAAAGAAATTCAAGTTGGCGGTTAATTGTGCCTGTGAGTGTATATTTACTACTTCAATTGAAAAGTAAACGTGTTTTTAATTATACCTAAACGAAAAACTATGTTGCAAAATTAGACATTTTTGATTCGCTCATTGGAAATCTAGTACTATTGTTGGTCGAAGTAAACTTTACCAAATCAATTTTTAAACTGTCTCACACTACTCTTAACTAACCTTTCGACTACGATCTCGCACATAAGGATTACAACAGATGTGATCATGCCCAGTGACAGCGCCAACAATGGCGTCGAGAACTCCCTAAGACCGACACAGAACACACTGGAATCCGGCGTGTGTGCGCACTCTGGCATCGGCTCGTCGATCTCAGATTGGATGCGGGGAGGCAGACCTACCTCGTACATCTTGCGGATACTGAAAATAGACCAGGAATGTGATATATTTTCTGTTAACAAAAAGACCTTAACAGAGAATTGTCATAGAGATAACCTTTGCTTCGGAGGGAGCGTTTAAGTGTTACGTTACGCAATTTAATGGAGATTTTTTTTAAGTTCCGTCCGTTCTGAAGGGTTGAAACCATGGAGCAAATACAAAGAGGAGATGTCATAATGTGAATGTGCACTGTGACAATAAATGTGTCCTGACGTCATCACGGTGGGCGTGGCTTCGGTCAGTTGGCGGCACACGTTGCGTAGGTACTAACTACATGTTGACAGTCCAGTGTTCAGTCTATTTTATTATTTTCTATCTTATTTTAAAGAACAAGATGAAGTGTTGTGTGCTATCATGTAAAAACTATTCAGATAGACGTTCTGATGCCTTGGACGGCATAACATTTCACGTGTAAGTAATTTTATTTCATAAATTATTAGAAGCGTTCTAGAAAAATCTGTGCATTGTCTCTTAATAATAGTGTCACTGCTCGACAAAAGATGGCGCCACTTTGTATCACATCATGTCACCTATACACTAGTGACATCTAGCGAAATCTAGCTAAAACGACATTGTAACAATCGACAAAGCTTAATCTATTAATTGTCCTATTCACCGCTAGATGGAAAATAGAGAGGGGCGTGGTTTGTAACGTCCCTCGCTCCCCGTAAAGTGTCACGCATTATGTTAAAGGGAAATCCAGTTACGGCATCTCCTCTTTGTATTTGCTCCATGGTTAAAACAATGTTACATTAGGCGTAGTTCAAATAGCCCCTGTAACGCGTCGTAACGCTTTTCAGAATACTCCCCCTCTCCCCAAATTCGTTACGTAAGGAATACTTGAACGCTCCCTTAGATATTAGATAAACTGTCTAAAAAAAAAGCTTGTTGAATTACTATACTTAATTTTATTTTATTCTTCAAAATTCTCTCGACATGTATTCTTTTTTCTTAATTTAACTTAGTAGCCTGATCTAATCATGGTATGTTGAGTTGAAACGTGCAATGATAAGGATGTATTTAGAATTTATAATTAATTATTAATACTTACGCATAAGCAATATGTTCTTTATACGGCGAGTTCTTCCTGACAACTACTCCCATTCGCTGCAACGGATACATCTGTACCAAGTTGGTCTCACAGATCTCCCTCTCAGTAAATGTCGCCTTAATTAGGGGAAAGGCGAACGTAGTCTCTACGTGGAATGCGAAGCCTCCCTTCTTCACCAAAGCTATGCCTTCCTCAGGGGTAAAGAAGTTGTAGTGTGTTGCGGTTGCCACCTTTTTATGGTAGAGTTCTATGGCTACTGGGTCTGTTGTGCGCTGGAAAATGGGCATCGATATAAATGCAGTTCATTCATTAATTTCTGCCTATTGCAGTCCACTGCTAGACATAGGCCTCCCCAAGGGACGCACGATCTCCCGCCTTTTTCATACAACATAAAAAAATCATATAAAATGCAGTTAACCAATTAGTAATAAGTAGCAGTAGTGGGGCACAGCACAAGTGTAACAATCCATACAATAGGTAGCTATTGGAGGCGGGGATCGGGAGGATCGTGTCGCGAGCCCGAACACGCGCAGTTTGCGTACTCGAACGTTGAGGGCTGACGCGAATATTTATTACATTTGTTTATTTTCCATTTTGCTGCCGCCCTTGCACATCTGCGACAAGTATACCTTACACCCGACATCAAAGGCGTTTCGCTACAGTAAGGATTTTATTACTGTGGCTAGAATTTGGATATCGCAACTGAAAAACCAGACCATTCTATTACCTTCCACATCCTCATTTCCCGCATTCTTAATTTATAGAAGTGCTTATCTACTTACCTTAAAATAATCTTTATCATACACAATATCGTGAGAGCCGGCTTTCAAATCGCTGTTCAACAAATCCTTCAGTGTTCTGATGTTCCTGGGCGCTTCTAGCAGCAACGAAGACACTATGGTGGCGTTGTAGTACTGATACAGCGTCACAGCATACACAAACGTGGTGAAGATCACCAGCTTCGTGGAGGTCGACTCACGGTTTATGGAGATGCCTAGAAGTTAAGTAAGTTTTGGATTGCAATGCCTAGCAAGACAGTGAAAGAACTTGTGGCAGATCAAAAGACCGATTTTATGAAAGATGATAAATGGCTAGAAAGGAAATAAACACATCGACGCATGAAAGGCAAGCATTACCAATAGCGACATGTTGGACGATATCGAGTCGACACTATTCCCAGTTTCTATTGTATGCCAGTTTATTAAGTCTAAACAGCTACTTACTACTACTACAAGTTACAACTAACTAGTTAAATAGTTATGACAAATGGTGATTTTTTACGATTTTTCCAAATATAAATACCTATTTTAATTTTTAAAATGCTCTACTGTAAAGTTGCTATATCGTTTGGTAAATATTGCCTTTCAAGCGTCGACATGTATCTACTTATGATGAATGCGAAGCAGGTAGGTACCTGCTGCGCTTACCGCAAATAAATTGGCAAGCTAACGTCGAAATATAATAAGCGCACAGTTCATACATTTATGCAACGACCTAGGTATTAAAAAAGTAAAAAGGTTACCTTGTTGACAAATCGCCCCCCAAATAACCAACCCAGCGAGACTCAAAGAAGAGTCTTCCATATCGCCCTTATTATTCTGCACCAACAGCATAGCCCAGAGTGTGACGGCCGTCACCAACAGCATCGTAATGACGCAATACCACACGATGACGCTCAGGGGACGCGTGTAGATCGTGTAGAAACCACCCGGGTACTTCGGGTGGCGGAAGACGAAACTGTGCCTATATTGTGTGAAGAAAATGGAAGTTGAAGTATCAAAACGTCCTGAAATGGTCTACCTTTATTTGAGGAACATAAGAAGTCGATATGATAGCTAAGCCTACGCAGTATTCCTTGGCTGAACCAGAATATCTTATGGCGGTTACCGTCTTTTGTTGATTACTGTTTAATCATTACCTCATCATCAACAGAAGAACTAAAAACTTGATGAAAACTGAAAACCAGAATGATTCAATTTAGATGTTATGTAAAAATAAAAATATTGATAGACCTTCCTTCTTCTTCTTAGCGTGTCGATGGCAATCTAAATGTACTCAGCTCAGAATTCGGCTACGTGTTTGGCGCCATCACTAGCTTAATAGACCTTCCTTGCTGACTATGCAATATCAAGAGGGTGGACAGCAGAATTCTCTGCTGATTAAACAAAAAACATACATCACGTAGACCTAGACTTTTACCTAGACATCCAAACCTCAGATATGTATTGTACGTGCTGCCCCCTATCGATGCGATAGAAGATGGGGGCTCCACCTATTTCGGCCATACCACTATACAGCGCATTCACCATCCCGTCGAAGCTGCCGTTGCGTTGGTACCCCCACGTGCTCACTCGGTGCATGTCGTAGCTATAAAATGTTAGAACCAAACGTCATCGCATCGCTCAATATTGTTTTTTCTTTGGACCACGCTGCTTTTTTTTTAACCTAGGTAAGGCCCTGTGCAGGTATTGGGAGCTAGTCTTCTGCACTACGAAAAAGTGGCGTTATTATTTGGGCAGACCCGAAAGTCTATCCCCAGGTAAAATTTTAGATCTGGGATGCAGCTGATAATCTTAACACAAAAATGATGCCCACAGAAGTTGAACTCAGGACAAAAGCGCAACAGCCTCCCTGACGGAACCATGTGTAGCAATGATAGTTTTGAACGTACCTGATGTTGTACATATCTCGCATAAACTTCAAAATTGTGAAATATTTCATTCGATGTACCGTGTCTACATCGATCTGAGATTTAATAGGCTTCTCCATATACTGCTCTATGGTCTGGTTGGCCAACCTGGGCGACGGTAGTATAATTACGGCTGTCTTAACGAACGCGCCTTGTAGATTCCAACGTTTCGGTTCTTTGATAAATAATGAAGAATTCCAATGTCCTACCATTCTAACATTATATTTCCCATTGAATTTAGATCCAGTGTTGTAGACTTCATATAGATTGAATGTTTCATTCATCTTATGTGCGACGATAACATCTGAGTCGACTTCTGCTGCGTACGTAGATAAAATCTCCGTAGTTAGCGACAGATGTTCCGTGACTATTATATAGGAATACCCCTGAAAGGATGTGGTGCTAGTGTCCAATACAGAGGTCCATCCTTCGCAGGCAGTATCTATCACTAATCCAACTCGAGGATAAGACTTCGTGACATTATATGTAGCATTATATTCAATTTTAGCACTCGCGATCAGGATATCTTGGTCGTTGAATATTTTATGCATAGCATTCACGATATAGTTATCGTAACAATGAAATATTACTCCGTTTTTTATATATTTATGTTTAATAATGTCGATTATTAATGGAACGTCTGTTACCGAAAGAGATAGTAGAACGTTGTAGAATAAATTCATGTTGAAGTAAAGCCGAAACCGTGGTCACTTTTTTATTCGATCTAGCGGACTCAAACAAATCGCAATACTGATACCTACTTATCAGGTTGTAAATACACATGAGCTTCAATCATATGCTCATCATCATCACATTCGATTAAACTTTGAAACACGACTGACAATAAAAGGGGCGCGATTATAAATAACTTCTATTAGGCTACCAGGCCACTGCGGCGCTCCGAACAAGTTAACTTCGCTCAGATGTGGTGGCAGTTTGGTACGAGCACGTTGTGCAGTATGGACCACATTCATGGCAGGGCATGGTTTTAATTACTGTACCGGTAGAATTATCATGTATCGTATTAGTGGTAGGTAACAAGGTGCGTTTCATATATTTTTGAGGAGCAGGCAACAGCATTGCAGTTGCAATGTCAGAACTGTCAGAAAGATTGGCGAAAACAATGTTTAGGAACTCGTGTACAATTTTTCTACTGACGACGATGATACCTTCGTTTTATAATAAAACTTGCGTGAAATTCCAACGAAAGCGTACTACAGGGTTATAAATGCCCCAGGACATGTCTACCTATATGCCATTTCGTTACTTTCTCATTTATAATATTACTAGCTGACCCGACAGACGTTGTCCTGTCTTAACTATGATACCTACCTTACCTACCTACCCTACCTACCTATGCAAAAATGTGCAATAAAAATATTTTTCTCATACAAACTTTGCCAACCCTTGTAACCCTTTTAGGGGTTAAATTTCCAAAAAATAATATGCCTATGTCCTTCTCATGAATGCAAACTATCTACATACCAAATTTCAGCAAAATCGGTTGGGTGGTTTAGGCGTGAAAAGGTAACAGACAGACAGACAGAGTTACTTTCGCATTTATAATATTAGTGTAGATTAGGTACGTCTAGATAATGCTGCGCCACAATGTGTTAGCGCCTTTACTGTCAGCAAGTCAACTGGAATTATGAATATAAAATGAGGAAAGCTTCTGTTGACGTTAATAGAGCCCCTATTAATGTCAACATCATGTCGACTTTGATGAGAATAACTACCTATCATGGTTTTAATGGAAAGAATTATAGTATAATAACCTTTAGCTTGACAATTCTAATAGGGCATGCAATAGTACGTACATTTGCTTGCAATATCAAAATTCGCCACAGTATATTTAGCAGCATTGTTGTTTACTGTTACTGTGGACTTTTGTCAATAAAGAGTTTTTGCCAAAAAATATTTTAATAAATATTAAAAACTATTAAATATTACTAAACAGTAACAGAGTCACACATATTTAAAAAGTGTAAGTAGAGAAAACATCTTGGAACGGAAACTCTGCCTTATCAGGAACAAGGAGATCTGCCAGGAAGCAGACAGTACCAGCAGTACCCTCATACAAACTTTCCGGATTATCTGGTAGCCTTGCATCTCTAATAAATTCATCAGTGACCATGAAATCGGCAAACATTTTTGCTCTTTGCAGGTATTTTTGCTCACCAGTTATTCTGTGCAGAAGTAAGAATACATAACCATTGCCACCTACTCCATGGCAAATGCCCGGGCCCTTACGTAACAACCCCTTTCGCCACACCAGTTCACCAGCTTTAACCATAGCATCATAAAATCTCTTATCTTTGTAAATTAAGTATGCTTTAGCCATAACATAGATAATGCCAGGAGCACCGTGACACCAGTGCACCAGCTTGTGGTCGCTCAGTTCAATCTCCTCTGTACAACAAGGCCAGTTTCCCTCAGTGGTTTGCAATGAAGCAAGGTATTCTATTGTTTCTTTAATTTCAACAGCAGCTTCCTTGTTAAATCTTAAATATCCAGGAACAGAGAGGAGCATCTGCAAGATGAAGCTCATTCCATGTGCAGCTCCAAGATACTCTGTGTTATAATAATGATACATCAAGGGGCAAGGACATTGGTGTTTCCTAGAGTATTCCCTTCCAGATTCGACTATCGCATCGCAAATTTTGTATAACTCCTCATTTGTGAATACTGGTGTTTTAAGTTCTCGGCTCATCCACAATGCCCCAGCTAGGTAGCCAGCACGCCCAACAAAAAACTCATCCCCACCGCATTTGAGAAAACTAGGGTTAAGATACTGCGTGTACAGAGACTTGTATGCCTTCAACATGTCAGCAGATTTCTCATCGCCGGCTTCTTTTAACACAACAGTAGCTAAAGCGTAAGTACCGGCGTCGCCCAATAAAAACGAAGTCTTATCTCCAGCCGACGTATCCAAAGCTGGCTTCAAGTATTCCATGCTTTTTTCTAAGTACACAGATTTATTATCCGACAAAAGTGGGTTTTTAGACAGATAATAATACATGAAGGAAACGCCGGTGACTCCGACATACAGACCTCCATCGACGTTCTTCCGTGAAGGATGCAGGCGTTTCGAAATATTATTGGTGTACTCATGTAATTGAGTAGTCACCTCGTCTCTGTCAATCGTCACAGAATCTCCTGGCTTGTAATCATCGTATGTGTTTATAAAGAATCGTACCATTTTATCTTCAAACGTAATGGGGGACAGCAAATCTACTGTCAGCAAGCTTTTAAAAGTACGAAGTACAGTCGAAGAAATTCTTTCGAAGCTTCTACGCATCAATGCAACTTTTATTGAAATACCTTTGTAAGAAAATAAAATATAGTAGAAATAATTTGTCTAGCAAACCACTCTTTCGATAGGCAAGATGCGACTTTGTTTTGTTTTCGAAAAAACTTGACACATCATTGACATCACCACAGAATTGCCAACCGAACAACAGCCAGCACAGGCACAGCAGAAAACAAACAATAAACAGTTGCGTTCATGTTCTTAATTGTATTAATGGACGTGTGATCTGCACAAGACATAGGTTAGGTTAAACATATTTGAGATAATTTTATCTAAATATTTTAAAAACATTAATTATATAGAGACGAGTATAAATAAAGAAATAAACACTGATAATTCGTTCTCAATGTACATTAAGCTCATTAGAAGTAGTCCAAGGCCGTTATAAGCGTTACTAAGCAACCTGTTTTCTGAGTGATAAATTATAATGGACCAAAACTGTCTTTTGTACGAATTTATTTTATTATAATAAAATAAAATTGTATCAAATGGGGCCAACTGTTTCTTAAGTCTTTTTGTACCGTTGTTGTTATATATTATTATAATAGAATAATGCCTATAACGTATAACCGAGGAAATGTAAGTAACTAGGACAACGATTTAAAATGTCATAAATGTGTAAATTAATATTTTTCCGCTATCGATCGTTGTGTAACTACTTATACTTTTTTTTATAAAGATAAGGAAGATAGCTTTTCGGACAAGGGGCAGGTCAGCTCAATCTCTTGATGCGGGTGGGCCACGAGTTGACCCTGGTGCTGGTGGTGACAGCCGTTTATTTTTGCAAATAAGACCAGCTCTACCAGATCCAAGAGCTGCACTGGCTCAACGATCTCACACAACGCTATCAGGGTAAGTGCCAATTAGCTATATAAACTTATATAAGCTTCTCAAACTGTCAAATAAATTATTTAAACTTTCCCACGTTCTTCTTTTATAAATATTTTCATCCTAAACCCATAATTCATCAAACTCACTCAACAAAACGTTTTTTTAGTCAGTGGCTCGTCTTAAGGGCGGACTTTTTTTAAATAAAATCTTTATTTACAGAATGGAAAGTCCTAATCACAATGATGATTGTTTTTTCAATTTACAGCAATGATTTCGTGCTCAAAGAAGAAAGCAAAGATGAAACAATCAACTTGCAGGCTGTGGGTGAAGGAAAAGTTCAACTTTCTAGAACACCACAAGAAAAAGATAGACTACCCGATAGGATCAGCCTGGATAGGTAGTTAATGCCTAGATTGTTCATTAAACTGTGAAGTAACACTTGTAACGCGGTCGCTTGGTTGTTGTAGCGTCGCCCTTCCCCTTTTATCTTTAAGGTGGCCCCTCATCGCGAGAAATCTCCTGTACCTAACATTAAATTTATGATTCCACTTCCCCGATTTAATGCTCGAACCTGTAACATTACAGGATGCATAATGTAATGCAAGGTTCTCCTCCTTGACTGATGTAATGCTCGGATCTGTAACGTTGTATTACAGGCGATTTCTCGCGATGAGACGCCACCTTTAAAATAATTTTTCCAAAGTTTTTTTATGAGTTTCGGTCAATTGGTAACGCACCTACTTTTTTATTTAGTTTAGGTAATTAAGCTAAAACTTCTTCAATATTATTTTTTCTAATGACTATTTTTGTTTTATTATATTCACATAACACTAATGTAACAAAAATTGATTCCAGGAGAGGCCTTTCGTCAATACCCCATATAGTCGGCGAGCCCGGCTTACGACTTTTGTCCTTACAGCACAATCTAATTAACAGTTTGTCGGGATTATCTCCTTTAGACTTAGGTAAACTTGTATTTCTGGATGTGTATGACAACCAAATTGACAAAATTACTTCTTTGGAAAGACTGTTTGGCTTGCGAGTGCTTTTAATGGGGAAAAACAGGTAAGTAACCAACCATCATTATGTCGAAGTTTTGTATAATTTAGTACATAAAGTCTTCTCATGGGTATATTATAATCTTACAGGATAAAAAGGATTGAAGGCCTCACAAACTTAATAAAATTAGAAGTTCTAGATTTACATGGAAATAGGATAGGAAAAGTTTGCGGTTTATCTAACTTAAGTGAACTGAAAGTGCTCAATTTAGCTGGTAATCAGATCAAATGTGTCGGACAAACGGATCTCCAGGGTCTTGTATCTCTAAGAGAACTAAATTTGAAACGAAACCGTTTGCGAAAGCTGCTTGGATTTCAAAACACGCCAAAATTACAAAAACTATATCTTGGTAATAACGATTTACAAAGGTATTATATCCAAGAGTGTACATTTCGTATCCACTATTTAACATCATACTGGTTTGCAGTTTAATTTCTTTCATATTTGCAGTGTAGAGGATATGTCGTCTCTGGCTGAAGCCGAATCCCTGGTTGACGTGTCTCTGGACGGGAATCCTGTGGCATTGGGTGGGGATTGCGTGCCGTTTCTTGTCTCATATTTACCTAATTTACTGACTTTGAGCAACATGCATGTTACTGAACAGGTAAGAAAATGCCAAAAACATAACTTACAAGTGGAAAAAAAATCGATATTTATGGCATACATCAGTATTTTGTAACATTAATATTTTTTTTTTTGTTATTCTATTAATTTTACGTTTCCTACAGGTGCGTAAGGCTGCAATGGCCTGGCGAAATAACAAAGAAGCAGCGCACGCTGCATACTGTGCATTAGGCGGAGCCGCGCAGCAAGAAGCCAGACGAGACCAAATTATCAACAATGCTCGTACTAACTGGGAATTGCTCAGGTTTTGCGTTTGTGTATTGTTTTTTTTGTGTATTCCTAGATCTGTGACAGTTGTTACGGATAGTCAGAAGCCCAAAAGTCTGACAAACAGTCTAACCAAGGAATTACGGAGTAACACGACCCTTGGTTAGACTAAGGGGTGGACGTTAGATAGGAAGCCGTATAAAATACCGGTATTCAGTCGCATCTGCTTAGACTGGAAGCCGATCCCAACATTGGTAGGAAAAGGCTAGGCAGATTGACAAAATTATATCTTAAAAAAATATGAATTGAAAAACCAAATTTGAGCTTTTACCTATATCTTGTTTTAGATCGGAAAATAAATCCTTCGTCCCTGCAACTAATCTCACTAAAAATGTAGAAACAGACAAAGAATTCTCCATAGAAGCGACAACAGTGATCACACAAAGTGGTGGATCTCAAACATTAGAAGCGGCATCACTTCCAGATGTCGTTATGTCTTTGCAACAAGCCGAAACCGAAGACTCCGATTGTAAAATAAACAGCGATGCAAATCTCGCAAATGCAAAAACGAGCACAAATCATGTGCCAAAAGCGTCGCCAATGAAAAAATTGCAAAGAAGTTCAACGGCCAGAAAACCTTCTGAAAGAAGAGTTAACTTTTCAGACAGAAGTGCATCTCAAGACACAGACGCGTCTCATTCCACATCCACCAGTAGTGATTTGAGACTACCGCCTATATTATTACCAATAATTTCTTCATTAGAAAACGTTAAACTGGCAGATAGCTCAGAACCGATACTAAAACGCTGTGAAAGTATTTCCAGTGTCGAACCAGTAGTTGATTCTTCGTTCAGCTCACTGCCATCTTCCAGTAGCGACAGTGAAGAGGATACGAAGAAAAGACCTGTTCGGCGTATGCCAACAGCTTTGAGGCGTCGAGAAAATTTTAGTACAATGAGGTCAAAGTCTGTCTGTGATCCAGAAAGTCGCAGATCTAAATCCAAAAATTCAGATATAAGTGAAAACGCGAGCAATATATCAAGTAGTACAAATGTTGGTTCTGTTGCCAATTCCTCGACTTCAGGTAGTGATCATAACAGTAAGGTTCTGCGACGAGAAGGCTCCTTAAATAACAGAACGAGTAGAAACATAAGGAGTGCAACAATATCGCGGAGAAATGAACGGGCATCTTCAGCAAATAGAGCATCTACAGCTAGAGCAAAGTCAGTGAAAAACTTAAATTTAGCTAACTTCAAATCTTCAGAGCCTGTGCCGAAGACATTGCCTGCCTCTAAGGACAGAGAACAAGGTAGTTTGGTTTACAAATAACATACTAGGTACACATTTGATTCCATAACAACATATTTTTTTTTACAGGAGTTGATTATCTAGTGGAAGTCTGTGACGGAGTGGTGAGCGCATGGGGAGCTGGTGCTGTGCGGCGTCTCGCTCGTGATTGGGACTGGGAGCGTGCGCGCACGGTCACTCGCGCTGCGTACCACTATATACATTATAATGCAGTCGCACAATCACTACCCGAGCTAAAGTCCAAGTAAGTAAAAACCATTAATAATATTTACTTTTAGTCAAATTGGAGCTAATAATTTCCTTTATCAGGTTTCCAAATGTCAGCCACATATCAGTCCGTGCGACGGGCTTACAATGGCTTGGCCAATTGCATGCTCTAGCTGAATTGCGAGGCGTCACCGGTCTAACTGTACTACCGGAGGGTAACCCCATTTATACGAAAATCTGGAGAGAATATGCTGTCTACAGACTTGCTCATTGGGGATTAAAAGAGATCAATGACGAACCAGTAAGTACTTTAAAATGCGTAGTAAACTTTGGAGTATTGAGCAGTTAAATAATTGAATATCCTATAGGTGACGGATGAAGAAATTAAGTTGGCAAATAGAACTTATGGAGGACTTAGTGATATCGTACTTCGAGCTATACCAGACGCTCCATTACAACCTCTTTTGTCGAGATTGGGAAGAAGTGGTAATAGTGCTACTAGTGCTAAAGCCTGGTTAAGAGCTGCTGATCCAGCTTTAAGGGACGTCATAGCAAAAGAAGCTTTACAATATAAGAAAGGAAATGTGTCGCAGGTAATATAACTAATTAATATTTTATTATTCTGGATGTGCTTTAGATCACATATTAAATAACGTTCAATAACGATGAGCTTGCTAACGCTACGTGCAGTAACGCACAATAGAACGCGTGTCACATCACTAATACAAATATAGCTCACCCGCCGCACGCTGCCGTCGTGAGATAGAACATCTGTCCTTATATGCATATTATCACTACATAGTATAAAACAAAGTCACTTTCTCTGTCGCTATATCCCTATGTATGCTTAAATCTTTAAAACTACGCACCGGATTTTGATGCGGCTTTTTTTAATATAGAGTGATTGAAGAGGAAGGTTCATGTGTATAATTTGTCGAAATATTATGCGGGCGAAGCCGCGGGCGGAAGCTAGTTTCTAATAAATTTGAAATTGAATCCTATGTAATCCTACCTACCTAATCTAATATTATCATAATAATTTATTTCACAGGAGGATATGAGCTGGCGTGTTCGTGGCCGCGGTCAACTATCTCACGCAATCGATTTAGCTTGTGGGGCTGCCCAGAGACTTAGGGCACTCGAAGTGCAATGGCCGACTATATTAGTCGAAATGATTGAAGACATTCTGAGAGACTTTGCAGACATGGAAACACATGTGAAGGAACAAATGAAAATGCTTATGGACACAATGTGAACTATAGAATAGAAAAATAGCTTTATTTAGATTAGAATTAGTGTCAAATAACGCGCCGCCAAAATCTAGATTATTAAAACAATTTTATTAATATATAGCATCAACAAAAATAACTCACATTTAGTCTTAATTGTCACGGGCTAGATAGTCAATTACCTAATTAATTTAACTTTATTTAATTCTACGAAAATGATTTATTTTGTAAACAAAATACCTACCAAAATGTTTTTTTTAGTTTTCTTTTTAATAGATTACATAAAATGTAAAAAACAATCAAAACCCAGTAACTTTTTCGACTGAACTGTATTGTAATTTGCTCAATCTAGGTAGAGAATCAAACTGATAAATTATTAGTATGTTTAATGTTTTGTAGTACCCAAGATGTTAGAACCATTTGTAGTGGACTAGTTTTAATCGTATTTTAATAATAAGTTATGTAGTCATAGAAAAACAATAGTACTAGATGATGAATTTTAATAATAAACAATTTTTAGATCTTGTTTGTATTCTTTTATTTTATATTACACCTTCAAAAACTGGAAGCTGTGGAGGACTTTGTTCAGCAGTGGGATGATGCGGGCTAAATGTAAGTAACAGAAACAGTAATTTGGCTCTTGTTTGTATTATGGTAATACAAGGTAGCCCCGCCAAAAATGTTATCCACACGTAGGAACCGCTACATGAAGCTTAGAAACATGCTGGTCCTGCTCCACAGGGCAATCTAGTGTCTAGACAAAATCAAACTGGTTGCTAAGTAAATTAGGTAATAATTTATTATCTGTAAAATACTATTTTAACACGTTGAAATAACTTCTCACAAGCTTCTCACACATTGATCGATTTATTATTATTAACTTTTAGAATGTTTGTAAATATGTGACCACCATGTACTTTTGACGTACTTTGTTTACCTGCCATTACTATATGTGTTTTCTTTTCACCTTTTGTGGTGTAGTGTTTTTATTCTGGGTGCATCGTCTTCACATATAATGTTATAATTCATGTATACAAAACATTGTAAAACATTTTAAAAGAGTAACGGTGGAGTTTCTTGCCCATTCTTCTCCACACGAAACTACCTTTTGGAACCCGTCGACTAGAATCAATTCTATTTCTTGTTCATTTTGACGTTCAAAAGTGCCTTACTTGCGCCTATTTGAAATAAATGATTTGACTTTGAATTTGAAGAAGGATCTTCCTGTGGCGCCTCTTCATCAGTCAGTCAGGCGCGGTCCCTGACTGTCGAGAGGCCTTAATAATAATGATTTACTTGTTTTACTATTTAAGGAACATAAAGCGTACTTGGGCTATGGTGATTACCTACAAAGGTCCGGGTCATAGATATAAACATTAGATAAGACCAGACTTTTTTCGACTCCGCTTACATTTTTTCACTCCGGCCTGAAGGGCTAACTCTAAAAAACCTACACTTTGCATGATACTGGTAAAACGAGTAAGCTTTTCGAGGTAAATCATCGAATGTCCCCTTCCGTTCTGGGTGTAACGGAAGGGAAATCGAGTGTCTCACTTTTTTTTTTAAGACTGGGAAATCATCCTATGACTTCTCCCGCTCTGGGTGGAGCGGAAGGGAATGTCAGACTCTTACTGACTAAAACCCATCCAAGTTCCTTCCTTAGCCCTTTATGTTCCGGGGTAGCGGTAACCCTTTCGGACAATCACGCTTAAGGGAGTGTCTTAGAGTCTCCCTTAGTAAGACACTCCCTAAGGGAGACTTACTGACTAAAACCTATCCATGTTACACCTCTCATGTCACCCTTTATGTTAGCCCTTTATGTTCCGGCGTAGCGGTAACCCTTTCGGACAATCCCGCTGAATGCATTTCTGCATAAGTCAACAATAAGTTCGCCTATTTTTGAAACGATCTGATGCTTAACTCCAGCTTTTTTGAATAATTATTACTGTACGATTTACTGAAAATTGTGCAAAAGAAATATAAAAAGGACGTCAGCAGTGACACAACACTGGCTGAAAACAAAATTATAGCGACCACTATTGCTAACGAAGAATATGAGCGATTTATTTTGAACGCATCACAACAACGCTGCAACGTTACCAACCCATCAAACGAAAACCATTCTGACTGACAAAAATGACAATCACTTGACACATGACATAGGTACCTGAAAATCTAACTTGTCATTTGTCAAAAAAAAAAAATTGTAAGCCTAAATATTTGTAATCAGCATTATTCCAATACAATAGTCAATGTAAAATGGAGCTGCGATTGTAAGTAAATACGAAATGGACGACACTGAGAGCACTACAACTTCTGCTGATGAGAACACCGGTAACTTGTGCGACAATCCGACAAGGGATACTTTGGCAGAGGGCTTGCTTGGGCTCCTGAAACCCACTGTGGACCAGTTAGACGACAGGGTCAGAGCTACAAGGTAAATAATGTTATAACCGACAATGTTGTTGTCAGCCTTTTTTTATTACAATCTGAGAGGCAGCTATAAGTAACATAAAATTTTCGTAATTCGTGTTAATTGACAACAATTTTTTTTTGCATGAAAGTAATAAGGAAAATAATGTGTAACTATATACATTTATATCTAAGACGTTATGTGTACCGTATTTTAGGCATAATAAAGGTATTGTTATTACTATATAATTAGACTTAACTGCATTATAACCTCTTCCCTTGTTACCACTTTTATTCTTACTTTGTCTACAAGACAGTTGAAAGCACTGCACTGTACTGTACTTTAACTCAAGAAGGTTCGCATGCGCAGGTGTTAAAGTAATGTGGAGTCCAAGTAAAAACTAGGTCACAAGTATCTTTAAGATTTGATGGCCTTCTTCCTTACTAAAACATGATTGTATCTGCCTATAACAATATTTTTATAATCAACATGCAAGCCTTTCAACTTGTACCTTGTCAATTTCAAGGATCTCCCAGTTGGAACTAAAACAACAGATAGAATCATTGAATGAAGAGTTGCAGAATGTACGAGAGGCTTTGAATAATCACCCTGACTTGGACCCCTATGTGAAGAAGCTGATATCTTGCAAACACAAGGTCACTGTAGTACTGAATGTATTACAAGCATCACAGGTTAGTTGTAACTTCATTAAAATATAGTTATATATAAAACTAGCTGCTCCCGCGCGGTTTAACCCGCTGCTCGGCGCTTATTGGTTGTAGCGCAACGTTACATACCCTATAGCCTTCCTCGATAAATGGACTATCCAACACAAAAAGAATTTTTCAATTCGGACCAGTAGTTCCAGAGATTAGTGCATCCAAACAAACAAACTCTTCAGCTTTATAATATTAGTATAGATAATTTATAGAGATCAATTTTGAATCCCATTGAAATAGATAATGCAATAATACCACATTTCATTTCAGGACAGACTCAATGAAATCAGACGTATGGTAAGCAAAGAGAAGAGTGTACGCACAACTGTACTGCCTGAACAAACAAGGCAAGAGCCCGAACAGAGCACCAGTGGAGTGGTCACAGACAGAGGAAGCATCAACTAACATCATGGAGACTCCGTACCAGAACCACATCAACAAGGCTGATTACGACTATGTGTATGAACCTGCTGAGGACAGCTTCCTACTCATTGATGCCTTAGAAAAAGACCTAGAATATCTGAAGAACAAAAAGCCCGCTTTCTGTTTAGAAGTCGGTTCTGGCAGTGGTGTAGTTATAACAGCTTTTGGTATGGCATTCCCACAAACTTTCTGTATGAGCACAGATGTTAATTTTAGAGCTTGTGTAATGTCTAGCCAAACTGCTGCTCATAATAAAGTTAATTTAGATACATGCAATATGGACTTGGCTAGTTCCTTTACTGAGAATGTGTTTGATGTTATCATCTTCAATCCTCCGTATGTGGTGACTGACAGTGAGGAGTGTGGTGGAAGGGACATTACTGCTAGTTGGGCTGGTGGGGCTAAGGGCCGAGAGATTACAGACAGGCTACTCAATATGATACCAAAGAAACTAGCTAATGATGGGGTCTTCTATCTTCTGCTCATTGAAGAAAACATTCCTGAAGAAGTTGTTCAAATTATGTCTAGTTACGGATACAAATCTGAAACTGTCATCAAGAGGAAAGTCCGAAATGAGCAACAGTTAGTTTTAAAGTTTTTTAAGTGAAGATGAAGTTGCTAATTTGCAATATAAGTACATATAAGACAGGTAGATAAAACATTATTATTTTGTTTTTGCTTCAGTGTTGCTATTTATTCCTAGAGGTCAAATTAAACGACAGTCTATATATATATATTAAAGTCACTTTTGTTGTATAATAATAAGTTTAACAATCATTTATAATATTATGTAGTAAAAATATGTTTTGTATGAAAAAAATATCATCTTTATTTCAAGCAAGGTTCTTTATGACAGCTTCCCCAAAAGCTTTAGCTCCTACATCGTTTTCTGCAGCTCCTGGCAGTGCGGAGCATATATTCACCCATCTTTCAATGTTTGGGAAGCTTGAGATGTCCCAGCCAACAGCCTGAAATATAGACAAATATATTTTTCTAGTACCTAATTCAATATGATTTCTTTATGGTATAACAAAACAGCAACAGAAAATAATTATTTGTGCATAGTTTACCTCTATATAATAAAAAGCTTGTAAAAAAATAAGTCCCTTTTATTAACATGTAGGTGGCTATTCTTATGCTTACCCCTTAGTGATAGAGAAAGGATAAATGCTGTATTAGGGATGTTAGAATAATTATAATGAGAAGTACTTACAATCTGCGGCTTTTGAGTGCAATGACCCATTTACATTCTCATAGAGTTATAGGATCCATGCTAGGGCTATAGGGTTTCCATAGAAAAAAGTTGGTATTATCAAGATAAAGACAAGGCAAGAACCGACAGACCCACCTCCACACAAAACTGAAGTAAGTAAATAAACTAAACCATCTTACTAGAATGCTGCTCAGTGATGCATAAATAGATGTGTCTGCAATAGTGGGGTAGTCACCAGCAACCCATTTGCTGTCATTGAGGAATTGGTTCAGGAAGCCAAGAGTGGTGTTCAGGTCATCTTTCAGTGACTTCTTTATTTCCTTCTCTCCAAGAAATAATATCGGGAACTGGAAATAAATTTCTTTATCACTATTTTTATTTGTAAAGGTCACATCATACTCAATATTACTTTTTTGCTTTTATGTCTAACATATAGAAGCATATGTATACAAAAATCTATAATACAAGTAAAGGAGTTTATGTGACTTACACAAATAGCCCTAATCTTCACATACAAAGAGGAACTATCGAAGTACAATCTCTGATTGACTAATGCACGCTGTTTTAAATCTTTCGGATAGTACTGATCATCCTTCCCATATTTGTCGGCCAAGTAACACGCTATTGCTCGACTTTCCCATAATATGAAACCTCCATCGTCCAATGTGGGTAGGCAGTGCTGAGGATTTATTTTCAAAAAACTTTCTTTCATTTGTTCCTTTCGGAATAAATTAACAATTTCTACATCTATCGGCACTTCTACTGCTCTAGCTGCAAGTAAAGCTCCGCGCGAAGGGCCACTAATAGGAAAATGATAAAGTTTCACAGACATTTTAAATAATTAAATGAGATTGCAAGAATTTTAATACAAAAGTTTGAAAGTTTGTTGACTTCAAGTGACAGTCAAGAAAAAACAAGGTCAATGAACTGCAGTAAGTACCGAGCGAAACTAGTTTTATCCTTTTCATTATAGCACGATTTACGCTTTTACTAGGGTACTATTTATTTTTTCGTCACCATAACTCAGCGACCGTCGTCCAAACCATGTTTTGTACATATATAGACATACATTATACTCACTGGACAGAAATGTTTTAACGAAATCCGTAAACCACGGTTTCGATAAAACCGTAATTTTAAAGTGTATATTTTTTTGCATTAGTCCAACTCTATCTTTGAAAAAGAAGTTTTCAAGTGTCAGAAAAGTTTCTGTCATGTCATTGTTAATATCAAATATGTCAAAGCTTAGCTCATCAGATAGTGTCAAATTGCCAATGTTTATATTTTGCCATTAGAATAAGAATTCTTGTTTATTTTTTTAACACAAATTAGATTCATAAATTAAAGATGACGGCGAATATTTGTAGAATCTGTTTAAATCAAGAATTGCTAGTAAATATATTTAAAAAGTCAGGATATCTTACGATACCTACGAAATTAATGTCGATTGCAAAAGTACACGTGAGTATGATAATATTGTTGTTTTTCATTTGAATATAAAATAAAAGTTATATAACCCGGTATACTGGCTGTTAAATAGACCAATTGTATTAGAAAACAGCACTGCCTATGGCATAGTGGGTTTTACAACTCGCGCAATAAATTAATAGCTGGCTTGAGTACGAGAAGGCTGGCTAGCAGTTGCATGTATTGAAACCCACATTATTGCGTTATTGTAACAGGTTTTTTATTTTAGATAGCACCAGAAGATGGCCTTCCAGATACAATTTGTTCGAAATGTATCCAAAAACTAGATGACTGTATAGAATTTATTGAGCTATGTGAAACATCTGATGTAAAACTGAGGGTCTTCTTAGAAAATAACTGTATGGAGAACAAATTGATGATGGACAGTAGCATAGAAAATGATAACTTCATAACGGACAATGAAACTTCACTATCACCGAAAAGTGAGGCAGAACAAGTATTATTTATTGATGAAAGTATAGATCATAGTATTATGGACCATGCAAGTTTAACTGATGATTTGTTAGCAAATGAAACAATATTGGATACTAAAAAAGAAATTAATTCAAAATTAATAAATAAGAAGACACAGAAACAACAATGCTTCACTTGTGGAAAAGTTATGTCATCCAGGCAAGTAGTAATCCTTATTAATATTATAAATTTGAAAGTTACTCTGTCTGTCTGTCAACTTTTTACGCCTAAAAGAATGAATGGCTATTGATAAAATTTGACAGAGAGATAGATTGTATCTTGGGGTCCAAAAATATCTCCGGATATTGCGATATAACTAACCTCCATGCAGGCGAAGTCGCAGGCAAAACCCTCAGAACCCCATAATGACTATGACATAGTCTTTCAGAAGAAGATCTCTTTATCTATTGAAAACACATCAGGTCACAGATATAGATAGACATAGATAACGCAAGTATCACAATCTGTATGAAAACCAAGCGTGCCATTTTTTGACTACCTATTATGACGTCACAAGCACTATTTAGTGATGGGAAAATCAAATCGATTCAAAGACGCCGCCGCGTACGGCGTCCCCCTCGCTCCACCCCCGCCTTGCACCCAGCCAGCAGTATGCTGAAAGACTTTGTAAGAATTGTTCAAATCGATTTATGAATCGATTTTATGACAGAGTAATGAAATAGACAAAGTAATGAAATAGACAAAGTAATGAGATAGACAGACCAATGAGATAGACAGAGGAATGAGATAAACGAGAGAGAGGACAATAAAATTCCTGATCTCCTTATAAGGCAGTTAGGAATATTTATTTTTTATAAAATTGTTAATATTTCCCTAATTATTTCTTGTAATTGTTGGGAACCAATCTTTGTTTCCCGTCGCCTCAATCCATTTTTGTTTTAAATTGGGTTCATGTGGAAAACTAAAAAAATCACGAAACGTAACGATTATTTATTAAAATGGTCTACGTAATAAGTACTTATTATATCATACAAAATCATTCCTCTGTTTCCGAAATCGATTCTCGAGAATCGATTTGTGTTGCAACTTGCATATGATGAACAGCACTAATCGCTAAAATTGACAGAAAAATGATAAAAGTTCCTGTACTACAAAACCGAAGCAATACACGATAGAATTGCTTGTTTCGATATTCATCACTTGTTAATACAAAACGTCTCGTCAACCGCTCCATGTAAAAGACGCAATGTAATACGAATGTTTTGTTTTTCTCATATTTGGTATTACCAGGTATTACTGAGGGTATTAGATTGAAAATAATTGTTTTTTAAATTAATTACGCATAATATGAATCACAAAATGACTTACCGATGGAAGGAAACGTTTACTTTATTTTTTCTCCTCGCATTTGTACAGTTTTTACAATTTATAACAGCACAATTAACCATTATTTATATTTTTGACTGACGTCCGACTAGCGCTGTATACCGATTGAGACTGAGCGCGAAAGTGACCACTTATGATTTTTGTACGTAAGCTAGGCACGCGAAGTAGTTGCTCTTGCGTTATCTATGGCTATCTATATCTGTGCATCAGGTTCTAAAAAACTTTTATCCCATCTCTGGTGTAACATGTTTGTCTTTTCAGATTTCGCCTTAAGACACACATGCGGACACACACAGGAGAGCGGCCATTTTCCTGTCCACATTGTAGTAAGAACTTCTCTTTAGCACAAAACCTGAAAGTCCATCTAAGAATACATACAGTAAGTAGTTTTGTCACATTAGCTTTCAGTTAAGGAATAATTTTGGGTTTCGTCCTAATCAATTAAAGCTTTGACCAAGTCAAATGATAAGTAGTCTGTGACTAAATGCGTTAGCGCCTAGCGGGTATTGTTTCAACGAACTTGTCTGGAGGTGTTCAACTTCAAAATGGCGCGAATTGCTACGTGAATTTTTAAAACAATCGACGCGCGCAGTCGCGTTCCGTATCCCGGGATTCTGTACATTGTGATCACTGCTTATGGCAGGTTTTATTAACTCATTTTTATTGGACCTTTTTAATTAGCCTCATAATATTTTAAATATGTATTAGTTGATCCTACCATTGTATCACACTAATATTACCTATAAAGGCGGCAGTTTTTGAGTGAGTACGTGTGTTTGTATGTTTGTCTCCTCTTCACGCTCAAACGGCTGAACGGATCAGGATGAAACTTGGCACAGAGGTAGTACGTTCTCTTAGGATAACTTTCGACATTCACGCGGGCGAAGCAGCTGGCAGTAGCTAGCTTTATATAATATTAACCTTTTAACTGCCCTGGTCTGATTAATACGATAAATGTTTTCGTGCCCGTGGCGCCTGAGTCGTTTTTATACGACTGAGAATGTATGTTCGGTTTTCGTTTTTTATGTAATTCCAAGGCCCTATTCGTCTGAAACAAAGATTTTTTTTATGAGTTGGGTGCTGGGGGTCGGCAGTTGAAATACAACCAAGCGGTTAATAGGTTAATTGTTATTTTAATTTTCAGGGAGAGAAACCTCTACAATGTCCAATATGCGGAGATGCTTTTGCTCAGTCAGCGGGTTTAGCAGCGCACAAACGCAAGCACTCAGGTGTACTGCCATATGACTGCAAGCTATGTCCGCGCTCTTTCCGAACTATAGGACACTTGCAGTACCACACACGGTATGCATTCATTTAATTAATAATCTTTTTATTAATTTAATCATATTTTTAGACAAAATAATGCTTATTCAGATTTTAGTATTGCCAGTTGGTATTCAATTAAAATAAATGCATATCTCCAAAATTACCGTCTATATAGTGATGAAGATGTGTTAATTCTTGTCTGTATCATGTGTATGCTTCGTTATATCCAGATTTTTGACACGCAAACTTTTCTGATTGTTGGCTGTGAAATATCTCTAAATTAATATGCTTATCTAATGCAGGAGACACACAGGTGAAAAGAACTTCGAATGTGACACATGCGGTCGAGCCTTTATCACTCGCAGCGATTTAAAACAGCACTTACTGACGCACACTGGAGCCCGACCACATGTCTGCTGCATCTGCGGATTGCGGCTCACCCGCGCTTCACATCTTAAGAGGCACATGCACCTTACACACGAAAAAACCGTCTACTCCTGCGATCATTGCCCAGCAGAATTTATAAAAAAAAGCGAGTTAGAAAAGCATATGAAAACTCATGATGATTAGATTTTTTATGAATTTGAATATGCTTTGATAGATTGTATATTTTATGGAAACATTTGTATGCCTGTAAGGAAGCTATTTTATAAAGTATTCTGTAGATAAACAATAGATTGAAGCAATAATTTAAGATTTAACTTAGTTTTATTTCAATGTGTAGGTACTTACTTATCAACCATAATTAATTTATGTCATTTCAATAAAAAATATAATTTGTACGAATTAATATAAATTATTGATCCATAAAAAATATATTTATAGTTACTTATTTCAATCCTTTTCTTATTTCCTGTGATATAAATCGGCAACTAATAAATGTGTCTTAATAAAAATTAATATTTGTGCGGTTTTATTCAAATTAGTCTACACCTACACCCAAGAACTGACATTGCGATGTACCTTGCGAGTTCTGACGGCTGACGCTAAGCCAAACTTCTACATGCATTCGATTGTTCATGACCATGTTGTATACATTCCATGGATCCCATGCTCGTTTTCCCGGCTCATTTGCTGTAATCTACCAAGTTTCGTGCTATAGTGCACGAAATTTCGTGCAACAGTGCATCAAACTTCAAGTTATAGTGTAAGAGCACCTAATTTCGTAGCACTTGTTGCCTCGATCGAGTGAATTCAAGTGCTACTCCGGCACTAACATTTTTTAAGTAATAAGCGCATACGAGCGGTTAATTTACGAAATCGGATACCCTGAGCAGTCTGCCATTCTATGCTAGATGTTTCTGTTCAGAGTAAACGATGAATAGATGCGGTGATGAATATTGACCCAAAAACCAAATTACTCAATCTCTTATTTTTTTAATTCGTGCCAGTTATTGGCATTAGCAGGACACAATACTGACCTTCTTGGTGTTGTTCTTCAGAAATATCAGGTCCGTAATACTCCCAACTGGCGTGCGTGATCAATTTAAACAAAACCTACTCATTGCATGTAAGGATCAAGTCATATGCCCATGGGTAGCATTAAAACTCTGACACCAGGTTAGTCACTAACCACGCGAAAAGAAGATCGTTTGAAACTAGTAATTTACCTCCACCACCAGTTTAGGCAAAAGTGTACCTTTATTGCACCTACACTTCGCCGATTATGTTAAAGTCCCATGTAGGTAATAAGGGGCGAGCCTATTGCCATCAACCGGACACATATCCAGACTCCAGGCTGCAACTAAGAAATTCCTGATGGCAAAACCCAGTAACACTGCCTTACCTGGGTATTGAACCCAAAACTCCAAAAGGCTATGCTCAGCAGTAGTGCTACCTCGTAGAGGCGATCGGCGGCGGCGACCTCTCGCGCCCGGCTCTGGTGCAAGCCATGGTCCGGGGTGAGAGGGAGTGGGAGGCAGTCACCTCCTTCTGCGAAAAAGTTATGCTCGCGAAGGAGGTGGCGGGATGGGAGAGAGAAAGGTCCTCCCGTCCCAGCCGCCGCAGGAGACGCCCCGGGCGTCGGGAGCCACGTGACGACTCCCGGCCACCGTAGGCGCGGGCCTGCGGACGGTGAGTAATGGGTGACTCACCGTCCGATCAGCACCAGACCCGTGCCGGACGGCGCGTATATGTTCCACGCGCGCCTCAAAGAGATGTCAGCATATGAAGGGGCCCCTCAGGGCCAAGCCTGCCGGGTAAGCGGGATGGTCCGAAAGGGTTACCGCTACCCCGGAACATAAAGGGCTACGGAAGGAACATGGATGGGTTTTAGTCAGTAAGAGTCTGACACTCCCTTCCGCTCCACCCAGAGCGGGAGCAGTCATTGGATGATTTCCCAGCCTTAAAAAAAAAAAAAAAAAAGCAGTAGTGCTAACGACCTCTAGACTAAACTAAGCCTGACTAGGCTTCTTTTCTGAATAATTCTAAATATTTTTGTTTATTTTGACAAAATAACATACAAGGACTTCTTATATCAAGAAAACATGCATTTCCATGCATAAGTATTATGTTTAAGCGCATTCAATCAAAATTGCGACATACCTTTCAACAAAAAGTTATGATGCAGCCGACACAGGCCATCTTTGGAGCATTTAGGTAAAATGCTCTAAGAGACCATCATTTTGGTGTCATCATTATTGTGAAGCTTAGAGCATTTAACATTTGCGAAGAGCTCATCGCGAATAAAATAACTTTTTAGACGGGATTTTTTACAATTTAGTATACCGAGAATAACATCCAAAACGTTGCGGAGTTATCGGTTTTCAGTTTTTTTTATTCTGGCAACATAAATAATTTCGAATTTTAAAATCGTTAACGCTTCTCTTCCTTGACGTGTTTGTTACGAGTCCAAGAGATTTCTTTGTGATTTTCTAGAAAACTGGACTAAGTAATTGTTTTGTAAACATTACTGTTGTATCGCCATTAAAGGATCTTTTCTTGAAAGTATTGGGTTTTTAGTCAAAAAGCAAATTGTTTCTGTTTCGGCAGTTTGAAATATTGTGACTGTCATCACCATGTCGGCGAGAGAAATTTATTACTCTGAGAAATATTACGACGAAGAACACGAATACAGGTAATGAATTTACTAATTAACACTATTTAAAATCATACTACATCAACATTCTAGTTATAACCTATTTATTGTTTGAAAGTTTTCAATAGGTTTACATTCTCATTCTTGGGTCGTTCCACTGTAAAATACCGGTACATGACCGGTACCACTACTAAGATTTGATAGGTAGTAATCTTACCTTCGAATTAATGAACATTCATGAAACTCTTAAAATTTCATAAACCAACTTTAAAATTGTTTTATCAAGAGGCATGGATAATCATGGGGAGTTTTCTATTCTGGGGTGCGAAGATTGGATATCAGTACCTAAAGAATCTTCGAGATGAACTATCCCAAGTGTGTTTTTGTGAACTTGTAAGCACACTGCAGAACTGTTTGTTTACATGGTTTTCCATAATATGCTTGTGAAGTTATTCTTGTGCAAGTCTCGAGTTCTGAATCACGTAAAATATTAGTTTGTTAGCAATTGGGCTTGTAATAATTAAATTCATAGTTAAAGTTAACTATGTATGCAGTAAACAATTTGTTTTTTCAGTTTATGCAATAAATATTATTTGAAATGTTGTTTCATAGCAAGCTTCAAATAGAACAAAATAATATAATAATCCTGTAAAAAACAATCTAGTTTTTAATGTACACAAATGTTGTTGTTTCCAGGCATGTGGTTCTGCCGAAAGAGATGGTGAAACTGGTTCCAAAGAACCACTTAATGACAGAGCAGGAGTGGCGCGGGATTGGTGTGCAACAGAGCCAGGGATGGGTGCACTACATGACGCATCAACCTGGTCAGTGAAATAATTATCCTACCTCCTACTTACACATACACTGCCACAAACATGTATGTGTGTTGAAGGCAAGCTCAGAATAGCACAAAAAATAATGGCAGTGTTTGTGCTAATATTATGAAACGTGAAAATTTGGGACTATGAATGGATGGATGTTTGTTACTCTTTCACTTTAAAACTACTTGAAAGATTTGGATGAAATTTGGTTCACAGTCTATATCCTGGATTAACATGAATACTTTTTATCCTGGTACTATGTTCCTGTGGAATAAATTCCGGCATCTATGTGGGTGAAGCTGTTAACAGAAGCTAGTCAAACTGGTTGTGCTTGAATTTCTAAAATTGCAGAACATCTGCGACAGTCATAAAAAAAAATTTTGTTTTGCCTCTATGAATTTCTGTTAGCTGATTCTGCACAAGTTATATGTGTTATGATATGTAAAGTGACATATTTGTTTGCACTTTTGCTGAAGTTGTTTGTTTGATTCTAAGTGAATTTTTTTTTTCATGTGGTTAATGACTAACCTGGTGTCAGAGTTTTTATGCTGCCCATGGTCCTCGTGACTTAGCTTCACATGTTGTCGGGAAATATCTCTCAGACATGCTGGTTTCCTCACAATGTTTTCCTTCACCAATTTTTAAGCAAGTGATAATTATACAATACGTACATGAATCCGTAAAATCAGAGGTGCGTGCCTTGGGTTCAAACTCAAGACCTTTGACTTGGTAGTCCGACGGTCACACCACTAGGTTATCACTGCTTTCTAGAATTATATTAAGTTCCTAGGTTACTAAACTTTTTACTGTTTTTCTTAAAAACTTTATTTTTCCTTCCAGAGCCACACATCCTGCTATTTAGGCGAAAGAAAGACAAGAAGTGAGAACAAGCATATCCAGTGGTGCAAGGTGTAAATGTATAGCTCTTAACTGATATTAGTATTAATGTTAGCTTTAATTAATGTTGCCCATCTCAATCAATGATGAATCTCTTGCTTCCGTAACAATAATTACTAATGATCAAAGGAAAAATATGAAATCAGTTCTCTTTTAATTGTGTTGTTAATTTTGTGACTGTGACCCATATAGTTAGTCAACTTTAATATGCAAGAACCCAATTGATTACTGAAAATCAATGCCATTAATATTGATTAATTAACAACAACCATTGTGCAAATAAATGATATTCTAATTGTATCTTGGAAGACAACAGATTTTGCTCATCCTTTCAATCAATGTAGCATTATTGTACATACAATGGGCTTGAATGATTGATTCTCACAATCTTTAAAGCTCAAATTAATTTTTAATTTTAAAGTAACAAGGTGTATTTAACATTTTATTGTAAATCTTGAAACTAATAATTATTATTTCCATAATTATAATTCTTTTTTGGTCAATGTAACAAACAGCAGATTCGTATGTAAAGAAAATAATTTGTTACTTGTTGTCTGGCACAAGCAACTAACAGTATAGTATACCTACTATATTATTTTATGGGCTTCAATGATCTTCATTCCATAATTATTAAGTTTTTGTGGAAAGGAGCATGGTTCTAGTGCTGTTTTATTAGAATTTTAATCATATAATTCAATTTGGAATAAGTACAAAGAGAAACCTTTTGTTTTCTTCAATAAGTTTTAGATCAATGCTCCTTTTATTTCTTAAAATAGTCATTAAATGTTTAAGACAATCATAACTTTTCTCGTCATGACTTGAATTGTATTTTACCTGTGCTGCACCACAATAGTTTGCTAGTAGGCATTTATTCATATATTGTTTTGCTAATAATTTCCTGATGTTTTCACAATATGCGTTATATATCTGTTAGGGTGTAAATAACAAAATAAAACGTTTGTGTCCTAGCAATACATACTAAAATCAATTAATCGTAATTTTTGAATTCATGAGTAATATATTTTTAGACATTTTCACATAGTGCCTTAGTATAGAACTTTTATGAGAATATTGTGATAAATATGTTGACTTGAGAATGTAAAATATGGCAATGAAATCAGGTCTGTAATGTTGACTTTTTGATGTTTGACTCCCAAGTAATTGTTTGTGTATAAACTGAGACAATCATAATTATTGCATGTTGTATATACAGTGATATAATTATCGGCGTTTTGGCAGCACTTATTGTTATCTAACACAGTAATTGGAATAAATTATTTGGTGCTATGTTACAAAGGAGTTTTATTTTATACATTTTCTTTCACAAAGTAAGCTTCCACTTTAAGCAGAGTGGCAGGGACATCTATATGCTATCTGTTACTATGGATTCAGTATCTACATGATTCTGAAAATCTACGATCAAAATGTATGGGATAGCTAATTAAATCGTTCATTCCCATTAGTTCGATTCATTAGTTCGATCGTCGAACTAGTGAGAATTTTTTTTCTCATCTGTTCGACCGTCGAACTAGTGAGATTTTTTTTTCTCATTTGTTCGACTGTCGAATTAATTAGATTTAAAAATAGTTCTACTACATTTAAATGTTTTACTAATTTCGTAATAAAATAAAAAACGCTCATTTGATTTTTGGTTATTTATTATACATATAAACAAATTTTTGTTCTTTCTGGTTAAGCTTGTTGAGATAAGCAAGACAGAAAAATATTTGATTACGTTTAATATTTCATTATTACATTATTTTTTGATAGGTGAGGAAGCCAGCTTATAATTTTTAAGTTTTTCAACTGTTTATTTGATCAAAGATATGCTATAGGTGTACAAATAGTACACGAATATATATTTTTTTACGAACCAAGCGTTTTTTATTTTATTACGAAATTAGTAAAACATTTAAATGTAGTAGAACTATCTTTAAATCTAATTAATTCGACGGTCGAACAGATGGGAAAAAAAATTCTCACTAGTTCGACGATCGAACTAATGAATCGAACTAATGGGAATGAACGAATTAAATTAACCTTTTCAACGCCATTGTCACATATACGTGACATGCAAGCGCATGCCCTGTACGCCAACGACACAAATATTTGACAATGGCAACAACTTAAAACATTATATAAACAATTAATTCATTACTTTTGTGAGTGTTAATCTTATTATATTAAATATTGAAGCTCTCGTACGTATCATTTTAATTAATGGCATGAAACAAATGACATTATGGATATCGGGAAGTTTTTGATAACAATAAGAAATAATTTGTAGCTTGGCGTGGAGGGCACGAGCGTGCGTTTATGATCTGGCGTTCAAAAAGTTAAAAAAAATCTATGGGGTTTCAGAATCATGTGGTGATTATTGATTTTACAGTTTTCTTTTGTACAGAATAATCATTATCGGCAGGCATTTATTGGCTCAACTGCTTGCAGGGTCTAGATTTATTTACGACTGAATAGAGTCCTGGGCGAAATTCCCAAGTTCAGATGGGCAGGTTTCTTATCCCTTGAATATGGCCTAGCAGCATAGTCTGGATTTAGTGCCTGCTTGGCTTACATGGAACTTTACCTAATATCTGGTAAGGCCTGCCTAACCCTTCAGGAATGCAGGTGTGATGTTATGAAAGTCAAGCATTTGGAATTGCCAAGCAGTTGGTCTGTCAGAAAAAGAAGCTAGTTGCCAATTCCAGTGTAGTAGGTTTGAGGAGAATGAGCGAGAAATCCATGGACAGTTGTTAGTCACAAAAAGATTGGTTACATTTGAGAAAGATAAAGAATGGTAAAACAGTCGATAATAAAACAAAAAAAAAGCCTTAGCAACTACTGTATGACCAGTCCCTGCTGCAATGCCCCTATGAGCGGGCGTCCTCAGTGCTTATCATTGCATTTGCTAAAATATGCATAGCATAAAAATGATCCAACACTGAATAAGAACAATGCTTTTATTTGATTTAGTTCTTCATTTTATAGGTACAACATTATAGCTCTTGTTAGAACCTAAATATAAGTTACATATATAATATACAGATACAAAAAATAAATAATCTATTTTCTTTTCTTCTTAGCACTGGGTGATAATGAAGGTAGCTTAGCCATTGTCTCTGGTTGTGAAAACTCCATAGGTTCCATTTTTATATCATCTGTTGACACGGCATCCAAGAGTTCCAACCCCTGCAGTTGCTCTTGTTCTAAACTGTGCAGCATTTGGAAGCCAGGTTCCAATGATGGTGTAAATGCACCATCTAAGGCAGCAGGAAAGTGCAACTCCGGCACTTCTTCTAACTTCAACTGTGGTGATATACCTCTTATAGCTAGTGCTTCCACCTGAGATCTTAGGTCCTCACATCTCTTTTTAGTCTTTGCGTGATACCTCACAACTCTGTCATCATAAAATTCATGAAGATTACCAACATTGAGTTCTGAAAATACTTTTGAAATTGCATCTGGGTATCCTGATTTCAGGCCACTTGCTTCCTTGTCAACAACTGTCCTGAGTAGTTTGCACATGTTCATTAAATGCAGGTCTAGAGTGTCGGCTAGGGCGGTTAAAACCACATTTGTTGTTGTTGAAACTCCAACATGTCCAAGAGCTATGGCCGCACATTGACGCAAAGCTCTTTTGTGACTTTCAGGTGTAAAAGGCAGAATCATGGGACCTTTGCCTAGTGAAAAGTCACAATACTCTTTTTCGAGGAAATTGATCGGAGGAACTGTCTCGTGTTCTAGTTTTAAATCTGGTTCTGGCGGCTCCATTGGTAAGCTCACGGGACCCAGACTAGCACCTTCATATATGGCCACTTCAGTTTGTTCTAGTATAGCTGATAGTTGTCTCGCATGAGAATGAAGCTGTATCGTGTGAGTTATTAAATTCGGCTTCGGGAGTTCGATAGGCGAAGATTTCACTGTGATAGATATTTCAGGAATGTTTTGCATACCTAATTCTATGATCGGGTTGAAATTAACATTCTGCAATACAGTCTCGTCCGTTCTTTCTTCTTCCATTTCGCCCCAGAGCTTTCTTGTGTTCATATTCTCAGGATTAACAATTTAACAACGCACTAATAATAAATAATACAATTTTCAATGTCAATCTTCTGTCAATTGCTAACATTATGTGCACAAAACATGCATCTATCTCTCTCATCCCTTTGCATTGTAGTTTGAATTCAATGCCTATCAGCCCAAGTGATGCTAAAGTATACAGTCAAAATGTATTCTCTGAAATGAAATGGAACTCTTTTGACATTTATAAATGTTTTTTATTATCCGAACTAGTCGGAACATTGGCCCTTTCATAAATGTGATTCCTTTGGAACGAAGGAGTCCAACCTTAGAGAACATTTACATTTACATGGTCTAAGAACTAGACTGATGATCAATATGGTGAAGCTTATGAAATACTTATGTCCAACAGTGGTTGTCTTTCGGCTAAAATGATAATTGTGAACTTAATCGGCCCTTTTTCATTGTAAAAAGGGCCGAATTATCTTCATAATTTGCGGCTTTTCATAAAAGCGGCTGTTATTACTTAACCAAGAGGAGGTCGTGGCTAAGTGATAACAGCCGCACGGTCAACTTCAGGTTAAGCTATGCTTGCCGGAGTTGGTCTGTGGATGGGTGACCATCTTTAGATATCGAGACTCCTCCGTGCCTCGGAAAGCACGTTAGGCCGTTGGTCCCGGCTGTCATTTGTGCATCTTTGACAGTCGTGGCGCCAGAAGCCCGAAAATCTGACAGCCAGTCTTACCAAGGGGTATGGTATTGCCCAGTTACTGGGTTGTGGAGGCCTGATAGGCAATCGCTCCATGTAAAATACTGGTATTCAGCTGCATCCGGTTAGACTGGAAGCCTACCTCAACATAGTTAGGAAAAGGCTAGGCAGATTGATTGGTAGGAGACACAAATTAGAAAAATACCTCCTGTAGCTATTCATAGCCATTTGACAGGCTACTCATGTATAACCCAGTGAAATACGCTCTGAAAGGGGTAATTAAGCTGTAAAGATTCTGATTCTGTATTAAAATTTTTAGAATATGCATTTGGTAAAGCCTACCGTAAAAAGGCTCCCCGCGTCCCTTCCGGATAAAGGTTCAATGGACATGGTGCGTCTGAATGCGCGAGCGTATACTCCCTACTCTGCTGCTGGATGCTAAAATATAGGTACGTGTGCAGTTTTAGTCAGCTTAGGGCGAGGTCCCATTAGTGCGTAGCGCTGCGTTGGGTCGTCGCAGCGTCGTCACTGCGTCGTTTTTCATATTTTTTACGACATACATTTTATGACATGCTCCATTAGACCGTTGCATCGTCGCGCGCGACGTTTCAACGGATCGACGGAGATGAAGTGGGAGGGAGTGTGATGCGCTGCATTTTCAGAGCGCCGCGTGCCGCTGCGACGACGGACAGTGATCCACTGTTAAAGGAGGAAGCTAGGCGTGCATACCCTCTTGCGTTGCGATGTCGCAGCGTTAACGCAACGCAGGTGTGGCATACAATGCGATGATCCGTTGCGACGACGCAACGCACTAATAGGGCCTCACTTTTACTCGGCTATTCCTCTCCTGATATCCATGGTGAATAAAATTTGCATTTGCAGTCATGAGAATTTCGTATAGACTGATGTTGTAATATTTAGTGAGGCCAGGATAGCCCGCGAAATTCAAATTTTCTTACGATTTTTGTATTAAGTTTTATGTTGATCAAATTGAGAATCGCGGCCGTAGCAAGTACAGACGCCAGCACATCAAGCTATACCTAACTGTCAAATTTTCTCAATTAAAAATTAACCTCATGTCTTTGCAATAAAGTTGAAATACTATCAAAGAAATTTGACAGATAGTGGTAACTTGGTGAGCTGGCCTCTGTTCTTGTTTACAGAACTATAGTCATTAAAATTGCCTATCGCATAACACAACAGAATGACTATTTTATGAAATCATGTACCTACATTACAACTTCTAAGTAAAAAGTTTTCAAGCGGATATTACCTATACCTACGTAAAATTACTAGCGAAATCTACTAGGGGAAGGCACTTTGAACACCGGCCTCCTCCTCCACAGAGCTGTAATTAAAATAGAAATTGTCAAAGCTTATTACCGGACCGATGGAAATGGGATCAAAAGACATGCACTTAAAACCTAACCGTCCATGGGTTAGGTTTTTTAGTGTATGTCTTTGTTATGACCTATAATACCTATATTATAACGAACTTTATCTACGTCCTTTAAAAAAATTCCATCATACGACCATGCCAATTAACAGTCGCCAAAAATTCAGCATTTCAGGAAACAAGCGAATAGTTTCATGAATTAGATCCGACATTGAATATAATTAAAATAAGTCGGATGTATTAATTATGGCGGTTAAGGTCGTCTAATTTGCGTTAATTATTCTTAATAGAGTGGCGACAGTGTTGGGTAAATAGGTATTTAGAGCGAGGCTGTTATATAATACGTACTAGCGACCCTCCCCTGCTTCGCACGCAGCGCCATCTATTGGGCACAATACAATCTTACTTTTTAAGTTGGAATCGACAAACACATTCGCAACAATATTGATTGAAATTCAAATTCCTTTATTCATCAAATATAAGCTAACAGTTTACACCAAAACGCTTATATCTATGCTAATTCTATAAATTTACATTTTAAATTTTAATAAAATAAAATAAAATTTCAATTTTAATTAAATAAATAATAATTCACACTTCTTCACTTCATTTCTTCATATTTAAATAAATATACAAAAGTTTAGCGAAAAAATTGCGTGGTTAGTTATTTATAGACGTGAATTTCTAGGTAAGTATATTAAGATAGGTACGTTATTTACATTAGACGAATACTTGAAAATTCTGTTTGTGTATCACCTATTTACACCTAAACCACTGAACCGGTCGTCTATGTCTGAAAAGGGGTAACTGATGGGACCCGGAGAAGGACATAGGCTATTTCAAATCCTGGATATTTTGTATTAAAATGATCAAATACAAAATAATGGCAGACAATGTCGCTGCCAGCAGGCGATCAATCTGCCTAGCTTTTTTCCAACTTTATTGGGGTCGGCTTCCAGTCTAATCGGATGCAGCTGAATACCAGTATTTTACATAAAGCGACTGCCTATCTGACCTCCACAACCCAACTCATGCTACAATGGTACAGCCTGATTTCGCCATTATTATATTAATGAATATACACCTCTGCTTATCTCTTAGGGGAATTTAGACGGGAAGTCTTGTTGCTTAGTTTATAGGTCAAATGCCCTATGCGCAAGGGCATAGGTAGGGCGTCGCCTGCGCAGCGCAGTGCAAGCGAGGCGATGTTGAAGTGGGGAACGGAGCAATACGGCGCGCTGTCGAGAAAACAGTTTCGCGAGTAAAAAAGCGAGTCTAGATTCAACCATTCATAGTAAGTTACTATCTTATAAAATTCGCCTGTCAATTCGGTTTGTGACCATTCCCGCATCTTCTAAGAGGTGGAAGCTGCTCCTCCCTGCCCAAACCTCGCTACGCCTTTGCCTATGCGAAGTATATTCTTCCTCAACGATGTCGCTTGCAATTTCTTTTTCTATAAAACGGCGAAAGGTATTGGCGGGCACATATGTAGGTACTTAAGACTACCCCTCTAGCGATTATTATCCCTTGTTTACCTTCACCCAATCGAGTGTGGAACCAGAAATAATGTGATGCGACACTTGTCCCAAAAACTCACCCGGTATACTACAGTGAATATTGAAGAAAAATAATATCGCACCCCCGCGGTGCGACACTGTCACTTATGCAAAAATGTAGTTTTTCAGGAGAAGCATTTAAAACTTTGACACACTTTGATGAGATATACTACAACGTCAACTTTTAACTTTACTTTTGGATGAATATTACTCACTTTATATTGTTTAAAATATACTATACCATTATTTAAGTATTCCAACCCCCTCAGAAGTTACATTGTGGCTCTAACGAAAAATTATAACTGTAGTTATGTCACAATGAGATAAAAAGACAACAAGAAACTATGCGTACTACAAAAGTAACGTTATCGCACCAAGTAAAGGGGTGCTTAGGATCATTTTCAGATATTTAACTCATTTTTGCATTTTTTGTAAAAGTGACAGTGTCGCACCGGAGGTGCGATATATGCATTAGTAAATAATATCTGTATCTACAATAGCTTGAAGTATGGATTTATTACACGATATATTTATTTTTAGTATCGGATTAATATTATTTATTATACAATCCATTTAGAATTAACTCAGCTTCTATTCAGGGTTGCACCTTGAGTGAGTTACGTCCCACACAAATAACTATAAATATATACAACATGTCCCAAAATTCAACGATAAGCCGGCACCAGAGGATGGACCTACTAATGACTACTCGAGAAAAAAAAAGAAAAAAAAAATACCTCTACTTTTTTTTAAATTACTTAAAAAAAATGGAAATTCTTCGAAAATGTATACCCCTTATGACACTTTTAACTACCATGACCACAATTTTTCAAATTTTTCAGTTTTTTTGTTTGTATCGGCAACCTAAGTAGTACTACTATTCACCATAATCTTTGAAAATTACAGAATTTTCGTAGTTTTATACAAAAAAACAACCAAAAAAAATTATTTCCCTAAAATTTTGAAAGATTTTAACGTTCAGTACACTTTAAGTCATCGTAGTGTAAAAAAAAAATATGGGCACTACTATGGCAAGTTTTTTTAAAAATTAGCGCAACTAACCTAGATTTTAAAATGGTATAATACTTTAGGAAAACTAGCCACAAAAAAAAAATAATGACACTTTTTCTAATCAAGAACCAAATTTCATAAGTTGTTGTTAATAGTAATCACTTCTACTATGTGCCCAAAATAGATTTTTGTTGTTGGAAAATGTTGAATGAATGAAACAAATGGTGTCAATAAATGTAAATTTATTGCATTATTAATAATATTATAATAAATGTTCGAACTGTTTACCACCGGCATTAATACAAGCATGACATCGCCTTAAAAAAGATCGTTTTATTCGTCGTGCATATCTTCTACTATTGATATGATCCGCAGCCTGAGTGATTTTTTGGCGAAGGTCGTTCAGTGTTGCAATGGGTTTCGAGTAGACTCTGTCTTTGAGACAACCCCAATAGAAGAAGTCCAGGGGGTTTAGATCGGGTGAACGGGGTGGCCATAAAATAGGACCAAGTCGCCCTATCCAACGCCCTGGATACTCTTGGTTTAAGTATTCTCGCACAGGACGGGCATAGTGAGCTGGGCAGCCATCATTTTGGAACCATATGTTTTGTGGATCACTAATGGGCATGTCTTCTAATAATACTGGCAAGTCATTTTGTAAAAAGTTCAAGTAACTATTGCCATCCAAGTTTCCTTGTAATTCAAAAGGCCCAATCACTTTTCCGTTTAATATGCCCGTCCATAGGTTAACCTTGAATTGATATTGGGATTTGTCTTGTCTCATCAGGTGCGGATTTTCATTGCTCCAGCTATGTAGGTTGTGAAGATTTAAATAGCCATCTCTCTTGCAGGTTGGTTCATCCGACCATAGAATATTATCCAAGAATTGGGGATCTTCTCTGTGCTTTTGCAGCATCACACGGCAAAATGCGACTCGTAGTGGATAGTCCCGCGGTAATAACGTCTGCACACGCCTGTAGTGATATGGGTGAAGTCTGTGACGTTTTAGGATTCGATGTGCAGTACTTTTTGGGATTCCCGTAGCTATTTCTATGGCACGTACCGAGGTAGTTGAATCATTTTCAATTTCATTGAGAACGTCTTCGTCGCGTTCCGATCTAGGTCTTCCAGCATTTCTCCTGTCAGATGGTAAACGGCCCTCCGAAAACGCTTGATGCACGTTAATAAATACTCGATAATTCGGGTATCTTTGAGCATTTGGGTACCTTTCTCGATATAATCTGCTAGCAGCACTACCATTGCATCGGCACTCTCCATAAATGAGGTGCATATTAGCGTATTCCAACGGTGTGTATGGTAGCGGCATGATAAACGCTAAACAGTCCAAAATACGCCAAAAGTCCAATTCACAAAACACAGTCCAGTTCAAAATAATGCCAGGTTAGTACAGTTTGCAGATCACTTAATCCAGTCCAAAAAGCCAAGCCAAAAGTCGTTAGTACGAGAGTCACATCAATTGAATACGAAACGGTGCACAGTAAACAAAGAAGCAGAGCGTACTGACTTTGTACTTTGTAGAGAACAGCAACATTCCTACCTGCCCTATTGTTATTTAACAACAAACATCTATCTATCTCTCTCTAACGTATAATCGCTCTCTATCTATCTCTCTCTAACGTATACTATCTATCTCTTTCTGACTTCTGAACTTCACTGACTACGCACATGTCCCTTCCAAATTCTAAGAATTTGCGAAAGAAATCTATTTTGGGCACATAGTAGAAGTAATTACTATTAACAACAACTTATAAAATTTGGTTCTTGATTAGAAAAAGTATCATTATTTATTTTTTGTGGCTAGTTTTAATAAAGTATTATACCATTTTAAAATCTAGGTTAGTTGCGCTAATTTTTTTAAAAACTTGCCATAGTGGTGTCCATATTTTTTTTTACACTACGATGACTTAAAGTGTACTGAACGTTAAAATATTTCAAAATTATAGGGAAATAATTTTTTTTGGTTGTTTTTTTTGTATAAAACTACGAAAATTCTGTAATTTTCAAAGATTATGGTGAATAGTAGTACTACTTAGGTTGCCGATACAAACAAAAAAACTGAAATATTTGAAAAATTGTGGTCATGGTAGTTAAAAGTGTCATAAGGGGTATACATTTTCGAAGAATTTCCATTTTTTTTAAGTAATTTAAAAAAAAGTAGAGGTATTTTTTTTTTCTTTTTTTTTCTCGAGTAGTCATTAGTAGGTCCATCCTCTGGTGCCGGCTTATCGTTGAATTTTGGGACATGTTGTATATTGAACATTAAAAGTTCCAGTAATTAACAACCCACATAGCTTCTCCTTTAAGAAATTTCATTTCCGTAGCTTTTCTTAATTGGCTACGAGATCATTGAGCGTAGCATATTCGTAGCTTCCGCCTATGGGATTATTACCTACTCGGCTACGTCATTGAGATTTCGTAGCAAGTCGTAGGCGTAATAACTTGAGTTTCATTGCGACATTTTTTTTAATTTTATTGAACTACTTATCTAATTTTAATTTTTTTTGATAAGCTAGAATAAAATGTATACTACCTGTTATCACACTAGTACCGGATTTAAAAAAAAGGGATTGATATATAGGTTTATAAGTTCGTGTATTTTTTAATACTTTAATTTGTATTACGGTATTTTGTATTAAAAAAAGGCAAGTACTTAACTAATCTATGACATAACATCACGCCTTGTTTCCCCAAAGGCTTACTCAGAGGTGTAACCATAGGAAGTAGGGTTTATTTCTAATTCATCGAAAATTTCTTCGCAAAACAAAACTCGTTAAAATATGCAAATTACTGTTTCAACATTTCGTAGCAAAGTAGCAATAGGTATTATGGAAAATATGACAAGGAGTGGGCAGGTAGGTAGTGTCCCTTTGTGAGAGTCCTTAATGAGGTTAATTATTATAAAACCTTTTTCAAATAAAGGAAAATTCTTGTAAAAAAATTAAACATGAAAAAAATTCGTAGATCGTACATCTGCAAATTTATTTTAACGTTAAAACTTATTCAAATAAAGGTT
This sequence comes from Hyppa rectilinea, assembly GCA_951799385.1. Lineage (NCBI taxonomy): Eukaryota > Metazoa > Arthropoda > Insecta > Lepidoptera > Noctuidae > Hyppa > Hyppa rectilinea. The sequence goes on along the minus strand of OX637318.1, from coordinate 13,992,304 downwards.
TCGAAAGAGCTCGTTAAAAGTTACCGCTAACTTGTGTTTTATAATCGCTTTATGAATTAAGTACAGACGCCAGCATATCAAGCTATCCCTAACTGTACAATTTTCTCAATTAAAAATGAACCTTATGTCTTTGCAACAAAGTTGAAATACTATCAAAGAAATTTGACAGATTGTGGTAACTTGATGTGCTGGCCTCTGTACCTACCCTTTTGTTTCGAAACATAGCATAACATCACGCCTGTAATTCCTGCAGGTATAGGCAGAGTTGATAACTCACACGTACACTCACATTTCGCCAGTTATGTTTAAGTATGTAATAGAGGCAAGCGTTTCGCCATCAAAGGCACAAATCCGGAATGCCTCAATCTGTCTAGCCTTTTCCCAACTATATTGCGGTCGGCTTCCAGTCTAACCGGATGCAGCTGAATACCAGTATTTTACATGGAGCGACTGCCTATCAGACTTCCACAACCCAGTCACTAACTTGGTAATACTTTACCCCTTGGTAAGACTGGCTGTCAGACGTTCGGGCTTCTGACTACCCGTAACGACTGTCAATTATCCACGAATGACAGCCGAAACCAACAGCTTAACGTGCTTCCCGAGGCACGGAGGATTCTCGATATTTGAAGATGGTCACAATTCACAGACCAATCCCGGCAAGCGTAGCTTAAGTTGATGGATATATCAGTGCGGCTGTTATTAATTAGCCACGAGCTAGGCACAAATCCGGACTCCGGTCTGAAAATCCCAATAACACTTGGCCTGACCCGGGATTCGAACCCAAGACTATTTAAATAAATGTTAATTTTTTAAGTGACAGCGGTTATTTTAAGCAGTTTTCTTTTCATTATTTTCTTTTTTTTTGTGCTTGCTAGTAAATGTGTAATGTTTAAATGTTTAACTTGATAACTTCAATTTCAGTCGTGTGCTGCTGTTTGTGTGCTCTTATCACTTTTTATTATTTCTAACTCTAAACGTGAGGACCTGTAATTGGCTCTCTGGTGACTATTTCCTCCTTTTTGTTATGATTTTGTTAGCTGTAAGTCCTCCATGTACTAAATAAATAAATAAATAAATGTACCCATTAGGTAATGTCATTATCGAACAATCGAATCCAATCGATCTGCAACCATCAGAAATTCAAACGCAAGCAATATATATTTATTTATAATTGTTGTTATAACAATTCATCCGAATCCGCGCTACGCCAGCCGTAGGACGACCGCGACTGCCAATAGGGCGGCTTTCCATTCCATTCAGGACATGGGGAAGTACAGATCAATCGTCACGTCCCCCCCTCCCCCCACCGTGATCCCTAGCCTGGAGGATATCCAGACAGAGTGGCTTGTCAGTGAGGTTCCGACTGCCGACAGCGACGCATGTGTCGCCCGTACCGTCGACCGCTCAAAAACGAAAGTGATGCGGTGTACAATTAAAACTAACTAGTGATTTGTGATAACTGTAAACTAAATTCAGTTGTTTTTATTGTGAACGGTAAGTACTAAAAAAAACATAACTTTAACTATAATCCCTAGAATAATACATAGACTTCTTTAGCAACTGTAAAATTTTCGGAAAATGACGCGTTATTATGAAATGGTAATTGCGTGCTTTATCAATTAAAATGCGTCCCCGATATAATTTTAGTTACAGTTAAATAAAGTTATTGGAATTGTTAGTATTTTATCGTAATTATAAAGGTAGTGAGCGCCAGATTAGTGGGCATATTTCGTCGATAGAATAGCCGTTGTAAATAATTTTCTGCGCAATATGGAAATGGTTCATGCAAAAATATTAGCTAAGATTTGGTAACATTGATTTTAGATTTCGGGCAAATTGGTATTAGGGTATTATTTGTATCATTAATTTATTGTTTTGTACAATATTATTTTAAAAACACTTAATTATTCATTTTAAAAAACCCTGTTCTTGTGGTGGCCTCCTTTAAAATCAACAATACGTATCCCGTTTTAGGCAGGATCTTCGGTTGCGCGGGAAAATCACCAACTGTTAAGATTATTTCCCACTGTGTCGTTTCCAGTTCCATTATCTTTGTTTACATTAATAAATTATACCAATGATTTACCTTAATGGCATGCTAAGTTAAATCATTATTGTATTTAGCGAGATGTATTTAGTTAGGTGTATTGTGTTTGAATTAAATAATGCATTTCGCGTCATTGATTAGATATACCTGCGTTTTATGCACCGTAAAATATTGTTAATGAATAGAACAAAACCTGTAATTTGAGAGGTATGTACTTATATAAATAACAATAAAAATAAATGTGTATTTTATCGTAGAAACTCCTTAGATTTAAATGACGTTCTATGTAGGTACTCATGGGCTGAGTATGCTTCCTTGTGGAACACCTTAACAGAATTAATATAAATTTCAAGATTAGCTGTCTAAAAATTAATTTGTCAGAAACTACCTATCATTAACAGCTCAAAAGTAGTCCCCCAAGGATGAGCCAATTTAATACAACATCTATGTAAAACTGTAATTATACAATAGCTATGTAAAATTGTGATTATCCATCGCTGTCTCAAAGGAAATGTGTTGATAAATCTTATGTCAAGTGATATGATTAGTCTTGTTGAACTGGCTAGTACAACGTACGCTAAACCTTTTGTCTCTTGAAACGATTGCAGAGTTCCCAGAATTTTTAAAATTTTGGTAAATCTTTACAAACATAAATAGTCATTTTCTGTCTAGTCTTTATCTACAACTTTAAACTTGTTGATAAGCGTAATTGAAATCAAGTGATGAAATAAATTACTTTAGCACTTTACCTGTCCATCAATTGTTTCATTTCAGGACGGTATTGTTCGAATGACTAAGTTCAGTTCACCATTACAATAATCTAGATCAGATTAGTTCGAATTATTAGTACAGGAAGAGCTCAGTGCTTCCACGGAATTGGCCACTTCAGCTGCGTATATCAATAAATAAAACAAGTGGTTTCACTACCGGATAGAATGACAAATTCAATCCCCCCCCTATTGGTCTATTTTTATCAATCGCCAGGCAGCTAGTTTGCGAGGGACCGCAACTGTACTTAAATATTTCATGTCCGCCTATTTCGCGCGGAAAACTTTTAACATATTAAAATGCTCTCTTTGGGTTTGTTTCCCACGATTGGCGTAATTAACTAAACGCACAAAATAATGGATTAAGTACAGACTATTGTATTGCATCCCCTATCTCGTTGAGTTTGAGGTGGTGGGTTCGATTCCCGGGTCGGGCAAATTGTTTCTCATTACAGAATTTCTCAGTAGCAACCCGGAGTCTGGATTTTACCTGTTACTCAGTGCGTAAAATTATTTTTCCGCTTGTTAATCAGGACTTATATGGAGATGGAGAAACAAGGTATAAAAAGGTTGCTGTTTCTAACCATCTAAGAAATTGAAATTAAGTCTTTTCAAGTCCTACCAATGATAAAAACAACATGTTTGTAGTTAAGTAAACGCAACATTATTGCCACTTAAAATTGGAAAGGACGTTATTGTATAAAAGCAAACGCCCATTCTTTTCTTTTATTTGCCAAGTTTTAACAAAGCATACGAAATAAAAGAAAACTTTCTGTAAATTATTTTACCGCTTACCATCCCATCTGACGTGGATAGAAAATCGCAGTAATTCACCGCAATCCGAGGGTTTTCGGACCGTTCGTCCATTTTATGAGGAAAAGTTTATATTTAGAACATTTCATGCATTTCACTTCGTTGTTTTCAAATTATATTACTTTAGTTCGTGTCTCTTGTTGTTAAGCTTCAGTTTATCATCCGCCTATTTCTAAAGGGGAAAGTATGAAGGTTTGGTGGTCCCTAACGTAAACCACTTTTTTACGCGGAAATTTTTCAACTTGTAAAAGTCACGTCAACAATTATTACGCTCAATATTTGAACATAGAAACTAACAGACCTTTCATTTATAATTTATCATTCCTAAAAGATAAATCAAAAGGAAAAACTGTCAGTCGCAAGATCCTTTTAGCGCAATAAAAAACAATTAAACTCCGTATCCTTTTTTTTATTTTTCGTCCCTGTTGTCTTATTAATAGGGTTCATATCCAGTTACGTGAAATATGATAATACTCCATTGAAAACCCGAAGGGAAATAATTTAAGAGTGTCAGGAATCCCCCCGTAAATTGTTGAGTGTCAATTGAAGAAAAAATAGGTCACTGTGCTATTGGATGCTGCGGTGGGCTGGATGTTGTAAAGCGATTTTGAAGTCAGCAATTTCATCTGACTGGGGAGGACACGCAAGTCAAGTGGAAAGGGAACCCTCAGTTGGTAGGTATATGGTGATTTGCACACGGCACCGCGCTCCGCTGCGGTAGGCGGTGAAGCGGATCTCATGTCGCATTGGTGTCTAAGAAATTCGTTGATGCCTAACACATGTACACCGCCCGACCGCGCGGTCGAGCGGTGTCGTTTCTAGGTTTCTACCGCAAACTGCTCCTACCGCGTGGTCGAGCGGTGCCGTGTGTTAATCACCTAATAGAACGAATGGTCGTGGTTTTGTTCTGACCATTTTGAAAAATATTAAAAAATTGGGTATCTTCCGGGCAATTATGACGAAGGTGATATAGTCCTTCGAAAGAATTATTCGTTATTTTTTGAGTTGAAGATTTAATTTCTTCCTCATAACGGAGGAGCTCATGGCTAAGTAATAACAGCCGCGGGTCGATCCATCAGGCTAAGCTACGCTTGCCGGGGACCAACCCCGTGTGTCTTATTGCGGCATAGCTGAACCCCTGGCTTTTCTCAGGTCTTCTTCTCCTTCTATTTCGTGTGGTTAGGGACTAACCTCAGGATACAAATAGTTACCTGGTTCCTCAGGTAACTATGTGTTCTATTGGCGTTAGGAATAAGTTAATGGGAACGTGAATGCACTGTTAGTATATTCGTAACATCCTGTTCATCAGTTGATTTAGTTAATTTAAACTATTATCTGCCTTATTATGTAGGTACATAGTTTTTTAAATTTCTCGTTTCAGTTCAGAAGCGAAAAAGTTTATTGTATTTTCCTTCCCCATCTCGTAATTTGTCTATAAGCGACTATTGTCTCACAGAAGTCATCAAGTTCATCAAGTCGCCGACAACTAACTTTTGGACGACACGGTTGGCGCAGTGGTTGAGCGATTGATTGATCCGCACTATGTCGCGGGTTCGATTCCCGCACGGAACATATATTTGTACGACCTGCAAGTATTTGTTACGAGTCTGGGTGTTTTTCTATCTATAGTATGTATGTATTTAGAAAAAAAAAATGTATATAAGTAGTCTATCAGCCATCTCGTTACCATAACACAAGCATTGGGTTGCTTAGCTTGGGACGATATGGCGTTGTGTGAAATGTCCAAGGATATTATTATAATTATTATTACTAACTCTTACAACTTTGCTCTTATCTGTCACAGTAATAAAGGTCATAGCCCACTTTTACGACTCTGCTCCCACCCGGCAAAAAGAATATAATTCAAATTTAAGTTTTAAATATTGCTCTTTAGATATATTTTACATTGGCATCATAAATTAGCAGACAGCTCGCTGTCAGCGAGCTTACCGCCGTCAGACTGCTCGGTAGTTGACGCCTCGCTGGCCTCACGTTGTAGACGAGCGGTCGGCGCGGTGTCCGCGTGCTCACTGCTAGCAGTCGCCGTACGATTATGAACAAAGAAAAACTTATAGAAGATATCCCTATCTGTATGATGCCAGTGCCGTCTGCTAGCTGTCGCCGTGTGGACTGCTGGGTGCCTGATAGCTGTCGCCGCGTGGACTGCGAGCAGTCGTCTTAGTTTAGGGCGGTGTTGGGTGGGAGCAGTGTTGGAGCAGAGTCATTTAAGTGTGCTATGACCTTTAGGATGATGCCAGGGTAAAAAGAAAAGGAATTATGTCCAGTCCCTCAATCATATAATAAAAAACACGTATTTTTTGCTATATCCTGTTAACATGTTGCTGCCAGCGGGATCGTAGAAATTATCCCAAGGGAACGTACTCCGGGATAAAAATCCGCGGTATCCTATGTGTTAATCCAGGCCATAAGTAACCTCTGTGCCAAGTTTCATCCAGATCCGTTCAGCCGTTTGAGCGTGAAGGACGGACAAACATACAAACTGACACACACACTCACTCACAAACTAACTAACTTTATAACAATAGTGTGATAAAAAACGCATTAAAGTTGGGGAGTGGGGGCGGGCTACGTCACAACTCAGTATAAAATCTACAGAGGAGTGACGTCACATTTTAACACAATGTAGCGACGCAATCTTTTAATTACGTAAAAAAAATGTGTGTGTGTTTTTAATAATCTAGCTGATTGACTGAAAAAATATTTGTCATCACCCCTATTTTATAATCAGCCTTACATTTTATAATCTAGTTACGTGAATAAATAAATTGCACGGCATGCAGGCGTCCATGTTTGCACTGGCAGCTTCGCCTTGGCACTGAGCGGAAGCGCTCGTTGTCGCAAATTGCATTGGCTATACTTGGTTACGATTATCATTTGACGCCTGTGAACACAGTGTGATGAAGAGCTTTTATATCCACGTTTTTAGGTTCTTGTAGTTGGGGTTTTCGCCTCTTGAGCAATGAGTTTAGAATGTAATTGAAGTTTTGGCACAAAGATGGCCAGTATCTCAGTGGTTTTGTGAAATCAGACGACACCCGCGTTTAGGCTTGTCAATCAAACTTATGTATATACTAATATTGAGGCAACTTCTACTTCCACGTTCTTGGATCCACATTGGATCTTGATTCCCGCAGTTGTCTGCCCGTAATTGCTCATTGCAGACATGGGGGACTTTGCCCTGTAGTGCGTCAGTTACAAGGGGTCCCAGCACTGAGGAATTTTTCAGTGCGGTAGCGGTTTTTTGCTGATAAAATCGAATTTTCTCAAAATAGTTTGCTTTAGTTTTTTTTATAGATACAATATTATTAGATAAAGTCGCTTGTCGTGTCCATCTGTGCGTACGTTTTGTTCTAAACTACACAGTTTAGATGCAGTTTTGACCATCATTTGATTTTGATTCATTTGAGAATTTAGTATATTATATATACACTAACTGCTCCCGCGCGGTATTACCCACTGCTCGCCTCCTATTGGTCTTAGCGTGATGTTACCTATGGCCATCCTCGATAAATGTACTATCCAACACAAAGAACCTAGAAGGTAGGCCTTTGGTGTGGGACGCAACGTGTGTCGACACCCTTGCGCCATCCCACCTTTCTAGTACGGCGGGCTGTGCTGGTGCAGCCGCTGCAGGTGCAGAAAACCTCAAACGGCGCAAATACTCCAACCTTATTGGGACTTACATGTTCGAGCCGTTTGGGGTTGAAACACTAGGGCCATGGGGTCCGAGTGCACACTACGTATTCCGAGACATCGCCAAGCGGTTGATCGACTCTTCACGCGACCAGAGGGCTGGCCTATTTTTTGGTCAAAGAATCAGCATTGCCATACAACGCGGCAATGCTGCCAGCCTTTTGGGAACTTTTCCTGTTGACAGCGATGTGGAAGAATTTTTTGATGCTCTTTGATTATATACTTATTATTTCTGTATATATTCTATTTCTATTATTCTATGAATATTTAGCTTTTAAATGTAAATACAAAGAGTTGTATTTTTAATTATAATGAACACAAAGATACTTTTTCAATTCGGACCAGAAGTTCCAGAGATTAGCGCGTTCAAACAAACTCTTCAGCTTTGTAATATTAGTATAGGTTAAACATACAACATTTTAGCTAAAAGATCTCGATGATTTGTCTATTCGTAAATGCCGTGCGAAGCATGGTTGGGTCAATAGGTCAAACATAACATCATGACTTGTTTTCCCCGAAGGGTTAAGCAGGGTTAGACCCATAGTACACCGACATTTCGCCAGTTAGGTTTAAGTCTCATGTAATAGGGGGCGAGCCTATTGCCATCATTGCGCACGTTCTCCAATCTCCGGGCTGCTACTGGGAAATCCCAGATAGAAAAGCCCAATAGGTCAATGGGTCAATAGTAAACAAATAAAATATTAATTAAACTACCCTCTCAGTCCCTGGCTATTTCAAAACAAGGCCTGCTTTGTTTGATCTCCGGGATAATCCGAGATTTGAGTAAGGCCAAGGGACTGGGATCCTGTTTCGTTACTGAAAGCACTTTCCATTACCCGTCCTATTGTTACTGTTAGTAACAGCGTTGTTTAGTCTCTTGTGACATTGCTTCATTAGATAGTGAAATATTATCTTCATAGGCTATTGATTTTCTTGAGATGAGTCTAATGATATTATTAACAAGGAAAACTACTAGTCCCTAGTTGAGCACGTCTTTTATTTGTCACTCGCTTCTGCCAGCAGCTTCGCTCGCGTAGGTGTCAGAAATTATCCCATGAGCGGGATAAAAAGTATCATATGTATTGATCAAGGATATAAACCATCTGTGTGCCAATTTTAATCAAAATCTATACAGAAGGTTTTGCGTGAATGAGTAACAAATATCAATGCATTTCTTCACAAACTTTCACGTTTATAATATTATTAGGATATTCAAATTTGTTGTGCAAGGTGATATGGGGGCCATAGTCACATTGTTACTAACGATAACGAAATTAGATAAATCCGAAATGTCTGGAATTGGCATAAGCTTTGGAAATATCACGTGATCAATCGTTTTCGATCGTTATGTTCTGTGGGCCAAGCACGAATATCAAACGGTTTCGAATCGACAGTGTATCGAGGCCTCGATTCGAAAACAGAGTCTGTCGATAGTAGGCAGCACGAAGCACATTCGAAGCACTATCGAACACTCGATTCGAATTCGAAGGTGACGTCATGCTAATGTTAAAAGGGACGCGCCATAGTGAGCAAAATGAACGATTGTTGAATGAATCGTGCGTTCGAAAACTAAATCAAGTTGTTAATATTTTTTTCACCTTTGATTAAACGTTTTATTATTATTAAATTTAAATAAAAACTGAATGTTATATAAAGAAGAGATCCAAAGTTAATTATTAGACATTATAAAGTGGCGTTATCTTCAGCAATATAACATAGTTTCGGAGATTTTATTTAAAAAAAATTACGGGTACCGAACGCACCCACTTGACATCCAACGCGTGAGGGCGCCAAGCCAACAAGCCAAGGCTAAGTTTGTTTATGTTTTACTACACGTCCACAGCAAAAGTATTTCTGTTTCTTTTCTATAAATAATTAAGTGCTTAGTGAATAAATAATTATGAGAACTAGTCAGACGCAATACGAAATGATGGTTGAATTTATGGAAGCGTGAGTAAACAGTTTTAATAAGTTTGAGTGGCATAAACTTTAGTGTGAAGTATTTTAAAGTGCAATGCTATTTCTATTCCAGAAATGGAGATTTGTCTAAATCTTCAGGCGGCCCACGAGGTCGGAATTTATTAAATAAGTTTTAGTTAGGTATCCACTTCCATTTCAATACTGAAATACAAGTAGAAGATTTATTGAATAGGTATACTTATATGTAGCATCAAAGTGGGTACCTTAAGTTCTAGACTAATTCTAGAACTCGATGTTAATGATGTTTTTTGTTGAAGTTGCTCACAGAGGAACATAAAAGCTTCTTTATTTAGGCGATATCTATTTTTAAATTCGGTTTCATTTATGTCCAGTGGGTTAATTCTATTCCTAAGTTTTGCTCGAATCTGCGCGTAATTTCTCTATAATGATAAAAAAAACATATAAGCAACTCAAATCTTTTTCAAACACATTAATTCTATAGGTACGCAAATAAATAAAATATGATTTAAGTACTTACCTTGTTTCTCGTGATTGATATCCATAATTTTCTAGTAAATTTGCCGCCAAAAAATAATATATGGTACTAGTTACGTTCATACAGTGGCGGTCTTTGCATTTTAAATTATTTTGGAGCTATTAATAATGGTTCCAATAACTTAACAATAATTTTAAAACACTTTTATTCAAAAAACTAACTCTAAACAAAACATAAACACGGTTAAAACTTTATTTTTACACTTTTCGAAACCTTTCTCACCGACTATTTTCAAGTGAATAATGTTTCGAGCATACTCGTTAGCCAGCCTTCGAGAGTTACGTCAAAACAATGTTCGTGCTATCAAAAATCTCACAATTGTTTATAAGTTTCGAGTTTCGTTTACCATGTCGTTTCGATTTCGATTACGAGCGCGCTAAAATCATTCGTGCTGCCATGTTTTGTTTCCTTTTACGCCCGATAGGGGCGCTGTACAATTCTCATACAAATGTTACTCGATTTCGATACGAATAACTTTTCGCAAATATTCGTGCTTGGCCCACTGGTCAATGTCAAATTGTGTAACGAAACTCAATATTCCCATAGAAATGCGTTGACAAGTGGTGTTTTGACGATCCGAATCGCTGAGATAACAAATTGTTCGATCAACAATTTTCTAAATCGAATCGATACGGAGCGATTGACGCTTGTCTAGGCCCCATGGCTAGAAAGGGCTTTGAGTAATAGAGAAGTCATCATCATCATCCTCCTGCCCTTATCCCAATTTATTTGGGGTCGGCGAAACATGTCTTTTTCTTCCATACTTCTCTATTAGTCGTCATCTCGGTAGTCACTCCCTTTCTAGCCATATCATCTTTCAAACAATCCATCCATCGTTTCTTTGGTCGCCCTCTACTTGTATAGCCATCCACATTCATGCTCACAATTTTCCTGACAACATTTTCCTCATTCCTCCGCATGACGACACGGCGACATGGCGTGTGACGACACGGTTGGCGCAGTGGTTGAGCGATTGACTGCTGCGCACTATGTCGCGGGTTCGATTCCCGCACGGAACAAATATTTGTACGACCTGCAAGTATTTGTTACGAGTCTACGTGTTTTTCTATCTATAATATGTATGTATTTACAAAAAAAAATGTATATAAGTAGTACATATATCAGCCATCTCGTTACCATAACACAAGCATTAGGTTGCTTAGCTTGGGACGATATGGCGCTGTGTGAAATGTCCAAGGATATTATTATTGTTATTATAACATGTGAAGAGAGAAGAGAAGAGAAGATGAGAGAAGAGAAGTATGGAAGAAAAAAATGTTGCGCCGATCACAAATCAATTAACTAGGATAAGGGCAGAGGAATAATGATCACACTTTTTTCTTTCTTTATTATCCATCCTTTTTTATAATTACCTTCTCTATTTTTCTTGTTTAATCAGAGAGCCCAAGTCAGAGGCCCATGGGCAGCATTAAAACTCTGACACCAGGTTAGTCACTAACCACACGAAGAAGTAGAAGATCAGAGAGTATTGGACTTTCGCATTTGATTAAAAAATGCAAGCATTTATTTCCAATAAACCAATTACAGGCACTTTGGAAATGGTCCAGGGGTCCATTAGTCAGAAAGATGAAGCTAGTTGCCATTCCAAAGCAGTAGGTACTTAAAATCGAAATAAGCCACTTTAAAGTTTTTATTATGATTACATCTTCTTTCAATCAATCATTCAATCTTTCAGTTCAAACATTGTGTTTAAATAGTGCACCCGTATCTTTGACAAATCCCAATACATTTAGAGCTAAAGGTTTACAGTCCTGGCTGACAACAAAGCGTCTTAATAAGGTACTTTATCCGTCGTAGTGGCCCTGGGAGGGTATTTCCCACGCAGCCTCCGCAGGGCGGGCGGGGAGGGTGGGCGGAATCAACAAGTGTCCTTCAAACCACCTGAGTTGCCTTTGTTGTATGTATGTGAGTAAATAAAGCCTTCTTTAATGATGTCCCGGCCGGTTGCTAGGATTCGATCGGGAATTTGATATTGAACCGAGATAAAGATAAATATATAAATATATATCATTAGCTTCTGCCAGCGGCTAAGCTCGCGTGGATGTCGAAAATTGTTACATTATTGCAGTTTGAGTAGGGATCAATAATTAAAAAAAAATTGATATAGCATATGTCACCCGGGAATAGTGAAGTTTCCGAACAAAGAAAGAGTTTTCAAATCGGTTTAGTAGTTTCGGAGCCTATTCAGTGCAAACAAAAAAACTATCAAATCTTTCCTCTTTATAAAATTAGTATAGACTAGCTGTGCCCGCAGGTTCGCTTGCGTGGCTGTGTATTATATTGTAAGTTAATAGAAACGTGACGTCGTAGCTTATTCGTAGTATCGTTTACAAAATCGGCTGATTGAAATTGAAACTTGTTAGTACAGAGGCCAGCACATCATTTTTTTAAAATAGTTTTCAACCTTATTTCAAAGCAATAAGGTCATATTGGGCATATTTGACAGTTAGGGATAGGATAGCTGGATGTGTTGGCGTCTGTACATCTTTAGTTCAAGTATTGAACAAAAAGAATAAATCAGTGTGTGTCTTTTCCCAACTATGTTGAGGTCGGCTTCCAGTCTAACCGGATGCAGCTGAATACCAGTAATATTCATGGAGCGACTGCCAAACTGACCTCCACAACCCAGTAACTAGGTAATACGATACCCCTTGGTAAGACTGGTTGTCAGACTTTCGAAGATCCACGAATGGCAGCCGGGACTAACGGCTTAACGTGCTTTCCGACGTAAGGAGGAGTATCGGTATGTGAAGATGGTCACTCGGACCAAACCCGGCAAGCGTAGCTTAACCTGATGGATTGACCTGTGCGGCTGTTATTAAAAGCAAAAAGAGCAAATAAATTTAAGGCCATAACAACCATAGTGGCCTAATTCAATGGACAAGCCTTTTGAATAATTTTGAGTAATCAACTAGCACTCTTCAGAATACATACTTTTTATTACTTTTTTATTTTAATTTACCGAATAATGTTCCAATTTTTGGAACATTGTTAGGTTAATTTGTATTAATGTTTCAAATTTTGGAACATTATTAAGATAAAAATCATGGACTCAATACTGTAAAGAAATAAGTAGTCTGGTTATATGGTTCTCATGGCCACATTTCAGGCCCAGGCAGTTTAAATTCCAAACATTTCTCATTCCAACCAAACATTGGTAGTTGGTAGTAGTAGGTAGGAACCCCCAGCAGTATCAGTAGCTACTGTGAAGACCAGATGGGCCTTCACTTGGGGAGAACTCAGATGGTAGAATTCGGGTTATAGTAAGTTGTGTTGTAGGGATTTCTGTCCTACAAATAGAAACACACGGGGCAGGAACTATGAACTAACTTTTAAAGAATATATATGCGCCAGTAGCACGGCTACTGACAGACTCTTATTCATTTCTTTTATAAAAATTTATCAATATTTAATGTTTATTACTTCTCATACTATAAATGTGTAGAATCAAGTTCTTCCATCTAAACAGACAGCTGTGCTGCTGGGGAGTTTGTTGCGCCACTTCTTCTTTCCAGCTAAAGGTGATCGTTTTGGAGGGACTGTCTTATGTAACTTTGACCTTCAAAAAGTGCTGATTTTCAGCCTAGTTTGAATAAATGACTTTTGATTTTGAATATATTCTATCATTTTGAAAGGTCATTTTTAAGGTCGTTTTTCTGTCGGTTATTTTCTAACCGACCTGTTTAGTTCCGCGTAAGGTTTCAGCCTAGGTTCTACAGTACATAGTACAGAGGCCAGCACATCAAGTTACCACAATCTATAAAATTTCTTTGATAGTATTTCAACTTTATTGCAAAGACATAAGGTTCATTTTTAAGTCATTGACTGCCACGCAGCAGACACAATAGAAAAACTATTGTTTGTCGGACACATGGTGACCGCGTTGGCGTTCAACGTGTTAATTGAGAAAATTTGACAGTTAGGGATAGCTTGATGTGCTGGCGTCTGTACCTACCAATGTTTGATAACTTTTGTATCCACTTCTCAAGTATAAAGCAGTGATAGCCTTGTGGTATGACCGTCGGACTGCCAAGTCTTAGGTCTCGAGTTCGAACCCAAGGCACGCACCTCCGATTTTTCAGATTCATGTGCGTATAATATTATTATCACTTGCTTAAAAATCGGTGAAGGAAAACATCGTGAGGAAACCAGCATGTCTGTGAGATATTTCTCAACAGTATGTGATGCTCAGAGGCCTATGGGCAGCATTAAAACTCTGACACCAGGTTAGTCACTAACCACACGAAAAGAAGAAGAGTAAATGTAAACAAAAGATTTTCTACTCTACATGTGATTATATTGTTAGGTGCCAATTTATTTGACGAAACACGAGAGCGTTGTAACGTGAGAAGCATCGTGTTACCTCGTCTGGGTAAGAAACCGTCATACTATTGTTCAGTTCATTTTAGAAGGCCTTAGATTTTGATTAGGGTAGGTTAATATACCTACCAATTGGGTATTTCAAAGGGTAGTCAATAACGTTACTTTTTAAGAACTGTCAAAACGCGGAATTCGTACGTCTTTTGTATGAAATATAACAATGTGTCGTCACAAATTTTTAGAATCAAATGGAATACTTATTAGCATTAAAAGCAATTTTACAATTATACCTTCGCATATTTCATTACCGTACGGTGATGGGAGTTTTAAAGACGAGCGGTATTTTTTCTATGTGATTTCATATTTTATTTTTGACTGCTTCATATAGTCAAGTGGGTAGCAATTGGTATCAGGATTTTGAGGGGTTTGTGGCTAGGTAACGGATACCGTCACACGGGTCGCTTGACGGTTAATCTACGCTTGCCGCGGTCGGTTCGTGAATGGGTAACCAAATTGACCATCCTATACGTATCGGGATCCCTCCGTTCCTTGGAAGCCCATTAAGCCGTTTGTACATTTTTTACAGTCGTTACATTTTTTCTTCTGACTCCCCCAGAATCCCCAAAAGTCTGATAACTAGTCTTATCAAGGGGTATCGTGTTAACCTGTAACCGGGTTGTGGATGTTAGCCTTTTCCCAACTATCTTAGGGTCGGCGCCAGTAGGTCGGTCCAGTCTAACCAGTTGCAGCTGAATACCAGTATTTTACATGAAGCGACTGCCTATCTGACCTCCACAACCCATAACTGGGTAAAACGATACCCCTTGGTTGCAAAACAAACATCATCGTCATCTGCCCAGCCTTTTCCCTACTAAGTTGGGGTCAGCGTCCAGTCTAACCGGATGCAGCTGAATACTAATATTTTACATGGAGTAACTGCCTATCTGACCTCCACAACCCAGTACCTGGGTAATACGATACCCTTTGGTAAGACTGCCCAACATATGGGAGATGTAATTCTCTAAATATCTTGTCGCACCTTTAGGATGAAAACGACGTAACTCAATAAAGTAACTTTTAGGGAAATAGCAAAACAAGTTGTGAAATTCTGACACCTCTGTATTATTTCGTGATTATTTACGTCATGTTTGTGCTGCAAATTATTCAAAAGTCGTTCCACTTTTTTCCTTTGGAGTCATTTTATGACGATAACTCAATTTTTGATTTATCGTCATAATTTTGAATACTGTCATTTTCATCCTAAAGGTGCGTTGTGTATATTTTACACTGTTCATATAAATATCACAGTTCCCTTTTAAAAGGCGGGTGTAGAGGTACCTTAACATAAGACGGAGTTATTAGCGGCAAATCCCGCTCAAAATGCGGGTCGACATCAGCTTCTTGTTCTGAGATGCGAAGCGGCACAAGTGAGGATTAAGCTTTGCTTTACTGGAGCTGCTGAAATACAGCGCTGTAGTCGCTTTTTTGTAGTTTGATATATCATATTTTATGTATTGTCAGTTAGGATTAGAATATTATGGGCTTGACGTTCAAAAGTGCCTTTCTTGTGCCTATTTGAAATAAATGTTTTGACTTTGACTTTGACTTTATGTTGTTATGGTGAAAAATATTAAAAAGAATATGTTTAGATGGTTTTGTGGATGAGTGAAACTCGTGGCTAAGTACT
This sequence comes from Hyppa rectilinea, assembly GCA_951799385.1. Taxonomy (NCBI): domain Eukaryota; kingdom Metazoa; phylum Arthropoda; class Insecta; order Lepidoptera; family Noctuidae; genus Hyppa; species Hyppa rectilinea. The sequence goes on along the minus strand of OX637318.1, from coordinate 13,976,456 downwards.
AACAGCCGCACAGGTCGATCCGTCAGGATAAGCTACACTTGCCGGGGTTGGCCGTGGATGAGTCATCTTTACATACCGAGACCCCTCCGTGTCTCGGAAAGCACGCTAAACCGTTGGTCCCGGCTGTCATTTGTGCATCTTAGACAGTCGTTACGGGTCGTCAGAAGCCCGACAAATTTGACAGCCAGTCTTACCAAGGGGTATCGTATTGCCCAGTTACTGGGTTGTGGAGGTCAGATAGGCAGTCGTTCCATGTAAAATACTGGTATTTAGCTGCATCCGGTTAGACTGTAAGACGGCCCCAACATAGTTGGGAAAAGGCTAGGCAGATGATGATGATGGTTTTGTGGATGAATGAAACTTATAAAAGGTATTCCAAGGTAGACGCGAGGGGAAATGCTTTGCGTAGTATTTGTAATCAGCGTGCGTGAGATGTATGAACGTAAACGAAGCAATAGGATTATGTAAGTAGCGAGGCAGGTGGCTTACTGTACATAGTGTCTACTTACCCCCATGAGAAAAAGGCGTGAGTTCATATATTTATATATAGAGTCAATTTAAATTCATTGACAATAGTTTAAGGCGTCATTGTACTCATCATTATGAACAAATTTTACTATAGGAACACACCTGAAATCGGAAAAAATCTGCTGTTCCTCACATGTTGACAATTTATGCGACCTTAATGTATGGAACAGCTGATTTTTTTTGTTCAATTTCAATTCATTTTGAATAAAATTTCACCCTGTTTGAATAGTATTAAATAATTTCACCACCGTTGTAAGGCCTCACATCCCGGAGTGTGACTGTTAGTAATCTTCGCTTTTGACACACTAAGAAAATGAGCCATTTTTATACTTAGGGTAGATTTCACCAATGAAACTGAACGCGATCAGCGCACAAATTACGTCATTATTTTCTAAGGAATATTGACACTGACAACTTTTGAACGCGTTTTATATGATTGTGAAATGACATTGGTGAAATTGGCACTTAGTATTCCAAATTGAACTTGGTTGAGTTGATAGGTGATGGGTGACGGTACAGTCACGAGCACCAATATGTATACAGTAAGCAACTTCAAAAAGTGATTTTCTCCTTCTGCATTCGTTGTAATTATATGTTGTTACGGACATAGTATTTGGGAATCCATACTCATATTAAAAAGGTTTTGTTAACACAAAGTTACCGTTATTCCACGAGAAAATCGCTTTTGAATGTTTCTAAGTGTATACATATTGGTGCTCGTGACTGTACACGTAAATTATACTTTTGCTCTCTTCTTTCAAGGCCATAACAAGGATTTTTTTTTTCATTCTATATTAACGTTGCAAAGGTAAAATCATATTCCACATCAAACCGGGGCCTAAGTAATTGGACCGGCGATCTTGTTAGGTATCCCTTTGAGGAACGGGAACCAATTTTAACGAGATTGGGACAAATACATGAGCCTGAACGGAGGCGGTATGTCTACCTATTGTGCTAAGGGTCACGTAATCGATTCAAAGGACAAATATTTGGACCATACAAATATATGCTCACAAATATTGGATCCAAGTTTCAACTGTGGGAATTGAATGGCGTCCTCTAGGAATTCGTCATTAACTTTCATTGGTTTCATGATGATCATTTTCGTCACATAACATCACGTAACGCGGGTCAGAGCCCATTCGTCCCCTAAGATTCGCACCCTGTGCCCACTCGTCCCCTGGAACTTTTGAGGGGCCCATTCGTCCCCTGAAGAATATTTATTTTTATTCATTCTTCTACTGTATGTGTATACTGCAGCTTGGTAGTCCTGGTACAGTCGCGCAGAAAAGGCTATCATAAAAAATATAGTAATTCGGTGGATGTCATGTTTATTTCAAATAAGATTAACACAGACAAAATCACAATGTCCTAGAAACTAACAAAATACAACTCTTTTACAAAAATCAGCCTTGATTGACCATCATATAAATCAACATTAAATATAAAATATGCAAAAAAAATAGAACAAATATCAACAGTAAATAATCACTTCTTATTTTTTTGTATATTTACCAACTACATACATGCAAAATCATAATAACTTAAATCTAAAAAAAATTAACAGTACAAAAAAAATACTAAAATCACAGTAATTATTGAAGACTAGATAAATCAACATATATTTTTTTTGTATATTAACCAACAACATGCAAAATCGTAATAACTTAAATCTAATAAATTGTAACTAGAAGTACCTACATAAAAATTACGAAGACGGATTGTCATTCATCATAGCTCTTTTTTAATGATCTGTTATGATTTATTAAATTAATTCCGTTAATAAACTGTTCATAAGTGTACTATGTTAACCGTTTCTTATGTAAAATATAGCTAATTTTATCTCAGGGGACCAATAGGCACCTGAATAGGTGCCGAATCTTTAACTTATATTGTATATATATTAGAGGGGACGAATGGGTACCTTAAAAATAGTATTTTTTATTAAAATATTAATTGGTCCCCTACCAGGAGACCAATGGGCACCTATATAGGGGCCGAATCTACAACTTTTATGCTGGGGGACGAATTATAGGGGACGAATGGGCTCTGACCCCGTAACGCGTGTATTCTGCGAATGGCTACGCAGTGGTGCAGCTATAGTACATCCTACGACATTAGGAAAAATATAATGACATAAGTAAAGTAGTATTATATCTACAGTAGTAGTATACAGTGTGTTAGGTTAAACGAGGGACATACTTTCATGGGGGTATAGAACTCGTGAAAATGAACAACTTTGACTATGGCACCAACTCTGAAACAAGAAAAAAACAGCTGTTTCATACATTTTGACGAATTATGCTAACATAAATGTATTGAATAACTGATTTTTTTGGGTTCCATACCCAAAGTTGTTAATTTTCATGAGTTGCTACTACTTCGAGAAGAGAAGACAACAAGAAGAAATGAAATATAAATAAGTAGGCAAAGCTAACTAAGTGTCAATGTCACCGTTCAATGAAATGGAACGCGAATATAAACTACGTTTACGTTGACACTGACAGCTCGTAAACGCAGTTTAAATGTGCTGATTGCGTTTAGTTACGTTGCCGTTGGTGAAATCAGCTCTTAATCTTGATGTTGGCACTTGTTAAGCCGTCATCGCCAAGACGTGTCGGTGAATAAAAGGTGATTAGCAGATTATTCTTGTTTATGCTGGAAAATTTAATACGTGGGATGGGAAGACAAACACGCACATAATTTGTATGCTGCATTATTTGGGAATTTCTTATAGGTCTTATTCTTATAATATTGCCTTCAGACCAAGTTTTGTGGAAAGGCGGAGACTTTTTGTATTATATTAAAAGTTTTATTTACAGTTGGTGCCCAAGTATCTACGTGACATTTTTTTTGAGGATCGGGAATCATCGAATGTCCCCCTCCCACTCTGGGTGGAGCGGTAGGGAGTGTCAGACTCTTACTGACTAAAACTCATCCATGTTCCTTCCTTAGCCCTTGATGTTTTCGGGTAGCGGTAACACTTTCGGACAATCCCGCTGACCACCGTGACTACTAGGTCCTTTTTTGGGATAGCTTGATTGGAACTAGAAGTAATAATATTATTAATAATATAATAATAATATTTTCTAATTAGGTATTTAAAAATTGTTTTGACTACTGGGTGCAATAAGTAATTTTCCAAGTAGGTACCTGTTTACAATTGACGTCACAAAAGATATGAGTTACACAAATAAAGTTATATTTTATATTCCGGAAAAACACGAAAAATTACGTCACAGTGTGCATAATATCTATGCGATGACTATATTAGTTGCGCATTACCTGTTATTACAATTAATATAACTTTAAATTATCAATTAGGTATTATGATTAGTCGGTAGCGACTTTGCATTGTTCAAAATACATTTGTTATGTTTTGTCAATTATGTTCAGACGCCAGCACATAAAAATATCCCTAACTGCCAAATTTTCCCAGTTGAAAATGAACATTATTCATCTATACTTAACATTATAAAGCTGAAGAATTTGTTTATTTGAACGCGCTAATCTCTGGAACTACTGGTCCGAATTGAAAAAGTCTTTTTGTGTTGTATAGTCCATTTATCGAGGAAGGCTATAGGCTATGTAACATCACGCTACGACCAATAGGAGCCGAGCAGCGGGTGCAACCGCGCGAGTGCAGCTATTTTGTAATAAAGTTGAAAAACTATCAAAGAATTTGACAGATTGGGGTAACTTGATGTGTGGGCGTTTGTACCGACACGAAAACATATAACTTACGAGTTGCACGTCGTGGGTTGGAACCCAAACAGGCAGTTTACAATGTGCAAATTATTCCAAATATTATTATCACCATTCAAGACGGTGGAGCAAACATTGCGAGCACACCGGTATGTCCTAGAACTAAAAATTCGAAGCCAAGATGCGTTAAAATTATCTGTTCAATAAAGAAAGAATGTGTTTAGATTTCGGACGAGTAGAAATAATAATAATAATATCCTTGGACATTTCACACAACGCCATATCGTCCCAAGCTAAGCAAACCTAATGCTTGTGTTATGGTAACGAGATGGCTGATAAACTACTTAGGTATATACATTTTTGTTGTTGTAAATACATACATATTATAGATAGAAAAACACCCAGACCCGTAACAAATACTTGCAGGTCGTACAAATATTTGTTCCGTGCGGGAATCGAACCCACGACATGCTGCGCAGCAGTCAATCGCTCAACCGCTGCGCCAACCGTGTCGTCAAAAGACTATATTGAATCGATAAACTTCGGTTCCAAATACCGTGTCAAATTTTTCTTCTGATGGCTTATTCATGAATGAAGGTCGCCATCAACTGATTCCGATCCAATCGCGAGCCTCGCGACTGTCACAATGGAAAATTTAAAAACCAGTTAAGTTAATTCAAATGAAAACTACGCTTCAGTCGGTTGACATAGCTCGTAGTGTCACGTAGGTAGATCAGGGCTGGCAGTTAGGCGGTGCGTGTGAGCGAGGGGGACGC